>JAWMAG010000005.1:17680000-18390000 GCA_037013455.1 Ceratitis rosa
CAAGTCAGCGTTCGCTGGTTGAGCATCCAGTGGTGGGTTCTTATTGGTGTTCGAACTTATCAGTACTTTGGGTGGTAGTGTGGCGTTAGCATTAGTGGGTTTAGTGCAAAGCTCTATGAAATGAACAAAAACAGAAACACAAAGGCAACATGCCGAGGATTACATTGAGGTTAGAATGTTGTAGCGTTTTTAACATAAACTTTTATCAAAACTTAAGTATTATTTAAAAAAAAAAATAACAATAAATAAAAAAAATGGTGTTAATCGTGTAATCAAGGAAAATTCTGGGAACAGTTGGGAGGATAGAATGCAGAAAAAAATACATATATGCAACGTCTCATAAGCGCTGAAATTAATTGAATAAATAAATATTTTTAATCTCATAGCACAAACATTTTTATTTATTGTAAAATCATGCAGAATATTCTTCTTCTTATTATAAATAATTTTATTTCAATTACAACATTCACAACGCAAAACTTGGAAAAAACAACAGCAAACATCAAACTCTCAATTGTCTCAATTGTGGACCAATTGGGGGGAGGGGGGGCGCATTCACCTGATTTGGATGTTGCAGCTGCTGCACAAAGGTACGCGTACACCGGGTGCGACTGCCTTGTTAAAGATACCACGTCCACGTTTCGGAGCTGAGGTGGCGCCAAATGCTCCCTTGCCGCCAACACCTGCGGAACCACCGAGATCGGGATTAGACTTGATATCGTCAACGGTATTGGGTGGCGGAAATGATGTTGGCGCAGCTGCAGCAGCGGGCGGTGCTTGCGTTGTCGTTATGTCAGTAGCTTTGATCGCCGAAGCAGCAGCAGCGGCAGCGGCATTGGTAGCAGTAGCGGTAGCGATAATAGTAGCTTGTGCATTAGTCTTTGCATCCGTTACACCTGTGAAAGCGTTCGCGCGATACGTTAAGTTATTATTGTCTTTTAAATTAGCTACGGCAGACGCATTTGATTGCGCTTGCAACAGTTGCTGTTTGCAGCAAGTGTGACCCGGACGACAGAATGTGCCAGTTACAGGGCAAATGGCGCTGACGCCGGTGGTCGTGGCACTTGCCGCTCCAGCTGTATTGTTATTAGTAATAGAAGCTTTTGTTAGACTGCCAACGTAAGCGGCATTAGCTTGCGATGACAATGATGATGTTTTGCTTGTGGTGGAGGTTGTGAAGTTGCTGCTTGAATATGTGCTTAATGATTTCTGTTGTTGCGAAACCACAGATGATCCACATGCAGTTGACACTTGCTTGCTAGCTGATAATTGTTGTTGTTGCTGTTGTTGTTGTTGTTGTTGTTGCTGTCTTTGTTGCTCATTGAATCCTGGTGGCGGACCAACCATTTTGTTATAAGGGGTCGCAGAAAATAAATAGCTTGGACGCTGAGGTTCATCGTGAGAAGGTAGCAACGGTTTAGTTGGAAATTTCGATGAAGGCTCAGGCGATTTTATTTGGGGAAATGATGTCTCTGTTAGGGTGGCTGCACGTGCGCTAATGGCTTGAGATTGACTAGTCAGATTGGTAATTTCCTGCTCCAAGCCGGATAAACGACGAGCCTGATTAGCGACATAACCTGTTTTGCCATACGACTGACGACGGTCGCTCTCTGCATTGGTTGATGCAATTTTAGTAGTTTTCGAACCAGCAGTTGAAATTTCCACCGTGCGGGCGCTTTGTGTATGCTCATATTCTTCGGTTACTCTGCGTCTCCTCTCAATCTGGGTATCTCCAATCTGCATTTTCGTTTGACTTTCGGAGCTCGACTGTTTTTGATCGGCCTTGTGTGCGGCCTTTTCTCTACGTTGCACTGTGTAATCACCAATGACACGTTCTTCAAATCTTTCAGGTTCTTCCGTATAGCTTTGACTTCCAATATTGCTCGCTTGTTCGTGATGTGATAACACTTGTAGTTGCTGTTGTTGTTGCTGTTGCTGTTGTTGTTGCTGAGCTCCTAAATAACTTTGTCCCGTAGTAATTGATCCGGCTTGAAGTACACGCGGAGACAAGGAAGACAAGTCATTATCTTTAGGTTTTGGTTTTGGTGAGCGGATAGCAGCTAATGGATTTGGTGGTGGGCCCGGAGCGGGAGATCGTGCACGATCCGGGAATGGTGAAGCCGAGCGTAGATTATAGGTACGAGCATGAGATGCTGGACACTCGTCAAAGCAGAGTGCTTCCGGCGTTTGATAAAAAGGAATTACTGGGACTGGTTTAGTATTCGTTGATGGCGTATAGGGGCGACTTGGAGTTTGTGATTCATCTGTTTGTAAGTGTTCGTCTAAGGATTGAAAAGCCATTGTTACTTGGGGTGCAACTCTTTCCTCAATTATTATGGGCACAACGGGTTTATTCGTTTGAATGAGCCCTCTCGACTGTTGTTGCTGCGTCGATGCAGCTGTACTTGATGTACTTATGATCGAACCACGACTCTCATATGCACTCTTATCTTTTTGCTGTTGGTACTGGCGAGATGCCGCTGTTGTTGTACTAATTTGAGCTACTGGTTTGTATACTGGGTTACTTGCTGTGCTAACCACGGGAGCGTCTACAAAAGCAAGTGGTATATTTTCACGAAGCTCTAGTGGTTCTGGTGTACGGACAGGGCTTTGTGTTGGTAATATTGTCCAATTGCGTTGATATTTTGGTATTGTATCAGCTTTGTGTAATCCGGATGAAGCGGGTTTACCATGGAGATGGCTTAGCGGTGATGGTGGTGGAAAGAGCACTTCAGAATGTTCAAGCTCTTCAGTTGTTTCTTCAATCACTTCATGCAAATCAATTTTTGTGTCTGAGATGATGGATCGAGCATTACTTTGGTACGATGATCCTGAAGCTTGAGTTAAATTGGTGGCGTATGTGCTGGTAGAATTGGTGTTTGACATTGCTTGGACTGCGGAAGAGGATTCAGAGGAAGAACTTTGTTTGGTATAGGAATTTAATGAGGATTGCTGACATGTGTTAGTCTCAGAAGCTTCTTGCTTTTGAATTGTTTCAACTTGTTGTTGTAGTTCTTCCTCTTTTTTTTGATAATAATCAATGCGCTTTTTATTGCGCTCTTTCGCTTTATAATACCTTTCGTAATCGGGATCGAATTCTTCTTTGGAGTAGGACGTAATGGACTGGCGTGGAGTATTGGATGATAAAGGCTCTTGGGTTGGTTGGAATGCTTGCATTGCCGCAAACGCGGACGATTTGCGTTGCTGCGAGCTTCTACGCTTTTCTGTTGTATAATATTGAATGGACTCACTGCCAAGTGGCGTAATCCCTAGTTCTTCCTCCCTATCAAGAACTTGAAATTCGCGTTTCTTTTTCTCTTTAGCTATCTCTTGCTCCTCAAATAAATGTGTCGCATTTTCTGGATTAAGTGGTGTGTATGCTCGTTCAGAAGCAGTACGCAAAGCATCTGACAAAGTCAGGTGTTCCTTTGGTGTGGGCAGATCCAGCAAATGTATAGGAACATCTCTTTCGAAATGACCTTCGAACGGACGTTCGGGTGCTGTGGTAAGTGCACTTAAGAATGGTGATTTGGGCCGATAGTCTTCACGCATATATGGTTTCATATCTATGGGGGGAGGCATATAGGGTTCAGTTTCCTCGGGCAGAGGAATCATTTCTGAAGGAGGCGGCTCAAAACGCACCTCCCACTCGGGCGCAGTTGTCATAGCGCTCGCCAGGCGAGTCCCCTTAAGTGGAGGTTCTTCAATGGGTGTAACTTCTTCTACACATTCAATATTTTGCGCTTTTTGTGGTTTTACGATTTCTTCCCTTACTGTATCTCGACCCACAGTTTCGAAGGACTCACTGTCACAGGGCTTTGGGCAAGGACACTCTACTAAATGAAAAGGTACATCTGGAGCTGTGGTCAAGACCCTTACCATTGGGTTGATCCACTCTTTTGGCACAGGATTTGGTATTTTTGTTGGTGGTATCTGCCGCACCGGAGCTATTTCTATTTTTATTTCCGGCGTGGGCCGAAATAGCCGTTGGCTCTCATTTATTTCACCGCCAACGAATTTGACAAAAGTATCAGTATCTGTATCTCCACTAATTTCTTCACAATTTGTGGAATTATTTTGCGAATTTTTCGCTTCTGATATATTGTTTACTAAAGACCCAGATAACAGGAGTTCATTGCAAGCGGTTGTGTTGACATCATCTAACGTTTTAGATTGGTAATCATATTCGCCACTAACTGTGGCAATTTCTTTAGTCTCTGGTTCGTCTGCAAATACAACATGTCTAGGTCCCTGACCACTAGATGGGGGAACCGGGCTGGGTGTTACTTCTCTTACCATATCGATGAGTTTGTTTGTCTTCAATGGAGCAACTAAAGTTTCTACACATTCCTGAGCACTACGACGTCCCGATATATACTCACATGAGCTAATACAAGACGAATCTTGCAAATTTTGTTGCATAGTATCAACTTCCATATCCACATGGTAGTCTAACTCTGAACCCGATTGTTGCTCATAGGTTTGTTGCATTTGATAAGCTTGCACCTGTGCCGCATACATACGTTGATATTCTTCTGAAGTGGTCGTAGTTGTTGTAGAAGTTGATGTGAAACTTTCCGAACTCGACTCAATTTCCGGCGGTTGTAAGCCAATTGTCAACTGTGGCGCAGACTTACTCTGCCGATTCGGCGGCAGATACGAAGTTATAATTTCCTGCCTTCCATTAGTACCCGTTGAACTTTGTACACTAGTTAATTCCTCCTCCATACGAAGTTGTGTATTCAATGGTTTTGCTACCACATGTTGTGTCTCAGGTGGAGGGATATAGAGTGGTGCCGCTGTCGGTACAATGGGACTATCTTCCCTTGGAGGTGGCCAAGAGAAGTTATTTCTGTTTTGCCGGTTCGTTTCGGCCAACTCGTGATCTTCCTCAAAGTACTCAGATCCGACTGGCGCCGAGGTACTACACTCCTCCGCATATTGCGGTTGCAAGCTGGCATCTTGATCTATACGAGTATGCCGGGATTATGTAAGGACAGGATAAATTGATTGCCATGTGGTGGGGTTTGGCAGATAAGCAGTTTTGATATTTTTGTTTATTCATTTTGAATGTTTTCCCATAAGTTTGATTAAGGATAACGCGTTTGCCGAAATTGTTTGTGTTCATGCACGTGACAGGCGTACAACAACAGATTTTGAATCAACGATCAACAATGCGCTTCGTTTAACGTTGATTGGCGCGCATTGAAATTCGAAGGATGAGGAATGAGGAATGAGTGAAGGTGAATACCGCGATAGTTTGCATTTAGCGGTTGATTAATAATATTTATTATGGCAGCGTGTGAGTGTGAACGCAAAATTAGATGTATGAAATCAAAAAAGAAATAAAATACATTTATATGTTAGAATTGCTTGGAAGCGTAGTAAAAGGCGCGGCTAAGAGTACAAATTGCTTTGAAAATGCGAAAAAAATCAGTGTTAAGGTACTCGTAATGGCAGGTTTCGTTTTCATATGTATGTACTTAGCGTTTATCTTAATATAGAACGGCGGTCGGAAAGCCTTAAAAATTAAAAAAAAAAAAAACAAAATGTTCCGTTTAATTATACGAGTATGCGTGAGTATTTAATGTATGACTCTTCTGTATTAAGGTGACGACATAAAATAAAAAGAATATTCCAATTTACTTCCATTTTTCAGTGATAGTTTTGCAAAAGTTTCTCTATGTAAGACCCTATATTAAGAAGACGTTATTTTCTTATAAGTATTCATACCTATATGTATGTATGTATGTATGCATAACCATTGTATTTTCATTTCACTTAAATTAAAATTAAAATTTTCAAATCAATAAATATTAACACTTTCATATACTATAGTTTCAACAAATTTGTTCGCCTAATAGCTAAACCAACCAAAACCATAACAATTCAGCTTATACAATCTATCCTATGAGGGCAGCAGTAAGTCAAAAGTTACCACCGCTTGGCGATGCCGTTACTGACGTTTCTACCGTATTGTAGAATTCTACTGATTGTTCTCTTTTGCAAAAAGGTTGTATAGGCTATAAACAATTATTTACTATTTTTTTTTGTTTTAAAAATATTTTGCTATTTTTATAGTATTAATTTTTCGGTAGATTATAATATTAATAAGTCGAAACCCTGGAGTTTCGGGTATTTATATTAAAATAATTTTTTTTTTTTTTGATATATACCATATGTACTTATGAATGCAGTTTCCTTGAGTTCCAAAATAGTTTAATGCTGCGAAACGCTTTCTATAGTGATAATTCAGTAATTAAAAAATCTAAAATTCGGTCGTGGAATCATAAAGCTGATAAGACTTCGCTGACTAAAAATTATTAATTCTGATTTTAATTTGAGTGGATAGCATTGCATACTGCCATTTGGTAGACCAGAGTTCGAGTACTGGTTCGATCAACATTCAAAAAAATACAAAAAATTAATTTAAAATATAAAATTAAATTAATTTTTCCAATTGCGGTCGCCCCTCAGCAGCGAATGTCAAGCGCTCCGAGTGTATTTCTGACACAAACTGTAGGTCCCTCCCTTAGTTGGGAATAAACATCAAGAAGTAAAACCACAAATTTGAGCAGGAACTTGGCCGAAAATTGCTACAGCGCCCAATGGTTATGGAAAAAACAACTAATTTTTTAGCAACCGAATCGAAAGTTTTGTCATTTTGGTAGAAAGCAAAACAATATATATATCGATGGTATTAAGTAGTGGCTTTAGGGAAAAAAGTGGCTTCAGTTCAGTATTAATTTTTGAAGGTGTTGCAAACACGTTATCATAATGAAAGATCACATCGAGCTTTTCATCATTCATTATTCATTTTTGTTCATTGCCCACAGATATTTCCTTCTTAGCTCATCGTGTTCGGTCCCACGGAAACAAATATTTCGATGTTTGATAATATTTTTGAAATTAAAAATTAATGCTCGCGTAAAATTCTCTGGGAAAACTGTTAAAATGACAATTTGCATGGGATGACCTAAATCATTTGTGGAACCCATCGTGGAACCTTAATTATCGTTAGTCATAATACGCCATGAAAAGTTGAAGAACAAAAAGCCAATCATTTTTGCTATTTTACAACAGAAATAAATTAATATTTGTGTAATAAATTATGTGAATAGAAAAAAACAACTTAAATTCTTATTAAAACATTATTAAAAATTCAAACTAAAATTTGAAATCTATGGGCCACAATCATAGCTCAAGTAAGAGTACACTCTAGCAAGAGTGACCAGAAATTTTCACCACTCTGTCATTAGTATGTTGTTGTTGTTTTAGTGTGCCATGGCTGAGTTTCATTTCCTAACGATAACCTAGTGATTAGAGGTCTTTCTTCCCTGCGATGCATGAGGACCTCAGTTCGATTTCCCGCAGCTTTCTATTTTTTATATTTAATTAATTTTTTTTTTTTTGGTGAAGTAGAAATTCAACATGCCCAAATGAACTAGTATACAACTAATATGAAGCTGATGCACATTAGGACAATTTTCAGTACGTAGGACATCGTCGTGTTAAAAATACCAGTTGCTTACATAGTAAATGGATGAAAATGAACTAGTTGGTGTAAAAATATAAACTAGTTGGATACTAGTTGACAACTAGTATTTTCACCCTATTTTAGCCTACTTTAAGCAAACTTCTCCTGCTTGTGACAATCTATCACTATCATTTGCCCATATTTTCTTTGATACTTCAAAATGGAAAATTAATTTAATTAATTATTAAAAAATTTGTTGAGAAATAAGAGAATATATGTTGTATTTGTGTTGGATAGTATATACATCAGTGTGAACAGTAGTAGACTAGCGGAAGTATGAACTATCACACAAACGGAAAATAACACTCAGGTAGCAAAAAAAACAAAAATGCTGAGATGGAAATGAAGTAAAAAGTAAATAAAAAGCAATGAAATCCAGTTATAATTCCTTTTGGACAGTATTCCAGAGCTACTATAAGTGGAAGACTCAAATTTTCTGAGTAACCACTTAGCCGGCTCTACCTGCACCGTGAATATGCCCTATGAATTTCAAAGTACAATAAATTGGAATTCATTGATATATATGAATGTATATGTATGTATGTATGTGTTTAGTCAGCTGAACAGGTGGAACCTTTTTTACGAAAATTATTGAAAGTTGACTTATGTTTTTTTTATTTTTTTTTCAATCAAAAGCATGCAATATAACAAGGGGAGCTTTGCATTTTCACTGTCATAATAAATATTTTTTATATATATATATGTATGTACAGTTCACATGCATTTAAATTGGTTAGTAAATTTACTATTTCTTTAATTTATCAAAAAAAAAAAAAAAATTGTTTTAGTTTTGTTTGCGTTTGGCGTTACTATCGTCTGATCGATAAATTAGTATTCCAGAGGAAAACAAAAACAATTATTTGAAATATTGGAGGAAAAATCAAAACTCCTCTATTTATTCATTTGAACACAATTCTTCACCTACACAGTACCATATGTATCTATGTATGTATGTATGTACATTGAAAAAATTTCCTTTAGGAGATAAACATATTATTGTAGAAACTATGTAATTTAGTAGATTTTGTAATTTAAATTATTGCAGTATACCGGTTTTCATCAAACAGTAGGGTATTTAAAATAATTATAATAAGAAATTAAATTTACATATACATATACATGGGTAATATATGCGTAAAGGTTTTTTAGATAGAAATTCACCACGTAACACTGGATACAGGATATAGCGGGCTGTTGTCCTCTCAACAAATTTGTAAATTATTGTTGTTACAAAAGGGAGGGGATTGAGTTTTGATTGCTATTAATAATATGCGTAACCTAAAACAGAGAATTTAAAACACAATAAGTTGAAATTAGGGAAAAAGGTAGGTAAAGGATATTGTTGATAGTAAGACTTATGTATTTCAGATATTAGCAAATGAAATTTTTACAATTTTTATTTTTTTTATTTTTAAATTAATATTAAATTGCATGCATTGTAGAATTTCATATACATATGTATTTATGTATAAACTTCCGATTCAACCTGTATTTGTTCAACACAATATAATAATTCATACATATTTGGAAGAAAGAAAACAGCGTAAATCTAATATATAATTTATATATATTTACAGTTGCGTAGTTTATCTCTTAAGAAATACTAGTTCTGTGTTCTAGGGACTGTACAATGTATTAAATGAGACACTTCCCACAAATACTAGACTGGATAAGCGCCGAGCGAAAAGTGAAGAAGTCGGCGGGGCGGAAGGGTGACAAACGTTCAGGGAATTAATTTTTACCAACATTATCGTTTCATTTAAATTTTGTAAGATTGAGAAAAAATTTTAATGATTATTACAATATTAACTAAAGTGTATTAAAAATGAAATTTGTCATATATTGATACCTAAATACCACAAGTTCTCTGATAAAAAATTATTATTTTTTTTATAAATTTGATATTAGCAAGAGTAAATGCTCTGAGAAGTTATATACAAATCTGTAGTAATTTTTTACCAAGTCAAAATTCACAATAAATGACATTTTGATACCTTTTGCTGTGTTCTTTTATAATGAAATTTTTACATCAACTTTATTTTCTTATTATTCTGATCAAAAAATAATTTATTATTTTTTTATTATTTATTTATTTATTTTTTAATGAAACTGATAGCACAAAAATTAGTCAAGTTACAGAAGACATTTATGGCTGATCGTTGTTTATAACTAAAAATATATTTAATTGTAAAGTAAAGTAAAAATCCACTGTTTTCATTTCAAAAGATATTTACTTGCTTCTGCAGGAAATATTTAAATATTAAAACTTAATAGAATTAAATATTCGATTGTTTTTCAATAAACAACTCGGAGTCAAAATCCTCTAAAAACCTCAAGAAGTTATTTTTCTAACATAATGGCATTCTTCTGAAATATTATCAAAAAAATTCGGATTTTTGAGCACTCTCAGAGAATTCTTTTAGAATCTCTGCACTCTCTCGGAATGAAAGTCTCATATCTTGTGATATTTGCTAGTGGGTTCGAGTCCTTTCTACACTAATTTCTAAAAAAAAACAAGCTGTATAGAGATGAAATAAAACTCTAAATTTCTCTATTTATAGAAATTACATCATACCACATAACTATAAATAGTAGGACATTCGGTGTACCAACTACCAAAAACCGTTTACACTAATAATGGAAATATTGGAATATTCTTTTTTGAGTGTGTATTTATAGCATAACAAATATTCATAAATATTTCTGATCCCAATAAACACAAAATAGCCGCCTTTTTGGTTCGCATCGAATTCGCGTCGAGCTGGACAAAATTAATTCGATTCGAATTCGAGGTAAATTCGTACTAATTTTTTTGATTTTTTTTTTTATTAACAAAATGGTTTTAATTAATGCAGGAATGGAACAAAGTAAATAACTCTATTTAAAGTGTTTTGTAAAATTTTGGTTAGCTCGTAAAATTCAAAGTGTAATTCGAATAAATATAGTTTAAAAAACTAAAAAAACACGCTTTTAAAGAATATTGTACTAAAAAGTTGAAAATAATTTTGAAAATAAACTTAAGACAATAGTATATAAAAAATACTTGTATAATTAAGAGAAAAGCGGGGGGCGCTCGATATATGGAAATTATGGTACAAAGCGCCCCACGCTTTTCTCTTAATTATACAAGTATTTTTTATATACTATTGTCTTAAGTTTATTTTCAAAATTATTTTCAACTTTTTAGTACAATATTCTTTAAAAGCGTGTTTTTTTAGTTTTTTAAACTATATTTATTTTTAACTTTTTAGTTTAATATTCTTTAAAAGCGTGTTTTTTTTAGTTTTTTTTAAACTATATTTATTTCATTTAATTTTTAGCCAAGACAATTACGTATCGCGCAGTTTGACAGCCAACATAAGGTGAAAAGTATAAATCAAACTGTTTAGGCTGAAAATAAGTCAAACTAAGATTTTATGGTAAAATTATAATACGCTACGATGTATGCAACGATTCGCATTTCAAATATTTCATATTGGGATCGCGTCACCGCTAAAAAGTTACAAACTGACAGACTGACAGACAGACATACTGACATACTGACAGACAAGTGAAGCTAATATAAAGCGTGTAAAAATAAAAAGTAAAGAACCTACAACGGTTTGAAGATCTGCACCAACAAGAGATGCTCTCTTACGAATTTGGTTTCGCCGACCTATTGCTGCGAAGTATCATATTTAAGGTTCGGTAAGAGAAAGCTAGCTCGTCTTGAAATCGAGAATAAACGTTGTATTTATTGGGATGCTTATAAGAATTGACATATGGTTGTGCATCATCAAGATAGGTACGTACATATGTATGTAAATATATATTAGGTGAAGTAATCAGTTCCTTTCGGTTTTTATCTAAGAGATGGCGTTATTGTCTCCACAGTAATAGTGTTACGTGTCGCATCATGTCATACTATACGGCGTTGAAAACGTGTTTATTCGCGCTAAAAGTTTGTCTTTAACAGTTTTTCGATTGATTGACTCAGTACGTTGTGAGCGGTCGTCAAAGATGGTCACCAGCAAAGAGAAAATTCGCTATATTTTACAATTTTTCTTCGATCAAGGCGAAAAAGCAGCCAAGGCGGCTGAAAAAATTAATTTAGCTTATGGGCCTGATACTGTAAACGAACGTGTGACACAAAAGTGGTTTGCTAGGTCCGTACCGGTAATTTCGATGTCAAAGATGCACCACGCGTCGGGAGGCCTGCCGTCGAAAATTGCGATAAAATCATGGAAATAGTGGAAACACGAACGCGAACTAACGCAGAAAAACATGATGGACCGAATTTCCATCTGCGAATCGCTGCTGAATCGCAACAAATCGACCCATTTCTGAAGCGTTTGGTGACTGGCGATGAAATTTGGATCACTTAGGACAACGTCAAGCGAAATCGGTCGTGGTCGAAACGCGGTGAGCCGGAGGAAACGGTGGCCAAGCCAGGATTGACGGCCAGGAAGGTTTTGCTTTGTGTTTGGTGGGATTGGCAAGGAATTATCTACTATGAGCTGCTCCCCTGGGGCCAAACGCTCAATTCGGCCCTCTACTGCCAACAACTGGACCGCTTGAAGGCAGCACTCATCCAGAAGAGGCCATCTTTGATCAACACAGGTCGAATTGTGTTCCATCAGGAAAACGCCAGGCCACACACGTCTTTGGTGACGCTCCAGAAGCTCCAGAAGCTCGGATGGGAGGTCCTAATGCACCCACCTTATAATCCGGACCTGGCACCAACTGACTACAATCTTTTCCTGTCCATGGCGAACGCGCTTAATGGTGAGAAGTTGGCCACAAGAGAGCCCTGTGAAAATTGGCTCTCCGAGTTGTTTGCCAATAGGGACGCAGTCTTCTACGAGAGGGGTATAATGAAGTTGGCATCTCGTTGGCAACAAGTTTACGAACAAAATGGCGCATATTTGACTTAAATTGGACAAATGTACACAAAGTTATCATATTTTGAAAAATCAATAAAAAAAACCCGAACGAACTTTTTACTTGACCTAATATAATATGGCTTTTTGTTTGTAAGTTGTACGTAATCGCGTTCGAAGCGTTTGGTTAAGTATAGGCGAGTATGTACGAGTATGAATTATGATTGTATGTTCTTCTTATGATCGAGTATCGCGATTAGCAATGTTTGGGCATTCTACTGCTCTAGGGATATGAAAGCTCAAAGCGCCGAAGCGTGTGTTTCTTTCGAGCTTTCCATTGTTTTTTTTTTGTCTAACAATAATCAATTGTTTACCTCGATTGTAGTTGATATTGTTGTAATGAGAAGAAGAAGAATTATATACGGGCATAGTCGCGTATTTATTATGCCCGTGATTGGTTGCTATTGGATTTCTGTATTGTGTTGAATAATTGTTGCTGTAATTGTGGTATGTGTTTGAGCGACGACCTATTTGCAAAACACCATTTTGCGTATACATATTATACATGTATGTATGTGTGTATGTACCATATGTATGTATGTATGTATGGCGTTGTAGGTGCGTTGATGGCGTTGGTGGTGGAGTTAAAAGGATTAACAAAGGAAAAAAACTTTACATTAATTGAACACACACTTCAAATTAGCTCTAAATATGTATGATGGCAATTCGGTTTGAAAACGTAACGCACTCAGCGTTTAGCAGAATTTCAAATTTGAATTTTTGAATTTTATATTATTTAAAAATGAAGATATAATAATAATAATAATGAACGCAAGTGAAAACTCTGCCTCGATATACATGAAAGTTAGTTGAATTTGGACGATTTGCGGAATAGAATTTTTTTGTAAATATGTTTTTGTTAATACGTGAGCGTTTGCTGCAACTCTTATAAAAAGTTAGTAAATTTTGTCAACCAATTGAAATATGTTTTTCAATGCAAAGCGTTTGATTAATATAGTACATTTGCAATTTTTGATTCGAAATAAAAATGCGTTCAAACATTCGACAACTATGAATTTCCGAAATATTTAACTTTAATTGTGCATAATAAAAAAATACACCTTTTGGATTAAAATTTTCATATTATAAATATTTATATATGTATGTACATAAAAATTTGTTTTTTTTTTCTTTTTTTACTGAAGCTTGCTTTTTTATTTTAACTAGAAACTCGCTGTTGTAGATTGGTTGTATTCACATTTCTGAAAATCTCCATTTAAAATGAGATCACCCTTTTTTACTTTATATGAAACATATTTAACGCCGACTCAGACATTAGTATGGTATTATTTAAAAAAATCTATGCATCCAGTTAGAGAAAAGTTTTCGATATACGATACGAGTATGTATGTACGAAGAAATGGTGGTTCTATACTAATTAGATCCATTCCATATCACTTGAACAGTAATCATCATTTTCGTCGTAATATTGATGATATTTAACATCCTTACCTTGTTGTCCGATATTAGAGCGGGGCAATGTGGCGTACGCATTGACAGCTGGCCTCTGAGGCGGATAGGGCACGGGCGACTTAGGTGCCGCAGCTGGTGGACCAGAAGCTGCTCCAAAAGGCCTAGCATAGCCTTGATTTACCTAAAAGTAGAAGAAAAGTTGCGCAAATGTTTGTTATTCGGTGCTCGAAATAATGCTTGTACGCATAGTTAATATATGTACGAGTATGTAAGAAACAACCTTTAACACTCATCTCATTATTTGTAAACAACAACAAGGAAAGAAATTCGAAAATCAGCGCCACAAAATGCTTTGTGCACTGCTAAGCACAAGGGCCGCCTTACTTACCTTATAGTTGATGTTTGCACCCTTACCAGGCGGCACAACGCTACGTATCACACTACCCGTTAAGGTAACGTATTCACCAAAAGGCTGATCGTCTGACACTGACATCGCTGATGTGATCCCTTCGTCCGTACCGAGTATACTTTCCGTAGCTTCTATAAGCGGTTCACTTTCGAACCGATTATCACTTGCAGACGCACTTTTACTGCTGATTGTTTCACTAATAGCGGTTGTTCCTTGCGTGCTGATTGAGGATGATGATAGTGCTGGAGGAGCCGAGGGATTCAGAGACACCTGCTGGCATGAATTAAAATTCAATTGGTTAGCGAGTGTCGCTGTTAAAGCAGCAACAACAGTGGATTGTGGACTTATTGTTTTTGTCTTGTCGCCAGTAGTCGGACTTGAGTTTCGGGCTGATAGTGATTGAGTGATTAATGGTGTACGAGTATGTGTAGATAGTTCGTTTTGACTGTAGTTTGTATCGATGACTTTGTTGTTGGTGTTTTTGTTGTGGGCAATGTCAGCGGATAACTTATTTGTATATGAGTTGGTGTCCTTGTTTTGTGTGAGCAACTTGTTGGAGTACTCTTTTAAAAATTTGTTATAAACTCCACCCGCCGGCGAAAGTACACCACTGGCACAAGGCACGCCACCGTTACCTTCATTGCCACCGCCTTTGCCATACTGATTTTGTGTGTTCATATCGTTTTCATTTTGCTGACGAACGGATAGTTCGTTTAACTGAGCTGGTAGTGTTGGAGGTAGCGGCGGTGGTGGTGGTGGAGGTATTGTTGCCGTTAGTGGGACCGCTTGTTTATCTCTGCTGAAGCCACAGGTTGAGGTAGAAGAGGATGAGGTTTGACGTGAATGCAACGGAGAGGTAGAAGCGTAACCACTAGACTTTTCATCCACTGCTCCATCTCCTAAGCTCTCTAGTATTTGTGTTGTATGAACTACCGGTGAAACAGATGAACCACTTGGGCTACTGTGTTGGAGTTCTCGCTCCACGCTGATTTCATTGTCGTTGGGACAGCTGCGGTATTGGCTTTCAATGGTCAGTTGTTGCAGTAACGTGGGTGATGGCGGTGGCGGAAGTGGTAAGTCGGTAATGTCATCTTTCGCAACATCAATACACTCGTTGGCTTCTGCATTCTGAATATTGTTGTGTTGTTTATCCAAAAAGCGGCGGCATAGCATTGTTAGTTGATTAGTTAGCGCAAAATAGCCAACAAAGGAACGAGAAGCAAATTATAAAAAATAAGAACACAAATTCTTTTATTTAGTTAGTGTTTTAATCATAGGCACCACAGTAATGCAAGTTGTCACATAATCAGCCCAAGTGAATAATTTTTCAGTTGATGCACAGGGTTTATTAGCTTTGTCCAACTAACGAGGCAAAAGCATAAAACAATGAAGAATGGTATAGACTTCAATTAGTTTGCCAGTGATTTGAATGATCCATCATCAGCCGGGGTATACGAATACTAGACATCAAACTACCTACAGACCGAATTTCAAACAATTTCAACCAGATTCTTGGTCCACGTTCGAGATAGAAAACTCTTCTAGGTCTTTCTATTGCCACACTTGTAGTTGCAGTGGTATAACTTTATTGGATATCAGGGCATAAGACAACGATATGGTTGACGAGTTTGACAAAGATGGAGTCCCTTCCGAACAGGAAGCGGCCATGGGTTTGTAGTAGGTGAAATGCGGGGATTGTAAGAAGATGTAATAGATTGTACGGGGGTTAGTAGTCCGCAGCTGTTTATACTTGGCGAAATTAAGCTGATGGATCTTCGACCACCAAAGTACTCAGACACCTACTTCAAATTGCAGGAATTTGATCAATTATTGCGAGTGAAGGGGAACGATGAGCTGTACGAGTTATACGGCGACATTGACATTGTTCAGCGAATCAAGAAGCAGCGGCTACGCTGGCTAGGTCATGTGGTCCGGATGGATACGAATACTCCAGCTTTGAAAGTTTTCGATGCAGTACCTGCCGGTGGGAGCAGAGGAAGAGGAAGATCTCCAATCCGTTGGAAGGACCCGGTAGAGAAGGATCTGGCTGTACTTGGTATTTCCAATTGGCGCCAAACAGTAAAAAGAAGAAACGAATGGTGCAAAGTTGTTAACTCGGCTAAGGGTGTCTAAGCCAGTAAAGTAAAGTAAGTAAGTAAGAAAAGTATTCGATTTTCGATGCTCTTCCGTACCAAATTTCTTTTAACTAATCGCGACCGAAGTGGTTAGCATTGCGTACAGACATTCGGAAGGCTCGGGTTCATATCCCAGTACCAGCAACATCCAAAAGTTATGGAAAATTAATTTAAATAAAAAATTAAGTTAAATTTTCCAATTGCGGTCGCCCCTCGGCAGGGAATGTCCACCCCTCCGAGTGTATTTCGGACATGAAATAAAAGGCGGCTTAGTATAAACTGTAGGTCCCTCCATTTGTTGGAAAAACATCAAGATGCAAAACCACAAATTGGAGGAGGAGCTCGGCCGAAAATCGCTTCAGCGTTTACAAAGCACCAATTATATATATATATATATATATATAATGTACCTTTCTGATGACTAAGTGGACTAAAGGCTGGCCAGAGCAATTGGAATCAAATTCTAAAACTTTTAGGTGACTACAAAAAAACGGATCAGAGCCACGAGCTAAGTTGATTTAGCGATGTTTGTCTGTCTGTCCTTCTGTTTGAACCAAACTTGGTATTAATTTTTATACTGCAATGATCAGTCGGACTCAGCCGGATCGGACCACATATGTATAACAACTTATTTGTTTAGAGATATGAGGTTTTGAGTTGAAAACTTTCAAAAATTACTACGATTAGCGTTAAATTTGGTATTCTAAGCATATAAATTCCAATAAATATTGGTAGAGAAAAGCAGGAAAGACCATATCACTTGTTAAAATATGCGATTTTGGGTAAAAAAAATCCGTCAAAAAACGAGCTAACGCGTAAATTTAAGTAAATATGGTCACCGAAAATCTACAAACGATTTTGTAATGTATAAAAACTTCGGCATAGCTCTTTTTTATATTTATTTTATTTTAATTTTTTTTTTTTTAATTTTTTGTTTTATTTTATTTTAATTTTTTTAAAAAATTATTTTTTTAATTTTATGTTTCTAGTCGCAAGTGCGTTAAAACTCTGTTTATGGTTGCTAATTTAAAACAATTTGAAATATTGGGTCAAGGTCAGCCCGGGAAAAATAAAACCAGTGTACTTTTCGCTTTCGGCGGCAAAAGGAGTATTCCAAAAGTTGCACACACACACGCAATTTGTGTTAAATGCCGATCTATTTTATTTGTTTCTGAGGCTCTTCGTGTTATGTAATAGTCATTTACACAATAATATATATATTTTTTTATAATATCAGATTTTAGCACACTGCACTCAGTTATTTTTTTCTCAAATCAAATTATTTGTTTTCCGCGGAGAATCGTGAATTTATACATAAATGTCGTTAGTTAATGAAGTTATTCAATCAATATCTTTTTGAACTGGAAATCAGTTCAACAAATAAATTATTGAAATTAATCGGTCGTATTCGCTGCAGCGGCCGGTAGAGGCACGAACCACCGTTCGAACGTGTTGGATAAAAGCAAACTAAATTCCTTGCCAATTAAATAGAAATCGTTGCAACCGGCGGCACACGATTTACTCGTCAATGCTCGTACTCGCAAATGCCAATGCGAGTCACTTCGTGCAAATGCAACGTTGATCATTACTTATACATCATTGCTTTGCTGACACATTACAAAGCTGTTTAAATCACTTCTTCTTCCTCTTCTTAGGTGAAAACTTTATTTTTATACTGATAAATGTATTGCAGCCGCATTAGCCGCATGGTTGGTTAGTTAGCAGTGTGTACTATCATGCGGAGTGTTGTGGGTTCAAAACTGTTGCCAGGAATGTCCAACACTCTGAGTGTGTTTCTGACATGAAATACAAGCTTCTCATAAAAATGCATCAGTGATTTGGAGGTGGTTTAGCATAGACTTTGGTTCCCTGCACTAGCATGCATCATATCACAAATTGAAGAAAGAGATCGGCCGAAAATTACTTGAGCGTTTATAAAGCTCATATTATAGTATAAACTGTACCGAATTAGTGCACATAAGTATATATACATACGAGGTGTGACAATGAAGTAATGAGACTGATTCCATAAAACCCGTATATTTCAAAATTATTCTACAACTCTACCATCCCCTTCAAAGTAGTCCCCTTGGGTAGCTATACAACGATTTCAGCGCGTTTTACATGCTTCGTAACCTTTCTAGAACGCTTCGACTGGGATGTCCGCGAGTAACCTCGTCACGGCCGCCTGGATATCCTCAATCGACTCAGAATGGTTTCCTTTGACCTTTGTTCTAAGCAACAAAAAAGTCACAGGGTGACATGACGGGCGAATAAGACGGTTGTTGCAACACGACGATCCCTTTAGAGGCCAAATACTGGGACACGGGCTACGCTGAGGGCGGTGTGGCACGGCGCGTTGTCGTGCTGAAGGATCCAGTTACGAGCGATGTCTGGGCGCACCCTGTTGACTCGTTTTCGCAATGTTTCGAGTACTTGGCGATAGTAGACTTGATTTACGGTTTGCTCCGGTGGAAGAAATTCCTTGTGGACGATTCCATGGCTATCAAAAAAGGCTATAATCATCGTTTTCACCTTCGACATGCTCATGCGAGCTTTACTTAAACTCCTTATTCCGTCGAAACACCTGGGTACGACTAAGAGCACTATTACCATGTACTTTTACAATTTTAGCGTACATTTCCGAAGCTGTTTCGCCCAATTTGGCGCAAAATTTTATCGCAACGCGTTGCTCTTGATTTCGTTGCCACTAACACACGTTTACTCAACACGACACAGCAGGAGAACCTAAACAAGCTAGAGCGGGGCAAATATATCAATGGAGAGCAGAAGGATGCCAGGAGAAGGAAAAGGGAATTTCAAGCTTGCAGGGTTGCCACAATCGCGGCAATATAATCCGTCCCATTACTTGTTTGTCACACCTCGTATACATATGTACTTACCGAATTTTATGTAGGGTTAGGGTATTCACTATTCAATTTCGGAAAAACTACGTAAAATTTATTGAAAATGCTGATTAGCTTATCAAAGTGTCAAAATTATTATTTGTCCTTTGAGTTTCTCAGACATAAACAAATGCAGTAATTAATTAAATTTTAAATTTGCCAATTATTGTCCCCAATATTAAGCTTGCAAGAGACACCCATGTATCAAGTTTTTGTTAAATACGGAATCGCACAAATGCACTTACGAGCACACTTTATTCATATGCTCGTTGCCAAATTCTCTGGCATTTGTGGCGATGAGCAGGAAGGAGGGCGTGCGAAGACTTTGTTGTGTGTCCCTGCATTAAGTTTATTCAATTTCATTATTTTTAGAATTGAATTTTATTTAATTTTAGCGCTGTGATATAAGCAGGTGCCAATCGAAATGAAGTCAGTGAGCCAT
This sequence comes from Ceratitis rosa, assembly GCA_037013455.1. NCBI lineage: Eukaryota > Metazoa > Arthropoda > Insecta > Diptera > Tephritidae > Ceratitis > Ceratitis rosa. The sequence continues at coordinate 17,699,762 of JAWMAG010000005.1, forward strand.
AAAATGTTTTACACTCGATTAATGATTCTTTGTGTTTACGTATTTGCGAGTAGATATGTAAATATACTATATGTACATAGTATATATGTTAGAATGAAACCTTCAATTGATGTGCACCTGTGGTGAACATCTTTTTCTTTATTGACGCAGGCAGCCCCATCCCCTTCTGCTATTTAGCGACAAGAAGTGAAACCAAGTAATACTCCACTCGACAGCTCTATCCACGAACCGGCAATATTACGGATGTTTAAAAATGTGGAATCGAAAATTGCCTTCATTCTCAAATGTGGAATGGTGACCCATAGCAAACCGAAGGATTTTAAGTCTTTCGACTTAAGATAGCGGAACGATTGATTGAGATTCACATCAGGTCTAATGTGGATCATAATCTCTCGAAAAACCAGCACGCCTATATGAAAGGCAGATCAACGTAGACAGCGCTGCACACAGTAGTATCCCAAATCCCAAGAAATCTAACTCGATTAAAGAATACAGCCTCGTTGCTCTTCTGGATATTGAGGGTGCCTTCAATAATATAGCGACAAATTCAGTTGCAGTTACTGCTGCCCTACTTGCCTGGGTGTCGACCCTCGAATGATTTTTTTTTTATACACCAAAAGCTCTGAAGCAGGGTTGTAAGGTCTAAGATTGCAGAGGTGACGGCAGAGGAACCCCACAAGGTGGGCCTTGGCAGTGAATAAACAGCTGAGATACATGAAGGAGCAGGGAGGCTGCAGGGTTATAGTGTATGCGGACGATCTGGCGGTTATTGTGAATGGCAAATTCCCACAAACCCTGAGCGGTGTTGTGCAAAGCGGACTGAGGAGGATAGAAAAGTGGGTCGTTGATGCCGAGTTAGGCATCAACTCACAGAAAACTGAACTCGTTCTTTTCACTAGGAAGTAGAAAATTCCCAAGTTCACAACATATATTTAAGGAACGAACCTTTGCATTGCTGAGTCTGCGAATTTCCTGAGTCTCATCCTGGACAGAAAATTAAGATGGTCCCAGAACTCAGTGGAAAGGATGCGAAAGGCATCCGTTGCCCTCTCTACCTACAAGGGAGCGATAGGCCGCAATAGGGGCATGTCAACCAAAATAGTGCATTGGCTTTATATCACAGTTGTTGGGCCAATACTTCTCTATGTGGTTGTAATCTGGTGGCGAGTACTTGAGAAAAAGTCAACTATTTCCAAATTCGATAGAGTACAAAGATAAGAAGATTCCGTATACCGGAAAAAACAGATACTGCATGTCATTCACTGACTTCATGACAGACTTCAGTTATCCCGGATAGAAACTAGTGGGGAAGGATAATACCCGCAAGCGCCGAATCGATTCATTTTTACACGGATGGGTCAAAACTAGACAACAGAGTCGGTGGAGGGTCGAAGGAACTTGGTATCTGTAAATCCTTTCGCCTACCGGATCACTGTAACGTTTTTCAGGCAGAATTGGTGGTCATACCTGAGGCTGTCAATTGTCTCAGATCAGTGGTACTTTCAGATAATCGTATCCAGGCCGCATTACAAGCCCTGAAACAGTAAAATTTAAAACCGTGAAGAACTGCCGCGAATCACTTAACGCGAAGGCTAAGCAGTTCTCTCTGAACCTGGTATGGGTTCCGGATCACAGTAACATACCAAGTAATGAGCTGGCGGACGAGCTCGCAAGGAAGGGCATCATTAATGATGCCAACACATGTAATGTGGCCAGGACAATATAGCTAGATTGGAACAGTAGAAAGTCACGTGATCTTATCGAGTTGAAAAGGAAGGATATGTCTATAGTTATACATAGCTCTTCTTACAGTACATATCTTATTGAGTAGACACGCTGAGAGATTGGACGTGCGATTTAATGATTTCTGCAGAAGTTGCAGACAGGAAGAAGTAAGTACCGAAAACTTTAAGGCACTTTCTTTGTGAATGCCCCGCACTTTGGAGGAGTAGATTCAAGTCTTTAGGGATAGGCAACCTTTGGAGACTTGAGCGAGATAACGGGAGCTAAGATGCGGCAACTGCTCTGTTTTGCAAACTCCACACAATGGTTCGATTAGCGGGTGGGGGTTTTTGGGATCCTCAGTGGTATCACAATGGGCCCATAGGGCCTAGGTGTACCGAAGCCCGGCAGCCTTTTCAACCAACCAAACTTTTCTAGCTAATTGTCAAGCAAATAAGGTTCAGTTTCTCGATTGCTTTTTGTACAACAATGGAGACAAGCATTGCGCATCAAGCGTCAAAAATTTAGGACTAGGTGGGAGTGTTGTTAGACACCGTCATGACACTGGAATAATTGAGGCAAGAAACTCTCATCACACTTGACAAACTTATTCAACTAATAATAAGCAATTCTTTAAATTTAATTTTCATAAAGATAATCCACCATTTTAATATTTTGTTCAAAGAAAAATATATACCCTCTGTGTAGCCAGAGCTCCCCGTCAAGAACGAAAGCCAAATTGGCAGTAAACAGCCCTATCTGGCAATAACTAGCTGGTAGCACTGTCCGACTTGCGAACACGCTATAATTTTATGCTATAATTTCGAATGTTCGGGCTTTAGAAAGAATAAAAAAGGAAGAATTTAATGCAAAAAACTAAGATCCCTTCTTTTTAGAAATATAGACCCAAAATATACGTCACTTGGAACCATTCACTAAATACCCCGATCACTGGCATTAATTTCCCTCAACCAAGTTTAAGGATTGGAAAGAGTAAATCCATTATTTTGAACTATTTTAAGCTTAAGATATTTGAAGGATTTTTGTTAAAACTTCAATAGAAGCAGCACTTTTACGTCCCTTCGGGTAGTTTAATAATGAAAAACAAAAAATATATGGTCTGAAACAGTACCATTTAAACGAAAACCCAAAAGCAATTCAACATAACAATGACCTGAAAAAGCATCTAGAAAAACATTTTATTTTTAGTGTTATGCCAATATTTTACAGGCCTTTTACTGCCTAAAACCGAATATTTCTTTTTAAGTGTCAAAGTTGACTGTTATTAATATTTTTTATATATTTTTTTAATCGAAAGTGAGATGATGAAATTGATAAAAAAGATTTCGTGAACCACAGCCTTTTTTTAATATTTACGAATTCGAAGGAATTTGTTTTTGTGACGCACAGAGTTGAGCAGAACAAAAACGTGATCTAACTGCATCATACCTGGGAACTCTCTAATTAAGTCTCATACCATGTCATCTATGTTTTTGTACCGTTGCATTTGACGGAATGTTCACTTGATGACTGATTATGTGATTAATACCAAATATACTGTCGAACAATTTTTATTTACTTAGTTTTAATGTAATATCATATATATATATTTACATATATTTAACGAACAATGCATGCCCAATATAACGATGCATGCATAAAACAATAAATTAATAAATAATTACAAGAAACGCATGGCCAAACAAATACACATGTATGTATATGTAAATATGTATACGCAGTGCACCAAGGAGACAATTTTCAAAGTTTTTTATATCCATATAATTATCCTTAAATTTCTGCAATCCGAAGACCAATTGTATGATTCGTTTTTTGGTAGCATATACGAGTACATGTCGCACACTAAATACAAAAACGACACAAGTCAAGTAATTTTGCATTTGAACTATGAACAAAAGAAAATTTGTTATCTGTTTTTTTATTTTTATTTTTTATTTTATTTTAAATTTTTTTTCTGAAAAGCACTCTGATGATATACAGAGTATAAGGTGTACTCTCTGATCGATGTAAGCATTACAAATATTTACAAGTGTAAAAAATGTCATCAAGAAAAATCTTATGGTATAACATATTGCAAGGGGAACTTAGTTCTCAAACCGAAAAGTATCTTTTTCATAGACCTAACTCATAGAGTAAGTTGTCGGATGACATTTTCATCAACACGGCCATGACTTTTGAATTGTGTAGCTACAAAGGCCGGCCTTTAGTTGTTTCCGTGGAAATTGGGCATAATAGAGAGATATTTAATGGAAAATATAGCAATATTTAATGAAAAGTAGTGCTAGAAATGAAACTACAATATATATTTATATATAGTTCTTAAAGAAAGGGAATTTTCTCTTATTATTGACGACCTAAACAGTGTTCAGAAGCGCTTAAAGCACTTAATCCAAATAATTTTATTTAGGTGAACCGCAAGCATTGGCAAGTATAGTGCTTCTTTCTCTGTAAATAAATAAAATTTATTTAATTTTTAATAACTTTTCACATAGCCCTAAAAGGCAATCTGATTTTCAGGCCTTTCCAAATATATTTCGACTTAAGCCAACATAAAATGTCAAACATACGAGGTGTGATCGGAAAATATTCGTTATTTTTAAATATCGTGGTTTACGTATTTTTTTCGATTTTCGCTTTTTTCTGTTTTGTTGATACACATGTCTGTTATATATGTTGGCAATATCAGCCATTTTGGATTGTCAGTTTGTTTTCTGACAGATAAAAAGGTTAATCGTGTTTTGGTGTGTTCTTAGATTTTTTACTATTGGAAAAAATGGTTCAAAGAAACTATATTAAGTTTTGTGTAAAAAATTAAATTAAATGCATAAGGACATTTGAAACATTTGAAATGTTGACTATGGCGTTTGGCGAGTCTACTATGAGCAGAACACAAGTTCAATTGTGGTATAACCGGTTTAAAGAAGACCGAGAATATGTCAATGACAATGCTCGTCATGGTCGCCCGAGCACATCAACAACCGATGAAAACATTGAAACAGTGAAGAAAATGATTTTGGATAATCGTCGAATCACTATCAGAGAGGTTGCTGATGATGTTGGCATATCGTTTGACTCATGTGAAGCAATTTTAACGGATGTTTTAGTCATGAAACGTGCGGCAGCGAAGATTGCCAAAATTGCTAAATTTTGAGTAAAAACAACGTCGAATGGACATCGCTCAGGAGATGTTGAACATCGACAACGAGGATCTAGATTACCTCAAAAAGGTCATAACTGGTGACGAATCTTGGGTGTATAACTATGGCATTGAAACCAAAGCCCAATCACCCGAATGGAAGCGTCCAGAAGAGCCAAGACCGAAAAAGGCACGTCAAGTTCGGTCAAATGTGAAGATTTTGCTCACTGTTTTCTGCGACTGGAATGGCGTGGTGCATCATGAATTCTAGCCACAAGGTCGTACGGCCAATAAGGAATAATATCTAAAAGTTATGCGCCGTTTGCGCGAAGCAATTCGTCAGAAAGGCACAGAATTGTGGAAAAAACAACGCATCAGCTCACACATCGATGCTTGTGCGTGAGTTTTTGACCAAAAACAAAACCGTTATCATGACTCAACCACCGTATTCAGAGGACTTGGCCCCCGCTGACTCTTTCCTCTTCCAAAGACTGAAGACACCGATGAAAGGAAAGTTTTTGCGACGATTTAGGAGATAAAAGAGGATTGGAAAAAACACTGGTATAACTGTATTATATCTGAGGGGGATTACTTTGAAGGACACAAGATAGTTATTGATGAATAAATAAATACTTTTTGAAAAAAATTGAAAATAACGGTTATTTGGATCACACCTCTTACTTATGTACTATTCGCTGACTTTGAGCTGAAGCTGTAGTAAACAGAGTACTAGAGCAATTGCTTGCTTTAGAAAATTGTTTTCTTATTTTGAAAAACAATAAAACAATTTATAAAAAATTTAAAAGAAGCTTAAGGATGCAAACAAAGGTTTATTTATTTGTAAAAATTATGTTATTTTTTTTTGTTTGTTTTTAATTGCATTTCAGCCGAACGCATCAGAAAATGAAACTCACTCTGTTGTTCTTGAGAGATATAAGAACATAAAAATGGCTTGGTAGTAAAAATTATTATTATTATTACCATTACCGTTGAACTTATATACAAATAACGAAGTGGTATGAGATTTCATCCCTAAGACACTAGTATTTCACTAGAACACTGCAACGTAACTTTGCGTACTCCTTTGACTGCACTGCGTACACATACAAATATACACCAAAACTAAAACTCAAGCGAATCGTTATAAGCCGATAATTAGTAAAGGTTTCCAACAATTACTTATTTTTTTTTTATTCAGCTTTTGCTTACATATGTACTTATGATATAACAATATTGTTCAAGATTTTATTATATACCCATAAGAATATAATTAGGGAACTTTTGTATATAATTGAAATGTACAATATAAATAAGATAAGCAAATATTTATGTAGCGGTTTAGGAAAACGTTTGGCAGAACCAAAAAAGCTTTATGAAAATGAAATTAAGCTCAAGTTTATACATATGTCTGTATGTATAAGAAATGCAAATTTTTTCGTTCCGCTGTTTCTAGCCCGTGTTTTGGTGTGTATTTGTATGTATTCGTATACATATGTTTGTTGGCGTTTGCAAATACAACAAATAAGGAACAACATGTATTTTTAAGTAAATAACTCAGATTTGAAATGTAGTAATGTACACTTACCGGAGCAGAAGTTGGTGGAACGCTTCCGCCATTGGCCGCAGGGATGTCAGCGAATCCATGAGCGTTCAAAGCTGAGGAAATAGTGGTCGCACTCAGCTTGGTATTCCTGGAAATGAAAGTGAGTGTAACGTTTTATGGCTGCATACTACTATATATTATAGTATGTACATATCTGTGTACTTAAATTAAGCTTAAGGGGACCCTCCCCTGCTATTGGGCAAAAATCAGGCAAAGTTTGTATTTTTTTTTTTTTTTTTGAGAATGAAAAGGCGTACGAACTTCCGATTTTGACTATTAAATTTTTTTATTATTTGTGATTTTAAACGGCAAAAAAAATAGTCGAAATTCAAAAGGACGGCTATAAAATGACGCTTTCCTTCGGCCTCTACGCCGGCCAACTTCAAGCCTACAGTCTCTTGTAGTAGACTGAAATCAAAAATCGTTATCATTACTTGAAGATCATGAAATTTTCTACGTTCTGAACCTCAGTTGAAACAATTTTAACGATAAATTTATTGTATAATGCTCATTGCAATTATAAAGTTAAATTTTTTGCTACTTTTTTTTACTTCAATTATGTTAAAAAAATATAAACAATTAATTATTAATGCTAATCTTAAGTTCAAGGCGTACAAAAAACTATATACTTTGAACAGTTTTTAGATAAAAGAAATCGGACGGATAGAACAAGCCTGGGGCTTGAAGTTAGATCGGAAAACGTTCAAAGTTTTTTGAAAGTCTCGCAGCGTGCGTGAGACAGGTGTGTTCGAGAAGCTGCCATTTGGAAAAAATTCATCGTATTGCAAAATCCCTTTAAACATACTCTACAAATATAAGGCATTCATTTTTTATGTAAAAAAAAATCGATATTTTAATCCAAAATCAGGGAACCCTCTCTTAAGTACGTTTTTTCCTATTGAATAGTTAAAGTTTTCGTAAATTTCCGTGTGAAATCTACTACGTTTTTAAAGGATGACTGTGTAATATAGCAAGCCATTTACTTTAGCTCCCAAATCGGTTATTATTAACAATGCAATTTTCCTAAGTAGATGTTTAATTTTTTTTTATTAAAAAAAGCAGATAATAATTATTAACAGTCCCTGATACAAGAAAATAAAATGAAAATATATTGATTTGATTTTAAAATGAACACATCTAGCGATAATTTGAAATTAATTATTTCATCTTAGATGAACCAAAACGTGGAACTACTTACGGCTTAATTGGTACGGGTACATATCCATCAGTGCCAGCTGGTGGGCTTTGTAGAGCTGCAAGTTTAGCATGGATATCGCAATAGAGCTTGTTGTTATAGTTGTAGTAGCCTTGGTTTTTCAACGAGGTTCCACAAGTGGCACACTTGAAGCATTCCACGTGCAAATTCTTATCCTTGATACGCACGAATACACCACTAAGAATGATGAACAAATTTTTTTTTTATTTAATTTAATACTTATTATATGATAAATCGACTTTATATTATATAGTGAATTCATCACAATTAATTCATTATAATAAAATTCGTTACATAACATAACACTGCAAAAGACGGGCCATCATACATACACACATCCATATACTCGTACATAGGTATATACGGCTTCTGGTACACAAATACAATCTTATTTTCTTGCAAAACCTGCTCAAATTAATATTAATATGTATATAATATATATAATTATATTTAATAATTCAATACTGCTTTGGATCAACAACGATTCAGTTCAGCAAGCTGAAATTCATGTTCGGCTTTTCCATACTAAATTCATAAATTATAAATTTGAAATTCAGCGCTTTTTTAATCTAAGCATGAAGGGTATACAAATTAAAGCTCCAGATACCCGGGTATCGAGCATTGCGTGCAGCTCGATACTCGTTCGATGCTCAACTGCTCAAATGATAAGTTGAAACTTTTCAAATTTCAAATTTGTTTGTCAAAATTTCTTCAGTATTTCAATGAGTTTTACAATTTGCATAAATAAAATAAAACTATGGAAAGCAGTTCTGGAAGGAAAGTCAAATTTTTTATTTAAAATGCTCGAATTGCTCTAGCATTTTTTTAGAATATATATATGTGTTCAGAATACCGAGTTTCTCCTTCTTAGATGCTTTTTTGTCGGATTTATGCTCCGAAATCTGAAATCAGAAAAATTAATCGTATATATACCAAAGTGGTCCGATCTGACCAGTTCCGAGACAGTTGTACCAGTTCAACTGTGTACCAAGTTTGGTGGAAAGATCTGAAAAACTGAGGGTTAAGTTTGCGCAAAAACAGACGGACAAACGGGCTAGCCATTCTGATCCGAACGGTATAAAGTTTGTTTGATTTATCTCTTCCCCTTCTGGTACTTCCTATGTACATTCTTCGGACCACTGGTAATATACTACTTACTGTCCAAAATTCATGTAAAAATTAGACCTTTAACCCCAAAACGTTTTATTGGGAGGATATCTAATCTCAATCACCATTTAAGATGTCGAAAATAAAACTAAAACTAGACGATGTTGAAGAATCGGACTTAGGTGACAATTCGGAAGACTCTGTGAGCGATTTCTTTGTAATAGCCCAAAAAACTAATTCCACTTCAGAAACTGACGATGGCGGAGCTAAGTTCAGTGGGTAAACTTCACTCACTGACTTCACAAAAAAAGGTATCTATTTCTATCTGAACGTGCAATAAAAGTGCTGATGACTGCACTGAGTTTCAAGTGTAAGTTTTTTAACCATGCTTGAGAATACACAAAAAAAATCCTGTAGTTATCTTGTAACCTAAAACCTCGTCCCAAAAGTGTTATATCTAATAACTTATGCAAAGTTCATTTCATGGCAAATTTGAAATGTCACTTGGAATTCGTTAATTGTTTCAATTACACTTCTGTTCCGTAAAAATGGCAAAGCTTTTCGCACACTAAATTCGAAAGTGACGTATCGCGAGGCAAGGAACAGCTTGTGTAATAAATATTGGAATATTTTAGTCAAAATGGGATGACGAGTTATACATTAGGATATTTAAGTCAAGGTAAGTACAGTAATTTCACTTGATTTATGAAAAAAAATATTATTTAGAAATATTCGGAGTTGATACATCTAAATTTTTATATAGACACATATGTATGTACATATGTATATTATTATTATATATTATATTATTATATTATTTGTACAATTGGCATTGGTTGAGGTTATAACCATGAGTATAGCAATATTACATATATTATTTTCAGTACACATTTGCTGATCGATATTTTTTGGATCCGACAAACACACCCATGCATACATACCTACACGCATGCACACTCACTCCAAAATAACTCGTAACGCTTACACAATGCCAACGCCACACAATGAGCACGCCGGATGACCGCTGGCGGACAATGGACGCGGACCATCATCATGCTGCAATGCAGCGGCTGCCGCTTCCATTTCCGCCTTATATTCCGGTCCTTGCAATGCCGGACACACTGGCATAATGATGACACGTGGATCGGCTGCTTCAGAAGGTGGTGGTGCCGCTGCCGTTGAAGGGCCCGTTTTGGTCGATTGTGGCTGCTGTTTGGCTGGAGGCGCTACATTTTCTCTCTGCAATTTTGCTGCTTCCTGTGGTTGCCTCTCCTGAGGCTGCTGTTGCTGTTGGTGTTGGTGAGATAGCGGTGTATTGCCGCCAATGGCGTGACTTTGCGTCCAATAGAAGTTTGCTGGAGCTGGCGGCTCTGTTTGGAATTAATTCATTCGATTTTTTTTTTTTTTAATGAAAATACTCATATGCAAACGAGCTTAAAGAGCTGAACTTGATCTGATCGTTTCCCACAAAATATGCTACATTACTATGTATGTATATATCTACAATAAAACATAATCTTTTCCAGAAAACTATTAATAAACCTAGAGCTCTGGCCTTCAGCTAATTTTGTGTATTTTTTAAGTAAGAGAAGAAGTTGTGTAGGAAATGTTTGAAGAGGGAGCGATGAGTGAAAGAAATATAACAAAAGTATTTCATTCTCATAAACATATAGTTTAAACAGGCATACAAACACTCATACATGCATATTAGTTAAATAAATATTTAATTATAGTTTTCATACTTTTCCGTGCAAATAATTACACCCATAAAACATACAGCAAAGAGAGATCGGTAAAATTGCAGGAAAAAGTCGTCCTCGAGAAAGATCTTTATTGATATACATCATGGTTTTGAGTATTCTAAGTAATTCTTCGAGTTATAAAAAAAAGGCGAAAGGACTTCAAAAATTGGTTCGAACTCATGCAATGTTGACAGCGTCAAATAGACCCATTTCTCATTATAAATACTTACTTACTTTAATGGCGCAGACACCGCTTACACGATTTGGCGCCAATTGGAAATACCAAGTACAGCCAGGACTTTCTCTACCTGGTCCTACCAACGGATTGGAGGTCTTCCTCTTCCTCTGCTTTCACCAGCGGGCGATTCATCCAGAAGCTTGGAAATTGGGTGCCTTATGAATTAATAAAGCCAAGAGACGTCGAACGTCGATTTTGCATGTCGGAAATGTTGCTTAAACGCCACCAAAAGAAGTCATTTTTGCATCGGATTGTCACTGGCGATGAAAAATGGATTCATTATGATAACTTAAAGCGCAAGAGATCGTATGTGAAGCCCGGCCAACCATCGACATCCACGGCAAAGCCGAATATCCATGGTGCCAAGGTTATGCTACGTATTTGGTGGGACCACAAGGGTGTGCTCTATTATGAGTTATTGAAATCGGGTCAGACGATCAATGGGGACCTCTACCGAAAACAATTGATTCGTTTGAAAAAAGCCATCGCGGAAACACGACCAGAATATGCGACCAGACACCAACCAATAATTTTTCATCATGACAACGCTCGACCACATGTGGCAAGGCTAGTTAAAAACTATTTGGAAAACTGTGGGTGGGAAGTTCTACCTCATCCGCCTTATAGCCCAGACATACGTGTAGCACCTTCCGATTGCCACTTGTTCAGATCAATGCAGAATGCCCTCACAGGAGTTTGCTTCACTTCAGAACAGGGTATCAGAAATTGGCTCGATTCTTTCTTGACCTCCAAGCCGGGGAAGATCCTTTGGGATGGGATCCACAAACTGCCAGAAAGATGGGCAAACGTCGTAGCTTCCGATGGGCAATATTTTGAACATTAAATGTATAACAATTTTTTCACAATAAAGTCTTAATTTTCAAAAAAAAAATCGCACGAATTAATGCATACACCCAATATTAAGAGCTGATTTTGGTTTTATATTTTCTTTTACCCCATAAACTTAAAAATAATGGGACGCTGTAAGAAAGAAAACTTAGTACATAGTACCTATACACTCATCCCTATTCCTTACCTTTTAAAATATGTATGTATATCCTTTGTATGGGAAAACTCTCTTTCATTATTGAATTATTGCATTACACACATACATAAACATACATAACAGTAAATGATTTATATGGATATAGTATTATGAAGTATCAGACTTACGTAATGAGGCGTTCACATTCATTGCAAATGTTCTGGCCAGTCGGCAATCCACCAGTGCTTGGAGGTTTTGGCGAATTTACCGGAGCGCTTACGTGCCTGGTGGCAGATGGTGGCTGATAGTGCTGTTGCTGTTGTTGTTGTTGTGGTTGTTGGTGGTAGTGGTGTTGGTGTTGTTGTTGGTGTTGTTGTTGTTGTTGTTGTTGTTGTTGTTGCTGATGATGATGATGATGATGATCTTGTTGAAAGACTGTGTTTTTTTTTTTAATTTTGTATTGAGTTCGAAAAGAGTTTCATCGCATGAATCGTTGATGTGAAGTGTTGTTGTTAAGTACATATAATACATAAAACATGAAACAAAAATTATAATAAAATGAAACATGGAAATATTTTAATAAAGATGCATCAATCTCATACATAAAAACAAAATTTAGTAATTACAATATTTATTCACATGCGAGAATGGAAATTGACAGAGTTAAAGATATTGCTGGCATGAAATTATAATATTTCACATTTTTGGCTTCTCTTGGATCTTTAATTAGGGTTGGCATTCCCATAATAACAAAATAATGCTTAGATTGATAATTGAAAATATTTTTTTTGCGCCAATATTCGGCACACATATGTACATATGTACCATATGTACATACATACCATAAATACATGTACACAAATGCAATGTCGTTTTTTTTTGTAAATCCATTGTGTATATAACTACATGTCAACGTCCAGCATTATTACTGCTTTTCCCCTAATTTAATTCACCGTGCTGTGTTCGAAAAATATGTAATAAATTACACTGGTCAGCAAAAGTCATGTTTCCTATTTTTTCTGTTATCGGGTATTTCCATGGCTCTGACTAGGAAAAAAAATACTGGAAAATTACTAATAACTTCTCAAAATATCAAAAATGTATACATTATTTTCATAAAATTTCTATTAAACACTATTAAATGATCTCTTATAAGATTTTCTTGGGTGAAGGACTTTAGGTAGATTTTTCTAATAGTGGTCTGCCATTATACCGCCCCTTATAAGGTTGTTCCATTATCCGAAGATCCTGGTGACATCTCTCTCACGACATTTTCTTAATGAAGCGATATTGAAATCAACAATTATTAACAAAACTAATTCAGAGAAAATAAAAAATTAGTTAAATCAAATTAGAGTTAATTAGAAAAATATATAAAATGAATATAGTTAAAAAAAAACTAAAAAAAAACACGCTATTAAAGAATATTAAACTAAAAAGTTTCAAAATAATTTTGAAATAAGCTTTGTGCCATAATTTTCATATATCAGCGCCTCACGCTTTTCTCTCAATTATACAAGTATTTTTTATCTACTACTTAAGTTTATTTCCAAAATTATTTTCAACATTTTAGTTTAATATTCTTTGAAAGCGTGTTTTTTTAGTTTTTTTTTTAATTATATTTATTCCTTTTCATTGGCCAGTGAATATCACTATAAATTGAGGTAAAGCGAGTATTTTCTGAATTGTTGTAATATAGTAGAAGAGCTTAATTTCGAATACAAAGTACTAAATTTTATTGTAGTTGAAAGTCTTTTTATACCAACAAATTGCAAAATTAAAAAAATTTTTACTGTTTGTTTTATACTTTGAATATTTATAAAATTGTTAGTTTGTAGAGCATTCAATTTCCTATTAACGCTGAAATTAGTTTAACATTTATTGGTCATCAGATATGACCTATTTTACATATAAAATGTAAAAAAGTGATAATGAAGTTCTTAACATTAATATAATATAAAAGTGGATCCACAAAAAAAAAACATTGCATTTTTTTCTCACTCTGACATACAATATATATGTATATATATGGTATACACAATATATATGAGTGCATTATTCATTACTGTTTTGCATGCCAAGTCCACAACAAAAAAATTTCGCTAAAATTTCAAGGTCGAACTGAAAGGTTTTTAAAAATCTATAAATACTTTTATAATAAATAAGCTAAAAATTGTTTTATTTACATTATTTTCGAGTTTGCAAAAATGTGAAAAATATAAAATAAATATCTACAATGTATATATTTATATACCTGCCTATATGCATAATTATTTAAAACAAAATCCTCTAAACGTTTCCATATCAATCTAGCAAACTATCTGTTAAAAAAATATTGTCGCCCTGATTTAAAATATAAAGTATATGCGCCAAGGCATAATAATGAGCTAACGAGTCATTACCTGGAGTCGACGATTGGCCAGTCTCTTCTTCACGCAGGAACTTCAACACTTCGGACTTATCTGGTTGGTATTCCTTTTCGTTTTTCTTGAAATTGACACTGAAATTATAAATTGAAATTATATTCTCGTATGTATAAAAATCTGGGTGCTATTAAAAATCGATTGGCACAAGACGGCTTCGTCACTAAAAGCAATTGAGCTGCCACAACTAGCAAACTCGAATAATTAAGTAATTTATATTTTCTTTCTGCAGAAAATTCAGTTAAATGACTTTGTCAGGCCACCAGCAGCATGCAGCAGTTCTTTGCAGAACTTATCTCCCTCTTAAACTATATTAAATCAGTTAATTTTAGGTTATACGAGTATATGCAATGTGATAATAGTTTTGTTCGTTGACTAAATGGGCAGTAACAATTTTTACCAAACTTTACTGGATCGAGTTCGTTGAGCCAAAAAACCCATTAAAAATTGATAACGAGAACGAAAGTAGCAAATTCGTGCTGGGAAAATTTTAGCGAGTAAAAACTAGCAAGTATGATAAACAGCTGATTTGTGATCATATAATTGAATTTCTGCCAACAAAACAAAATTGACTTAAAATTAAAATAATTTTAATTCTTGAATATGAATTATATGCCAACAAAATAAGTGGTTAAATGTAATATTGTTTAATTTAACTGAACAATATCAATGATTTCAACAATAGTAAAGGCACTCGTTAAAGGAAAATGTGGTGGCAGTGAAGTGGAATCATCGCCCGCACATCAACCAGCTTACGTTGAGAAATTAGAAGTTAGGAAAGCATAGAATTAGAATCTATTATTATTTCTAGTACAACGACTGATTTTGGATTTCTATAATTTATCAGAAAGCTGTGGCGACCAAAGGAGTCGCATAACAAATTTGAAACAAAGTTGCCGCTCCGACCACAATGAGGATAATGGATTCTTAAACTTCCGGAAGCGACGACGATGCACAAAATGAAATATTAATAGCATTAAAAAGGAAAAATAAAACTATTGCTTGGTTTTTATTTAAACAGAATCGATTAAACTCTATAAAAATGTTGAGTTAATATGGCCGATTTACATGGAAAAGGCATTTCCAAGTCATTTTCGTATTTCACTCAGTCTTACTGAAAATCTAAGCGACAAACTGTTGCAAAGCAAGTTCTACATCAATCCTTGTCATTTTAGAGTAATATAATTGGCGCTTTGTAACCGCTGAAGCGATTTTCGGCCGAGCTCCTCCTCCAATTTGTGGTTTTTGCGTCTTGATGTTTTTCCAACAAATGGAGGGACCTACAGTTTATACTAAGCCGCCTCCGAACGGCTGATGGTTTTTTTTTTATGAGGAGCTTTGTTTCATGTCCGAAATACACTCGGAGGGGTGGACATTCCCTGCCGAGGGGCGACCGCAATTAGAAAATTTTACTTAATCATCGTCATTTTAGAGGACTATTAGAAAAAACATATTGATATATTTATCGTTGGACGGCTATAAAGCATATAGAATTTCATCACAGTTGAAATACTATAAATTTTGAATACAATTAATAACTTAAAAATGCCACATAATTGCAAATTTTATTAAAACATTTCGGAAAATATTTAAAACCGCTGTTGTACAACTTGCTGGCTAATTTTTACTGAATCCTGTTCGTTGAAAACTCAGTAAAATTCTTTCTTTCGGAGAGTAAAACAGCTTACTCTCTCAATTCCGTTACTTGCTGGTTTTTACTGATATTTGTATTTTTGGGTGTTAAAACAACCCATCAGCCTTTTTTCCTTAGAAATCACAACTGTTTTCCAAGTATTTCTTTATCAAAAAGACTACTTTCTTCAATATTCAAGTAACATCCTAATATATATATGTAGGTACATATACACCGTGCATCTCACCAAATGGATGGCAAGCAATTCTCGTCTGTTTAGCAAACGGATTTGTGTACGCAAGGACGCGAGCAAACAATGAAAATCCGCTGGTGTATGCTATAAAATTTCAAAAGATTTTAAGACAAAACAACAAAAAAAACATTCTTCCTCCCCATTGTGTTTTATGACATTTGTTGGTATATTCGTACTTCAACTCAAGTGACTTTACTATTCGCACAAACGCCTTAGGCTCACTTCGGTACAATACATTCTTGCATACGCGTATACAAAAATGATTTGGGTTATTGGCTTTAAAATAACGTCAAACCGTAAGAATTCACCAAAATAATTTAAAGAGTCCGATTAGGCGCTTGCATCGCTACATTTTATGTAAATATCTACATACATAAATATGTATGTATGTATAATATTATATGTAATTACACTAAAGTTTTACTTCCTTCTTCGTAAATGTTCGCCTATTTGTGCCATTTAATTTTGTTCCGTTTTACCATTACTTGCGTATAGAGTAGTTGTAGTTGTTGCTGTGAAAAATGCCTTTTCAAATGTTCTTATTTCGTCTGTTTTGTTTTTTTTTTTTGTTTTTTTGTCAACAACGCGACAAGTGACTACGCTGAAAGGTGCCATTCGCTGATATTTAGCTTTTAGATTCTTACCCAAGGACACCGCCTGCCAGGACCTCAGCTTGAGCTGAAAGAGTTTCCGCAATGGATTCTTCGCTGTAAATGCCAACCGGGGTGTTGTATTGTTTATTGACAATACTCTTGACGCTGCCATCACCGCCATTGACCTGAATGTGAATAATAGAGAGGAGAAGAAAAGCAATTGAGAATTGAATGGTATACATAGTTCGTGGCGAAAGTGATAATGAAAAATACAGTGATAATTTCGTAATTTCGGCGTGGTTGAGGGGATTTGCCATGTCTTTTATTTCGGTGTAGAGTTACGAGGTATTTTAAGGCCTAATAAAAAGCGTACCAAGCTTGCCCAGGGAGTGAAGTTAACAAAAAAAAACAAAAAAAAAACTAATTCAATTTGGTAACTCGCACGCAAGGGGATTGGCAAGATGAAACAATGAGATATACTGAGGAGATTTCCAGCAAATATTTTTATATACTTTTTCCATCACAAATTTATGTAAATGTGTTGGGGAAAATCTTAAAAATTTATTATATAAAAATTGAAGATAATCTAAAGAAAATTATTTATTTCCTCAGCATTTTGTCACTTCGTGTGCAAAACGAGAATGTTTTTATTAAAATTTTAGAAATTCTCTATTACAAATCCATACCGATAGTTTTAAATAATGTCTACAACAGATATGCTTACACCCCACAGTACTTTGCCCAAGAAAAATACACAATTTTAATATTGTTGTTATAAATATATGTATAAAAATATAAAATATTGTGTAAATGTCTCAGCGTCTTTTTTCATAACATTAAAGGAATTTGTCTATTAAACTCACCCTATTGGGAAAGACCCCAGTTCTTAGCTCAAATGTTACTAGTTTGCTTATCAAACCACCTTATTTCCATGTTAGTAACTGTTAACGATGACAAACGAAATCAATTGTCTGATATCACCTTCATTTTATCTACTTAGCAAAAATAAAACAAAATTAAAGTTGTCTTCAGCGAAACTCAACAATCGGCAATCTCATGCACGACAGCGACAGCCTCTAACTACTCGACTGTTTTGGTTTTTGAAACTCACTCGTTTTGTGCTGGAGAATAGCGAACTGGTATGATTTCATCCATTAAACTACTAGAACTTAACTAGTTTGTATGAATACTAATTTTATTTGTCACTGATTTTCGAAAAAGGAAATATAACACCGTCCGGCACGATTTTTGACCCACGAAAAAATCAAATCTTTTCGGAAACTAGGACAAAAAAAAATACCCGTGTCTGGATGTTTTAATAGATCAATTCGTTTATAGTTTTTCATAAATCAATAGTCACAAGACCTTTTTAAAAATTATTAATAATTTATATAAATCGGTATATAGGGGTATTTGGGGTCGCTGATTATGAATCTGATGTGATCCAACATGGCGGTCAAAATTTGTTCACCCCTAAAAATCATAAATGACTTGATCTAGCAAAATGTCAAGACATGGGTACTTTTTTTTTGGTCCTAGTATCTGTCAATGTTTAATTTTTTCGTGGGTAAAAAAAAGTTGATTTCTGTCGGTATATTACACCCTAACTTATGTCCTAATGAGTCTTGACTAATCCTAATTGGTTAGCTTGATATAAAACCAATGCTTCGACATTAATATGATCAATATTTATTATAATATATAAACTAGAGCTCCAGACTAGATACCCGGGTATCGAGCATTGTGAGCAGCTCAATACTCGCTCGATACTCGTTCGTTACTCAACTGCTCTAATAATAATTTGAAATTTTTCAAATTTCAATTTTGTTTGTCAAAATTTCTTCAGTATTCCAATGAGTTTTACAATTTTCATAAATAAAATAAAACTATGGAAAGCAGTTCTGGAAGGAAAGTCAAATTTTTGATTTAAAATACTCAAAAATCCTTGAAAAAGCTCAAACCGCTCGAGCTCAAGCTCGAAAATTTTCGAGCAATGAGCAATGAACGAGTGTGCGAGTACTCGTTGCTCAAATGTTCGAACAGTTCGTAAATGTTCGAACAAATTCTTGAGCTCTAATATAAATATAATATGTATACACCCGTATACAATTTTAAGAATTTAATACTCACAAATGGACGGGCAGCATTGTTGTAACCACAGCCAATATGTTGTGAATCCTGCTGTTTATGAGCTAGAGAAGTTTTCGTCACTGTTTGCAAATATGGAGAGTTTTGCTGAGGCTGAGGGATGTTGCCGGTTGGAGTTATGTGTGGGCGCCAAGTCGAACCTCCCCTGAAATAAGATACAGTACGTTTTGTTCATCGTAAATACAAGTGAATTAATTAATTGTCCTACCTTTGGATGGTCAAAACGAAATTGTTACCAGAGCGCACAACAACGTCTTGAGCGTCTTTGTGGCGCAAATTGAAAACATCAACATCATTGATTCTTAGAACAGCATCTCCTGGGATAAGGCCAGCCTTTTCTGCCAAGCTACCACCGTTTACCTATGAATATATAAATAAGATAAAAAAATGAATAATAGCATAATTGAAGAGAGACATTTTACAGTGAAGGATTTTTTATTTAAATAATAAAATTTTGTCATATTTTCACGCACAACACGCAGGTCTGTGATACAAAATTCAGAATGAATAACAAATAAAAATTGACTGGTACTGAAAACCCCATCAGGTTTATCATATTATATGTTTTTTCAAAAACTTTTCGACCCAAATTATTGCTTCTTTTTCATGCTAAAGCTGAACTTCTCCGTTGTGGTTTGATGATAACACTTTTATAAAAACCACTTTCTATAATTATTTTTTAAATATTGCTCTGAAATGGATACTAAATTGTCTCGAGACCACATCGAATGCAAGAATGACCCTATCTTTTATTTTCTACGTATGTACTCGTACTATACTATACGTATCCTTGTAGGGTTGTGCCTTGGACCGTTTGAAAGTTTCATGAATTAACTAGCAACATTTAACAGAGTTCTTATATTGATTATCTCCACCATTGTTAATTTAAAGTAATATGAGTTATAGTGATTAAAGCTGACGCAAGCCACATTTCGCCAGCATTTTTCGTCCTTCCCCTCACGTGCTGTTGAAGGATATCATTTGGGCGAACTTCTAACAAACTGAAACTCCAACAAATGTGGCTATGCTATTCGGTTTGTTGTTTAGCAATGGCTTATGGCTTATGGCTCTTCGCAATAATCAGATGGAACTTTTGGTTTGTCAAACCGCAATCATGCCTAAAATGGTTTACCACAACTGCACTACTGTGTCAGCATTTGTTTTTTGGCGCAGGGTGGGAGCATTCAAGCCAATGGGATTACATAAGAGGCAAAATCATTGGGTGATTTGTATACATTTGTAAAAATATTTATTCACATATTTACACGTACACGTATGTATGCATTTACGCTCCCATTCTTCGCCACTGTCGACATTTGGCCCATTAATCATAAAAGCCCCACGGCGTGTTCTCATATTCAATTATGTTTTTCACTTTTAGATGAAATATGTGTAGACATTGTTAAATTTTGGAAATAAATAACGCAATTTCATTTATCGGTAATTTCTAATGTACATACATACACATGTATGTATGTAGGTGAAGTGGAAAGGAAAAGTAATGTGAAATAATAATAAAATGAAAGGTGGAGAGTAGATTTTTGAATAAATTTGGCATTGATCCAAATGAAATATCCATTCTATGCCTCGTAGGATTTTGGAGCGCAGGTACACAGCAATCCGATTTATTATGTGGTTTGTTAACAAATCCATCGAACAGACTGGCTGTGTCGTACACAGAGCAAACTCGGATCGATGTAGCTGCTTCTTTCATGCCTTTTAGTGAGCAATGTTTGGAGGTATTTACTAATAGTCTGGATCCATTAGCAAAAGATAACGTAACCATTCACACGAAAGAAAGAATTAAAAGGTGTTAAACCTGTTGTGGAACTGTTTCATTTGCAGTTGAATGATTTGACAGGGAAATAGGTTATATACCTATGTATGTTTGTTTGGCTACTCTGGGGGAAGGCGGAGAAATTACTCAAAAGCTCTAGGATTAATTTACAGATTTTAATTCAAAATGAGAATGTTAAAACTAACGAAATATCATCTAACGACAGCTGAATTTTAGCTGCAACAAAACAATTTTGATAGTCTTTCAGTAAGGTCTACCCTAGAATAACTACATAAAAAGCTTATCAAAGAGCTTTGGCGCGCTAATTAAAAAAAAAAGGAATGGCCTTAACAATTGTCGTCAACCATAAATACATTATAACATTGAATATCTGTTTTGTAGAGCGAAAAGTTATCTCACTGGAACTCACTGTTCACAGATTTTTAGCAGATTGAAAGTGGAAAAGCGGAAAACAGACATTAAACTTTGGCAGCAGCGATAAAGAGTAATTGTTTCGTAAATATTGAATAGACAAGCATGTGTTTACAATAGTACATACGTGTATGCACAATATCATATTATTGTATGATATACTCGTATGTACTCGTACGTATATACAATACTATATTCAGCCAGTTATGCGGGTCTAAAAAACTTGGATATGTGAAAGAATTTGAATTTCAATTTCATCGAAACTTTCAAAGCTAGAGTATTCGTGTCCATCCGGTCCACATGACCTAGCCAGCGTAACCGCTGTCTCTTCATTCGCTGAACTATGTCAATGGCGCCGTATATCCCATACAGCGCATCATTCCATCGGCTGCGGTATTCGCCGTTCCGAGGTAGTAGAGAACCAAAAATCTTACGCAAAACCTTTCTCTCGAAGACTCCTAGAACCGACTCATTGACATCGTCAATGCTTCCGCAACATATAGTAGGACGGGAACGTTGGGGGACTTGTAGAGTTTGGTTTTCGTTCGCCGAGAGAGGACTTTACTTTTTAATTGCCTACTCAGTCCAAAGTAGCACCTGTTGGCAAGAGTGATTCTGCGCTGGAATTCAAGGCTGACACTGTTCTTGGTGTTAATACTGGTTCCTAGATAGACGAAGTTATCTACGACTTGAAAGTTATGACTGTCAACAGTGACGTGATAGCTGAGACTGTTTTTGTGATGACAGGAGATATCTCTTGCCCTCGTTCACTACCAGACCCATATCCTTCGCTTCAGCTCTGCAGCTAGTATTATTTTTTCCAGCAAAAAGTTAAAAAAGTCACACGATAAGGAATCACCCTGTCTGAAACCCCGTTTGATATCGAACGGCTCGGAGAGATCCTTCCCGATCCTGACGGAGTTTTTAGTGTTAAGGTCAGTTTACTTAGCCGTATAAGTTTTTCGGGGATACCAAATTCAGACATACCGGGATAAAGGCAGCTCCTTTTCATGCTGTCGAAGGCGGCCTTAAAACTGGCGAAGAGGTGGTGGGAGTCGATAGTGCACTTAAATTAATTTTACCTGTTGACCTAAACGGGGTTAGATCGCCGTAAGGGTGACAGCTCCGGGTCAACTCCGGAGCATGGAGCCTGCTGTCTTGAGAGTTGCCCTCAGGACCGCGACAGGAAACCTCCTGATGTCGCCGGAGCATCACTTGCACAGCGAAGCATTTATGCTACGAGTTAAGCAGCATAATGTTTTGCTGCGAAAGCAGTTCCTATTGGGATGCCACCGTAGGGAACACCCCAATAGGCACCTTATTGAAGCTGAACCTCCACCTTGGCACATAAGAAAGGGAGTACTTGACATGAAGGATACCATCCAACAACATTTGTAACAACCGCTGGATAGGACGGCGTACAGCCAGGAACCGAATGCCATTCACAAAGAGTCGGTCAACACCTTCAAAGACTCTCTTCCCGTGTATGGCGTGCTCGGAGCAAGAGCACCACCCTTTGCAGACAACGAGCTCGAGCTGCCTCGAGAAACCCGCTTGACTCTGGCACAACTTAGGTCTGGATAGCAGGTTAAACTCCTACCTATCCAGACTCGATCCCAGCACCCCCCAACGTATGCTCTGCATGTGGAGAGTCTTCGCACGACACTAACCATCTCTTCACATGGCCCCTTAAGCCGACACATCTAACTCACCTCTCCCTCTGGTCCAATCCCGTCGAAACAGAACGTTTCCTGGACCTTCCATTAGATGACCTCGGCGGCTTAGATTACTACTCGACAACAACAATAACAACAACAACAACAACAACAACCATATTCTGCAAAGTAACTGATGCATGAACCTTGTCAGCTCAGCATACTAATTCATTTATTTACGATTCTCAAAGTTTTAGTTGCGTGAGAGCGCGCTAAAAATCCACCTTTTTTATAACATTTTCAAAGGGTCCCACTTCGATGAAAATTTTCTTTTTTGGGGTTCTTGGGAATTTTTCGGGCTTTTTTGCTTTTTTTTTAATATTTTTACATATTTACAGCTATATTTGGGTTCAATAATAAGGGTACTGAGGCTGTTAAAATATGTCCTTAATATGGCTTCTATATCAGTCCAGAATAAATGATCGAGGAAGGAATTTATGAGAGTTTTGTATCAAGATATCTTTGGCTTTGGCGGTTGCTAAAAACCTGTCTCTTTCGTTTGTCTCCTCGGTGAGTATTGCAAATATTGCTTTGTCAGGGATGATTTCATTTGGAGTATTTTTAAGTAGGAAGTGGTCAGCAATCGGGGTATTGTCATTAGTCTTTTAAAAATTCTGTTCCCCTCTGTGTGTAGGAAAAGTATAGATTATAACCCTACAATATAACTTCTTATAAATACATACTCGTATATGTATGTAAGCCAATTGAAAAATCAGTATTCTATGAGGACTCTTGGTAGTAACAGCACACTTCCACTGATTCCTACGTTCGCGATGGCGACAGCAACGAAAGCTCAAATGTCATATTTCGTCTGAGCATTTCAACGAGCTCATAACAGAAACCAGTTTGTTTACTTCGTGGCATTGATGTGAGACATTCCCATTTCCCAGGCGACACCAAGTTCAGCTGAGACTTTCTTAATTATGGTATCTATAAAGCTATGTTTGGTTGTTTGTATATGGATTTTCTCATAATTTAAACATATGTATGTATGTAGATAAGTTTGCTGTATGTCACGTAGCAAATACATCAGGATAATGTGGGTGTCAGGCACATGCTGAATTTTCGCAAGGCAACTTTTGTTCCAGGTTGACGCAATACAAACGAGATTAATTAAGAAATGTAAATTTCGTGAAGTTACGCGCGATTACGGCAATTGCTTCAACTACCAAATTTCGAAGGAATATGAAGGGATTCCTTTCCGCTAGCAACACGTGAAGTGAGCAGGCATGATTCTTCATCTATCATGCTAGTTAGTTTGAGCATTTGTCTACCGTACGCCCGCTGCGGGTTTACCTCTAAGCTCACACATTGTAAATATCTAAACTGTGTAAGCAAAACAGGATATACTTACATACACAAATATTTTTCTACGCGAGGCATTTTCAAATGAAAAACTGCTTGAAAAAAATGTATTGACTGTGAAACTTATTTCAATTGCAGTGATCTGTAGTAGTAGACTATTCTCAACTTTCTTCCTCTGGACCAATACGGGAAACTACAAGCGGGTTGAAATGCAATATGATTGAATGCAACTTAACCTTGGACGATATACAGTATAGGACATATAAAAAATATTATCTCTTGCAGAAATGACGAAGGAGCTGGACTACACCACCTCCAGCGTATGCTTCGATAATCTTTTCTCCACGAGAATCCCAAACAGATGCGGGTGGGAAAACACCAACGCCCCCGACCAGACGGCTCGAAGCTTGATGGGAGAGTGGGTTGCGGAATTTATTCTCCCGTGTTCTCAGTAAGCATGAGCATGAGAATACCGGACAATCGGTTACAATTTACTCCGATAGTGAGGCTGCAATCAGATCTCTTCCATGTAACGGTACCACGTCAAAAGTGGTCATAAATTGTAGGAACTCTCTTAACAAACTCTCAACGAAGTACAGTATTGCTGTGGTCTGGGTATCTGGACACAGGGACATCCCAGACAATTGCATGACAGATGAACTAGCAAGGGAAGGATCCTTCAATCTACGATAAAACACGCACACGATGCTGAATTACCTCTGTTCACGGCTAAGGACATGCTTAAACTGGCCTTCACTAGAGAAGCGAGATCACGTGCAACGTGACCAGACAGCTATGGCCAAAATGGGACGCGAAAAAAATCAAAAAATCTTTTCCTTCTGGACCGGTTCTCCATTAACATAACGACTGGTATAATAACTGGACACTGTTTAATGGGGCTTCACGGGAATATGATGGGCTATTACTCTAACGATTTCTGTCGCAGCTGTGGGGACGAAGAGGAGGAAGAGACCATTGAGCACTACCTCTGCCACTGTCCAGCCTTGATATCTGCGCGACACAAATTCCTTGGGAAACACTTCTTCGACTGTCTCGCTGAGTTGGCCTCAGCGAATATTGGAAATCTCTTGCCTGCATAAGACACACAAAATGGTTCGATCATTTGATATGGTGAAGGCAGGAGCCTCAGCCGAGCTCCTCCTCCATTTTGTGGTTTTGCGTCTTCATGTTTTTCCAACAAATGGAGGGCCCCACAGTTTATACTAAGCGGATTATACGGCTGATGGGTTTTTAAAGAGGAAAATATACTTGAAGGGGGCAAGCGTATTATTATTTTCCAAGAAATGGAGGGACCGAACGGCTGATGATGTTGGTTGAACCAGAACTCGAACCGTGGCTTTAAGAATAATAAACAAATAATAAATAGACATTGATTAAGTTCTTTACCATTAAGAAACTGTACAAAAAATTCTTGGAGACTTTTATATAATAATCCGGCGATTAAACTCGAAGGATTTGGGAAATCATCGAGCCGTATTTTAGCAAAATCGTAACAATAATGAACGAAATTCTCATCTCAACTTTTGCACATGATGAACTTATTTACAATAGTTAGAGTAATTAATCCTTTCATGTACATGAAATGGTAAAATTAACTTTGGCTCGAGGGATGTAACCCATCAAAGTTTATACCGATCGGTCCGTCTAGTCCCTTATTTATTGAAACTTAGATGCACTGGTATATATTGAAGCGATCATTTGTCGGAAACAGTCTTCAGAACGGACAACTAAAGCGCCAGAATTCGTCAAGAAAGCATCTAGAGCGTAAATTGATATGCTGAACTCACATGATAGACGATTACAAGTTATAGCTTCTATACACCGATTTTTTTCAGATAAGAGGTTTTGGTCAAAACTCCGTCAAAAAAGCAGCCGAGAGCATGAAATGTGGTTTTCTACACACGTACATATTTACAAATAAACATTGTCACCGAAAATCATCGAAATCGGAAAATTTCATCATATAGAGATATATGAGAATTAATATCTTTAATCCGAAAATGATAAACCAAAAATTTGATAAGGTCATAAAAGGTAGAAAGAAATGTTTGAAAAATCTTCTAAGACATCTCTCTTTGAAGAAATTTAAAGGTGTAAATATGTATACATTTTATTTTGTGTATTTCAATAAAGTCTGTTCTGTAAATAAGAAACGTTTTGTCTATACTATTTGGAAGTAGTTATAGGGACTACAGTATGCCTGTGCTGGGCAGAAAAGGAGATATAAAACTAAAACAGAAATACAAGAAGCCATTCAATCTACTATATGTACATACATATGTATATGCGTCAGTTAAGATCATGTACCAAAAGGGCACGTACTGCTGAATTGCTGAACTAATCAATTAAGATGTTTATTTTATTTAGACTAAAAATATCTGTTGTTAACACAGAGTATACCAAATGAGGCCAAACAACCTTAAACAAGAATAATTTAATATATTCTCTTTCAATTTGATGTATTTGAAATAAAATTGTATAGTTAAAGTACAAAATTCAAAAACACAAGTTATATATGTGTATATGTATATACCTATGTATGTATATTATATATTTATATACATATGTTTGCATTCAACAATAAAAAGTTGTGGCATCATTTCTACTAAGAACTTACTTAAATATGATAATTAATATAAAATCTGTAGCAGTATTATCTAGAGCTCTAGATATCCGGGTCTCGAGCAGCGCGAACAGCTGGCCATCACACATTGGTCTTACAACACACCCATTTGAAGTTGGCGGATTTATTGTTAGCACTTTATATCTCTTAAATAAATAGAACGTGTAACACTTCATTTGAATTGACGCATAGTGTCTAACGGTTAGACCAGTTAGGTGCATTACGAAGAGTCAACGGCGTTAGCAACGATTCTAGCTCCTCCCCAATCAGTGCTTATCAGAGGCGATTTGACCGCAAGATTCCAGAGCATTTTGAGTTTGTATTTATTTATAGTGCATACACATCATTAATGTTTAATAACTCTATGCAAACAGACAGTATAAATATGTACCAATAACTACATATAGTTATTAAAGAAAGTCAACCATAAACCAGGCTAAAATTTTTATGTTTTCAAAAATAAGGCAAACATGCCGTTTTTCGTTCAGTACGACTCACTTCTATCACAGGCTTAAAACAGAAAGTTTCATACTACAATAATTTGAGAAGCTCAGCTGCGTCTGAATTATGAGTATAGTTCTGTTCGTTGACTAGATGGGAAATAACAATTTTCACCAAACTTTACTGTATGGTGTTCGTTGAGCTAAAAAAAGTAAAAATTGGTAACGAGAGAGCGGAAGTTAGACGTTTAGTTGGAGAGAAAGTTGCAAATTCGTACTGGGAAAATTTCAGCAAGTAAAAACTAGTAAGTATGAAAAACAGCTGATTGAATTATTGTCAACAAAACAAAATTGATTTAAAATTAAAATAATTTTAATTCTTTAATATGAATTATATGCCAACAAAATAAGTGGTTAAATGTAATGTTTTTTAATTTAACTGAACAATATCAATGATTCCAACAATAGTAAAGGCACTCCGTTAAACGAAAATGTGAAAAATTAGAAGTTAGGAAAGCATGGAATTGGAAAATATTATTATTTTTTGTACAATGGAAGTTGATTTTGGATTTCTATAATTTACCAGAAAGCAGTGGCGACCAAAGGAGCCGTATAACAAGTTCGAAGCAAAGTTGCCGCTCCGACCACATTGAGGATAATGGGTTCTTAAGCTTCCGGAGCGACGACGATGCACAAATTGAAATATTAGTAGCATTTCGAAGGAAAAATAAAGCTCTTGCTTGGTTTTTATTTAAACAGAAACGAATAAACTCTATAATAATGTTGAGTTAATATGGCCGATTTACACGGAAAAGGCATTTCCAAGTCATTTTCGTATTTCAGTCAGCCTTACTGAAAATCTAAGCTACAAATTATTGCAAAGCAAGTTCTACAGCAATCCTTGTGCTTTTAGAGGACTATTAGAAAAAACATATTGATATCTTTATCCTTGGACGGCTATAAAGCATATAGAATTTCTTTACTGTTGAAATATAATAAATTTTGAATACCTTTAATAACTTAAAAATGTCACATAATTGCCAATTTTATTAAAACACTTAGGAAAATACTTAAAACCAGAAATAATAAACTGTATAAATGAACGAGATCAAAATTAACCGCCAAAAGAAACAGCTGTTGTACAGCTTGCTGGCTAATTTTTACTGGATCCTGTTCGTTTAAAACTCTTACTTTCTGAGAGTAAAACGATCTCTCAATTTCGTTACTCGCTGGTTGTTACTGACATTTATTTCTCAACGAACACAGCTTATAGCTACGTAAAAAGAGTAGGAGCACATATGTATGTATGTACACATGTAGATGTACAAATGCATACGTGTATGTTTGTATAATTTTCAATAAATGTACACTTGCATGCTCTTTCTCATGTAGTTCCGGTTGTTTGCTTCCCACTTTTCAACAACTCGGATAACAACAATATCCATAAATCAATAAAAATGCCTGAGCCTCTCAATTTCACAAACAACATGATGTGACATAAACCCAAAATACTGTTCGTTAAAATGTACAATATGTATGTATGTATGTATTTATATGTAAGATATAACAATTTGTTTTTCTTCGTTTCGAGAACCAATCACTCGCACCAGTTCAAGAGGAATTACCCATGGCAACAGGCAGTCAAGTCAAATAAAGATGGCGCATACGCAGGTAACAATTGTGAATAACGCACTATTTGGAGCAGAAGTAATTGACACGTGGATATTGTTATTGTTGCACATTTTTCATATTTACGCAAAAGTACAAGGGAGGTTCTTAAAAAGTGGTCTTGCGGTCTATGTTATTAATTTATCTTTTATATCATGCAAACTCTGGGTGAGTTCGATTGGAAATTTATACATTGAAAATACAAAAAGATTAAACAGCAGGAAAGAGCTGGAGGTGACAACTATTTCGAACATCATCACAACAGCACACTTATTTTGGCAGAAATCTCGGTATAATGAAAAAAAACAAAATTGGTGGCCAGCTAGTCTTGTAGTTGTTTTAGTGTATTTATTCTGTATCCTTTGCAGAACAACTGAGATTTTGTTTAAATTTGAAGGTTTAAAAGTGCGTCAGTTTTGCTCCGCAGCTAACGCCTAGTGGTTGGTATGAACATGCACGTATTCCCACACAATCACACAACCTATATACATATGTATGTAGGTATACCATAAATTTGGAAAAGTGTGTAGCGGTAAGGCTGGCGCGACGTTCAGTACATAATTCCGTCATGGCTACGTATGCAATCGAGCGTACAAGGATAACAAGTAATTTCAACAAATATTCCATTTGATTTGATAGTAAGTGTAACCAACAAAAAATTGATGTTATTTATGCGCATGAACGCTTATGCTGCGAATTAGGGTTTCTGAAAGCTCTGGTGGGTTGGTGAGGTTTCACGCCAAACTGTTGACGTCTTGTCGACATATCTACGAGCATAGGGCATTGCAGACACGTGGCAAAGGTTTATTTCTATAACAATATGTACATATATATAACCGCTAAAGCGATTTTCGGCCGAGCTCCTCCGCCAATTTGTGGTGTTGCGTCTTGATGTTTTTCCCAATAAACGGAAGGACCTACAAATTTATACTAAGCCACCTCCGATAAATTTTTATGAGGAGCTTTAATTTCATGTCCGAAATACATACCTATCGAGTGGCGACAGCAATTAGAAAAATTAATATTCTATTAATTTGGATATACATAGGTCGGACCAGAACTTGAACCCATAACCTACCGCTTGGTAGTGCACACTATTAACCAAGCGGTTATTATAACAAAAAAAAATTAGTAATAAACTAATTCCAACCCATGTTTTCACACATGAACTACCTACAAATCATTTTGACATTGACAACCATACATATGTATATATACAATATATTTATTTATATGCATATAAATTGCAACTAGGTAATAATACATACAAAAGAGACAAATAAATATTGCTTTCAGACACATACCTGCCTCTGCAATCAAATGTATTAGTTAGAGTCTATCCTAAAATTAGTTTGACGTGCAAACCTAACTAGTCATGCTACTGATTTTTCCCAGATTTCATATAAAATCTTAATGGTGCCATGCTAGTCTTAGAAGGGAGGTAAGATTACTAGTTCGGCCATGTTATCGAAACGAAATGAGATTGTTAATGTTGAAACCGCACAAACTTATCGTTAACTTTAATTTTAAAATGGCTGCTTGCTATGGCATTAACAGCAGACTTCAATTTTAACATTTAACATTATCTGTTAACGATTTAACATTATCTGCTAACGATTTAACATCATCTGCTAACGATTTAACATTATCTGTTAACAACTTAACATTATCTGTTAACGATTTAACATTATCTGTTAACGATTTAACATTATCTGTTAACGATTTAATATTATCTGCTAACGGTTTAACATTACCTGTTAACGATTTACCATTATCTGTTAACGATTTAACATTATCTGTTAACGATTTAACTTTATCTGTTAACGATTTAACATTATCTGTTAACGATTTAACATTATCTGTTAACGATTTAACAATATCTACTAACGATTTAACATTATCTGTTAACGATTTAACATTATCCGCTAACGATTTAACATTATCTGTTCGTTTAGGGTAAAACCGAAATGAAATTTATTTTGATAACTGCTTGAACGGTAATATCTCCTAATGATGCAACCGAATCGGTAAAACCTTAGTTGAAAGTAATTATATCGTAGAACTAAGAAAACGTATGATTCAAGAAATCAAAATTTTTCTCTATTTACTATGAGGATAAAAATATTTCGAATATGTTTAAAGCAACATTTTTATTCTTTAATTAAAATAAATAATTATGTGATTGATAAAATTTGATATTTTTCGTACTAGTTCACAGCACTATACAATTCCGGTTAGTGTTTTTTTGTACTAAAGTAATATTTCTCCTCACCAGTTTGCCAGCTGATTGCAGAGCACTTATCGAAGCATTCATATGCCAAAATAGTGTGTGGTAACAAATCGATTCCAAATTGTTGCAAATGGCATTTCATTTGTTAGCAATACCACAGGACACGTATCATATTACGGTTGAACAGTTTTTGTTAGAATTACTTCTGCTGGGGGTGGATACTCGTATGTCAAATGTAAAACAAACGTATCCCAATAAAATAATGATTAATGAGAATTAAATCAACACTTTGTAAAAAGCAAATGTTGCAACATTATAACCTCAAGTCAAGGTATTTTAGGCAAAGGTTCCTTCGTTATTTTATAAAAGATGTGAGGAAGATAAAAAGGCTGGTGTATAGTATAGAAAATCCGCAAATAGAATGAAGCCACGTACATAAATACAAGTATATAAATATATGAATATATTTTATTGCAATTTTTACCTCACTAATTTTCTAAATCAATTTAAGTTGAAAATGTTTTTTTGTTTGATATTAGCATATATAATCTGTACGCACAGGCAATTTTATTCTAAAAAAATATTTTTTACTATCTTATCTGCGGCTTATATGTATTTATAAAGTATATAAATATATAGAGTATAATTAATAACTTATTATCTGCACAACAATCCACTACCATACTTTAATCATGATCGATAAACCGACACTAATCGTACAACAATTAACACATTACTAAAACACTTCTGCTAAAATTTTAATTTAAATCGAAGATTGTAAGTCTCTGATGATTCCTTCCTCATAATCTTAACCTTTCCAAATAATTTCCACAGTGGAGAGTAGAAAGCCAAGTAACAAAAGAAGGCAAACCTGCAGAGATGACCGTAAGCTGTTAATAAAGGAAAACAATAAACATTTCGAAGGGTCAATTTACAAGAATGTTGCTGGATATACCATGTAGCATATAGATATATGTGTCTGCTTACGATAAGTACACACCAGTAATCTCTTCGACATGCTCAGCTTAGTTCAGCTTAAGTTACCCATAAAAGAGTGCTTACGTCATACAGTAAAAAACTACTAACAGATGGCAACTTGAATATCTACTATCAAAACGTGAGAGGTTCGAACACTAAGCTGAAAGACTTATACTTACACAGCTTAAACTGCGACTATATAATCTTCGTTTTCCGTCCGAATCTTGACTTAAGCGAAATGTCTTTAACACTGAAATCTTACGGAGCAACTTTGAAGTTTTTAAAGATTACCATTTAAGTCAAATCGTCTAATTGTATTGCCGCCAATTACAATTTATCTTGTGTTATCATGGTGTGTTAATAACAGTTACCTAGTAAATAGCTCAACTCGAGATAATTATCGTGATTTCCTAAATGATCCGTTTTCAAATAAATAACTTTCATAATAAGTTTGGGTAGACTTTGGATCTAATATTTTTGGATGGCAATGAAATGAGGAATTCTATAAATTATCTTTAGATATTCCTGCCAACTCTTATTGACTGGATCTTCTAAAACGTCCAGACACGGGTACTTTTTTTTTTGTTTTTTATCCTAGTTTCCAAAAATGTTTAATCTTTTCGTGGGTCAAAAATCGTGTCGGACGGTGTTATCAATGCTTCATTAAAGCAAAATTTATTCCCTTCTTTGTTAAAAGAGTCAGAAGTATTTTACCTCTAAATAAATTTAGTAGACAGGGGGATTGCAAAAATGTTTAGCAGACTGAGGTGATCTAAACTGACTTTAGCAAAGTATTTGAAAAGTTCTCTCATTCCTTACTTCAACTTAAATTCCATTATTTCGGTTTCCGCCTTCCTTTATCATGTGGATTTCTTCGTACTTGATTAGTAAAAATCAAACAGTAATTTTAAAAAATATTGTAAGTCAGTAACATTTGGTGTATCTCAAGGCAGTCACATCGGGCCCTTACTATTCCTCATATTCATCATTGACCTTCCAAATGCGTTTTTTCATTGCAAAGCACTCACGTACAGATGTTTTTGTTGTTGTAACCGCAAAAATATTCCCCATAGTAGTTTTTGGGGAATGTTGCAGGAGTGACAGTCCTTGGCCGGATAAAAAAATCCGGATCGTTCCGGTCGCGGGAACTATACTCATTACACTCTTACAGATGATACCAAGCTCTTTAAATCAGTTTGTTTTGTAAAAGATAGAGAACCTTTGCAACTTGACCTAAATAATTTATCATCGATTTAGTTGTCACAATGGATCCTAAGCTAGATTTTAGAAATCATATAAATTCTTGTGCTAATAAGGTAAACGGTGTCTTAGCTTTCATTAAACGTGTGGATAAGGAGTGGCGGCCGGGGTACCCGTGTGGTTAACATTGCGTACTGACAGTCGGAAGGCTTGGGCTCAAATCGCTGTGCCACCAACATCCAAAAGTTATAGAAAATTAATTTAAATAAAAAATTAAGTTAAATTTTCTAATTGCGGTCGACCCTCGGCAGGGAATGTCAACCCCTCCGAGTATATTTCGGACATGAAATAAAAGGCTTCTCGTAAAAAAACCATCAGCCGTTCGGAGGCGGCTTAGTATAAACATCAAGACGCAAAACCACAAATTGAAGGAGGAGCTCCGCCGAAAATTGCTTCAGCGGTTACAAAGCGCTAATTATATGTGTATATATATAAGGAGTTCAATGACCCACACATTAACAACTGATCTTTTCTTCACTTTTTAGACTCATTTTGGAATATGGCTCAGTTGTATGGAGTTCGCATTATCAATTGTATAGTGATAAGTTAGAATCCGTACCAAAGCAATTTTCTACTATTCGCGTTAAGAATCTTCCTCCTTACAAAAGTCATTTACAGCTCATTAATATGTACACACATCATAGTTGTAGGAGTTATAATCGTATATCGATAGGAATGGGCTCCTACTCAGCGAGCTTAACTTTGCCATCCCTTTAAGATCATCTAGATACTATACAGAGCATATTTTGAAATGCATGACCCTTTTAGATGTTTTTATAATGATTTTAATACTCATTGCGCCAACATTAATTTCTCTAACTCGTTTTTCTGTATTTACAAATAGCTTTAAATATTTTCAATCTCATATTTCATGTAATCTTGAACATATCTATCTATTCCAACATGATCGTTTTGATTTTGAGTTTTTTGATCTGGCCACAGCCAAGTAGCTTGGTGAATTTTCTTGTGTTGTAATCTAGAACTACATACAACCATATCTAGGGCACCGGCGAAGTCGATCAACTCAACTTTGGGATTGTTTCGTCGTGGAATTTCGCCATCATGGCGGAGGCAGCGCTTATAAGTATGCCCCCAGGCGCTCATACAAGACATTCTTGGTCACATTTCAAAAATATTCTGTAACATCACATGACGCCTAATTTTATATGTTTAATTACAAAAACTCAAAAAAATCACTTGTAAAATCATTATAAAATTAAAATAAACAAAAAAAATCAAATAAATATTCTTACATATTTCAAGATTAATAGTTAATAAATAATAATTAAATACTTAATAAGCACTGATTTCTATCTTAAATATCTGTCAAATATATGTTATGACAGCTTGTATAATTCGTTAAATCAAAATTATACCCTTAGACTGTTTAATTCAGCAGGAAATGCTAAATTTCTGGGTGGACCTCACATTTTATTCTACTAAGTCTCTCTACCAATGGGACAGATAGAATCATAAAAGCTTTAAACAATTGATAGAAATATTAAATACTGAAATTTGCCAAATTAAAAATATATTCTTATGATTTTATTTTCATATACATACATACGTACATAAGTAATATAAATGTACATATGTATGTACATGTATATTTAAATTGATATAAGCTTGATATTTTTGTGTGGCGGCGACGAAAGAGTTAAATAACTCTTAAATACAATAAAAAAAAATTAAAACAGCCGCATTTGACGGGTATAAGTATTTCAATGTACCATACATATGTATGTATTTATGTATGCATGGTCCAGCGAATCGACGGTCAGGACTATTAATAAAAATCGCAAGCGAGACGTGCGCAAAATAGCACTATGACGCCTTCGCAGCGACCTCCCGTCTTTTTTTTCGTTATATAAAAACAAAGAAGCATTTAAATAGACACCAAATTGTTTAAACAAAATATTTAAAAATAAAATCAATGTATCTGACTAGAAATATTTGCATACACTCGCAAACTTATGCATACATATATATATACATTACGTTTGGTATGGTTATAAATCTTGGAAATATTGAATAGAATTACATAATTTTAAGAAACAATTGTACATAGAATGAATATATATTTTTACGAGTATATACGTGTATATACATTTGTATGCACATACATATATTTTTGGGTTTTGCTACTTTTTTACAAACGAAAACAATAATTTTTTGTCATTTTTCTTCATACAAACCTTCTGCACAACCAGCGGCGTGGCAAAGTCAACGCCACCCTGCAACCGAAAGCCCCAAGGTTGGGCGTCGAAACGCGACAATTTGATTTGTAGTAATTGCGGTTGAGCCATTTATGTTCCTCCCTTTTGCTCAGTTTTGTCTGTAATGACAGAGGACAAGGTTATTTAATACATAAACTATAGAATGAATACTATTTATATGTTTATATGTATGTACGTGTATGTATGCAAATTTGTAGTAGGTAAACAATGTAAAACTAATTCACTAAGAAATTATAAAATGTAAAATGAATTTGCTGCCGAAAACTTTTCAAAAGAATTTATGAGCTTAGTCAAGGTCGCATGAAAAATCTTTGCTTTTTTTTTTTTTTTTTTGAAGATTTTCATTCAATCTCTAAAACATTTAAAAAAAAATTGAACAATTAAATAAATTTTTGGTACACCCACGACAAAATCATCAAAATGTGCTCATGAATTTCGTTGTGTGTGACCATTTGAGTTCTGTTCTACTACCATAAAACTTTTAAATTTGGCATATTAAATGACATTACTTAGCATTTACGCATGAAGAATCTATGTGCATACGTGTACATATATAAAGCTGCAACTAGCCAAAAACATAGCGATCCAGCTGTCACAACCTATCGTATGGGAGCGCCATGCAAATGAAAAGTTGTCACCGCTTGCAGATCTCGCTACTGACGTTTGTCTCGTAGAAACCAGTAAAACTGACGCAGTTGATTGCGCGCTGTTATACATGGTTGCCAGTATTGACTTGTGTATGCGTAGTACGGTTGGGAGGTATGCAAAATGGCTAATTGGGCTATAAGCCCAGTGACGTTTCCGTACAAATTACATGGTTTCTAGAATAGAAGATTACGACAAGAGCGAAATCATATGTTTAATGACGAAGTTGGTTCAATTTTATGAGTTGTCGATGATTTTAAAAAAAAATTTCATAATTTTATCAATGAAACAACATCATATTTCGACTATTAAACTCTAAAGATTTGCATAGTAGTTTTTTAAAACTAATAACAATTACAATTAAAACGTTTTGAATAGTTTTATGTCGAATAAATGTATTTTAATTTTCAAAAATTTTTAAAATATGAAAATTAATATTATTTTTTAGCAAAAATTTCTATAGCTAGCGACGAAAGGCATGAGTAAATAATGTCAAAAACGTTTAAAATTTTCAAAATTCAAAGCGAACCAATAGTGTTTATATAAATTTAATATATAAATCGATTAACGCATAATTTCTTTATGTGCTAAAAAGTTTTAGGGAAATTGATAATCCCTATTTAGTGAAAAATTCGTGTTTAAAAAATCGAAGCGATGAAAAAGTGTACATTGGGTTCTTGAGGACAAAAATTTGGAACAAATTGTGTAAGTGATAATAAAAATATAATTTAATGATAAAATTTTTAAAGCTAAAAACTTGATATTTTGGTATTAAGAAAACGTGAGTCCATTGGATAGTTAAATATATAATGTACATATATGCAAGAAAGGAGTATTGCTTGCATATACCTTCTGCTCATATATAAACGAGACTTTATCCATAACTCGACAAGGACAAGACATTTTTTGCTTAGGTTGGCAGGACTGTTATATGTTTACATGTCAAATTTGAGCGCGATCTGTCACATAGTTTTTTTTATGGCACTATAAACAAGTCAACCTCGAGTGTGTTTTTCGAATTTTACTATGGAAATTAACGTTGAGCAAAGAGTTTGTTTGAAATTTTGTTATTCCAATGGAATAAGTGCGACGGACGCAATCAAAATGTTGCAGAAGGCATATGGGGAGTCTTGCCTATCACGTGCACGTATTTTTGATTGGTATAAGTCGTTCAAGGACGGCCGTACATCGCTGGAGAACTTGCCCCATGATCGTGGTTCAGCAACGTCAATAAACGAAGAAAACGTCGAAAAAGTAAAGAAAATTGTGTTGGAAAATCGTCGTGTGACTGAAAGAGAGATAGCTAGTGAGCTCAACATATCAGATGGATCCGCTCATAGCATTATTCACGATATTTTGGGCATGAGACGTGTGTCTGCTCGACTTGTTCCAAAATTGTTGCTCATACGCCTCGTCTTGTACGCGATTATTTGACCAAAAACAACGTAAATATTGTTCCGCAAGCACCGTATTCACCCGACATGGCACCGTGTGCCTTTTTTCTTTTCCCTAAACTCAAATTGCCGCTTCGTGGAAAGCATTTTCAGTCGATTGAAGTCATAAAAGAGAATTCGAAGAAGGAACTGAAAGCCATACCTAAAGCGGCCTACCAGAAGTGTTATGAAGATTGGAAAAAAAAAGGTGGCATATGTGTATCGGCTCTAATGGTGACTATTTTGAAGGGGATAATATAAATATTGAAGAATAATTAACCGTTTTTGTTTTATTGAGTAGTTTGAGCAGAAGGTATATTAATAATAAATATATATTTGCAGCAGTTCCTTTGTGTAAAGTTCTTATTCATATTTGGTGGCTCTGACTTGATGAATAGAGGCTACAAAGGCTACACCTTGCACAATACTTTGTTGTTCGCAAATTTTTGGGTAGTTTTTTTAGTCAAAAAAATCGCCAAATCTATGACTGCAGTGGTAAGTACGTTATTAGGTTCACATACATATACATTTCTTAAAGAAAATTGCTTTTTTTTATGATATAAATATCAAGTCTCGCCCACTGCATACCTATACCTATAACGAAGTTGGTTCGATGACGTCAACGGTTGTCGTAACCTTGTATTCTATAAACCTTGGAACACACCATTTTATAATCTCACCATTGAATTCACAGACGACTAGTACAAAATTTTTCAAGTGTAATTATATTTTCTTATGACATTGCTCCAAATTTTTATAAGAATATATTTTTAATACAGTGGGTTTATTAAGTTCTTTTACGACGAAAGCAGGAAATGTTTTTAAAGACGATTTTACATATGCAAATTTGTAAGTAGGAATACAAATGTATTTTGTTTCTTTAAGAATTTTCTCTTTTTATTTTTTTTAAGACAATAGTAAATTTTAGTAGGTATTTGGTACATAAATATTTTTCTTGAGATGCTCTTTGAAAATTTTTGAAAATCTTGAGCTAGAAAATAATCCCATGTTAACAAAGGGTGGTCTAAAGGGTGCAGCAATCGGTGTTTGAGCTTGTTGTGTAGGTAAAAAATAACAGTTTTACGTAAATATATTTAATTGAAACAATTACACATCTCATAGAATACAAAATTTGCTTTGAATATTTGTACACTAATTGAAACAGCTGACGCAGAAATGTCAAATGACATTTATTTTCTAAATAAACTTTCGTCGTCGTCGTCGTAATATTTTTGGCAAGAGCAATTTTGAGACGACGTAATAACGTGTAATAATAATATGATACCGACTGAAAAACGACGACGACGACATCTACGACGCCAACAATAATAAGTGGAGCTTTTCATAAACGACAAGTTTTGTACCTTCACACACTGACGTTTACACGCTTATGCCAGTGATGTGCAGCTGTATTTCTCTAATAAATTTGGTTTGTTTATCATTTATCTAACCATGCGTTATTCTATACTTGGCTGTGATTTACAAAATCTCCTAAAGTGCATTTATACGAGGTGTGACAATTAAGTAATGAGACTGATTATATTGCCGCAATTGCTGTAACCCTGCGACCTTGAAATTCTCTTTCCCTTCTCCCGGCATCCTTCTCCTCTCCATTGATATATTTGTCAACGCTCTAGCTAGTTTAGTTCGCCAGCTGTATCGTGTTGAGTAAACGTGTGTTCGTGCAAAAACGAAATCAAAAGCAACGCGTCGCGATACAATTTTGCTCCAAATTGGGCGAAACAGCTTCGGAAACGTACGCTAAAATTGTAAAAGTGCGTGATGATAGTGCTCTTAGTCCTGCCCAGGTGTTTCGATGGCATAAAGAGTTTAAGTTTAAGTAAGGCTCGCATGAACAAGTCGAAGGAGAAAACGATGATTATTGCCTCTTTTGATAGACGTGAAATCGTTCACAAAGAATTTCTTCCACCGGGGCAAACCGTAAATCAAGTCTACTATCGCCAAGTACTCGAAAGATTGCGAAAACGAGTCAACACGGTGCGCCCAGACATCGCTCGTAACTGGATCCTTCATCACGACAACGTGCCATGCCACACCGCCCTCAGCGTGTCCCGTGTCCCAGTATTTGTGCACTAAAGGGATCGCTGTATTGCAACAACCGCCTTATTCGCCCGATATGTCACCCTGTGACTTTTTTTTTTGTTCCCTAGAACAAAATCGGTGGTCAAAGTAAAACATTTTGAGTCGATTGAGGACATCCAGGCGGCCGTGACGAGGGTACTCGAGCACATCCCAGTCGAAGCGTTCCAGAAATGTTACGAAGCATGGAAAACACGCTGCCCACGGGGACTACTTTGAAGGGGATGGCAGAGTTGTAGAATAATTTTGAAATACACGGTTTCTATGGAATCAGTCTCATTTCAGTTTCAGTTCGAATATCTTTCACGCTACATTTCGGCGGGTCATAACACCTAACCCTCTCTTTTTAAATGCAAATACTAGATATTTATACGTACAAAAATGTATTTTGCAGGAAATTAATATGTAAATCTCATATACATACATATATTTACATACGTGTATGTAGAAAAATAAGTTTTAAAATACAGCAACAACCTTTGGTTTGCGACAATCTGTTGCTGCATTTCCGGCAGCAGCGATAACAAAGCAAAAGCAATTTATTGAACTCTTATGAGTCAAGCTTTAGCTTAGAGTCAGTTGAGAATTCAAGTGAGTTTCGTGCCATTTTTCATATAAAGCCAAGTCGCTGGGTAATAAAACAAAGTCGAGAATTCCACTATCCATTGACAATATAGGTATATATATATATATATATTTATATTTAATATATATATTTTCAAATATGCTGTTAGCAGCGCAAACATACATACATACACACATATGTGTAGTGACAATCAATTATTTAACCAAATACATATTTGCTTCTCCCGCACATGTAGTAAGTGGCATAAGTACATACATAGTACTTTTTTCCATGCACATGGGTATTCTAATGTGTGACTGCTCAATTCGAAAGTCAATTACTGTCATACACCAAGCGAGTATCACGGGAGCGGCACATGGAAAGGTGCAGTGACATCAGATTACAGACACCGTTGCTCATTTCCGTATTGTACTCGTAGAGGGGTGAGTGCAAAATCTATGATTCGAGCGCTATATGTGTGTATGTATGTATGTACATATGTATACATATAATTCACATAAAGGATTCCTTATGTGAAATTTGATAGAAAATGTGTGTCCATTCGAAAGCCGTTGTATTGCCGAAGGTAATAGAGCTTATCAGCCTCCACGACGAAACATCCCCAAATGGGCTTAAGCTGATCGACTGCGCAGGGGCCCGAAAGGTTTTCTACACGACTTGCACACCTGCTCTCTGAGAGCACTCATCAGCAACCCGGTATAAGAGAACTGTGGGACTGCATTGCAAACTCCCTACGTACAGCTGCAAACGAAGCTATTGGATTTCGGAAAGGTCGCAAAAACAGCTGGTACGATGAGGACTGCCGTGACGCGGTGGAGAGAAAACAGACTGCCTACCTCGCAACCTTGCGATCGACCACAACACGTGCGGGCTGGGATAGAAACCGAGAACTTAAGAGGGAAGCAAGACGCATTTGCAGAGGAAAAAAAAGAGACCGAGATGCGTGAGTACGAAGAGCTAGAGAAGCTGGCCGACAAGGGTAACGCTCGAAAATTCTACGAAAAGATACAGAAGGTTTCAAGACCGGAGCAAACTCTTTTCGGACCCAGAGGGGTGAGCTAGAGCATATTGAATTTATGGAGGGAACACTTCTCCAGCCTGCTGAATGGCAGTGCAAATGATTCACCCGGAGATGGTGAGCCCGTTACACGTTAGTACTGATCAGGTACATGGATCAGCTTCTTTGCAAAATATGGTGAGATGAAAGCTGCTGGACGCAGACGATGGAGTGATGAGCTGTACGAGTTACATGATGACACTGATATAGTTCAGCGAATGAAGAGACAGCTGTTACGCTGGCTAGGTCATGTCGTCCCAATGGATGAAAGCACTTCAGCTTTGGAAATGTTCGATGCAGTACCCAGAGGAAGAGGAAGACCTCCACTCCGTTGGAAGGATCAGGTGGAGAGTGATCTGACTTCACTTGGTATTTCCAACTGGCGCCAGACGGCGAAAAGAAGAGAGGAATGTCGCGCTAATATTGATTCGGCCATAATCGCGTAAGCGGTGCCAAGGCCAATAAAGAGGAAGAAGAAGAGGATATTATTTAAAACCAAAAAGTAGGTTCGAATGTAATTTTGCATAGATTAAGGGGTCTTAAGTAGTCCCCTGTGGGTGGGTACACCATGGATTGCTCTGCTGCTATGCAGAACTGGAGTTTACGGTCCTACCGGAGGGCATTTTAGCGATAATCTTGACATATTTTAATGGAATGTGGTTGGTTTTGGAGTACTCTGCCATTCACTTGGCATATACATATACATTCTCGTACATATAAATATATGTATGTAGGTGCATATGGATGAAAACAACTAAAGTAACTTCGATAAAAGAAAAAAACTAAAATATTAATTGCCCACTCGCGTCGTCTTAAATACAAGTGTATGTGCATATGTATTATATGTACATATTATATGTATATACAAATATATGTTAAATTGTACGTATTTCCAATACAGACGCATATATGTACATACATATGTATGTACTTAAAGCCATCTCTATTGACAAGTGAACAAACAAGGTCCATTATTGCAATAACAAAAATTCAATGTTGCGCAATTCCACTTCTCTACTTAGGAAGTAATTGATCAATCGCACTGCCTTTCTACCTCTTTATGTCTGCAAGTGTCCTCCTAATTGCCATGGTTAGGTGTATACGTACCACTCACTTTCGAGCATCGCAATATCTACATACATACATGCAAACATATACATACATACATATATGCATTTATATAAATACAATAGTATGTAGATATGTAATATATGTATGTATATACAAACCTGTACATATGTATGTTTATGTATGTATATATGTTGTTTGCATGTAATTTATGTATGTAGAAACATATGTATATATGTAATGTACGAAATAAAAAATGAAAGTTTATAAACAAAAATCAAATGAATACAAAAACAAAAATAAAACGCGTGTAAAAAATTGGGGCCACCATCATTTACTATGTTGGTACTCACTCCCAGAGATCTCAACGGCAGAAATTGAAAATGTATTTGAACTTTAAAACTTTTAAGAGCGCGAGCTATGTATAATTACAACAACTAACTATTACGTACACACATACACACATTTGTACACATTTTGTAATTGGTATATATGTATGTATGTATGTACATACAAGCATATGAACATTCACGTTTACTCGTATGTAGTAAGATGCAATCAATTAAGTTATAGTGAGCTCGCTAGTCTAGTCAAGGAGCAATGATAGCAACGGCACCGGCAGAAGACGATTAGGTGGAGGCAGCGTCAATGAAGCAGGTAAGTAGGTAATGGGGAGGTATGTACATATATACTTGTTGCTACTGAAAGTCATTTCGAACTGCAACCGTTTTTTTGGGAATTTAGTACAGACTAGATTTCGAAACATTTACAATTTGATAAATTATTTGCTTTTTTTTTTTTTAAAGCTTAGAGATTCAAAATTAGTTTATATTTCGTATCATTAAAGACTACATAATTCTTTTAAATTTTTTTAGCTATATATATAGTTTTTTTCACAAAGTTTACTAACAAATAACAGTGTTTCATTGAAATAAAAAGCGGAAAAACTGATATACTGGTTGTGCCTTAAATTCGTTTCGAGGCATCCGCCTCGTTTCCATGTTTATTTGGGGTATTTATTAAATGATACATATCAATTGTGAAAGCATACTCGAATATTTAAATGATATTCGATGTAAACAAAGTGTGAGAAATTTGGAAAATTGGCATTCAAAATTCAAAGATTTTTCTGTGTCTTAATATTAGGTGAGCTTAAGGTGTTTGCATATGTAAAAATTTTTTTTGGACAACTGTACAAACAATACAAAACCGCACCACTATCAAATGTGAACATGCAGAGAGAGAGAGAGTTGAGAGAGACTTGCTGACTTACTGTA
Organism: Ceratitis rosa; assembly: GCA_037013455.1. NCBI lineage: Eukaryota > Metazoa > Arthropoda > Insecta > Diptera > Tephritidae > Ceratitis > Ceratitis rosa. Next base: position 17,743,434 of record JAWMAG010000005.1, read on the forward strand.
TGTTTTCACAAATCGAGGTATTTATGAGTATTGACCACAGTTTGGCTGATTCATAGTTTTCCTTATCAATGAATGCCATATTTTGGTTGTGACTCATCGCTGTACACATATGCATACATACTCGTAGGTATACCAACTGGCTTAAAATTTCTTTATACCCTACATGCAAGGTTTATTGAGTAGAAAGGTTACGACAAGAGCGAGAACATATGTTTAATGATGAAGTTGGTTCAATTTTTTGGGTTACCGAAAATTTTAAAATAAATTTTCATAAGTTTATCAATGAAGCAGCATCACATTTTGACTATTAAACTCTAAAGACTTGCATAGCAGTTTTTTTAAATTAATAACAATTACAAATAAAACGTTTTGAATGGTTTTATGTTGAATAAAGTATTCTAATTTAAAGAAAAATTTAAATTATAAAAAAAAATATTATTTTTTAACAAAAATTTCTATAGCTAGCGGCGAATGGCATCAGTAAATAATGTCAAAACGTTTAAGATTTTCAAAATTCGAAGCGAACGGATAGTATTTATAAAAATTTCTTTAAGTGCTAAAAAGCTTTTGGGAAATTGATAATCCCTATTTAGTGAAAAATTCGTGTTTAAAAAATTGAAGCGATGAAAACGTGTACAGTGGGTTATTTAGGACAAAAATTTGGAACAAATTGTGCAAGTGATAATAATAATAAAATTTAATGATAAAATTTTTAAAGCTGAAAACTTGATATTTTGGTATTAAAAAAACGTGATTTCATCGGATAGTTAAATATATAATGTACATACATATATGCAAGAAAGGAGTATTGCTTGCATGTATAATATATTAATAATATACAATATAATATATTTGCAGCAGTTCCTTTGTGTAAAGTTCTTATTCACATTTGGTGGCCCTGACTTGATGAATAAAGGGTACAAAGGCTACACTTTGCACAATACTTTGTTGTTCGCTAATTTTTGTGTAATTTTTTAAGACAGAAAAATCGCCAAATCTATGACTGCGGTGGTAAGTACCAAAAAAATAATGTATAATTTCTTGTTTCGGCTTTATAAGAAAATGTTTCCTATATTTAGGTTCACATACATATACATTTTTTAAAGAAATTTACTTTTTTTTATGATATAAATATCAAGTCTCGACCACTGCAGTAGTAGTTGTTGTAACGCCTAAATTAAATTATTATCCCATCATGTAAGGTATAAAGCTTTTGAAGTGCTCTATTTTCATACTTTATTGTATTTGCATTCCTTTTGGTCAGTTCGATGATTAATAAATTCGTTTACATTGAAGATTTTGATTACACATACATTCGAGTATGTAGCTGTGTACGCGTGTATGCCATACATGTTATGTGACACATGATCTTTCAATGGTAAGATACAATATTTCGAAATAATTTCATTGGTCATGATTATGAATACATTTCGGCGGTTTTGCCAACATTCCAGGCGAACTTTTTTATACATATATTGCTAATGAAATCTCATGTGAATGTACACAAGCACGTACATATGTACATACATATGTATGTATTTGATATAATATTTTATTAACATAATAGTTTATGCTCGATCTCTGAATCAGGAAAAAATATTGGCAATTTTCGAATTCGAAAACAATTTGAAGAGAACCACTATTTTGTTTCGTACAAACATCTGTATGTATTACATATGTATATAGGTATGCTTACAAATGTGCATACAACGAGTAAGGCACAACAATTCATTCATATACATACCATATATATGTATGTATGTATGTACAGATTTGTATGTTTATTCATAAAGCCAACGAAAAAGATAATGCAATACATCCATCTAAAAAGTATTCTAGGCGAGCCAGTAGAATGTTTGTGGTGTACACTTTTATGCGATAACAGTTTATATACATACATACATACAGACATATGTATAGGAACATGACCTGCCGGAATGTAAAAAGCTACTGTTCCAGATACAGTTATGCAATCGAAAATTTTTAATTAAACTGAAAAATTATCTTCAAATGAATGTTATCATTTTAAAACAGAAAATACATAAATCCCTATGTATTGATATTTAGTTAAATAAATTTTAATATTTTTCCGCACTGTTGTTTTGCCGACAGGGCGTGAATAATTATAAGCTCTTATGTATGTATGTACATATGATGCACATATGTACATATGTATGAAGACATCGCAAGTTTTTGGGCTTTTCTTTCTTCATATATGTACATACATATATATAATATAATATACACACATATGTATATATATACTCGTATCTACATACGTAAACAAGTAAAAAATGCTATATTTTATTTCGCTTGCGAATCACTAAATATTCTCTGGTATTTTTGCTGAGTTGGTACACTAACCGTCAAAGTGACACGACCCACATACTGGCAGTTATGGCACCACAAGAAAAAAAAAATGGAAAATAAATTATGTATATATTTCTATAACCGCCTATAAGTATGTATGTATTTATAAATAGTATATAAAAATATGTATGTATGTATGTACATATGCATGTGTGTACTATATGGAAAGTGAATATTCCATATGTGCATAAAAAGTTTAATGTATTTTTGCAATGAAAGAAAATATATTTTGTAAACAATAATGCATATCTACATACACGTATGTGTGTATGCAAACATACATACATTTATGTGCATGTACATATTGTATATGTAGGCACATACATAAATGTAATACTAAGCTTTGATATAGGGTGTTACACTACGATTGTACACTTGTTGGTACTGTACTGCCTTCACTTGAGCGAATTTTCCCAATAAATTAATGCATTTATACATAAATAAATATATTTATTTCTTAGCGAATATATAATACATGCATGTATGTAGGTATTTGCAGTCATCTCTATAGAGCACAGTATAACGAGTAAGTTTTAAAACTCTATTTGCAAAATTTTCTGAGAAATTAATTTATATAAAATTATAAAAAATCATATAAAATTAGTTTTTCTAATTGCGTTCGCCCCTCGGCGTGTATTTCTGTCAGACAGTAAAAAAGCTTCTCATAAAAATCCATCAGCCATTCGGAGACTTAAAATAACCTGGAGGTCCCTCCATTTCTTGGAAAACATCTCTTTAAAACAACATTAAAAGTTGAAGGAGGATGAAGTTTGGCAGAAATAGCTTCAGCTTTTATAAGGCGTCAATTATATATACATACATACAATAAATTAATATGTTTTTTATATATTAATTTGTTTAGGTGTGCTCAGCCAGGCATATCTTATCTAATAACTGCCTTTTTTTTAATCCAAACTACTGTTTTCCAAATATTCTCTTCATTAGTGATTACTCGTAAGGTAAAAAAAATTACGATATCGAACAAACGATTGTACTTCTTGCTCTCTTTATCGTTTATACATATGTATATATATAAAGATAGTGAAAAAAAGTTTTTATACATTTTTTTCCAAATTTATGGATTATTTTATTATATTTTTTTTATTGATTTCGCTAGCGTCTTGCGCTTAACTTTGTTAAATTTAAAATAATATATCGCACACACACACATACGAGCACAACGAAATCAGGTGTCATCTGTCATCTCTGAAGTTGAGAAAATGCAACTGTCAAATAATATTCAAAAATAATGAGGGATTTGAGTGGTGGAAGAGAGAAAAAATGAAATATGAATAACGGCTAAATTTCGAATACGAATCCTCTGCGCAGCTATTTCGAATTTCTAAAAATAAACTCACCTTGAAAAGTTTTCGATATATCTGCTAATGCTACAGCGGCTGTATATATGTATGTATGTATATATATATTTTTAATTTGTCAGAATCTATAGATTCTGAGATTTTACGCTCTAATGCGCGCCGCACACAGATACTAGGACAATTTGTTAAAAAATTACTGCTGCTCTGCTTCAAATTGGCTAATTTTAAAAATGTTGTTGTTGCTTTTTGTTTGCAAATTTGGCACACTATACGTATCCGCTGAATATTCGGCTGAAAAATCCGTTAAATATTATTTTTTACTTTCGTTTAATTTTTTTTACATTATATTATATTCGAATATATATATATATGTGTATTTTACATGTGCAATTATCTACATATGTATACAAACACATATATTTATTTGTTCAAAATATATTTATAAAGTGCCCATGAGTTTTTAATATTCATAAAAAAACTTTTCTTTAAATTTTCATTATAAATTTATTTTTCTTATTAAATGCAACACTTATTTTCACTAAGCACATACACTAAAATGCCAAAAAAAAACCAAAACTGAATATACATGTACATATGTATTTGTATTTAAAACTGCATATAAAATAAATTTAAAATTTTATTTTCAATGCAAATTTTTATTATCTTTCATATTATTATTAACTAAAATATATATACTCGTACATACATATGTATGTATGTATGTATATATTTGCATATATTCACATTTACTTTACATTTCGTTTACGCACTTTTTTTACTCCTTTTTATGTCGATATTTCGTTTTAGTCCAAAAAATCAGTTTATTTGTGAATTCTGTATTCAGTCGTTTTGACTTGATCAGAATATTTATTTCGGTTCTTTCGAATTTAGAAGACGACGTTGACTAGGCGACGATTTTCTCTCAACTAAAGAAAATTTGTGAAAACCATTGTGAAAAGTCTCAAAAATACAATGCGCGTTTCTCGCAACAGTCGCGGCATTTTTTTTCCCTCTCCCCCTGCCCCCTCCCGCTCATTGTCGCCTCATCGCCAACAGTTTTTGGTTGAGCATTTATTTGTATCACACAGAACCAATAAACGTTCATTTTAAGTATAATATAACATATACATAAATATATATATGTACATACATATATGTATATATACATATAATGTGTGCTTTATATATAGATACATTTGTGTGTATATAATAATATTGCAAGAACGATTAACAGAATTAGTGCACTCCCTGAAAGCGACCTGTTTGAGCATACGGGAGAATATAAGAATGCATATATATACATATGTACATACATACATACATATTTAGGTGCATAAAAACCATTACAAAAAGCAGAGCATGAAAAATATACATATGTATGTATGTAAGTATACGCGTGGCGCGAAATTGGCTCGACCGCTCGTCCCGAACCCCCACCCCCCATTTCGCCTAGTTGTGGCTTTCGTTGTTCCACATTGCGATTCTTTTATTTATAAAATGCAATAGGTATGCATACATACATATATTGTGCATACAGATATGTACAGAAATATGTGTGCACATATGTATGTAAACTATTATTGTATATACATACATAAATACAGTAGAATAATTGTTTGTATTTACAAAAATATAAGATCAAATTTACAATTCGCTTTCGTTTCCCATTTGCAACTCTTCTACATGCATATGTTTGTATGTTTGTATGTATGTACATACGAGTACATATCTACATATATTAAGTAGTAGCAAACGATCTTAGAAATGTAATTAAGCATACATATACATATGTATGTATGCACGGAAGCAAATAAATAGAGGGTACCTCATTCAAAACTCATTGAACAGAAAAGGAATGTTTTCTTGTGCTAAAAATCAATTTTTGAGCACGATTTTGAAGGTGTTCTATTAACAGTTAGTATTAATAAAAAAGTTGTTGTAACCTCTAACCTCTAAAAAGCAAACTGAAGTTAAATTACGTTTTTTTTTTTAATTTCAAACTTTCGCGAGCTTTTCAACATATTTTTCGCTTCTTTTGAAGTTCTAACTTTGGGCTAAGAGTGTAAGCTTTATTATTGAATTATTGTTGTTTTTGCAATATATTGTTGACTTGTTTTCATGTTTTATTATTACCACAAGGTTTCGAAGTTAATCTTTATTTGAGTGAAAAATACGCAATGAAAACATTTAAATTTTTTTTTAAATAATTTAATATTAGGTCAAGTAAAAAGTTCGTTCGGTTTTTTTATTGATTTTTCAAAATATGATAACTTTGTGTACATTGGTCCGATTTAAATCAAATATGTGCCGTTTTGTTCATAAACTTGTTGCCAACGAGATGCCTACTTCATTATACCCCTCTCGTAGAACGCTGCGTCCCTATTGGCAATAAACTCGGAGAGCCATTTTTCACAGGCCTCTCTTGAGGCCAACTTCTCATCATTAAACGCGTTCGCCATGGACAGGAAAAGATGGTAATTACTTGGTGCCAGGTCCGGACTATAAGGTGGCTGCATTAGGACCTCCCATCCGAGCTCCTGGAGCTTCTGGCGTGTCACCAAAGACGTGTGTTGTCCTGATGGAACATCATTCGGTCTCTGTTGATCAAAGATGGCCTCTTCTGGATGAGTGCTGCCTTCAAGCGGTCCAGTTGTTGGCAGTAGAAGGCCGAATTGAGCGTTTGGCCATAGGGGAGCAGCTCGTAGTAGATGATTCCTTGCCAATCCCATCAAACACACAGCAAAACCTTCCTAGCCGTCAATCCTGGCTTGGCCACCGTTTCCGCCTGCGATTTCGCTTGACGTTGTCGTAATTGATCCACTATTCATCGCCAGTTACCAAACGCTTCAGAAATGAGTCGATTTGTTGCGATTCAGCAGCGATTCGCAGATGGAAATTCGGTCCATCATGTTTTTTTGCGTTAGTTTGTGTGGCACCCAAGCATCGAGCTTCTTTTTGAATCCAAGGTTATGCAAATGATTCCAAACGGTTTTCCGGTTTATCTTTAGTTCCTCAACAATTAAAAAAGTTTTCACGTGACGGTCTGTTTCCACGATTTTATCGCAATTTTCGACAACAGGCCTCCCGACGCGTGGTGCATCTTTGACATCGAAATTACCGGAACGGAACCTAGCAAACCACTTTTGTGCTACACGTTCGTTTACAGTATCGGGGCCATAAACTTAATTCTTTTTTTTGCTTTCTCGCCTTGATCGAAGAAAAATTGTAAAATATAGCGACTTTCCCCTTTGCTGGTGTCCATCTTTGACGAGCGCTCACAACGTACTGAGTCAATCAATCGAAAAACTGTCAAAGACAAACTTTTAGCGCGAATAAAGACGTTTTCATCGCCGTATAGTATGTCAGGATGCGACACGTAACACTAGTACTATGGAGACAATAACGCCATCTCTTAGATAAAAACCGAACGAACCAATTACTTGACCTAATATAATATAATATACGAATATAATTTGCACTTTGTAATCCTCAAGCTTGCTCTCCAATTTGCGGAATGTATGCCTCTTGATGTTTTAAAATTTAGGTATCTACAGTTTATTCTTAGCCGCCTCCGAACGGCCGATAGATTTTTATGAGGAGCTTTTATTTCAAGTTCGAAATAGACGCGGAGGGTTTGAAATTTTGCTGCTGAGGGGCGAACGCTATTCGAAAAATTAATCTTCTATAAATTTGAACACGAACCCTGGCCTTCCGAATGGCACTCTACGCAATGCTGCTAACCAACCACTCAGCATTTGTTGAAATGATCGTTTTTAAATAAGCTTAGGTTATGTCGGAGGCCAAACTCTGACTTAAACAGGGCCAATTTGGGTAAACAATTTTTGCATATTTTTCATACATCTGTGTGTATTATAAGCAATTTGCGAGATATTGAATTTTTCTGTATACGCATCAATTGTATATATGTAAATATTTATTGCTCTCATTCGTACATACATATGTATGTATGTACATATGTATGTACATAATGAAAATATGAGGAAACATTAGAGCTATCATTCATTTATTTTTGGGTACAAAAATTTGATGAAATATTTTCGCATGTACTTACATATGTACATACATACGTGTATACATAAACTCATACGTGCGTACATTGCCAATTGCAATTAAATCAATGTAATTCCGCATTTTATTTAAATTTCTTGTTAGTCCTTTCATGTTGTAATTACTGTACGCTGGTATGTTTGTTCGTTCGCAAGTAGTTATATGCATATGTATAAATTATGTATGTATGTAAAGACGAATAGCCGTCAAACTGGATTTTTCCAAATTCAAACTGGGTTTTATTTCGGGTTTGCGGGTTTGCTTTTCACGATTTCTTTTCTCTCCTTTTCGCCACTACCAATTAACAAAAAAAAAAAAAAACAAAACAAACAATAACAAGCTGCAGGTATTTGTTGCAAAACGAAATTTAAGACTTTTAGTTCATTTCAAGTGCAAAGAGAATCATATTATAAAACGAAATCGACGATAATATTTGTTTATTTTTTATTTTTTTTTTGTTTCATACGTTGTTTCACTTTGTTTGCGTTAGTTGTTTGCCCAGACCTCAGGCAAGGTTTTGGCGTAACGTTGTCATTTAGCAAAAAAAAAAAAGATAATTTTTAAATTCGCTATTGAAATGAAATTTATTTTATCTTTCTTCATTCTCACTATCACAACTACTTTTCACACTTACACTTACACTTTAATTATGAGGAAATTGTTTAAAAATTGAGAAGATACTTCTGGTTTGTATTTATGTATAGTATAAGTTATAAGTAAACAAGAGCACCTGAGAAGATTCAAAATATAAAATAATGTACAATATTTTTATGTACTCGTATAGACCGAATCAACGCGAGCACACACTGCTCTCAATGGCGGTTTGGAAGCGAATGCCGGACGATTGAGCTGATCGTGCTGATTGCGCCGAATGCGGTGTTCAAGTTGATACACACACATACCGGAGAGCACAATACCAATTTAAACAAATGTATGTATGCATGTATGTGTACACATACCTACATATATGTACATATGTACATATCTCCACATGGCTTTTTCTGAACTCCCTCCTACACCACATATGAGTATATACATGTATGTATGTATGTGCACATTCATTTCAAAAATTGCAATTACTCCTTGCAATCATATAATATAATAACATTAACTCGAACTCCTTTTAAATTTTCCAAATTTTTCAGTTTTTCCTTTTGTGTGTCATACTGGGTATCTATGGCAATGCTATTGTTAACAGCCATACATATTGACTTTTAATGCAATACATCAGTAAAAAACATTGCTAAAAAGATACTTACCAAAACTTTTGACAGATACGCTTCAGTATAATCTGACCCGAGTGATCTTTTGCAAAATTTATTTGACTTCATTTAATTAAGCTACAAGCTGTAGCATAAAATAGTAAACCTCGATTTCGTTGAAATGAACCCAGAAAATCGTTAAAATCGTCCCACGTATCTCACTCTAGCAATACTTGGTTTGCACCTTGATATTCTTACATACTAACTTTACTGGCGTAGACACCCCTTACGCGATTATAGCCGAGTTAACCACATTGCGTCATTCGTTTCTTCTTTTTTTTGCCGTTTGTCGTAAGGTCCCTCTCTATCTGGTCCTTTCAACGGAGTGGTGGTCTTCTTCCTCCTCTGCTTCCACAGGCGGGTACCGCATCGAAAACATTCAAAGCTGGAGTATTCATATACATCCGGACCACATGACCTAGCCAGCGGAGCCGCTGCTTCTTGATTGGCTGAACTATGTCAATATCGCCGTATAACTCGTACAGCTCATCGTTCCATCGTCTGCGATATTCGCCGTTGGCAACTCGTAGAAGACCATAAATCTTACGCAAAACCTTTCTCTCGAACTCCTAACGCCGACTCAAGAGATATTTTCATCGTCGGTGCCTCCGCACCATATAGCAGGATGGGAACGATGAGGTACTTGTAGAATTTGGTCTTTGTTCGTCGGGAGAGGACTTTACTTTTCAATTGCCTACTCAGTCCAAAATAGCACCTGTTTTCAAAAGTGATTTTGCGCTGGATTTCAATGCTGGCATTATTATTGGTGTTGATGCTATTTCCTAAATAGACGAAATTATCTACGACTTCAAAATTATGACTGCGGACTGTTTGTTTGATGACAGGAGATATTTTGTCTTGCCCTCATTCACTACCAGACCGATTTCCTACGCTTCTTTATGGAGTCTGGCGCGGTTGTTGAGGCCAATAATGTCAATATCATCGGCGTACGCCAGCAGCTGTACACTCTTATAGAAGATTGTACCTTCTCTATTCAGCTCTGCTGCTCGTATTATTTTCTACAGCAATAAGTTAAAAAAGTCACACGTTAAAGAGTCACCTTGTCTGAAACCTCGTTGGGTATGGAGCGTTTCAGAGAGGTCCTTCCCGATCTTGACGGAGCTTTTAGTGTTGCTTAGGGTCAGTTTACATAGCCGTATAAGTTTTGCGGGGATACCAAATTCAGACATGCTCCTATTCGTGCTATCGAAGGCGGCTTTAAAATCGACGAAGAGGTGGTGGGTGTCGATCCTCTTTTAAGGAGTCTTTTCCAAGATTTGGCTCATGGGGAATATCTGTCCAATTATTGATTTACACACTGATAAGGCCCAATCAGTTTGTTGACGCTCGACAGGACCTTATAGGCGATATTAAGAAGGCTTATCCAACGTTATTTGGCGCAGACCGCAGGATTACCCCTTTTTATGGATTGCGCAGTGCCTGCTTAAATTACAATCATTGGGCATCCGACCATCTTCTGCCCCTTGTCTACTCTTTACCGCCATTTTTAAATAGCTTAGCCAGTACGTCTTCGGCTCCAGTCGCTTTGTTGTTTTGTGAGCGGGCTATCGCTATTCGAACCTAGAAGTATCATTATCGATTAAGATTTCGGGTTCGCCATCTCCGTGCGTTGCATTTTCACTGCCCCTCAGTATGCTGGAGAAGTTTTCCCTCCATACACCAAGAATGTATGGACATCAGTTACCAGATTTCCACATTGATTCCTACATGAGTATGCTCCGGTCTTGAAACCTTCGGTTAGTCGCCGCATCTTTACATAAAATTTTCCAGAGTTACCCTTATCGGCCAACTTCTCAAGCTTTTCGTATATGCGCATTCGGCCTCTTTCTTCTTTCTGGTCTGCAAATGCGTCTTGCTTCCCTTTTCAGCTCACGGTATCTATCCTACCCAGCACGTGTTGTGGTCGATCGCAAGGTTGTGAAGTGAAGCTGAAAACCAATTGTTACCGTAACAGCGGTACGTAGGGAGTTTGAGATGACACAGCTCCTTTACAAAGAGTTGTTGATGAACACTCTCAAAAAGCAGGTATGCAAGTTGAGTAGAAAACGGTTCCGTTTGATCCGATTGCATCCGAAGTCGAACCTTTCACGTGCTTGTTAACGGACGTTCTTTGATACACAGAGCCGGGTGCGATCGTTGCTGCGACCAGATAATAGTCTGACACGTTGTTAGGTATAAGGAACGTACGCACATCTAGAACAACATGTTCATTTTGATTGTGCGATTTTCGATCCGGTGACAGTCGTTGATGTATTTTCTTTTGAGGAAATCTAGTATAACAGACAACCATTTTTTGGGCCCCGCCGAAATTCATTTCTGTCAGAGCGCGGGTGCAAATCAACGATATGTTAAAAACTTTCGCTTTGAGGCGGATTGTGGCGAGACGTTCATCCACTGTTATGAATGCCAGTACTCGGCGATGGAGTCGCTCTCCCTCTACGAATCCGACATCAAATGTGCGCTCCTTTATATAGCCCATGTCACAAGGACTTACCCGTTTCCGTCCTTGTACCGTTAATCGCACATCTTGGATAGCTGCGATATTAGCCTTTAATTTGTCGTCGGGTCGTTTTTGCAATTTTTCATTGGAGTTATGTTTCATGTGGTGGGCCCCAAACCCTGCGCAAAGAGGCAGGAGAATTCGCCTTGGTCTAAATCGAGTCTATCAAGCAAAATAAAATTAATATATGTATACCATCTAAACTATGGATACGCCATCAAATATAGAACCTACATCGAGTACGAAATAAAACGGAGCAAAATTCTCAAAACTTAATATTAATAATATTGAATTAAATACCATAGAAATAAACAACATAATTGAGCTGCAAAAAGTTTAAGCCTAAATTGCAATATTTTTTCATTTTCACAATTGCTAAATGTGCCTGTCTACACTGCAAGTATCGTTGCGGATTTGCCACCACTGTCTATTCAAGACTCACACCGCATTGCCAAAAGCTTTGTACTAAATGAGCTTAGTTTGGAAAGTTTTAGACTAGTTTATTATTATACAAGATAATGTTAGCACGTACAAGACCCAATAGGGGGGACCAGTCGAAATTAAAGACGCGACCCAATAAGGGATTTGCGAAAAGGCAATATCAAACTCAACTTTCCAAAAGGAAATGCTCAACTTGCATAGAGTGCCTTTATGCATGTGCTTTTTTTTTGTCATTGTGACCACCTGAGAACCTACACAGGTATTTACATGTATATGCATACGCATAGGTTTTTATATATGTACATATCTGTTTTCCCTGCCTTAGCTTTAGTTCAAATAGGTAATTTATTTTATCTAATTTATTTTAACTTATTTTATTTTATTTATTGTATTTTTTTTTTTAGTTTAATTTTTTATATTTTTTTTAATATAATACATTTTATTTTGTTTTTTATTATTGAGCATTATTTCATTTCATTAAGTTTTATTTAATTTTATATTATTTTATTTATTGTTATTTATTTAATATAAATTTATTTTATTTTTTAATTTTTTTTCTTTTTTTTAATAATTTATTTTATATTATTTAATGTTATTTAATTTATTTTATTTTTATTTATTTTTTCTTTCATTTCATTTAATTATATTTTTTTCCCCACAGAGATGATGAAATTAATGCTAGGAAACCTATTATAACATACATAAGGTTACAAGGTTTTCCAATAAGAGGTGTTATTCAAAGAAATTTTTCCAATAAAAGATCGATAGTCGCCGTCTTGGTAAAAGTAAACGTTGTCCATATCTATATCAAACAATTCGGGCCATAAAAAATCATTAATCACATCCCGATAGCGCAATCCATCCATTTTCAAAGAAGTAAGGTCTAATGACCGCGCCGGACCTTAAGCCGCACCAAACAGTTACACGTGGAAGATGGAGAGGCTTTTCAACAATAAATCATGGGTTTTCCGAGCACCAGATGCGACAGTTTTGTTTCTAGACGTAGAGGTTTCAAGACCGGAGCAATCTCTTGTAGGAATTGAATTTGTTTAGGTAACACTGAATTTGTGGAACCCGAAACACCAATTCATGATGAGGGAAAAGACGTTCCATTACCAGACCATGAAGAAATTCGAATAGCAATCGGCCGCTTAAAAAACAACAAAGCGGCTGGAGCTGACGGGTCACCGGCAGAACTATTCAAACGTGGCGGTGAAGGGCTGACAAGGTCCATGCATCAGCTACTTTTCAGAATATGATCGGACGAAAGCATGACCGATGATTGGAATTTAAATGTGCTCTGCCTGATCCACAAAAAAGGCGATCCCAGAGTCTGCGGGCGATCGACACCGCCACCATTTCGTCGATTTTAAAGCGACTTTCGACAGCACGAATAGGAGCTGCCTTTACGCCGCTATGTCTGAATTTGGTATCCCCACAAAACTTTTACGGCTATGTAAACTGACCCTAAACAACACTAAAAACACCGTCAGGAGCGGGAAGGACCTCTCCGAGCCGTTCGATACCAAACAAGGTTTCAGACAAGGTGACTCTTTATCGTGCGACTTTTTTAACTAATTGCTGGAGAAAATAATACGAGCAGAAGAGCTGAATAGAAAAGGTACAATCTTCTATAGAAGTGTAGAGCTGCTAGCGTACGATGATATTGACATTATTGGCCTCTACAACCGCGCCGTTAGCTCTGCTTTCTCCAGACTGGATAAGGAAGCGAAGGATATGGGCCTGGTGGTGAACAGGAGCAAGACGAAATATCTCCTGTCATCGCACAAACAGTCATCGCACTCGCGACTCAACTCCCACGTCACTATTGACAGTCATAACTTCGAGGTCGTACATAATTTCGTCTATCTAGGAACTAGCATCAACACCAACAATAATGTCAGCCTTGAAATTCAACGCAGTATCACTCTTGCCAACAGTTGCTAGTTTAAGAAAAAAATCCGCCACAATGCTCTTCGTTTTGAATTTACGAAAACCAACACCAGATTCTAAATCAGTGACCTCAAAAACCGCCCGAGTAAAGAGTTTCAAGTGATTTTAATGGTATTGATATTGCTATATTGGAGCCGTCATTTTGATTTTTCAAAAAGTGATTTTAAATTCCTGCGAATTTTCAAAACTTTCTACAAAAATAGTATCTACTAATTTCTGAGACTATTGATTATGACAAAATACTGGAATTTCGGGGTAAGTGACAACATTTTAAAACATTTAACTTTGTAGAACGTTGGTCAGTACTATCACCAGTAGTGTCACCCAACTAAATAGCAATAAAAGAATATAGTTTTTGAGCCTATAAAGTTAAAAGCGTATGCTAACAATTGGATTGTTTTATTCTCAAAAAAAATATTTTTTAGATCTCAAGCAAAAACAATGAGATTCTGTTTGATTTTAAAATTCGCAGGAGTGACCGGCCCTGAAACCACTCTGCAGAGGATTAGGAAGTGTTACACTTGTTGATTTACATTTGAATGGAAAATATGTAGTGGTTTACCAGTGATTGAGTATAAACGTATTGGATGAGTGCATAAGTTCGTGCCCGATTCCGCTGAATGCCGTACGAATCGTTTGAGAGTGGCGCTCGTGAAAGAAATATATACATATTATATATCGTTTGAGAGGTGACAGTCCGAACTGTAAATCAAGCATAAAATAACTTCATTTTGATTTGAGTTGCTTAGTGAAAAGACGCATGGAAAATGAACAACGAAAAAGATCATATGCGTCATATTATGTTATACGAATTCCGCAACAGTGGGCGCTGCAACTAAAGATATTCGCGAAGTTTATTTGGACCGTGCTCCAGCACTCCGCACAGTAAAGAAATGGTTCGCGAAATTTCGTTCTGGAGATTTTAACCTCGAAGATCAACCTCGCAGTGGACGGACTTCTGAGCTTGATGACGATGTTCTAAGGACTTTAGTTGCGAATAACTCACGTATTTCGACGGAAGAGGTTGCCAGTGAATTGAACGTCAACAAATCAACTGCGTTTCGTCGTTTAAAAAAGGTTGGGTACACTTTGAAGATCGATACATGGGTGCCACATCAGTTGAGTGAAAAGAACAAAGTGGACCGTATGTCAACAGCAATTTCTTTGCTTCGTCGGATCAAAAACGAACCTTTTTTGGATCGGCTCGTGACTGGTGATGAAAAATGGGTCCTGTACAACAATGTTCAACGCAAAAGAACATGGAAACAGGCACACGAAGGGGCGGAACCGATGTCGAAAGGTGGATTGCATCCGATGAAGGTACTGCTGTGCATTTGGTGGGATATCCGAGGCGTGATCTATTTTGAGCTCTTGCCAGCTGGAGAAACGATCACTGCCAACAAGTATTGTCAGCAATTGGTCGAATTGAAGAAAGCAATTGATGAAAAACGTCCGATTTTGGCCAATCGCAAAGGAGTTCTTTTCCATCATGACAACGCCAGGCCACATGTTGCAAAACCGACCCTGGCCAAACTGAAGGAGATGAATTGGGAAATCATGCTGCATCCCCCATATTCACCCGACATTGCACCTTCTGATTATCATTTGTTTCGATCGCTGCAGAACAATTTGAATGGAAAAAAATTTAAAAATGTGGAAGACGTCAAAAACCACCTTGACACCTTTTTCAACGAGAAACCGCGCGATTTCTATGAATCAGGCATCCGTAAATTGGTTGAACGTTGGGAGTGGATTGCCGAACATGATGGCGAATGCATAATTGATTAATAAAAGCGCTTTCTTCAAAAAATTTCAATTTTAGTTTGCACTTGAAATCGGGCACGAACTTATGCACTCATCCAATAAAATAGCCGAGAATATTGGGCAAAATTAAAAAAGACAAACTTAAAAGAAACTGAACCGAAATCTCTCGCGAAAGTGGACGTCGGTAGACGAAGTGGTCCGAGTTATTCGACGAACTACTTGAAACAACGAAGTTATTGGAATCAAGGAAGCAGGGCATTTCTGCGCTAGGTCACATACCAAGCCTTTTGAAATTTCCCCAGATTTTTTGGGAGACAACTATACATTGAGCCTTGAATAGAAAAAAAATTATTCTTTTCTATTCGTAGAGAAATAGTCTTAGAATTTTTCTCGTATGCTTGAGAAATTATTTTCGATTGTTTGCTTTCTCTTCCAGGCATTTAAGAAAACATTGCTTCTCTATTAAGCCATGGGTGGGAACGTGGAAGGTGCCAGTCGAAATTCGAATGAAACCAAGTTAAATCCAAAAAAAATGCATCAAGTTCAATGGCTTTATAGTCACGGTAGTAGAACTTCGTTCCTCACAGAATGAGACTGAATCTGAAAAATTATTAGATAAATAGTCATCTGTAAGTAAATCATCACATATAGTATAATAATTATAGTCCAGAGGACGAGAAGTAAAAGCGACGAAAGAATATTGCAATAATCGACAATACTTCTTCATAAATAACTTTTAGGGTTTTAAAACTAATGAAAGTGCAACAAGGTTCAAATATAGCTAAGACCATCTGATCGAAATATCTAGTACATAATGGTACACAATTCTTATTGTTCTTGATTGAGGGAGAATCTCTTATGTGATTATAGCCAAATTAACAATAAAGCGCCCGTCGTTTCTCCATTCAGCCGCTCGGCGCCAGTTGAATACACGAAAGGAAACCAAGTAATAACCCATCTGATCCTTCCAACGGAGTGAAGGCTTTCCCCTGCTATCACCAGCGTGTACTGCATCGAATATTTTCAGAGCTGGAGCTTTTTAGACCGATCTATTAATTTACTGAACTTAAATCTCACAGCTCGTCGCTCCTTCGTCTGCAGCAAACGTCATCAAACATATGCAGAGGATCATGAAAGTTCCGCAAAATGTTTATATTGTGGACTGCCAAAGATCTAAACTCATTGTTTGTATCATTTTCCAAGCGTATTTACGGAAGATATTATGTTGAAAAAGTCACATAGAGTCACCTGGTCTGATGTCTGATAACTCATGTCGTATCCAAAAAGTCGGAGAAAATAGAGTAAACTTTTGGAGTTGTTTAACGTCAGAGTACACAGCCGCAATAGCCGAGTGATTAGCAGCGCCTGGATTCGGAACTCGGCTCGACTAAGACCCAAAACTTTAGAAAATTACTTAAATAATAAATTAAATAAATTTTTCTAATTGCAGTCGACCCTCGGCAGGGAATGTCAAACCGTCCGATTAAAGGTTCAACCGAAAATGGGAATGGGATAATGGGAGAAGTGCTGATCATATAACTCAGTAGTATTTGAGTGCATGTCAAAGATGGATACCTGAATAGAGTTTGATGCTGATACTCTACCAGTAAGTCAATCACAATTTTTGTTTCGTCGATTTCGTTCCGGTACTTTTGATGTAAGAGTTGCTCCACGCCCAATTGCCGAAACTTAGTCTGCGAGCACTCTTTCGCAAAGACGCTGGATAGATGAGTGTCACATGAGTTAACGAGAAAAAACCTCATGAATTGAATTTCCGTCTGCGAATCGATGATAAATCGTAACAAAACCGACCCATTTCGCCTTGCTGTAAATGGTCCACTTTACATCACCATTAAGCGGATCTCTTGCAGCAATGACAAGCGAAAAAGATCGAGGTCGAGGAGCAGTGAGCTGGCATAAACGGTCTCCAAGAAGCCAGGATTGATGGTCAGGAAGGTTTTGTTGTGTGTTTTGTAGGATTGGCAAGGAAACATTCACTATGAGCTGCTCCCGTACGGCCAAACTCTCAGTTCGGACCATCTGAAGGAAGCAATCACCCAGCATTGGCCAACAATAGAGGAATCGATTTTTATCAGGACAACGCCAGACTACACAAATCGATAGTGACTCGCCAGAAACTCTCAGTGCTTGGTTGGGAGGTTCATTGAGCCGCGCACCAAGTGATTTCCATATATTCCTGTGGCGAATGATTCATTGGGGTGAAGAATTTGCCTCAAGAGAAGTTGAAAAGATCAGCTTTGATGCGAAAAGTCAGGACTCGGTGACGGAGTCTCGCTGTATTTCTATATAACGTGTACTATGAGAGGTGGTGACTTGGGTTAAAATCTAGACAAAACGTTGTCCAGTTCTTTGAACTGCAAAGCTCCGGGATATCTAAGATAAGTTCCAGCTAAGGTCGGACAGAAACAGAGCAGGTGTTCAATCATCTCAAGCAAACCTTCCTCCCTGCCCTTTCTCTACAAGTGTCACTGCTCCTATTTCCCATTCTGTTTGCAAAATTCATATTAATTATGGATATTCAAAAGTCTCTTCTTCTTCTTTATTTGGCGTGGGCACCGCTTACGCGATTATATATTAGCGCGCCATTCCTATCTTCTTTTCACTGTTTGACGCCAGTTGGAAATACCAAGTGAAACCAGCTTACTCTCCACCTGATCCTTCCAACGGAGTGGAGGTCTTCCTTATCCTCTGCTTCCACCAGCGGGTACTGCATCGAATATTTTCAACACTGGAGTACTTTCATCCATTCGGACGACATGGCCTGCCCAGCGTAGTCGCTGTCTCTTCATTCGCTGAACTATGTCAATACCATCGTATAGTTCGTACAGCTAATCGTTCCATCGTATGCGGTAGTCGCCATTGCCGATGCGCAAAAGGACCATAAATCGTTCGCAAAACTTTTCTCTCGAAGACTCCTAGAACCGACTCATTGACATCGTCCACGCTTCTTCGGCGTGTAGTAGGACGCGTATGATGAGCGACTTGTAGAGTTTGGTTTTCGTTCGCCGAGAGAGGACTTTACCTTTCAATTGCCTACTTAGTCCAAAGTACCACCTGTTGGCAAGATTCTGCATTGGATTTCAAGGCTGACATTATTATTGGTGTTGATGCTGGTTCCTAGATAGACGAAATTATCTACGACCGCGAAGTTATGACTGTTAACAGTGACATGGGAGCCAAGTCACGAATGCGATGACTGTTTGTGTGATGACAGAACTCACGATGCGGTTGTTGAGGCCAATAATGTCAATATCATCGGCGTCCGCAAGCAGCTGTACACTCTTATAGAAGACTGTTCCTTCTTTATTCAAATCGGCAGATCAGTCACACATCGAACGGCTCGAATAGGTTCCTCCCGATCCTGACGGAGTTTTTAGTGCTGCTTAAGATCAGTTTACACAGCCGTATAAGTTTTGCGGTGATACCAAATTCAGACATAGCGGCGTAAAGGCAGCTTCTTTTCGTGCTGTCGAAGGCGGCTTTAAAATCGACGAAGAGGTTTTGGGTCTCGATCCTCTTTTCACGGGTCTTTTCTAAGATTTCGCGCATGGTGAATATCTGGTCAGTGGTTGACTTTCCAGGTCTAAAGCCGCACGCAATCAGTTTGTTGACGGTGGGCTTTAGTGTTTCACACAATACGCTCGACAGGACCTCATAGGCGATATTACGAAGGCTTATTCCACGGTAATTGGCGCAGACTCATTTTTTTTGGATTGGACAGAGCATACATAGGTTTCAATCGTCGGACATGCTTTATTCAAAAGTTTAATTTCGCAAAAGAATGGGAAGGAAAAAAGTTTTAACGCATTGACAAAAAGGGTAAACGATACATATATTGTCGTTTCAAGGTCTTACGAGTCGTTTAATTGCCAAAAGATTGAACGAGAATGAGAGATACTTGAGTCCACATCACAATCGCCAAGTTAATGTGGGATGCAATATCCCACTATATACGAGTATGTCGCATTCAAATCGAAAATTGTATATTCAAAATTACTAAAAGCAGCTGCTAAATGCTTTGGAATGTCTCTCTTGAAATTTGTATAGTTTTCAGATCTATTAAATGGGTTCTCAACAAGATAATATGCCAAAGTGGTAGAAAATGGATGTCGGCGCATAACAATGTTGCTCAGAACTCAATATATTTCAACAATTCAATCTGGAATCTCATTTTGCCACAGGGAGAGTATTGACTTATTATTGACTTACTTTTACTGCCATTAAATATGTAAGTATCTCTATTCAAGTGGACCAATAAATTGAACGTAAAATTAGAGATGCAGGTAGTTTGACTGTTATGAAATTCGATTAACTAAAGCATTTGACATTTGAAGTGAATAGTAATTTTTGTTGCTAAGTTTAATGCAACAGTTTTAATCAGAATTTTTTTTTCATAAGAAATACTGCCTTCAATCAAGTGAACTGGACTGGAATATTTTTTAATGTTTCAATATTTGACTAACATACTTTTATCGATGATGATAAATGAAACTTATATTTTGTTAAATATTTATCGTTAACATACATACATACATAGTACATATGTACTTGCTTAATAATAGGGATGAAAATATGACAGAAATATATATGTTTATACATACATATGTGTACAAAACAGTGATAACATTAATCGGTGGACGATACCAGCATAGACTTTCCACACTTAAGCTTACGATTAATTTAAAGATAGAAAGCTTTATTGGAATGCAAATGAGCATTGAACTTTTGTACACAATGGCCATGGAGCCGAAAAGTATACTTCGGCCCGATTCATGGGCGGCCTTGTCTGGCGCTCTCTCTCCTTCTTTCTCTCTCTCTCTCTCTCGCTCTCTCACTTCATGTTTTCTCTCTTGTACATGTGTAATAATTGGCAACTCCTTTGTCAGCAAAGAGAGTACTGGATGACACACAAACACGGGCTTTTATACCGCTGTTTTCGTTTCCCATTAATATCCATGCTTGCCTTTCCAATTTAGCGCCATCTGCAATTGTGGCGCAGTCAGTGCCATTTGGGGCCATCAGCTAAGTAGCAGGGTAGTACGGTGTATCCTGCGACGCGCAGCCGTTTAACAAACCAAATAAAATAATATATATTTTCAAAAAATAAGCTCCAAATAAGTGTGAATTTTCAAAAACAATTCAAACCGTGATACACACATTTCCACACATTATTTCTGCTTTTCATACAAGTAGTATTATAAATAATATATTTTCAATAATCAATCGTACAATTGCAATCGAAACGAATCGAATAATCCTTGCACAAATACCGACTTGCACGGAGAATCGACAATTGAAAGAAAAATACAAGTGTGAAAAATGTCTATGCACCCAGAAGTTAAGTGGACTCAAGTATCTCATTGCGTATAGATATTGAATGTTGAATATGGAATTTTTTGCTATCGCCCAGGAATTGTGTACATTCTGGTTTTCATAATTGTGAAAAGAATTCTTATGAAACTCACAATTCCAAAAAAAAAATACATAAGTGAATAATATTCCATTTTGATAAATGTTGGAAAATGTAGCTTAACAATTTTTCATTAATAAATTACGAATAATTCACATAAATAATATAAATTATATAATAATTTGGAGCAAGTGAAAGTATACATAGACGTGAACGGCCTCATACTTAGTTCTCGCTTTTTTTTTTATTTTCACTCGCAGTCATATTTCCGTCCTGGACTTATGTAAAACGTTCAGAGGCAGCCTGAAAATTGTCTAGTTAAAAAAAAAAAACCAAAATTGTGTATGTGCGTGTGTACGTGTACTAAATCGAAAATTTTAGTGCCTAACGAAATGCAAGCTTCAAAACTATGCTGAACTTGCACAGAAAGTGAAAAATATATATTTAAATACATACATACATACTTATCAAATAGTAAGAAAAAAAATAATACCAAATGCGAGAATATACATACATATATAAAATAAAATAAAATAAAAAAAACTGGTGCAATGCTGAATTCAAGCTGATCAATTCAATAAGAAAAAAAAATATTGAAATAAAAATTAATTAAACCGAAAAAAAAAATTAATTTCTTCCCCCATAACCTTTCTAATTATTCTTTGTTACATGCAAGCAACATCGACGACAACGGCTACGTTGAATTATATAAAAATTTTGTGGATATACGGATTTTCATATTTAGGCGCAGTTCGTTTTGAGTTCGTTCGCAGTTCGCAGTTCGCAGTTCGCACTCGATTTCGATTTGCTTCGTATTCTTCTTTCGGCAAATACGTGTACGTATAGCACAGAGCTTCGCAGTCGCCTTTCACTTTTCGCCTGATGGTGGTAGTAGTTGTCTTTGTTAGGTTCGTCAGTTCTTTGGTGTTTCGCATGTCTTGTTCTTACCGTTAAAAGTATCTCCGACTTACGAGTATATTGAATTCCTTTTGAAATGAGCTACAAATTTTTGGTATCGAATCACTAGAATACCGTTTTACCTAGTGGCTTGTGGTATAGGGCAGTGCAATGGAATGAATAAAGCTTAGCTGAATTTACTACAACAGCGCGAGAAAGTAAGGCAATGTTAAGTAATCTCGCGTATCAATGCGAAGAAATCGTCGTGTTCCTTTACTGTGAATCAAATCGTAGTACGTGAAATTCAATTTAAATTTAACAGCAACATCGGCCCAATAATAATTAAAGAGAAAAAATACGCTCTCCCGTTAAATATGAGAGTAAATTACAGAAGTGTATCTAAAACAAATTGGAAATGAAAATGAAAATGAAAAAGTGTGTCGTGTCAAAGAGAACAAGCTACTACTACTACTGGCTGCACTCAAACAAATACGTGTAGGTTTCGAAAAATAATGTTTCGAACGCAAATTTAATGAAAAACGACGTTTAATGGTTTTTCTTGTGCTCATCAATGAATAATATTCTATTGTGAACAACTGACTTTTGAATGATACCCAATGAGAGCGGAACCGCACTAAGCCGTACTGGGGCTTTATGGATGATTTATCATTACGATTATAGTGAAACGAAATGAAACCGTTCCAAAGGATTCTACCAAAAATAGAGTTTGTAAGCAGTGAATAGCTATGCAGTTTCAAGGTTAATCGTGTTCACAAGAGAACTAAATATGAGCATCATAGTACGAGTACGAGTATGTCTGCTTGAACTGTTTGTGAGCCGTGAATGTGCCGTCTCTCTTTGAATATAACTTATATTTCTTAATTGCCTGCACTTTCTAATTTTGGGCACTTATCATCGATCGACTATTATACATACATATGTGTTTTTCTTTATTGTCGTTGTTATTGTTATTGCAACATATCACCGCCATCATATAGGGTTATAGCAGGTTGAAGCTTTTAACCAATGCAGCCGTTTGCACTGAAAACCTCGCTTTAACTAAATATTTGCCTGAAAACGTTGCTAACGGTACGCTGCTTACAAGTGCAAGTTTAACCAATAACAACGGTAAATGCTGTAAATGGAAAGCGTAAATAACAGTTTTGGCCGCAATTATCCTCCTAAAAGAGGTATGATATTATTTACATACATATACTTTCTAATATGCACATACATATGTATGCGTATATATGACCACACAATTATACAAACATATAGGTATGTAGGTAGAGATACATAGGTACGCACTCCGACTTTGCTGACTATTTCAAAAGTGACTTCTATTCATGCCATATGAATCTAAAATTTAAATAAATAATTTCAGCAAGACTAGTTTATTTTATATACTTAGGTATATATGTATGTATATACATACATTCGTGGTAAATTTCAATTACCTTTAATAACAGAGATCCTTTCATAACAGGAAAACCATAACAAAACGATAGGCGGCCCTCTTCCGTATACCAATCAAGATATTTAAGTGATTAAAGACTTCTTAAAGACGTGTTGCTTCAAGTGGTTAATAAGTAATGTAAATAGTTGTGTGTATAAAACTACAAGGAGACAAGTTTCTCTGGAGAAATCTCCCGATAGCAGGGCATGATGCACCTCGATTAGACCTGACATTCTTGTATTAAAAAGTTGCTCAGCCAACAGACGGCCTCATAAAAGATCAAGCTATTCGAGATACAGTGGCTCAAAAATGAACTCGGACACCCAAATTATATGACTTCAAACCAAAAAATAGGTATATAAAATCCTGTTTAACATATATTTCCATTCTTCAAGTGTATTTTTCAAAACAACCAAAACCATAAATTAAATTCAACTCGGTTGTATAAAAATAATATAAGCATAAAAACTTAACAAAACGCATAACAAAAAAGAACCCGGACATATACATAAGATGAAATTTAAAAATATTATTTAAAGAGAAACAAAATATTTTTTTTTTATCTCTTTCTGATAGCATTCAGTCTTTTTGGCATAGATTTAACAAGCTTCTCGCATGTTATTGAATCTATTTTCCCCCACTCTTTCAAAATAGCGGCTTCTAGGTCTTTCTTGTTTCGAATAACATGCATTTTCAGTTTATTTTCCAAATGAGCCCACAGATGTTCAATTACGTTAATGTCGGGAGATTAGAGAGGTGCTTCAAGCACTTTAGGACAGTTATACATCAGCCATAGAGGGACATCAAGTGCTTTATGCTTGAGCTCGTTGTCTTGGTAGTACTGGCAATTGTCTTTAATTCCCAACTTTTCCGCACTTTGTTCTAAATTTTCTTTTAAAATGATCAGATATTGTTTGTGGTTCATATTGCCATTTATGAAACACAAATTTCCAGTACCAGCAGCGGACATACAACCCCATACCATTACTGAGCCGCCCCCGTATTTAACAGTCGGACGTAAATTTTTTTCTAGCAACTCTTCATTCGGTTTTCTCCAAACATAAGACTGTCCATCTGACCTAAATATATTATATTAAATTTGCTTTCATCTGCAAATAAAACTTGTTTCCGGGTTTGAAAATCTTTATCCCCATGATGTTTTGCAAATTTTATACTTTTATGTCGGTTAACCTTGTTCACCTTATCATAATTATTTTTTCGTAAGACTATTCGGATACTCTTCGGATTACAATTTATATTGAGATTTTGCGAAACTTCTGTTGAGAGCTCCCAATGTTTGGGGTTTTTTTTTTTTTTTTTTTGATTTGCTGCCCATCCACCGCTCATCTGCAGCCGAAAACAGCTTCGGTCATCCAGACTTCTTTTTGTTTTCCAAGGATTTTGTTTCTTTGAACCGTTTGCTCACAATTTCTGCAATTTCCCGAATGGTTTTTCCCATTTCAAAATAACTGATAATTAACTTCCTTACTTCAAATGAGCTTTGTCCACGCTGTCTACCCATGTTTGAACTTTTCAACTTTTTTTGCCAAAAAAAATTACGTTTGGTTAAATCTCATGTATTTTTAAACGAAAAAAAAAACTAATTGCCAAGCAACTGTAATATTACCAGATGTCCGACTTCTTTTTTTACGAAATTTCTAGCAAACCACATGTTAATTGTTTGAAGTATAAGGAACCTATAAACTATTTAATTTGTTTATTATTGGTATTTTTTAAATCCTAATTGTATAACCAATAGAAACGTAAAAAACAAAAAAGCTTAATGTAATTTGGTTAAAAATAATATAGCTTGAAGTTGCATGTTAATAACACTGGAATGTATGTATGTCCGAGTTCTTTATTGAGCCACTGTATGTGACGAGATCACCTTGTCTACAGGCACACTTTTAGTTTTATTTTTACATAATTTTTGTTCCTTAACAAGGAAATTTTTTGCTGAAGAATGTGTAATACAAAAAAAGTATCACTTCAATTCCAAAATAAATTAATTGGAAGATTTTTTGGAAAATTTGCCGTAAAATGAAATTGCATTTATCAAATCCGAAGCAAATCAAATAACGCTGCTGGCTGTGGGTGTGTGAATGCACTAATTGTAGATACGTTCACATTATCGAATTCTAAAATTTATTTCAAAATTTATTGTAAAATTTAAATATTGTTTACGTCTATATGTAAGAAATCTGTAACACATAGAAATGGGGAGAAATGCTCACTTTTTCCCTTTAGTGGAACCGCCTTGAGGAAAGACATTATGTGATTGTGAAGTAGAAGAATCAGAAAGTGATCAAAAGTAGGAATACTTGGTAGCAAACTCAAGACACCTACATAGGTAGAGAAAGGCAGACTGACTGAATTGATGCTGTATGGTATTTTTGCAATGGAAGGGTTCAAAGTCTAGAAGTCATACCCAGATGGGACTGAGGGAAAACATGTCCTTTTGGTTATGAACAATTAGAAGAATTTCCAACGAACGATTTGGCTTTTTAGCTAAAACACACTTCTAGCTATAAATCTTGACTCCATCTTCTATCTTGCCGAGAAACCCAAAGGCAAAGGAGAAAAACTGTATGCCAAACTTTATATGACTTAAAAAAATTGCCGCAACTTGTTTAGAGTAACAGTTTATTTCATTTAAGTTGGACTCACAATATACTCGCACAAACAATAATTTAAAGAAATGTACTGACCTTAAAAATTTTTTTTTTATACATATACTCGTATACTGTGTTTACGCGAGGAGAAATTCCTGCATAACTTTAGGCTTTTGCATCTCGCCATTTTTGATTGTTGCATACTGGCATAATTGTATATATTTATTTACATACATGCAAGAATGCAATTCTTCCCATTCCTGTTCTTTTCAGCGTTTTCTCCGTTGTCCCCTAGCACCTCCTTATTGTTGCTCGTTTATGTTTTTTAATCGGGGAATCGAAAATAATGTATAACCATATAATAAGTGCAATTTTTAACAGCATTTTTCCATCTTTGTGAAGTTTTACAAATTTTTGGTTTAAAAAAAAAAAATTTTGCATTAAAAATTAACTGTTAATAATGAAAAGGATTTTGTAATAATCGATAATTTCAGTTGCGATAGTTTTGTTCGTTGATCAGATGAGCAAAAACAATTTTTACCAAACTTTACTGGATCGTGTTCGTTGAGCCAAAAACCCAGTAAAAATTGGTAACGAGAGAGCGCAATTTTGACGTTTAGTTTGGGGCGAAAGTTATAAATTCGTGCTGGCAAAATTTCAGCCAGTAAAAACTAGCAAATATGAAAAACTGCTGATTTGTGATCATCTGATTGAATTTTTGTCAACAAAACCAAATTGATTTAAAATTAAAATGATTATAATTCATATGCCAACAAAATGAGTGGTTACCATAAATGTAATGTTGTTTAATTTAACTGAACAATATCAATGATTCCAACAATAGTAAAGACACTCATTAAACGAAAATGTGGTGGCAGTGAAATGGAATCATCGCCCGTCCACCAACCAGCTTCCGTTGAGAAATTAAAAGTTAGAAAGGCACAGAATTAGAATCTATTATTATTTCTAGTACAACGGTTGGTTTTGGATTTCTATAATTTACCAGAAAGCAGTAGCGACCAAAGGAGTCGCATAACAAATTTGAAGCAAAGTTGCCGCTCCGACCACAAATGCATTCTTAAACTTCCGGAAGCGACGACTATGCACAAAATGAAATATTAGCAGCATTTAGAAGGAAAAATAAAGCTCTTGCTTGGTAGAATAAATTATATTACAATCTTGAGTTAACATGGTCGCCTCACAGGAAAAAAGAATTTCAAACTTATTTTCGTATTTCAGTCAGCCTTACTGAAAATCTCAGCGACAAATTGTTGCAAAGCAAGTTCTACATAAATCTTCGTCCTTTTATTAAAAGAAAACATCTTGATATCTTTACCGTTGGTCGGCTATAAAGCATATAGAATTTCATCAATGTTGAATTTAAATGAATTTTAAATACAATTAATAAATTAAAAATGTCACAAAAATTTGCCAATTTTATTAAAACACTTAGGAAAATACTTAAAACCAGAAATAATAAACTGTATAAATGAACGAATCCAAAATTAACCGCCAAAATAAACAGCTGTTGTAAAACTTGCTGGCAAATTTTTACTGTATCCTGTTCGTTAAAAACTGAGTAAATTTCTTTCTTTCGGATAGTAAAAGATCTTACTCTCTCAATTTCGTCACTTGCTGATTTTTACTGACATTTCTCAACGAACACAGCTAATATGATCCGATCCTGTGTGCATAACAGCATACGAGTATACTCATGAAATTGATTAATGAGCTGAAATTTTCTTTGTTACCTGTTGAATAAAAATCCAATGTATTGAAAACAGGAGTTTTGTGTTCACTCGAATGAGGATTTTACTTTCACCGATATATATACATACATATGTATATGTACTTCTAGTAGGTATACCTCACATAGCCCATCGTTTCATCGATGAAATAACCCAAGGCTATCCTTCTTGCTGGACAGGGGTAAGGTTTTATTTTGTGACTATAGATACAATTAGGTACACTTACTTGACACTTACACTTTTTTTATGAAAAAATATTTATTTTATTTATTTATTTAATAATAACACATTAGTACAATAAGATTTCCATATCTTTTTTAGTAAAATACAAATAGTGTGAAGGATAAGTAAATATTATTTCACAGATACATTAATAAATTAAAGTATCATTTATTGAACTTTAAATCTTTATAAACTATTTTTAAAATCAAAATTATTTCTTATTGCTTAAAGTCTCCCGCATCAATAATTGCAGCACCATTGACCACCTCCTATCATTTTAGCCATTGTGTGTCATGTATCAGGACGGTTATGTTTAGCGACTTTAACTTAAGTTTGTAAAGAGAAGCCCTTACATTTCAATAGAATCCTCGTTTCATAGTAGCACCTGCTAATAATATTGGTTCCCGGTTCGATTCCAAAGCTAACAAAGATACGACCGTCAAAAATAAAATAGATTTATCCTATCAAACTACTACTACCCACTCTCCTTGGAATATTTTTTTCACATACACAAAATTTCTGAATATAAATATTAGACGTTCCCAAAACTGATATGTCAATATAATTTTGAAAATAGAGGTGTCTAAAACCTTCTTTATTATCTTTGCCCTCTAAAGCAAACTCGAATTCTACCATAATATCTGTCAATATATTTTTTCGTCATTTATTTATATTATAATAATATGGATCTCTTTCTCTTCCAGGTCAAATTTTGTCTCGAAGTAAACATTTGGAAAACTACTGAAATTCAAAAAAAAAAACTCTGCGTCACCGATAAATGTATGCATGTATGTACACAATAAAATATACAAATTCATATGTATGTAAAAGAACATAAGTAGAATTTGTGAAAGCGAGAAAGGTGAATTGCAACTATTAGCTCTACAATACTATCGCCAAATAAATTAATAAAATATGATGGGGCCATGAGCCCATCATTATTTGAATTGAATTCGAGTCGCAAGCGCGTCTCAAGCGGGCCTGCACCATGCTAGCACCGCCGAACCCGAGGTCAATATGCGGCCAGGACCCGGGCTGGTCGTGATGGCGCTTGCGTTTATTTCGGGGGCTCGGCGTGGCAGCACCAGCACCAGTTCAAAATCATCTTCATCATCAACTACCACATCAAAATCACCACCAGAGGATATTCTCACCACTTCAACACCCTATAACGACCTTGAGCTATTAACGACTTCTCTACTGTTTCCGGCATATCTCGGTGGAGGTGGTGACGTGCCAACCTCAACTGATACAAATATATTGTCCAACAAACAGTCTCAGCAAGAAACTGATAGAGAAAATTTTAGTAAGGACGATTACAACAACATATACAACAGCTACTCTTATCCACCCCCATTTGTTCCACCAAGAGATAAAACAACCCACGACGATCAGCACTTACGGCTGGAAACACTCTCCGGCCTAAAGTCATCTTCACGTGCAACTAGACAAACGAGAATAATACGAAGCTTAAGTCGAGTCGAAAGAAATCAAAACGAAAATATAGACGGTGAAAGTAGCAACACTGATAGCACTATTGGCGGTAACGTGAATAATCGGGATAGTGCTGCGGAAACTGAAAGTGGTAGTGGTGGATATGAAAGCGATGATGGTACAACCAGTGCAGAAGATAAGATTAGTGAGGGCAACACACCCACCTTATCTAGAGTTAGTAAGAATTCCAAAGAATTTTCAGTGAAACTCCCATCTAATTCACCGGATGCATCTCAATCATTCGATGAGGATGACATATTAGCCTTGGTTGCAGAGGATGATCTCTTGTCAGAAGAATCCTTTGATCGCCTTACGAAAATCACAGATGACAAAATTGGTTACGTTATTGTGGATGATTACGACGTCACAAACGAAGACACGACCACCGGTGCGAGTGAGAGCTCTGTAACTAGTGTTGCTGACGAGATACATCAGCAATTGCAAAACGGAAAATACACAGCAAATGAAATAAAGGTTGACAGTGAAATTAGTAACGGGGGAAATATTCACTTTCAAAATGAACAAGAACATGAAAATGGAAAAGCTTATATAAAAACAAACATTGATCCAAGCATAAATGGAAAGGTATACGTAGAAACTATAGAAAAGAGTCATGATAGTTCAGCTGTGCTTGCCGATCCTTTGTATGTGGCCGCCTTTAATGAGAATGGTTTGAGTCACACAGTTGAGACGAACAGTGCGAGCAGTGCACGAAATAATAAATGGTCGATATTCGATAGTGAGTCCCCATTAACTCGACTTAATCCCTGGATATCAGCCTGTGATCTTGCCCAACCTGGCACAGCACCAGATTTACAGGTAAGACTAAGCCTATATTATTATGTACTTTGAATGAGTAATACCTATTTATGTACTCGTCTATGCATATAGTATCATTACTTATATTTACTTGAAACCCTTTTGCAAAATTTCAAAAATATATATATTTGGGTAAAAACATTTTCAGTGATTCAACTTCAGACTCTCTTGGATAATGATAAGGAAAAAACTGTCACTCTGAATACGGCAACGAATAACAGAACCAGAAGAGAACAGAATAGCTCAGAAGATTTTCTCAAATATGCAATACATTTACATAACTTTTTGCTTTCATTACCACTTTTTGCTTAATTCACGGTACGATATTTGTTCTTACATCATCAGTCGTAGTTCAGTAAATTCTACCATAATATTTCCCTTAGTTGTTTGTGTAAAGTTCCTATGAGGTAATTGTTAGATGTGGTTTACCATCACTTTAGGGGTATACCATATATATTTATGCATTAATTCGTGCGGTTTTTTTATTCGAAAATTAAGACTTTATTGTGAAAAAATTGTTATACATTTAATGTTCAAAGTATTACCCATCGGAGCCTACGATGTTTGCCCATCTTTCTGGCAGTTTGTGGATCCCATCCCAAAAGAACTTCTCCGGCTTGGAGGTCAAAAAAGAATCCAGACAATTTCTGATACACTGTTCTGAAGTGAAGCGTACTCCGGTGAGGGTATTCTGTATTGATCTGAACAAGTGGTAATCGGAAGTTGCTATGTCTGGGCTATAAGGCGGGTGAGGTAGAACTTCCCATCCACAGTTTTCCAAATAGTTTTTAACTGGCCTTGCAACATGTGGCCGAGCGTTGTCATGATGAAAAATTATTGAGTCGTGTCTGGTCGCATATTCTGGTCGTTTTTCCGCGATGGCCTTTTTCAAAGGAATCAATTGTTTTCGGTAGAGGTCCCCATTGATCGTCTGACCCGATTTCAATAGCTCATAATAGAGCACACCCTTGTGGCCCCACCAAATACATAGCATAACCTTGGCACCATGGATATTCGGCTTTGCCGTGGATGTCGATGGTTGGTCGGGCTTCACATACGATCTCTTGCGCTTTGGGTTGTCATAATGAATCCATTTTTCATCGCCAATGAGAATCCGATGCAAAAATGACTTCTTTTGGTGGCGTTGAAGCAACATTTCCGACATGCAAAATCGACGTTCGACGTCTCTTGGCTTTAATTCATAAGGCACCCAACTTCTAAATTTCTGGATGAATCCTAATGAAACGGTTGCTTGATCAACTCCTAATACTTTTGCAAATTCTTCTTGCATCTGGCATGCGTCTGTGTCGAGCAATGTCTCCAATTCTTCGTCTTGAAATTTTTTTGGCCCGTCGTCTAAGTCGAAATTGCCCCTTTTAAACTTGTCTTGTCAGTCTTGGAAAAGAGGAAAAAGTCAGCGGGGGTCAAGACCGGTGAATACGGTGGTTGAGGCATGATAACGGTTTTGTTTTTGGCCAAAAACTCACGCACAATCATCAATGTGTGAGCTGGTGCGTTATCATGGTGCAAAATCCATAATTGTTTTTTCCACAATTCTGTGCGTTTCTGACGAATTGTCCCGTGTAAACGACGCATAGCTTCTAGGTGGTATTCCTTATTAACCGTACAACCTTGTGGCAAGCATTCATGATGCAACACGCCATTCCAGTCGAAGAAAACAGTGAGCAAAACCTTCACATTTCACCGAACTTGACGTGCCTTTTTCGGTCTTGGCACTTCTGCACGCTTCCATTGGGGTGATTGGGCTTTGGTTTCAATATCATAGCCATACACTTATGATTCGTCACCAGCTAAGACCTTTTTGAGGTAATCTGGATCATTGACGATGTTCAACAACTCCTGAGCGATGTCCATGCGACGTTGTTTTTGCATAAAATTTAGTAATTTTGGAACAAACTTCGCTGCCGCACGTTTCATGCCTAAAACATCCGTAAAAATTGCTTGACATGAGCCGAACGGCATGTCAACATTATCAGCAACCTCTCTGATAGTGATTCGACGATTATCCAAAATCATTTTTTTTGTCATTGACATCTTCTCGGCCTTCCTTAAACCGGTTATACCGCAATTGAACTTGTGTTCTGCTCATAGTAGACTCGCCAAGCGCCACAGTTAACATTTCAAATGTCCTTGCGTATTTAATTTCATTTTTTACACAAAACTTAATACAGTTTCTTTGATCCATTTTGTCGAATTGTAAAAAGTCTAAGAACACACCAAAACACGATTAACCTTTTTATCTGTCTAAAACAAACTGACGAACCAACATATATAACAGACATGTGTACCAACATAACAGAAAAAAGTGAAAATCGAACATACGTAGCTCACGAAATTTGAAAGTAACGGATATTTTATGATCACACCTCGTATATATATGTAAATATTTCCATTCAGTAAAATATATGTAAGTACATTTACAATACTTATGAAACTTATTTGGCATACTACACTAATAGTAAATGTATTGCCGAGTTTTATGTTTTTTGTTAAGGTAACCACAATTAAATTACTCTTTTACTCTCTGATCTTTAACCTTGTCAGCGGATAAGGTAGAAGAAGGTCTAGAGAGTGCATTTTGTGAAATTAAGTCGATCACAATGAAATCCAAGTGGAAGGCAAGCAAACAAAGCTGCACAATTACTACTCGATTTTCACTTTTTCCCCTTGGACGAGCGCACACAACACATTATTAAATATGCACATAAATATAAATATGTATATATGTACTTACATAACTTACCAAAAGAATACTTATTTGTTGCATTATCTACTATGGTTATATACTTATATATGTACATACTTATGTACATATGTACAAATGCATCAAGCACTGTCACTGCTTTAAAAATATAACAATGAAAATTTAATCTCACTTTTGCGACATGGCATGGAAAGGCGTCTCAAGGTAGAGAGCACCTTATGAGCCTCCGGCTAATATTTATATCCTTGTAAGCAATGGTGAATGTTTGTTCCAAGACAACACTTCTGTACCATGCATGACTTTCTGGAAGCAAATATTATAGATAGACCTTACAGAACAAAAAACGGTCTCAGAAAGTGCCTTAAGGTTTCAAGTTCTTCTACTTCTCTACAACTTCTTCAGAAATCGTTGCTGGTATGCAAAGTCTCTCTGCGTACCCTGTACGAACAATTATTACTGTAGATATCTCCTTTCTTTTCAGCTCGATGAGGTCACGAGACCTTCTTCCGTTCTATTCTGGCCACAATGTCTTAGCCACATTACATGTAATTAGATTTTTCCATCTTAAATTATCATCTTTAGCGAATAACTCTCTTATATTGAGCTTACAAGTGGAGAGCGGCATGCCCCAACTCTTCCATAATGGCGAAAGTGGAAGGGAAGTGTCCTTCCTGGCAAGCTCGCCCGCCATCTCATTACCCGGTATGTTACTACGTCCAGATACCCATACTAGGTTCAGAGAGAACTGCTTGCCCAACGCGTTAAGCGATCTGCGGCAGTCCTTTACGGTTTTAGATTTTATTGTTACAGACTCCAGGGCTCGTAATGCAGCCTGGCTATCCGAAAAGATATGGATACGATTGTCCGAGACTATCCTTGTGCTAAGACAGTAGACAGCCTCATGTATGGCAACCGAATCCGCTTGAAATACACTACAGTGATCCGGTATGCGACAGGATTTATAGATATCAAGGTCCTTTGAGTAGACTCCTCCACCAACTCTGTTATCAAGTTTTGACCCATCCGTATAAAAATGAATCGAGCCGACGCTTGCCCTTGACCACCTTGAAGTCTGCCGTGAAGTCAGTAAATGATATGCAGTAATCTGTTTTTTCCGGTATACGGAACCTTCCTAAGATGTTAGTGTGCCCGTAGTTTATTACTATCCATTCGGACACCTTTTGCAGCCTTACTGCGGCGCAAGCAGCGTTGTACATCCCCATTATGTAAATGGGGAGTAGATCCAAGAGCATTCAAGAGTGGTACGAAGTGCTCCGCTGATGTACAGGAGCGCTGCCCTCTGTACCCCATCGAATTTGGAGATAATTGATTTTTTCTGAAGTGCTGGCCACCAGACTACAACCCCATAGAGAAGTATAGGTCTAACACCTGCGACATAGAACCAACGCATTATTTTGGGTGGCATTCCCCATTTCTGGCATATCGCACCTTTACAGGTATATAAGGCTATGGAAGCCTTACGCACCCTTTCCTCTGAGTTTTGTAGCATAAAAGAAATTGTTCTGCTTTGTCTATATCAACACATCGAGACTAATCCAATCTTTATTGCCTGAGTTTGTTACGCTAGCTTCAAGAACGCTAGTACCAGACCAGTTTGATAGTAGAAAAATTGATCGTGCTGCCGTGTACTTTTACTTGTATACCCTTCTCCTCTTTCCGACTGTTCATTGGCAACGCCTCCGTTTAGTGATCTTCTAACTCCAAATCTATTGTTCGAAGTCAAGTTTTCACAGAGACGAAGTTTAATTTCCAGGCCTTGTCACATTTTGTCAAACCATGCTCATGAGTTGGTTTAGGGGGCACGTAAAGAGGTGGTTAGTTTTGTGCGGATATTCCTCACGTTAAGTGCATACGTTATGTAAGTCGGGGTCGAGTCTGAATAAATAGTAGTTTAATCTGCTACAATACAATACCAGACTTGAGTTGTGCTAGTTTTACGCGGGACTCTCGAGCTCTTCCTCTGCTATAGGTGGTGGTTTGACTCCGAGAACGCCATTCACAGGCAGATAGTTCATGAAGATTTTAACTGACTCTTGGTGAATGGCGTTAAGTGCTTGCCTGTACGCACATATAGCTTTTTAACTTATCGTAAGTTATCAAATTAAAATTGATTGTTATGCTAGTGGCATGGGAAGGGGAAAAAATTTCTGTGAGGCGGGTGTACCACATAAGAAGTCGCAAAATAGTCACTGCATCTGATAAATCTTGAATTCCATTGGATTATATTAAATAAAGCGATGGTACAGAATGTGATATTGATAATTGATACAGCGTCCCTTCCTGATTAAGGAGCACGATGTTGAGATGGGTATCATCTGCCCTGGTGCAGTGGTCCTTCTATACTACCGTCCATGCGTTGAAATCTAATGCAAGGATGACTGA
Source organism: Ceratitis rosa (assembly GCA_037013455.1). Lineage (NCBI taxonomy): Eukaryota > Metazoa > Arthropoda > Insecta > Diptera > Tephritidae > Ceratitis > Ceratitis rosa. Next base: position 17,778,939 of record JAWMAG010000005.1, read on the forward strand.
TGTTTTCCCGGTGAAATCAGTTACTAATAAAGTTTGCATATCTTTTAAATTTTCTAGTGACTAGCTTGGTGGAGTGTAGGAGTTGTAAAAATTAACTCCCCCACTATTGAATGCTTTACCTTTGCGCTGAATGTTCCCAGACTTTAGCTTTCACCTTTTATTTTGCACCAAGCTACCCTCCACTAAAGGTGCGCCGCGCTGCTCGTTAACAAAAGCAACGATTCAAACATTTTGAGGTTTTTTTCTGTGTTCAGAAATTATTCACATGTTTAAGACACAAATTGTAATGAAATAATGAAGGAAAACATAAAAATATCAAGGAGACTTTTTGCCTGGATATCGATCCTTCCATATCTTTTTTGTAATGGTTAAAATCCAACTCAAGTAACTTCCACTAAATTATTATGTTTTCGGGGTCGCAGTCCACAAAATTTTCAATAGAACTTTGCTTAACGTTATAATATTTATAAGCTGCAAATATGTATGTATATGAAAGCAAAATTCAAGACCCTTGTTATCTCAAGCTCTTCATACTCACGCATCTCGACCTCATTCTGTTTTTGTCTGCTTCCTTCTTCAACTCAAACTACCGAATGCAAATAAAACTACCAATTACGGTCCAATCGGGCCAAAGCGGCAACGCTGCCTATACTCATAGTAGACTTTTTTTGGTTGGGGAGCACATTTCATAAAGCAAAGGATCCATTGTGTTTTTAATATCAAATATATATATATATATATATGTATATTGCGCTTTGTAACCGCTGAAGCGATTTTTGACCGAGCTCCTTCTCTTATTTTTTTTTTGCGTCTTGATATTTTTCCAACAAATGGAGAGACCTACAGTTTATATACTCGGAGGGGTTGACAATCCATACCAAGGGGCGAATACAATTAGAAAATTTAACTTAATTTTTTATTTAAATTAATTTTCTATAATATTAGGTAGGTAAATAAAATTGACACAATGTTTGCTTGTCATTGATACCAAATTTTCATAAATCGGCTATAGATCCCGCTCGATGTTCTGTTTACTTTCAGTAATACTCTTTGTTTTTTGTTTTAATAATTCGTTTATATCCCAAAAAAAAATTGTCAAATTGGAGAAAACTAGGAGTTTGTCTCAATTTTATTGTGTGGTTATAAAGTTATTATTTATTGTTTAGAAAACTATATGACCAAGTGCAAGCTGCGGATCAGAACCGAAAAAAGTCGGTTGATTTGTCTCTTCGCTTCGAAAGGCATAATTCGAAAAGAATTTCGTCCATCTAGCCGAATTGTTAATGGAGCGTTTAATGGTGATTTGGGATATGGTTTTGGCTTGCAAACATTCCGCCAAAATAATAGCGTCATATTTGTTTACCTCAGTGAATATGTCGAGTTTCGTTCCAAGTAAATCGCATTTGCGGCATTCGTTGCTTTTCTTATTTCATCAAAAGAAAAAAGCAGCTGAAGCTGGTAGAAACTTATGGTGAACATGGTCCAGTGATTAGAACATGTGAGACATGGTTTCAATTCAAAAGTGGTGATTTCGATTTGACAGACAATGAACATCTTGGTGCAGCGAAAAAGTTCGAAGATGAGGAATTGCAGGCGTTATTGGATGTTGATCCAACCCAATCGCAACAAAAATTGGCAGAAATACTACATGTGACTCGAGGAGCAATTTGCCAACGTTTAAAAGCCATGGGAAAGATCCAGAAGTATGGGAAATGGGTGCCACACCAGCTGAACGATAAACAAATGGAAAATCGAAAGACCGTTTGTGAAATGCTGCTTCAACGATTCGAAAGGAAATCTTTTCTGCATCGAATTTTCACGGGGGACGAAAAATGAATTTATTTTGAGAACCCGAAGCGAAAAAAATCATGGCTTTCCCCTGGTGAAGCTGGCCCATCGACTGCAAGGCCAAATCGCTTTGGCCGTAAGACAATGCTCTGTGTTTGTGTGTGACCAGTGTGGTGTGGTGTACTACGAGTTGTTAAAACCTGGTGAAACGGTGAACACGGATCGCTACCGACAACAAATGATCAATTTGAATCATGCGTTGATCGAAAAACGGTCGGAATGGGCCCGAAGACATGGCAAAGTTATCTTGCAACATGACAACGCGCCGTCTCATACCGCTAAACTGGTGAAAAAAAACATTAAAAACACTTAATTGGGAAATATTATCGCACCCGCCGTACTCTCCAGACCTCGCCCCGTCCGACTATCACCTTTTCGCATCGATCGATGGGACACTCCCTTGCAGAGCAGTGCTTCGCTAATTTTGAAGAAGTCGAAAGAGAAAAAGTTTTTTTGGAATGGTATCCATAATTTGCCTGAGAGATGGGCGGAATGTGTAGAAACCAATGGTCAATAATAAGTGTTTTCTTTATCGAAAAAACCGGCAAATTTCAACTAACACACCTAGTATATTAAGTCGTATGATATATTTTTTTAATAAATTTGTAGCAGAAAACGAAAAGAAGTGAGAGAGTAAGCCACGTTCCATCGGTCAAAGGAGGGCGGAGTCATAGGTAAAGCCACGTTAGGCTAGATAGTCCGGAAAGGCTTAAAACATGGCCACATATTTTATTATTTTAATGTTGAAGTGAATCGAAAGAGTCGGACGGAAATTCAAAAAAAAGGGATACAGATTAGCTCGATATTCGATATTCTAATTTATGGTGTAACAAATTGTATGTTTGAGTTTGTAGAATTTGGTAAAATGAGATACTATTTAATTTAACTTTTTTTCTTCATTCGGAGCACAGATTATTGACAGATTCAGAATGCATTCACGACAACAAAGCGGATTGTTGACAAATAACGGCAGGAAATACTAAAGAAATGAATCGGCTTTCAAAATGTTTCCGTTATTACGCATTTATTCACAAATTATACAAATGAAAATACAGACTTTATAAGGCGAGCGTTGTTGAAGTATGTAGGTATATACTCGTATGTATGTATGTATAAGCGATTACGTAGTGGTAAATGCACTAATGAATTCAATCAATTGATTTTGTGCCAAAAATGTAAAACGAATCATTTTCTGACTCTACTGAAATGCTATTGTCCGCGAGTGTCTGCCAAAAGTGAATAAAATGAATTGTTTGCCAAGGCAGCAGAGTATTTGAATCGGATAAATTGCCTGTGATTGGAATTTTAAATTACAAATATGTCGCCTTTACAGTTATTCACCGCAAATAAATTAATTAAAGTATTAAGAAGTATTAGTTGATCTGGTTAGGGTTCAAGTACATGAAATACAAAAAATTAGAGGAGGAATATTCAGAATATGTATGTATGTATTTTTTTACACCAAAAAACATTATTAATTGTATGTGCTTAATTTAAGCGTAACAAAAATCATTAATAATAATGGGCGTCAGATTAAACGCTGCTCTTTAAAAGACTGACTAGGGATCTCCCGCCTTCCGAGGTATGTTCGGCTTGCTGAGCGGGATGGAATGTTTGCTAGAAGATTCGCATGATTTTGCAGTTTTGAGAGTTATTTCTTCTAGATATTTGCTACTGCTGTGTTTACCATAGGTATTACAAGGTCCCTATCTATATTCTCTTTGCACATACATAGGTATATGTACATATCAAGGTCCACCTGTGAGGTATCGTGGATATTTTTCGCAAAAACGGAACTGGTTAGTTGGTATTATGTCATTGTAATGAAGAATTCTTCGTATCACAGTGGACAGAAAGATACTCAAGTCCAGACTGCTTAGCTGTAGTGAAACTGAAGCAATCGGAAATGGCGTACCCGAAACTCCAATCCATGACGATGGCACATACATACGTTCCATCGCCTAAGATGAAGTTAGAATAGCGGGTGACGAAGAACTGGCGAGGTGCAAGCATCCAGCTTGCTTTTTGACTATGGTCAAAATTGTGTCCAACACTTGAAACTTGAATATGCAAAGCTCAATTTTCAAAAACGAGGACCCCACAATTTGTGCCAATCATCATAGTAGGGTAAATCCTCAAGGTCTTATCGACTGCTTTGTGTAGGAAGTTGAAGCCCAACGTTCAAAAACTGATTTGACCTTATCAGCTCCGAACCTAAGGCGAAGGAACATTTCAAATTCCCAATTGAAATAAATTATATGCTTACAAAAAGAACTCAGGATGCATGTGTAAAGAATCACGAAAAGAAAATTTGAACTGGTTTGTAGCATGCTTTTATATTAGCTTCACTTGTAGGTCCGTCTGCCTGTGTGTCAGTTTGTAACTGTTTTAGCTGTGACGCGGTCACAATATGAAATATTTAAAATGCGAATCGTTGCATACATCGTGGCGTTGCAATTAACAAAATAATCCAAGAAACAGGTTGATATGTAGAGTGTATTCAGTATTTCAAAGAAACTGCATGTGGATGTCGCCAAGTTGAAAGAAATTAGTCCAAAGGAGAGACTGAAAACAAATCTCACATCAAAATCAGTTGAAATATAATAAATAAGATTAATGAAACTGTAACGAAAGAAATTAAATTAAATTAAGGGGTAAGGCCAAAGTAAACGCCAAAAAAACACATTTTTTTAAGAATTTTTTTTTTATGTGGACAGAAAGGCAATACAATTATAATGTTTTGATATCTGATTAGTCTCATATCTAAACAGAAAAAAATGTAATTTACAACCAACAAATATTTCAAAATTGCAGAACTATGGACATTTTTGTAAAATAATTTTTGTTCTAAGAGCTTCGCGGCTTGCAGCACAAAGGGTGCAAAATAGAATCTGCAACAAAATAATTTTTTTTTGCTTATCTACATGAGAATAGCTAGAGAATGACGTATGGATTTTAAAAAATATTAGTTTTTGTGAAATTTGGAAGCTTTTGAGAAAGAAACTCCTCTTCGACCAAAGAAATGGCACCTAATTGTTTATAACTATTATTTAAATTAGGTTATCTAAAATCTCGTACGTCATTCTTTTTGAAGTAATATTAAAAGGTCTAAAAAAAAAGCCAATTGAGAATATTGAAAATTTTCTGAGTTATGCTGCGAGCCAACTTTAAAAAACGTAATTCGGGAAAATACATTTAAAGTTTTGAGACATACAAAATGTAAATCGGAGCGGTCCGGTGCGCCCGGTAAGACCGTTTTTCCTTATTCTGGAAGGTCCAAAGAATATTTTTAGCCAATAAAAAAAATTTTGTTTGATGCATCTACAGTGGCCTTACTCCTTAAATAATTTATATTGACATAAGAAAGGTAAAAATAAAACCAATTAAAATAATACAAGAGTAAATAGTATAAAACAAAATAGAAAAAAAAATAATTAAATTATTATAAAAAGTAAGAAATATTAAAACAAAATAAAATAAAATAAAAAAAGAAAATTAGTCATTAAAATTAAGTTAAACAAAATGAAATAAATTAAAACAAAATATTATGCAATTAAATAAAACAAATTAAAGTAATATATAAAAAAATAAATAAAATCAAAATAGAGTTAATTAGAAAAATATATAAAATAAATATAGTTTAAAACAATTAAAAAACATGCTTTTAAAGAATATTAAACTAAAAAGTTGAAAATAATTTTAGAAATAAAATTAAAACAAGAGTATATAAAAAATACTTGTATAATTGAGAGAAAGCTTGGGATGCTCGATATATGAAAATTATATGTCAGAAAGCGCCCCACGCTTTTCTTTCAATTATCCAAGTATTTTTTATATTTATATGCTATTGTTTTAAGTTTATTTTCAAAATAATTTTCAACTTTTTAGTTTAATATTCTTTAAGCATTTGGCTTTGGTAGTTATTTTCTGATCAATCCAAGTGTCCTGCTTTAACATAGGTACATATATATGTACGTAATAAGACTTAAATACATACAAACATATGTTCGTATATACGAGTACATGTCTTGTAATATGTCATGGGCTCTAATTTTTATACGTAAGTGTGTACATACATATGGACATACATACATACATTTACTACAAAGATACACATGTATGTATGCACGTCAAAGCTACTATTTCAATACAATAGAGATAAATATTTTCCACGTATTTTTGCGGTTCGCTTTATTACAATTCGAGGTCATATTTTTATGTATGCTCATATATGAATCTGTATTTGGCCATTATTAATCACAAACATATGTATTGTACATACATACATACATATCTACTTAAGTGTGTACACTCATTTGCGCACAAAATGCAGACAAAATTAAACACCTGCACAAATAGAAAAGTGACATATTTTTTATATTTTTATTTACATACATACATAACTATAATAATACATATGTATGCATTTACAGTGGTGGCCACGAATTTGGTTTAAAACACAATATTTTCAACGGGTTGTGAAGAAATTGCTATTAAGATTAAAGTTTGAAGATTAGTCGCAGGAGGTCGTGCACACCAGAGAACTGCGATGAATACAGCCGAAAGGGGTAGGGCCGAATGAAATCCATATTTTTTATGCACGTTCACGCGGTCGAAGTAGCCCCATGTTCAACAAAATGTATGACATTTGACCACTCTGACGATTTTATACCCGATTTTTAAATCCGATGGATGAAGAGGAGATCATATCAATGACTTTGAGTTTGCCCGATGGCCAGGGTTCGAGTAGTGGTTCGACTAATATCAAAAAATTATAAAAAATTTTCTCTCTCGGCAGGAAATGACAAGCCGTAACATGAAATAAAAAGCTCCTCACAAAAATCCATCGGCCGTTCGGAGGGGGCTTAGTATAAACTATAGTTCCCTCCATTTGTTGGAAAAACATCAAGACGCAAAACCGCAAGTTGGGAGAGGAGCTCGGTAGAAAATCGCTTCCACGATTACAAAGCGTCAAAAATATATTAATACAGTATTGGGCAAAACTAAAGCACCCCCCTCAAGGTGTTCCAAATAACCCGAGATATACATTACCTGTTTTTTTTTTTTTCAAAAATTATAAAGAATAACAAAAAATATGCAACATTTAACCACTAATTAAACACAGTTAAAAAACTGTCTGATCAAAACTAAAGCACCCTACCTTTATAATGAATATAAATATTTAGGTACATTGTTCAAAATTTGTACTGAACGTATTATTTTCCATAACTTCAGCATCTCTTTTTAGAATTAAAGATATCTAGTTATTAATAACTTCCGGCAATATGTTGAACCAGGTTACTTTGGCCACCTCAAACTTTACAACCTTTTTGTTACTATTTTCCAACTAAATTTTCGAAATCATATTCTCCAAAAAGTTTTTAATCGAACTGAAATTGAAAGATTAAGCGGGCCAATCTAAGATTCATTAATAATTTTACATGCATAACCAGGTTTTACAGTGCCTGTGGTGAGGTTTGCTGTCGCTGGGATATCTTGAGTTGAGTTGAGTTGATGCGGCTGCACACTTAGGCCAATAGACCCATTGTAATATCGCTGACGCTCCTGCCTTCACCTTCTCAAATGATCGAGCCATTTCGTGTGTCTTATGAAGGCAACGAGATTTCCAATATTCGCTGAGGATTGGTCTAACTACCGATGTGTATATCCAGTACACGATACGCGGTCTTAGACCCCATCTCTTTCCTACCGCCGTTTTGCAGGCGTAGAGTACAGTTAAAGCTTTTCTTGATCTTTCTGCCATGTTCCGGTTCCGGTTTAGTTTGCTATTTAAGATTATCCCAAGGTATTTGACTTCGGGAGAGAGGGTAATCTCCACGCCCTTTAGTCTACTCTACTTATTGACATATCGTACTCTGTGTTTACTTCCAATTTTCCAAGGATTATGCGCACCTGCCTATGTGAAGTTTTCCGTGGACTGCCTGCTTTGATTAAATTATCCATTGAATGTGTTAGTGTATGCTGAATTTGGCTTAGTTCACGTGTATTACCCATATTTTAATGAAATATCGGTAACAAATTAATTAACTAAAAAAAACAAAATTGAAGCTGGCTTTACAAATGACAAAAAGTTGTCTTTATCGTACGGCGATATACTTAAATAATAACTAAAAGAATGCAATGTCAAGATACGAGTAGTTTCGTCCGCCAAAAAATGCATAATCTTTAACTTAACATGTCATAGCAAAGAAATGGATTAACTTAACAGCGCGAAAGTTAAATAGATCCCGTAAAATCTAAGCGTAAAGAGAGACACGCTGTGCCAAAATATTTTTGGCCACCATTATATGTTACATATTTATTATGTATAGCATTGTAAAAAAAATTAAAAATTTGTTTTATAAGTTTTTCACCAATGCTGTAAGTAGTTTCCGAACTAATTTCCTGTCGGTACTCTAGGAAATACTCCGATGACATTGTAATGTTAATTTGACCGTATATTTTTTATGTGTATAGTTTTGGAAATTCAAAATTATATTGGTTTACTGTGAATAGCGTGCGTGCAGATATCTGATGGTCACTATGTACATTAGTGCGGAACTAACTCTATCTCCAAAGCATACGCTCCTAAGATAGAACCAATATGACCGATCCTCAAATGGTACGAAAATTGGTAGATATGGACTTGCTTCAGAAAGAACAGTTCAGAGCTAGCTCAAAATTTTATGCTAAGTAGCTACTTTTTCCCTATAAAATTCATAAAATAAACTTTTTTTTACATAAAGACATACGAATGAACAGCTGATTCTAAAGCAAATGGATTACCGATCATTTTTAGCAATAGATGTCGCTTCAGTAATTCGATATACAACACAAAGTGTCCCTCTCTGCATCCGTAATGCACTATCTACGAGTCAGTCACCAAAGCGGTGGCATCGGACTAGCGCATTTAAGCCACTGACACCATTTTCGCTGAAGGGTTTACATATAATATACCGATGTATGTAAATATACCGAAACAGCAAAATACTAGTTGCCAACTATTAACAAACTAGTTTGCATTTTACACTAAAAAGTTCATTTTGCATATATATTTTCCTTGTTACTGGTATTTGAATTTCTACTTCACTAAAAGTAGAAATGAATGAAGTAGAGAACAGCGACATGTGTATGTACATTTGTACCTAAATGCTGCGTCCTTCAAGTGAAACTCAGCCGAATGGGGTTGTGGTGAAAATTATTATTATTCCCGTTACGGGTGAACTGCTGAAGCAATAATGAAGTGGTATGATTTCGTTCCTAAATTATTAGTATTTAACTAGATTTTTGCACAACAGTTTATCTGTTCATAGCAATATAAATATGGGTAAATATGTCCATTAATAAGTAGAGACACTCATATGTATGTACTCGTATATGTTTATGATCATACAAATACTTTCGCTCACACAAAAGGGAAAATATTTGAATAACAATTAAAATGGCTGTATTTCCTTTCATTGCCCATTCCCACCATTCTCTTGCAAGCTTCCCATGTCTAACAACTTAAAAATGCTAACAAGTACACTTAGTCTAAACACCAAAAGCAACACTTAAAATTTTACTACTTAACCTCGACTTGTGCATATTTCACGATTTTCCTTTTCACAATTGGCTACATAACCTCACCTTATTTAATATGTCAGTTTTTCACCCCTTTCTTACACTCCCTCCACGACTTTATTTGCCTACTCTTCTACATAGGCCAGCCATTGCTTCAAGTAATGGATGTATGTATGTATAACGTCGGTATACATACACATACACCCACATACATATACCTACATATACTTGGCCTACTAATGGGTGTGAATACACTCTGTCCCGCACTCATTACGATTTTTATTTATTTTCTTTTTTTTTTCAAGAATATGAGAAATGAACAAACAAACAAAAACTATACAGAGACAATAAAAATGAAGCTATTGTTGTTGAGAACCTACAACGATGGACTATCCTTTCACGAATACAAAAGTAACGTTTTTGGTTGTTAATGAAAAGCGGAAAAAGGGAGCAAAGCACCAGCGGAAGGATAGTAGTGAGAAGACATGCGCAATCAAAAGTGGCGAAATTGCCAACAGCGCACCAGAAGTGACAACAGCAAATAAAAAGTAAAAAAACAATAATTGTAGATATAAAATAATATTATCGCGGTATATGTATGTATGTATGTACATATGTGGAGGGAACAGAACAGACACAGCCAGAAAATATGTATGTATTTGTTGATGGCGCAGCTGGTCTAGCCCAGTAGCAAATTGCCTCACCGATGAATTTAGTAATATGAAGTAGTAATCCATAACGCGTAGTTGCTGCGGCCGCGGACGTCCCGGCTAGCAACGTCTTCGTTTTCGATCATTTTTTCCCTGAATAACAACAACTAAACTAAAAAATTTACGCATTATTTAAATGGAATTTATGGACTTTTTTTTACTCTGAAAATTGATGCGTTTTAGTATTCTTTTGATCGGTTGCGGCACAACATCGAAGTTGTGTAAAAAAGTGATTTTAAAATTTTTAATTAAATAATTATAAAAAAAATACATACACTTTGTTGTTAGTAACGTATTAATGAATATAATATATTAATTTTATATTAAATATAAAAAATTCAGAGCCAATTGTTGCGAACGAAGTTTTTAGTGAAATATTTATTAAACATTGAAAATGTAGAAGTTGATGAAAATGGGAATAATTTTATGCAATGATCGAACAATATTAGTGAAAGTTTAGTTAAAAATTTATCACAATAACGAATAGAGGACAATATATCAAGAAAAAATTTCAACAAGTTGCTTCAGGTTTTGCAAAAATAGGATATCGACGTTCCATAATCTTTGGAATCCAGTGTTAATAGAAATCCATATGTGTTTATATATTATTTTTATATTTATATTCATGTTAATTTTTAAAAGATAAATAAAATAAGTTTTCATTTTTAACTGCAATGTTTTATTTAGGTTGGCTTAATTTAGTAGCAAAAAGGAATGTAAGCCTCACACATTACCACTTCCCTGGTAGTGTATAATGAAGTAGTAAGCTGCACACATTAGCATTTCGCTTGCGAAAGCTAATGAAGTGGTAAATTGCCTTGGTGAACTCTTCGTTAGAAAATGGCAGTGAAGTGGTAATGAATAATTTTCAAACACAAGCCCTGTACAAAATGTAATCGATGCTGTAGGTCGCAGAATACAGTAAATGTAACTTACCACTTCATTGGAAATCCATTACCTTTCACTACTGGGAGGCATCACCTTCGTTGTTGTTTTGCAGCTAAGCCTATTCATCCCAATAAACCAAATGATTTCAAAACAAAATTATCAAAATATTACTGTTGCAGGCATTAAGCTTGAAAAACTTGAGATAACCCTTTGTAGAACCCAAAAAATCTATTTTTTTTTTACCTAACCAAGCTGTACTAAGCGCAGATAGATTGTCCCATGTCTAGCTTCTTTGCTGTCTCTGGAATTATCGTACTTAGGTTGCTGTCGATTGACGCTTTCATATGTTATATGACTGACCTATCAATAATGTTGGATGTTTTAGCTCGAGAAATTAATGTTAACGATGGTTCCGTACAATTCTAACAACACGAACGACTTCATTCGTTTTGAGAACATGGAACCGAAAGGAAGCAATTATTATTTGTTAGACTGGTTAATATTTTGAGAGTTTTAAAAGTTTTTTGTTGCAAAGATTATCAACTAATTGTAACATTCACACAAATACATATAAAAATAATATTGTGTTCCTATTCGTCGCTGTAAAATTTGATAAATGAATGTTTTAGAACATTATTTAATTTAAAATTTAAATACATATATATGCAATCGTAAATGTAAATATGTATGTAAATACATATACCAGGTGTGTTAGTTGAAGTATGACGGTTTTACTATTTCTATGATTTGGCATGTATGTAATTTTTTTCTATTGACATTAACCTACAAAAATACGCAAGTCACATTCCGCCAAAATAATAGCGTCATATTTGTTTACCTCAGTGAATATGTCGAGTTTCGTTCCATTTGCGGCATTCGTAATGTTAAATGTTAATGTTGTAATGTTGTTTAATATAACTGAACAATATCAATGATTCCAACAATAGTAAAGAAAATTTGGTGGCAGTGGAGTGGAATCATCGCCCGCACACCAACCAGCTTTCGTTGAGAAATTAGAATTAGGTTGACATGGAATTAGTATATATTTTTATTTCTAATACAACGGTTGGTTTTGAATTTCTATAATTTACCAGAAAACATTGGCGTCCAAAGGAGCCGCAAAACATTGCAAAGCACGATAAACGTTAATGGATTATTAAACTTCCGGAAGCGACGACGATGCATAAAATCAAATATTACCATAGTAGCATATAGAAGGAAGAATAAAGCTCTTGCTTGGTTTTTATTCAAATAGAATCGAATAAACTCTATAATAATGTTGAGTTAATATGGCCGATTTACACGGAAAATGCATTTCCAAGTCATTTTCGTATTTCAGTCAGCCTTACTGAAAATCTAAGCGACAAATTGTGGCAAAGCAGGCTCTACATAAATCTTCCTCCTTTTAGAGGACTATTAGAAGAACTATAGAAAAACTATAGAAACTATATTAGAAAACATATTGATATCTTTATCGTTGGACGACTATAAAGCATATAGAATTTCATCAACTGTTGAAATAAAATAAATGTTGAATACAATTAATAACTTAAAAATGTCACAAAAATTGCCAATTTTATTAAAACACTTAGGAAAATACTTAAAACCAGAAATAATAAACTGTATACCTAAATGAACGAATTCAAAATTAACCGCCAAAATAAACAGCTGTTGTACAAATTTCTGGCTAATTTTTACTGAATCCTGTTTGTTGAAAACTCAGTAAATTTCTTTCTGTGGGAGAGTAAAACATCTTACTCTCTTAATTTCGTTACTCGCTAGTTTTTACTGATATTTCTCAACGAACACAGCTAATATTATATATTACACCACATTTAAATTATGCCCTTCCCATATTTTAATAGGAGGGAAGGTATTAAAATATTTATTATCCATTTCCCTGTTCCCAAATCAAAACACTATTTTCCAAAAACTAAAGTAATAAGAACTGTTAAATTTGAAAAGTTAACTCAACGAAATAAAATCGATTTGTTTCGGCGCCATGTTATCGAAAAGAAATTAAATTGTTAACCTTAATTTTAAAATGGCTACTTGCTATAATTTAACAGCACACTTTAATTTTAACGTTTAGCATTATATGTTAACGATTTACCATGACACCAGCACACCCGAAACGAATAGAAAGATAAAGAGGCAATAAAATTTATCACTGTATCCAAACAGAAATTAATTTTCGAAAAATGGATTTTGAAATTAATTTCCCGAAATTGAAATTCAATATCCTTGAAATTTTTTATACTCATTTTGACATGCAATTTGAAATTAATTAATTGCTAGGCTAGACGGCATATTTCTCAAGCTTAAATGCGGCGCATGCTTTCCGCCCATAGCAATCTATCTTATGAGAGCGCCTTGTAAATGAAAAGTTGTCACCGCTTACCGATGCCGTTACTGACGGTTGTCCCGCAGAAATCAGCGGCGATTTGATTTTCTTCGTAAAACCGGTTTAGCTCATTGCTCGCTGTTATTCAAAGTTGACAGTATAGTCTTTTTGAAAGGAATATTAAATAATCGAAGAAAATGCGTACTTTTTTCTCAAAAGAAATGAAAACTAAATTTGTAACTAATTATTTGTTACCATAGATCATGCATATTTGATTGGCATTTATATTCGAACATATGAATTATGAAATTCGTTGACGGAAATTATAAATTTGTTTGAAAGTATGCAATCGCACTGGCAGTTGGCAACATTCCGCCGCTGTCAGCAGCGTCGATAACTCGTTCTTCCAGTCGAGTGTTATGGACGGAAGGTATGTGAGATGGGTAGTTGCAGCATAATTCACGTCTGCAAATTATTTTGTGCATATGATCTAGAGCTCAAGATTTTGTTCGAACATTTTCTAGCTGCTCGAGCATTTGAACAACGAGTGCTAGTACATTCGTTCATTTCGAGCATTTTTGAGCATTTTGAAAAACAATATTGATATTTGAAAAATTTCAAACCATTATTTGAACAGTTGAGCAAAGAACGAGTATCGAACGAGCATTGAGCGAGTATCGAGCTACTCACAGTGCTCGATATCCGGGTATCCAGAGCTCTAATATGAATATAAATAATATATACATTTACAATGTACTGTCACCTAAAATACAAAATAACGTGACATCACTTTGAAGTTTACAAGAGAGGGAAAAAAATATATAATAAATATAGTTTAAAAAAACTAAAAAACACGCTTTTAAAGAATATTGTACTAAAAAGTTGAAAATAATTTTGAAAATAAACTTAAGACAATAGTATATAAAAAATACTTATATAATTAAGAGAAAAGCGTGGGGCGCTTTGTACCATAATTTCCATATATCGAGCGCCCCACGCTTTTCTCTTAATTATATAAGTATTTTTTATATACTATTGTCTTAAGTTTATTTTCAAAATTATTTTCAACTTTTTAGTACAATATTCTTTAAAAGCGTGTTTTTTTAGTTTTTTTAAACTATATTTATTCAAATTAACTCTATTTTGATTTTTTTTTCTCTGAATTAATCAGAGAACGTATAATAATTATTAGTATGGATTATTATACGTTCTCTGATTAATTCTGTTAACGCTACGATGTATGCAACGATTCGCATTTCAAATATTTCATATTGGGATCGCGTCACCGCTAAAAAGTTACAAACTGACAGACAGGCATACTGACAGACATACTGACATACAAGTGAAGCTAATATAAAGCGTGTAAAATGGAAACAAACTTTCAAATACGGATTAACATGAAACTAGATATATGTACATACATACCTATATACAGTTTTTTCTTACATTAGTTTGAACTTTTGTTTTCTAAAATATAATAACGTATAACAAATCTAAATCTCTATGAAAAATAAAAATTTATATATTTTTAAATAACCATTTTCAAATGAACACATGAGAACCAGAAAGATTGCAAAAGAGACGATTTAAATAGTAAAATTTCATTTTGCCTTTGACTTCAGAATAAGCTATACCGCTAGCCTTTCGATGCCTATTAAACTGCTCTAGTGATACATTTTTGACTTAATCCATATATGCACATACATACACTGGTGGCCAAAACTAAAGCAACCAAACACCTTTTTCATTTTTTTCATATAAAACGTAAAGTAAATAATTTTAAATGTTAACGATTTTTCGCCGAGATAAATGGCTTTTTTGCTAACATGTACTGCAGGTCAATTATTCAATAATTTTAACATTATGAACAATAAGGCATTTTACTACATTTGTTTTGGCCACCAGTCTATATAGTCGCACTTATCACATCAAAAATAATAATAAAAAAATTAGAACTTTAAATTTTGTTCAAAACTCTCTAATAGATACATATATGAACTACAAAGTAGTATGTATCTATGAAGCACAAAAATTTTAAATTTTAAACTCTCCTCCTGAGAAAGTTCCAGTGATATGAGGCCGCAAGTCTAAATCTCTTTGTACATGACTTTGTATTCAAAATTCTCATTGACATAATTTTGCTTAAAGCGATCTGAATCTTTATTTTGTTTTGTCTCTTCAAAATATTACATGGTAGAAATTGTTTGGCTTTGGCTAAATGCCAGTTAAATCCCAACGTTTAAATTTTATGAAAAATGCAACTGTAGTGTCATTTCAGCAGAGCTAAGTGACGTTTTGGGCACACAATCAAGGAAAAGTGACGATAGCCTCAGGGGACATTCGTGCTATGTTGACGTTCACGTGAAACGGCCAATTGCACTATATGGTTAGGTTTGTGTGCTAAGGTGGAAAGGCCGTTTCAGCCATGTCTGCTCTGTACATGTAGATGTACGAGTATGTATAAACTAATACATACATAAGTATGCTTGTGCTAGGGTGTAGCATATTGTGTAAAAATTCCAAATATTGTGATTTTATTGTAAAGCATACCGATATTTTTTTTTTGTTCTTAACTAAGCGACTCAAAATTGTTCGAGAGCGTGCGAAAAATCCAAAAATCACTAGAATCTGTGTATCCAGTTTTAGTAGATGCTCAGAGTGCATTAATGTAAATGTATTTTCCGGACCTCGTTAACTCGTCAACTGGTCCGTCATACAAAAGATTTGGTATTTTAATTTTTGAGAATTACTATTATTAATTTTATTTAAAACAAAACAAGATAGTTAGATTTGAATTTACGTTTCAGTTATTTACATATATCAACTAAAATAACTCTAAAATTAAAAACTCTCGAATTTGATTTAAATTGACTACGTAAAAAAATTTTAGCGGCAAATCTTTAATTAATCTTTTTTGCACTGCTAACTAAAATCACTACCATAATGTTGTTAACATACGATAATCCTTAGCTTATGTTCACCAATTGCACTCCAACTCATGAGGATCTTTTTGGCCTCGGAAGTCCCCTAAATCGACAAAAACGATTTGAATGAAATTTTGATCAAAAAGTTCCCGGAATTTATTCAAAAAATGTAAAATACAAGATTATACATGAAAATCCATATTGTCCTCTTCAAAGTACTCCCCGGGCCAGCGCTTGATCCAATCCTCGAAACATTTTTCATATTCAGAGTCATATCCGATTTTTTCATGATCTCATTTCGGATGCTGAAACGCGTTCCACGGAGCGGTTCCTTGAGTCGACCAAATAGGAAAAAATCTCCCGGAGCTAGATCTGGTGAATTTGGTGGTTGTTGAATGGTATTCGTATCGATTTTAGCCAAATGTTCACGGATAACGATGACATTGTGCGACAATGCGTTATCATGGTGCAAGAACCACGAGTTGTTTGCCCACAAATCCGGCCTTTTTTGGTGCAGTGCACTCACGCCTCAGCACGCCTAAATAATACTCCCTGTTGACGATCTGACTGTGTAGGAGGAAATCATGATACACAATTCCTTTGTAAACCATAAAAACTGTGAGCATCGACTTTTTTCCCGACTGAAGACGACGTGGTTTTTCCGACTGATAAACCATAGTTTTCTTCAAAGTATTGTTGACGAAACTTTTTTGTAATATTTTCAATGTCTTCACATCGTTGAAACCGTTTTTCACGCAAAATTTAATGCAAATTCGTTGTTGTAAATTTAATTCCATTTTTTAAATAATACAAAATCGAGAACCCGCACAATCCGAA
The DNA here is from genome assembly GCA_037013455.1 of Ceratitis rosa. Classification (NCBI taxonomy): domain Eukaryota; kingdom Metazoa; phylum Arthropoda; class Insecta; order Diptera; family Tephritidae; genus Ceratitis; species Ceratitis rosa. The sequence goes on from JAWMAG010000005.1 coordinate 17,796,053, forward strand.
TGTATTCAAGAGGCGTCACTTTTACAAATGTCAAGCTGTCAAGCTGAAAATTGTATAGAATGTCACTGAGAAATGTAGCAACTTAAAAAACAGAAGATAACTCAAATCGAGCGTCATACGATAGTGATTCCGAAAACCTTTTGATCAAGGTACAATACGAGGCGTGACAATTAAGTAATGAAACTGATTATATTGCCGCGATTGTGGTAACCCTGCGACCCTGAAATTCCCTTTTCCTTCTCACGGCATCCTTCTCCTCTCCATTGATATATTTGTCATCGCTCTAGCTTGTTTAGGTTCGCCTGCTGTGTTGTATTGAGTAAACGTGTGTTCGTGGTGCTCGTCACGAAAATGGAAAAACGAAATCAAGAGCAACACGTCGCTATAAAATTTTGCGCTAAATTGCGCGAAACAGCTTCGGAAACGTACACTAAAAATGTAAAAATGCATGGTGATAGTGCTCTTAGTCGTGCCTGGGTGTTTCGATGGCATAAAGAATTTACGTTTAAGTAAAGCTCGCATGAGCAAGTCGAGAGTGAAAACGATGATTATTTCCTTTTTTGATAGCCGTAGAATCGTCCACAAAGAATTTCTTCCACCGGGGCAAATCGTAAATCAAGTCTACTATCGCCAAGTAGTCGATAGATTGCGAAAACGAGTCTACAGGGTGCGCCCAGACATCGCTCGTAACTAGATCCTTCATCACGACAACGCGCCGTGCCACACCGCCCTCAGCGTGTCCCAGTATTTGGCCTCTAATGGGATCGTCATGTTGTAACAACCGCCTTACTCGCCCAATATACCACCCTGTGACTTTTTTTTTGTTCCCTAGAAGAAAATCGGTGGTCAAAGGAACCCATTTTGAGTCGATTGAGCACATCCAGGCGGCCGTGATGAGTGTACTCGAGGACAACCCAGTCGAAGCGTTCCAGAAATGTTACGAAACATGGAAAACGCGCTGGAATCGTTGTATAGCTACCCGAAGGGACTACTTTGAAGTGGATGCAGAGTTGTGGAATAATTTTGAAATATACGGTTTTTATGGAGACAATCTCATTACTTAATTGTCACACCTCGTAGAACATAGCTGATCGTTCCAAAATATCATGTCTATAGTACGATTGAAATTTGACTAACTTATAGCCTTTTTTAAGATTAACATAACGAACATTTCTTCTTAAAGGCAGTGTACCTGTAACAGTAGAACAGATGTTATTATTCGTTTTTTAAACCGCCTCCGTACGGCTGGGGTTAGCATTCTCGCAATTAAATTTTTTTACCTGCTATAATTTTGGATGCTGGTTACTGGCTTTTATAAAGCGAGGTTGCTTCAATAGCGTTTAAATTTCGAAAGAAAGTGTTGTACAATAACAAATGTCATACAGGCTCCTGATAAACTTCCATCATTAGGACGCACACCATAATTTGGTGGAGAGAGCTAGGTCGAAAAATCACTTCAGCTGTGATAAAGCGCCAATTGTATATACATAAATATGCATATATATATATATATATATATATATATATGTTTATATGTGGGTATGCATTACAGAGATTTTTGCCAATGTGCGTTGTACTAAATCCTCGCCTAATCATTTGGGTTAATAAGCTCTTAACCAATTTGCACCAAGAATAGTGGCGAATGATATGCATAAATATGCAATGTGGTATATACTCGTACGAGCACCTACACGTATGTATGTAGATATGAACCAGTATGTATTCAGATAAATGTCAGCAGTATCTCGTGTGTACACGCATAACAGTAATTTATCTATACATGTACATATGTTCGTATGCTATTCGTAATTACACATTTGCATTATACGTATGTACCTATATACATATTTATATGCAAGGTACATAATGCAGTATAATATGTACATAAAAAAACTATCTCTAGTTGAGGTGGAACCGACTGAAAGTGGACGTAAGTCAAAAAATGTTGTTGTGCACTCATTTTTGAAATTCACCAAAAAATATTTGAAAATAAGGTATAACCCCAAATACATACTTGGTACTTAAAAAAAGAATAAGGAAAAATTTAAAATTTTCAAAATATATCTGTATCAAAATTTTCCTCATTTTCCGAGTATCTTAGTGCTGGTGCATAAAGTTTCTTAAAATATCTCTCGAATATTAAAAATGTTAATTATTTAATTCGCTTTATTATTCGCAGTGTATTTCAGATAAACTCTATATCATTTTTATGATGAAGTAGCTTTGTAATATTCAATCATTTTGATTCATAAACAGCACAAGGGATGCTAGAGTAGAGTGCATGAAATTTACTTTGGTTGGGAGATTGCGTTAAGAAAATTTTTGCTGGATTTTATTTTTCATGTGCTGAATCCCAAACCCTAGGCACAACCGCATAGGATTCGCCTTCTCACTTTAGCTCGCCTCCAAATGCATGTGTTTTGGCTATCTAGGGGATACGTGGTCTAAGAGCGGAAGTGGTGAGCTGCTTGAACCATATGCAAAAGAATCGTTTCTGACCACTCCCAGGTGAATGGCAGTCAAAAACTTTCATCATTTGCGTGGTATTCTACACATGGCCCCATCCCATCGAAGTTGAAAAGCTGCAATCACAACAGACTGCCGAGCGGTTTTCTATTCGACTTGCACACCTCCTCTTTGAGAGCACTCATCACCAACCCAGTATAAGGGAACTGTGGGACGGCATTGCAAACTCCCTACGTACAGCTGGTACGATGAGGACTGCCTACCTCAAAACACGTGCGGAGTGGGATAGATACCGAGATCTGAAGAGGGAAGCAAGACGCATTTGTAGGGAAAAAAGAAAGAGGCCGAAACGCGTGAGTATGAGGAGCTTGAAAAGCTGGCTGACAAGGGTAATGCACGAAAATTCTATGAAAAGATACGGCGACTTACGGAAGGTTTCGAAAGTGGAGCATACTCTTGTAGGACCCAGAGGGATAAGCTAGTTACGGATGCCCAGAGAATACTGAATCTATGGAGGGAACACTTCTCCAGCCTGCTCAATGGCAGTGGAAATGAAACACCTTGTGAAGGTGAACCCGAAACTCCAATTGATGACCTTATCAGGGTGGTTTTAGACCTGGCAAGTCAACCATTGACCAGATATTCACCATGCACTAAATTTTGGAAAAGACCCCTGAAAAGGGGATCGACACACACCACCTTTTCGTCGATTTTAAAGCAGCCTTCGACAGCATGAAAAGAAGCTGCCTCTATGCCACAATGTCTGAACTTGATATCCCCTCAAAGCTTATACGTCTGTGTAAACTGACTTTAAGCAGCATTAAAAGCTCCATCAGGACCTCTCCTAGCCGTTCGATACCATACGAGGTTTCAGACAAGGCGACTCTTTATCGTGCTGGAGAAAATAATACGAGCTGAATAGAGAAGGTACAATCTTCTATAAGAGTGTACAGCTACTGGCGTACGCCGATGATATTGACATTACTGGCCTCAACAATCGCGCCGTGAGTTCTGCTTTCTCCAGACTTAATAAAGAAGCGAAGCGAATGGGTCTGGTAGTGAACGACGGCAAGACGAAATATCTCCTGTCATGAAACAACAGTCATCGCAGTCGTGACTCGGCTCCCACTTCAATGCGAACAGTATTAACTTCGAGGTTGTAGATAATTTCGTCTATCTTGGAACCAGCATTAACACCAATGATAATGTCAGACTTGAAAACCAACTCTTGCCAACAGTTGCTACTTTGGACTGAGTAGGCAAATGAAAAGTAAAGTCCTCTCTCGACGAACGAAAACCAAACCCTACAATTCGCTCATCATCCCGGTCCTACTATATGGTGTACAAGCGTGGACGATATCAATATGTGGTGAGTCGGCTCTAGGAGTTTTCGAGAGAAAAGTTTTGCGAACGATTTATCGCCCTTTGCGCATCGGCAATGGCGAATGCCGCAGACGATGGTACGATGAGCTGTGCGAGCTATATGATGATATTGACATAGTTCGGCAAATAAAGAGACAGCGGCTACACTGGCTAGGTCATCTCGTCCGAATGGATGAAATCACTCTAGCTTTGAAAGTATTCGATGCACTTGGCATTTCCAACTGGCGCCAAACAGCGAAAAGAAGAGATGAATGGCGCGCTGTAATTGATTCATCTATAATCGCGTAAACGGTGCCAACGCCAATAAAGAAGAAGAAGAAACCAATTTAAAAACAACTAAAGAATTTTTTGAAAAAAGCCAAACGTAAAAAAAGCTTCGAAATCTAGCTCAAATTAAAACACTGATGATAAACTAGTATTTTTTGACTCTTGCCAGTGTCAACATTTCAAGGCTTTTCATTCGTAACGAACATTTTTTTCCACAAGAAGCAGTTTTTTCAAAAATCAATTCTTTCACTAATCCCAGTTTTTCTCAGAAAATCGTAATCGCGGAAAGTGAGATCAACGGCTAGTTAATTTTTTTTGGAAGTCGTTTGGGACATCATCTACAGTCAATATTTTGACGTGAGATGTGTGCTATAGAAACAACAAAAGTATACTCTCTTTAAATCATCATCTCCTGTAAATAATAAATAAAAACTGTTTTTTTTTAAAACAATCGTAAAGAGATGTTAATTCCATTGGATTCTCAAACGGTTATGAGTTAAGGCTTATCATAATGGAATATCATGACTTTTCGTTTGGCCAAATCGAGGCGTTATTTCTGGGGATTTTTAATTTTTCGTTGAATTTCGACATCGACAGTAAACACTCGAGAATCTAAAGTTTCTGTGGACTATCCCATGATAACCAGCTTTGATTGTTTTCAAAAATGGATTGTTTTTCGTTGCGATTTCTTATCCTTTTATTCATGAAGCTACTCTAAACATGAAAATTACTTTTTCGCAATGTTCTAGAAAGAAAAGAAATCCACTTCTGACTTATTTTTTATGCCTTTCATGTATGTATTTTATATAATATTACCTTTGCTCCGAAGTATATAAGGACCAGAAGGCGGATTGATAAAATGTGTCCAATATCGGAAGACTACATCATATAGCCCATACAATTCATTTCTTCAGATATGAGGTTTTGGATCTAGACTCTGAAAATTATCGAAATAAAAATTTTGCATTTTCTTAACTTTCTTGACTTAATTTATCAACGATGTAAATATACATATATGTAAAGATAACTGTATATATTTATTGCAATTTAAGCTTTATATTAATTTTTCTCCTACATACATAACTTTTATATTAATTTTAACATGTAAATTTATTTCTTATTTCAGGGCCAATGCTCTGCTGGTACATTACCTGTTGCGTGGGTCGATGAAGGTCCTGGACCCCCAATTTGTCCAGATTCGTGCGAAAAACTAAAGCCAAATGTAGTTAATAATTTTAAAACAAAACCCAACACAGATAACAGTAATTTAATAAATAACTATAAAGTAAATATTAAGTCATCTATTAAAAATCATTATGAAAACCCAAAAATGTCCAAAACTCGCCGGGATTTGAACAATTTAAAAGGTAACAAAGGCAACCAAACATCCAACAATAAAGATCCAAGTTTTCTAGTCGCAGGAGAATCGGTACCATCTAGAAATCAATTGTTGAATACAGCAACGGATTTCATTGTGAAAACTGAGCAAACCGATCATACGTCGGCTAAAGTTACCTCTATTAGTGGCGATCGACAAGAACAAGCCGAGACGATGATGCCACTTGTATATTCCAATTATAACGACTTCGGATCGAAATACGAAAGTAATAGTGATGACATATACAAAAATAAACAAAAGAAACAATTTTACGGCTATAGAGAGCAACAGCAACAACAACAACAACAACAACAACGGAAAGAACAACAGTGCCTTGATTACTTGGGCGATACGGAGGAGACGAGTCCGGCGCACTTGTGTACATTTAAATCGCCCAGCGAACTGGCGATTCAATTGCGTTCACTGCGTCTGCGGCATTGCTGCGAGCGTAATGTCTTCAGCGCCCTTCATACAGTCGCCTTAAATGCCACATTGAGCGGCGGCGTGCAATGCGTACGTACTCTCATGGATGTTATGGACTTGGACCTGCTAGCTACACGCATCACATGTGAACTGGCTGAAATACTTTTCCGCTTTGATTGCCGGCAGGTTTATTCACTGATCCACCAGTGTGATGATTGTAAAGTAAGTTTTTCTAAAAAAAAAAAAAACATTCTTCAAATTTTTCTACTGTTATTTCAGTTCTCGTAAGGATGTTCAAATAACTTTCATAAAAAAGTCTTTGCCATAACGTTGGTCATAAATCAGCGTTTTAGAAGACTCACTCTTTTATTTTTATACCAAATTGTAGACACGTTCGTATTCGTAATGACTTTCAAAAAATTTCCATATTTAGAATCGACTCTAAGTGCTTATATTGCAGGCCTAACTAATTATTTAGCAAGCTCTTAAACCTGATAGGGAAATTATCTGAACAATTTATTGTTCAATGTTCATGAAATTAGTGGCAAGCCTTTTCAACAACTTTAGCATATTCCTTGAATGATCCAAAAAGATTTCTATAATAACCGAGCTGCCCGTCCTTCAGAAATCGAGTTCAAGAACTACCAAAAATAATTTAGATCATTTGCAAATGCTTAGGAGTTTTTCACCTAAGTTGGTAGCCTAAGTTTCCATGTTTGCTTTGTGAGGAATACTCCTTTTTGGGTTTTTTTAGTTTTATGGAAATATCTCAGACCATAGTGGAAATAGTGAAAAAATTATAATAATTTTAGGCAGTAATCCTTTCAACTTTTTTTTTAATACTAAATTAATTTAGTGAAAAACTACTTAAGCTTAATTTAATTTAATTTAATTATAACATGATGATGATAACATAATTCCTGTAAATAAACTCAATTAGTTATAGGTATGTGCACATCTTCTTATATATAAAAATCTTATGTCCGCATAAAAAATACAGTAATTTCCAAAAATCTCCAAAAGTTACCGACCGAAGGACTTGAAATTTCATCAGATTGTTTCTATGATTCTTGAGATGGATTTTTCCAATAACAAAATTTGTGAAGTGGACCGGGGACTGCCCAATTCAAAAAACTCTTATGTTCCCCAAAGGCCGATTGACTTGAAATTTCGTCAGATTGTTTCTATGATACCTGGGAAAGGGTTTACGTAAAAAAAATTCGGGAAGTGGACCAGGGCTTGACCTATGCGAAAAAATCTTATTTATGGTTCCATTTCCTTGAAATTTAGCACAGAGGTGGCTTTTTGTTTACATTAACAGGAAGACTATACTTCTCTCCGTGAAGTGGACCGGGGAATGACTTATTTAAAAAAACTAATTTATGGATCGAAGCTCGGGACATAGGTGTATTTTTGCTTAAATTAACAGGAAGACTACATTTCTCTCCGGAAAGTGTACCTGGGACTGACCTATTCAAAAAGAAAACTTATTTATTGATCGAATTACTTAAAATTCGGTGAATAGGTGGGTTCTTGCTTAGATGAGCAGGAAAACTTTTCTTCTCTCCGGGATATGGAACGGGAACTGGCCTATTCAAAAAGCCGGATTATTCCTCTCTCCAGGACCAAAGTTAATGGTTAAAAAAAAATGTTGTATTGAGTATATAAAGTTCTGATAAAAAGATATGTATATTTTTCATGCCACATATATATCATAAAAGAGCGAAAGGCGAAACTGCTACACTGCGTATACTTTATAAGAATTTTCTTCGATTCCTTTTCAGGCCAACAACCAAAACTAAAAAACAGATTTTTTAATAGCGGCCTCTGTATCACTATAATGCACTGCCTCATACTGCATTGCTTCCTCGTGAGTCTTTCGCCAAAAAATCAATTCATATTGTTCCTCGATCACGATATTTGCCTGATTTGGGCCCGTGAGTCGATCGAGGAGATTCCATCAGATTGGCTGAAGGTTTTGAAGGTATTCCGTCCGATTAGTATTAAAAATATTCAAATGACTCGAAAAATATTGACATATGTATGTGCATTCCATAGGGGAGATTTCCTTTGTAACCAGATAACGGTAATGACTTTTTTTCTTCTTGTTAAACTCACGTCCAGTGTATAAATATAAGAAATTAAAATATTAGAAAAACTTTCGTTAAGAGGAAACATATTTCCACACAAATTATTAAAAAAGAACTTATTGCTGGAAGAACTAAACTAACCTAACTTTTCATTTAACTAGCAAATTATTTTTTTATAATATAATATCTTGAATAACATAATATTTATTTATTGTAGGATAAAATTAAAGATAGATTTTGAGGGTTCGTTTAGAGAAAAATGTTTTATACTTGGAAATAAAATTTAAATTATTTTAATTTTTAATTAGAAACCAACTAGTTTTAAAGAAATTTCATTAAACACAGTTGCATAGTATATCATACGAGGTGTGATCAGAAAATATCCGTTATTTTTAAATTTTGTGAGTTACGTATGTTAGATTTTCGCTTTTTTTTCTGTTATGTTGGTACACACGTCTGTTATATATTGTATGTTGGGGATTGTCAGTTTGGTTTTGACAGAGTAATCGATTAGTCGTGTTTTGGTGTGCTCATCGATTTTTTACTATTCGAAAAATGGATCAAAGAAACTGTATTAAAATTTGTGTAAAAAATTAAATTAAATGCGTAAGGACATTTGAAAAATTTGAAATGTTGACTGTGGCGTTTGGTGGGTCTACTATGAGCAGAACATAAGTTCAATTGTGGTATAACCGGTTTGGGGCAGGCCGAGAAGATGTCAACAACCGATGAATCGTCGAATCACTATCAGAGAGGTTGCTGATTATGTTGGCACATCGTTCGGTTCATGTCACGCAATTTTTACGCACACACAGAATTGTGGAAAAAACAATTATGGATTTTGCGTAATGCCTGAACCACCGCATTCACCGGACTTGGCCCCCGCTGACTTTTTCCTCTTCCCAAAACTGAAGACACCGATGAAAGGAAAGCGTTTTGCTACAACTGAGGAGATAAAACAAGAGTCGAAACAGGAACTATTTTCTATACCAAAATACGCGTTACAGAAATGTTGCGAGGATTGGAAAAAATGCTGGCATAAGTGTTTTATATCTGTGGTGGGATTACTTTGGGAAGGGGACAAGATAGTTATTGATAAATAAATAGATACTCTTTGAAAAAATTGAAAATAACGGTCATTTTCTTATCACACCTCGTATGTTATATTATATAATATTAAATAAATTATACATTTATTAATTATATAATTTTTCATATGTTAGTAATAGATAGCCACGAGTATTATCCGATTGGGTTGTATGCGGGAAGATATGGGCGCGAATCTTGGCCAGACCAATATATTAAGTAATAGCGAAAGTTTTACTAAATTCCTTTGCCCCAAAAACAGGTTAGGGTGTCTCGTTCGAAAGTATTTCTGCCATCAACTAAAAAGCTCTCATAAAAATCCATCATCCCTTTGCAAATAACTTCAGTCAATAGAGCCAGCCATGTGGGGCAATTGCTTATATCGATAAATAGACACGATTTCAATGTGAAAACACTTTCCTATATAATTTTACACAATCTAGTATTTTGAAAGAAGTGTAAGTTTTGTAACTACTTTCATGAGCGTTGCTTTAACTGAAAGTCTTCAGTGTAATATATTATGTAAACTTAAAGCTTTTATATTCTCATTAAATTATTATTATTTTGGACTCTGAAACTGTATGGCAAGGTTCGGTTCGGTTCGGTTGGTTGCAATGCAAGAATGCAAAAATTATTGGAAAATATCTGATAGACGTATCTCAAAAGCATTTTTGGCATAAATCATTTTATCAATAAAATATAAATTAGTTAGGTTATATATTTGGAGCTTTAAGGCTTTAAATATAAATTAATTGTACAGAAAGTTTTGTTAGATTAGGACTAACGAAATACACTTTACATGGAGGCGTGATTTGTGAATTCGTCTTTTAGCAGGAGGTATTACATTTGTTTATTATCGGAAAATGTATGCCTTACACTCTTTGATTAAAAGGGTTACGCACATTTTCATTTGCATACAATTGCGATATGTACTCGTATGTTCTTAATTGCCTAGTTTTACGAGTACATGTAATTATTACTTAAAAAATTAATTTCCACCATTTCGCTTTTTCTTCGTGTGTGAGTTGCGTAAAACTACACTCCGTTCACTTTCGCTAGTGTTCAATAAATTTGCTTTTCCTTTAAGTATTCCATTAACCATTCCATTCCATACCATTCCATTTCCAGCGGAAATACTCGTACTTCTGCTCGCAGCTATGAATCCTCTCAGAGTTTCGGTATGAAAGCTCTCGCCACTCTCTAACTGGACACCACGTTCCAAGGAAGCTTTCGTTGCTGAATTCCAAAACCACTGCATGTTTTTTACGCTAATTCGTCCTTTGAAGAGAAATGTCAGATAAATAAAAAAAAAGAAATCCATGTGTCATTTTTTGGTGAAGTGATTTTGGTCTCATTGAGGCAAACGAGCGTCCGAGAGCGTACGCGTGAGGGTTGGTCTGGTCTTTACCAGACTTGCTTGCAATCGTATTGCCGAATACATAAATGGAGCAGATGAAGACCTTGCTTAACACGTGCTTTGTTAGTTGGCGGTCCATCTAATTTGTGTGTGCGTGTGTCTTTCTAATGGTATTTCATTGAAAAGTTAAACTTCTATTTCGAATGCATTTGCATGAGCAACTGCCGTTGTGTACGCGCGCGTGTGTGTGTGTGTGCGTGTGTGGGTGTGTGTTGGTTTGTATCCTCTAACTTAAATAATATTTAAAAAACAAAAAGTCTTAATATTAAAAGTTCTTTTTCGCATGAAATATTAGTAACATATTTGCGTTGCAGGCCGGCATAAAACATGGATGGCCATGGTAACTTTGTTAATACTTCTAGGTGCACAGAATTCTATTAACAATATTTTGTGTAAATAACTGAAAAATAATTACCTGATTTTAATTAAACATTATTGTTTTCATTAACAATTGCACATTTTTTTTTTAATAATTTCACGGAATTTTAGCCAGTGAAGAGACAGACAGAGTGTGCAAATGCACTAAATGTGCTGTAAATAAATAAATGAAAATGTTTTCATAGTTTTATATTAGCCCCCGCAGTATTTGAGAGGGTTAAGATAATTTCATATATCACAATACAAGGGCCATAAATCGAAATATCAATGTATTTTTCGAGCGAAGTAGTAACGAATTTTATTTCGTTTTCATAAAAAAGTAAAAGAATAAAAATTCTAAAAATTTTTTTAAGTCATATTAATATTTTTCCACTCATTTTAAATTAAGCATTTCAGCTTAAAAATATTCTAAATTTTCGAAACAGAACAAAGAGAACACTCACATACGAGTATGTACCTATATGTATATATATATGTACGTTCGTTTTAAAGGTGCAAATCGCTGCAAACGTAATTTAATATTTTTATAACCAACTGACCTGTATGGCCAAGGCTAGATTAGGCTTGTCCTAATTTTGTGCTAATTTAAATAAATAAATAGAGGGGCATAGATTTTTTTTTATTTTTTTTTTATTTGAAATATTTTATTATTAAATTAGTCACATAAATAAACAAAAAGTATTAATAAAAAGTAGTGCATTGTTTCAAAGTCTCTAGTCGAGCTCTCAGGAACCTTAATATAATGTGAAATTCCCTGTGAGAATACTAAATTATATTTAATTATATTTGAAATTATATGTATATGAGTTTGCAGTGAAAAATATTTAAAAAAAATTGCTTGTTAATTTAAATGTAAACTACAAACGGAAGATAAAATGAATTGGGAAATCTGCATCATATGAAAGGTAGGGAAATTCGAATTGGTAGAGGGACATAGATATAAACATATACAAATACTAAGTGAATTATCATTATAGACTGACTGAATATGAGTAAATTTAGCCTTGTCTGCCTGCTGTCGTCTGTTCGTTACTGCCTTCGTCGGTCCGTGCGACGCACAGATTCAGTAAAAATTGTTGTGCAACGTATCTCTTTTTCCTTGGGCTCAACGAATGCTAACCCGAGATTAAGTAAAAATGATAAAACCGTTATAATTTAGTCTCGGGTTGTCCCTTAACTAATTCAGTGTAATATAAATTCACTGAAGTTACTTCCGGCCGAACTTCTCATCCGATTAGTATACTTATCCTGTGAAATAAGCGCAGAAAACTATTTTATTACTGTTATAGTATATGTGCATAACTTATTAATATTCAGAAAATTTTGCTGTATCAGCGTGATGATGCATTTTTATGTGGAACATTTATAATCCTACTATTTTTTATAATAATTAAAATACTCATTTAATATCTCATTTATCATATCAAAGTAAAGTCAATAATCTGTAGTAATTTGAGAAATATAATATTTCTTGATTATTTTGGTACTCAAATTGAATGCATTTCCAAGTCACTTAAATACAATACCATTTCAACTCGTACTCAATTTTATATGAAAATTGTTGTGAAATTTCATCTAAATTTGGTATTGTGTTATACCATAAGAGAGGCTCTAAATGTGATACTCAATATTTTGCCACTGTATTTCGTGGTACATCAGTCGGCAGCTATGACTGCACTTCGTCTCCAGGTATGGCGACACTCGACAATATTGAGTAAATACGACTTCATACCAAGTTATACGGATAGATGTGGTCCAATAGTAGTAACTCATGACCACTTTAGAATAATAATAATAATAGCACAGATAATTACAATACTCCAAGGGATAGTCTGGAAATATACACGGATGGGTGAAAGCTTGAGGGGAAAGGTGGCAAAGGTGTCTTCTCAAAAAGCCCTCCGAGGAACTCTCGTTTGATTGCAGTGTTTTCCAGGAGGAGCCAGCTGTAAAGATAAAGATATCTTCATTTTCAGCGATAGTCAAGCAGCAATCAAAGCACTGGGCTCGCTTACGCTAAACTTCAAATTAGTGCTGAACTGTCTACAGGAGATGACCAAACTGAACAGACTGTCTCTCAAATGGGTCCCTGGTCACAGGGACATCAGGGAAATTGTAATACGGATGAACTTGCCCACTCATCTCTTATGCAACTGTCCTACTTTGAGCAGGGCGAGGTCCCTATCGCTGGATGGTCTAACGAAAATAGCTGACGTCAAAGTCACGGATCTAATGAGGTTCATTAGAGAATCCAAATAGATGGAGGATGAAACCAGATGGTTTAAGTTTTTTTTGTTTTTGTGGTATCACAATGGTTCTAAGTCGGGCCTTGGTAAATCCGATTTGATAGATCGGTAGCCACTGCAACCTAACCTATAACTTTTTTATGTTAAAAATTTTAAACAAAATATCCTTTACAGTAAATATTGCAATTCTTAATATATTTTAGGCATTATTTCAAACTAAAATTTCCAAACAGGTGACTGTCCCTATTTTTATTTATTTAATTTAAAGTTTTAAACAAAAAACGATTATTTTAGACTCTTATACATATGTATAACCAACAAACTCACCTATATTTGATGGGAATGGAATGAGTTAACTTATCATGGCATTTATATATTATTATTTGTATCAATTTATAATGAAAACTATTTAACTAAACATAGTTGTTATTAATTATATCAATTATTAATGATCTTTCAGGAGGCTTACCGACGTTGGGTCTGCAGTACTTTGGTACCATATTTCGCTGAGGAAAGCGATATTTCCGTATCACCGAGCTATACAAACAAAATCAACAATAATAGCAATAAACGAAATAACAGTGAAAACGACCACTTAAATAGCAACAAAAGCATAACAAAAAATGAAAATACCATACTAAAAGGCATTACCAGCAATAAAACCAGTCTGATGTTTCCAAACGGAAACAACAAGGATATATTGAACGATACTGCAAATATCACCGGAGGTTTAGCGCAACGAACGAAACGCGAACAAAACCGAATTCTAGCGAATACATACCCGCGTGACAACGATAGAGAAGTCGATACTGCTTTGAAACGTAGAAGAAGGAATGTGAATGACAAATACAATTGGCAGCAACAGCAGCAGGAAAGGCGGCGGCAAGGGAAACCAAATAATCCAGAACAAATAAAACAATCCAATATCTTCATATCGACTGCCATTAAAGCGGATCCATGTATTGAGGATCCAGTGATATCAAAAAAAATTAAGCGGTAAGCCATTCGACATAAGCAATACATCACATTATATGCTAACGAGTTCTCAGATTCGAATACATATTGACTTTTAATACTACAATATGACCCACTTTTGATTTTCTCTTCAGATCTAAGCGAAAGGTGCAATTTAGAAAACGAAGAAGAATACGACCCTGCCTAAGTGTCTGCCAAACCGTTGAGCAGAAGTGCCCCTATCTGCTCCCAGCTGATCGAGCTCCAGCGCTGCCAACACAATATGCCGGCGAACCAACATTTCTTTGCTTAGGTAAGCACCATCCTGTCATCATATATATATTCATAAACAATTTCAGGGATTACTGTATATATTCATATATATATATATAAATCAATTTCAGATCAAAGCATCCCGGAGACTGGCGAACAACTCCGTAAGTCCAGTTATGGCCCATCCGAATGCTGCTATAGTTATTGTGATAATATCGCGGATGGAATTTGCGCCTACTGTTATGAGTTTGTTCAAGAAGCAGATAGTAGTATATTCACAATTGGAAATTCAACGCGGCGTTTACACAATATCACTATAACAGCTACAAGTCAATATAAGCTAGATGCACGTTTGGAGGCATCCTTGGCTAAAGATTCCACCAGTAAACTGGCTGCCAGCATATCGATTGCACTGAATAATAGCTCAGACACCGCCGTTGGAGGTCAAATCGATCGTTTACCATACTATGCCCTCTATGATGGCATTTATTATTATGATGAAAATACCAGCGATATGCCTGATATAGCAATGTCGGATGATTGCCCACCAGTACCATCGGTGACAAGCCGTTGTTCTATACCATACTATGCCTCATCGGCGTTACCTATTCGCCTCCAACAAAAAGCAGCTGTTAAGGATGTGATCGGGCATCATGTGCTATTACTACTCAGCGCAATGCTTTGTTTACTAACTAGCCACACCGCTGCAATACAGTTAAAACATTCAACACATTCGACACATCCGAATCAAAAAAATCGTAAATACTTGGTACACGGCTCAAAGCCCTCAAATATTGCTAGCATGTTAATGATATCGAATTCCAAAGCTTCCTCTCCGATATATACGATCAATAAATGTATGTATTTGATACAACATAGAACTGAATGTCTTCAACAGTTTGCGGGATTGGAAGATTATGCAGTGGAACGAAAAATTATGAAGAGTGCCGATTGCAGCATTTCGACGACGGAAAACCCCACAGTGCCCACCATCTTCTCTACATATTTAAGTGAAGATACTTATGAAAGTGATACGAGTAGCATCCGTCATTACGTCCAGGATTGTGGTAGACACATAGTGAAAAGCCTAAAAAGAAATGGAAATGTTATATATAGAAGTCGTAGCAAAATTAAGGGTAAAAAGAAAAGTCGAAAATCGTATGGAAATCAAAATCGAAATACTCAAGAGAGTGCAAATAAAATTATAAATGGTAAAGTGCATAGGAGAAAAACCACGATCAATAAAATATATAGTATATTTAAGAAATTTAATGAGAATAAAATTAGTAGTACCAAGTACACTGGTAACATAAGATATAAGCACGTTCAGATGAATATAGGAAATAATATTAAAATTACATATAGATTAAATAGCAAATTGTATTTTAATAGTAATACTAAAATCTATCGTAGGAAAAAGTGTAGTAAATTTAGAAATTTTAATATTGATACCTTCACTGACTATAATAATAATCATACTAATCATACTATAATTGTAGCAAAAACATCAAAGTCCCATACAAGAACAAATGCAAACAGTAACATAAACATAAACATAAACATAAACAAAAATAATAATAATAATTATTATTATTATGATATTTACAATTCTTGTTATAATAAGAAAAACTATAATTTTGACACATTTCAGTCCAGAAACACAGAAACACATTGTCATCTTTTTTACTACTATAATTTCAATATCAATGATTGGTGGCGGAGATGGTGGAGATTCTCTTCGTTACGGGTAGCCGCCCAACGTCAACGTCTTTTCATATTATAGTTTGTAGTGAAGCAACGTGAACAAAATCCAACGCTGCATTAGACAGTGAAGTGAAGTGCAGAAATCCACATACATACATATTACATAGATACTTATAAACTGTAATTAAAGTAATTAAAATATTGCCACTCACAAAAAACTTAAAGTTTTATTTTACAGTTTAAGACATACATACATACATACATACACACATCAGCATAGATATACTCCACATTGAACTTCAAAATTCCATTGTAGTTTATTAATATTAATTAATTAATTACATATATATTTGCCACTTTAAAATGACTTCCTGAAGAATGGATATTAATTTTTTTAATTTTTGATAGTATGCCTTTATACGTGTATGTATGCTAATATCGGGAAATTGTAACTTGAAAATTCTTTGCTCGATTATTCGTTTTAACGTAACTCATATAATTCGAAAATTTTATCATGTAAACGTAAATAATAAGTTCTAATTAAAAAAAAAATTATTTCAACTGCTAATTTTAGTGAAATATTCTGTAGTTTGGAATATTGTTTGAAAAAAAATTATTAATTAAATTTATATTTTAAAATTTCCTTTCTTTTTCATTATACATTATTAATTAAACTTATATTTTAAAATTGCATTTTTTTCCAACTTACATACATTATACATTATTATTTAAATTTATATTTTAAAATTGCATTTTTTTCCATTTTATATATGTATGTATATCAAAGCAGAGTCCAGAATCCTTTAATTTCTCATCATATTTGGTTAATTTGTATATTATTATTTGTAAACGTAAAGTTAATTGAAAATTATTTATGGCACTGGCTTGTGTTAATAGTTTGGCCAATATTTACAATAAGAATATCACATAAATATACATGTATATGTATGTATGTTCGCATGCATACAACAAAAATGTTCACTTCATATAAAACACAATATCATCATTGCATCGTAGATTTAAAATAAAACATTCAGCACACACACACATACATACATACGTGCATACACATACATACCATGCAATGTAAATGAAGGTACATAGTTCGACTTATCTAAAATAAAATCTTTATTAACAAAAAAAAAAAAACAAAGAAAAAGAAAAACAAAACAGAATTTTCACACGCATAAATGAAACATATTTTATTACGGTTAGAGATAAAGCGAACAGGATATATTAATATTAATATTTAAACAAAAAACTGCCACAAGTTTAGTTTTATAGGTAAAACCCTATTATAAATACTTTATTAAAATATAAAATCAAACAGAAAATAAACCAAAAGCAACTAAAAAGACATTGTGAAAAACTTCTTGAATTAAATCTAATAAATAATAAAATACTAGAGTATCCCTAATGACTTATAAAAAAAAGTATTAGATTAACAAAATACACACACACACACAGGATCGTATAAATTAAAAGAAAATAGAACAAGTACATACATACATACAACTGTACATATGTAAATATGTATGTATGCATACACACAGGAACATAGCATATTATAACAAAAAAAAAACAAACAAATAATCAATGATAAATTTTAAAAGCACCGGCATTATTAATGACAACATACATACATTTAACTACATACCATACATACATACCTATTTTTCAATTAGAAAATAAAAAATAATTAACAATTATGTTTGCTAATTCAAACTAATATTATTATACCATATTTGCATACATACATACAATATAGAAATAATTCGCGTAACGAAACGTCAAAAACAAAATAAGCCCATACATATGTATAGTAAAAAAGTAAACAATGAAGCAAAATACATACATATATGTATGTATGTATGTAATAAGATCTTCTCAAACTGGCACTAAATGGCGAATAATGAATGAATTTATATTTTATGTAACGGCGGTTGAGTATGAAACATATGTATGTATATGGTATACATATATGTATGTTTAAATACGGGTTTGATATGTCTGAAATACTTGTATGTATGTACATACAAGAACTACGAGCTATCGTTAAATTATTCGAAATATGTAAAAATAGCAAACAGACTCAATAAAAATGTGTAAAAATAATAATAATAATAATAATAATAATAACAAACAAAGAAACTATAACAAAAAGAATGCAGAACAAACATCTTCATTTAGTTTTAATCAATAAAGCGCACAGTAAAATTATAAAATAAGAATTCTTGTAAATGTAAAATGATAATAAGATTAATTTTGTAACTAAATATCGTCAATCCAAAACCAAATATCTAGAATAATTTAATATTATACACAAATAAATACCTATTAGAGTGTCCATAAAATACATACATACGTGTATACCGTAAGTGGCATGTGAACCGATGTTTTGCTTTCGCTACGGCCTATTTTCCGTTAGATCAGGTGGTGTGAAAAGAAATTCTACAAAAAAAAAAAAACAAAGTACTAATAATTAGTTAGCAGAGTATTCTTATTCTATTGTATTTAAAGTATCAACTCAAGCTAGTTTTTTTTTTTTTTTTTTGTAACGCTTAACCAAACCAGTTTCTGTTTAAATTTAAGTAATTCATATATGTATATAAATTATTTCTTTTGTTTACGTCTTATTTTAAATTTTTAATTTATTTTTTGCGAAAATTCGAAAGCAAAAAAAAACAGAATGGACTGAACATGTTGTTCTCCGTCTGTTCTGCCGTCCGTTAATTTTTTACACGCTTTATATTAGCTTCACTTGTCTGTCAGTATGTCAGTATGTCTGTCTGTCAGTCTGTCAGTTTGTAACTTTTTAGCGGTGACGCGATCCCAATATGAAATATTTGAAATGCGAATCGTTGCATACATCGTAGCGTGTACTATAATTTTACCATAAAGTCTTAGTTTGACTTATTAAATAATAATGATGGATTTTTGTGAAGACACATTTCTCCCCAGACGGCTGTCATTTATTGCAATTGCTACCTTGTAACCAAGGAAAATTCAAATTATTTCCAACAAATTACGAAAAACAGAATATTCTTTTTGAGCAGTTTGACTACTTCACCTACTTTGTATTTGAAATATAAAAAACTTAATTTTTTTATACAAAAAAAAAACAAACATTATGAATTTTATGGCAAATCTTCTTTACACATTTGTAGAATCCGAAAACTATCGAAGAGTGGAAATCAAATTACCTTTATTTATATGGGTACTCTAATGTTCATGTATATAGATTTACATATAGTATGTGGAAACACACTAATACATATATATAGCATACATATATAGGTATAAATTAATAACAATAAAACATCATCAAAAATATTAACATACATACGCATGTATGCTTGTAAACGAAAACGAGAAACGTATTGAAAAGTTGTATGTACATATGTAACTACATACATATGTAGGTATGTATGTAGAATACCAGTATATAGAACGAGATGTTGAATTAATAAATAGTACCTATAACTAATTCTACATGTAATAAACTTTATGAACGATTGTTATTCGCTGCGTTATTTGTATGTATGTATGATTTAGTTGTTATAAATGAAAGTGTTGTAGGACAGACAATTCGCCAAAATATCAAATTATCATATACAGTGATGAACTAAAGTATTGGCACAGCAAGTTAGTTCAACTTTAATACTTTTTTTTTGACCACTTATGAAATAATTTTTAATTCCTAAAAAAAATGCTATACAAAGGTACACATTTTTAACTATTTTCACTTCAATAATAAAATGGTAAAATATTAACGAAATTACAATAATATTTTGTAGCCAAGCCTTTATGTTTGATCAGAGCTTCCAAACGCTTTTGCATCCGATGGGACCAATTTTTGTGTGGTTTCTACCCCAATATTCTGCCATTCCTCCACCAGTGCCACCAGCTTCTACTCTTCTTTTGTTGATACAGCGCCCTTTTAAATGCGCCTATCCAGCTCTTCGCACAAATGTTCAATTGGGTTTAGATCAGGCGATTGGGGCGGATGCAAGCCACATACGCACATCATGAGCGGTTTGCTTCGGATCATTGTCGTGCTGAAATGTAAATGACTCCGGCACTTTTTTTGACATTCCTCTTAAGAATTTCCATATAGTATTTGTTGTTCATAATGCCGTCAATGAATTCCAGCCCCATGCAATGACTCCTCCACCAACATGTTTTATAGTCACAGAAAGGTTCTGTTTTTGAAGTTCAGTATTAGGTTTTCTCCACACAGTTTGACGGCCATCAAATTGAAAGATATTGAATTTACTTTCATCCGAGAAGAGTACATTGTCCCTAAAGTCAATTGGTTTACTTAGGTACTCCTTAGCATAGGGCTTTTGGTTCCCTTTTGAAATTAGTGGTTTGCGTCTAGCTACACGAGAATGAAAGTTAGCTTCATGTAATGCTCTCCGGACCGTTAGCAGATAAATATCCTCTCCCAACTCTTCCTTAACTTACGTTGCGATTTGTGTAGAAGCTAATCTTGGATTTCTTTTTACTTTTCTTACTATTTGGCAGCGTACGCGGTCATTTAAAGCCTTAGGCCTGCCTGTACGTGTTGCGTTTCAATCGTTTCATAATGCTTCTTATGGTGTAGCGGCTTCTGTCCATCATTTCACCAATTTCTGCATATGATTTGCCCTGTTTATACAAATATGAATTTATTTTCAGCTGAGATACTTGAGTTTCACTTTTTTAGCCACTAATTTTTCTGAAAATTGCGCAAAGTCCACTATAATTGATTTTTGACTATAATTTTTGAAAAAAACAAAACGCAATTGCTTATGTAGATATAACGGCACTTTTGAAAAAAATTTGCTAAATCAATCGAAGCGAAATAGTCCAGTGAAATTTAAAATATTTGGTGAAAATTAGTACTTTTTTCATTTATAATTAATATTAATTTAACATAAAAGATAATCAAATGAATTGAAGTGGAAATAGTTGAAAATGTATCCCTGTGTCTAGTATTTTTTTTTCGGAATTAAAAATGTTTTCATATGTGATCAAGAAAAAAGTGTTAAAGTTGAACTTACTTGATGTGCCAATACTTTAGTTCATCACTGTATGTAGCATGGAAATAATAAACAGAAAAATATTACTAACTGCAGATTTTTGAATTAAAAAAAATATAACTGCGCCAGATTTTTTTACTTCTTGAATGTAGTAATTTAAATTAATTCGATTATTATTTTTTATTTAATTAATTTATACATTTTCTTTTAATTACTCAGTTAATAAGAATGTGATTGAAGGAAGCTAAATTTGATTATGTGGATAATAAATTATACTCTAATGGTATTTTTGTTTAACTTAAATATGTAGATGGAGAATAGCTTTTACTTATTTATACTAAATGAAATTCCGCAATTTCTATAAAATATTTTTTTTTTTATTAGAAATCAAGGCACCTGTACCCACGTGCAACACTTTCATTTATAACAACTCGTTTTTACTTTGAATTTTCCTAAATTGTGTATGTACATATGTACATACCTATATGCCTCGGTATAACTCATCCAAATTCTTTTACATATGTAGTATTTTGTTGTACATACATATATGTTTAAATTGAAATGACATATTTTTTTTAAAAACGACTTTCTAGATAGATACACATACATATGCAGAACACACTCAAATAAAAATAAGTTGAAGAATTTAAGTTTAATTTGAAATTGAGCTATTGTATATATATATATATATATATTTAAATACATACATATATATAATATGTATATTTAATTATCGATTTTTGGGCAAACTTCACAAGAATGTCAAGGATTTATGGCACTTTTCATTTTTATTTACTATACTTAAAGTGATGTGAGGTCCCTCGTTTTGTTGGAAAAAAACCACAAGACGTACAACATAAAGTAGCGGAAAAGCTCTGCCGAACTTCGCTTCACTTCATATTAGAACTCTAGATATCCGGTATCGAATAGTGCAATCAATCATTTTAATATGTTTAACAACTGTCTTAATTAATTTAATATTTAAAAAAGAAAATGTATGAAAAATTAATGTTTTTGTTCAAAATGCCTGAAAAATTGTATTAAATTTGGGACCAAATACTTCGTTCGTGATATATTTTCATAAGCAGATTGCAAGCAGTTTACGAAGTTCCAAGTAAAGTAGAAAAGCGGGCTAGGGCACCTTTCCCACAAGTGTGCTTCTTATATTTTTTTATATTAATTTTTTTTGATTTTTATGCAATAATTTGCAAACAGTGACTTTTTTTATGGTACATACATATATATACATACAGAAATATATAATCAAATCTCGCAAACACTATGTGCATGGAAAGGGCTAAAGAAAAATCAAAGTGATTTTCAAACTCATGACGCACAATTAAAAATATTCCACGCCTACTTGGGGCATACTTAGAATGGTTTTTTATTTTATTTTATTCAGAATTGTAGTATGTATACCACGAAAAGCTGGTGTCGGTGCAATTATAGTGAAGTTTGCTTTTTAATCGAAATCACAACTTAAAAAAAAAACACAACAATAAAATACATATAAACCTTTAAATCTACAGATAGGGACAGTTCAAACCAAAATTCAAAGATATTATTAGGCAAAGCTCCTTAATCATTTTTCTTTAGGCCGCCAAACAAGCCTCGGTACCACTTTCATCAAAAAAAAAAGGAAAAAAAAAAACAATTGTCAAATATTCAAGAAGCTAACCAAAAGGAGACTTTTTCAGCATAAAGTGCTCCGTGCCATATTATCTTTGACAAATATAATATATGTAGCTGCCGTAAAAATATTGATTAGAATACTTACATACATACTTATTTAATATGCTATTTGGCCTTAACAAAATTTAAGTGGTAGGAAGGGATAGCTGAAGGCGAATTTGTTTCATTATTTCAATGTGCAAAGTGCAAAATGTGTATTTATTTATTTTTTTTTTTTTTTGCCACTCTCACTCAGAACATCGTACACATGTAATGTCTGTTATTCAAGAAAGAGACGTGCATAATTACATACATATGTTTGTATGTGTGTGTATGCGGTGGAAAAACATTTGTATGTTATATTTGTACATAGCGTATATGTATTTATTTAAAACAATATAGTACACTTTTAATTCTATTGAAAGCGAACTGCTGGCAGTTCGATTTGTCTATAAATCCACACATATGTATGTATGTACATATGTATATTTTTTGTGCGTTAAAACATTACCTAAGCACATACGAGGGCCACATTATATGAATTTATGTATTATATGTATGTATATTGCATATGCATGAAAACGTAGTTATGTTATGTATATATATGTATATGTATTATCTTATGTTATTATTATATTAGCAAAAGCGCACAAGAGCCTCAATAACTCGAAGTAAACTTAAATGAAATAAAATATATGTATGTATGTATGTATGTAGCAGTGTATGCAATTCAATAATTAGCAGAAAATACATACATACATATTTTAACTGACGAATTACTTTATGATGAACGTACGTACATACAGACACACTTACATGGAAATAAATATAAATATGTATACATATATATGTACATAGGTATATGCAATGCACAAAGCCACTGGCGAAATTGTATGAACAAGCGTAATTAATTGTTGTATTTGATTAACTATTTTTGTTGTTGGATGCCTACAATTTCAATTTACATTCGCACCTACACGCACGCACACACACACACAAGGATTGTGGTTAGCACCCAAATGTGTATAAAATACAAGAAGTCAATTCCTTAAGCAAGTATATACATATATATGTACATATTTGCCATAATTCATTTGTTTTAATAGGTTAAAATAAGTCTGATATTTAAATTTATTTCTACATACTCGTACATACGTGTATGTATATATGTATGTATGCATGTCTGTACGAGTATTGCTACGCCCTACATATGCAGTCAGAAGTTTGTTTCAGAATCGGAAACTCATAATTATTATAACTTTTAATTGTATACATATCTACATTCTTAAGTTAGGTCAAAAATTTATTCAACCACCATAAGCGTGGGCACCGATTTTACTTTTTAAGTATTTTCAGCACTATATGTATGACCAAAAGGTATTGATTGATTGGGAAGATTTACTCTTCTAAAGTGGTATCACTCCTTTTTCCTTCTGAATTTCTAAACTAAACGCATAATTAAATTAATTACATGTGATGATTTAAATTCACGTCCAATCAGCTGCCACTCGGCAGGAAATATCAAGCCCCCGGTGTATATTTCTGGCATGAATAAAAGCTTCTCAATATAATCCTACACCAACCAACCAACCGTACGAAAGCGGCTTGAAATTTTAGATTCCTCCCGTTTTAGTGAAATCTTGTAGACGCAACAAATCCTTAATATAAACGTTTACGAACAAGGTTTATAGAACACAAGGTTACGGCAATCGTTGACGTCAGCGAACCAACTTCGTCATATTGTATATTCAGTAGACAGTGGACGGAATGTAATAATAATAAAAAGAAATATTTTTTTATTTTTTCTCAAAAATGTTTATGCATTTAAATATAGAAAAAAATGTCTTATACAGAAGAAAACACAAATTATACAAATTTGGTTTTTGATTTTACATACTAACGCCACCGCAGTCACATATTTGGCCACTTTTTTATTAAAAGATGGCGGAAAAATTAGTGAGCTGTGAACTGTGCAGGGTTTTGATCATACCGAGGTCGAGGTGGCCGCATAACACCAAATAATTACACAAATTTAATACGTCAGTACCATTTTTTTTTCTTTTTTTTGCAAATCAATACATCATTCTTGCAGTTATATTATATTATATTGTTACCTATCCGATGAATTCAAGTTTTCTTAATGCCAAAACTTCTAGTTTTCAGCCCAAAAAATTGTATCATTAAATTCATAAAATGAAACGGTTAAGGAATATTCTACAATATAGCATATTTGTTTTAATTTTTCAAAAAATGTTAATATAAATCACTCACACAATTTTTTGTTCAAATTTTTGTCCACAACATCCCACTGCACACTTTTTCACCGCTTCGAATTTTTAAATACAATTTTTTTACAAAATATAAATGGATGCATTTTCCAAAAGCTTGAGTTTTTTATTAAATATTTTGAATTTTGATAATTTTTAACTTTTATGACATTATTTTCTCATTCCATTCGTATTACATGACCCCAAAAGTTAAAGTTGCTAGCTACAGAAATTTTTGCTAAAAAATAATATTAGTTTTTATATTTTAAAATTTTTTTGAAAACTAAAATACATTTATTCGACATAAAACTATTCAGAACTTTTTAATTGTGATTATTATTAATTAAAAAAAAATTTAATACAAGACTTTAGAATTTTATAGCCAAAATGTTAAGTTGTTTTATAGTAAAAATTATGTAAAATTTATTTTAAAATCTTCGGCAACTCAAAAAATTGGACCAACTTTGTCATTAAACATATGATTTCGCTCTTGTCGTAAACTTGTATTCTCTAAACCCTGGTTTACGTGTATATCTAATAATTTTATTTTTCTATTTTTTTTTTTGCTTTTTTTTTTGATGCTGTCAATAAAAGTGTATAAAATAATATGTATTTACAAAAGTGTGTTCCGTTTTATGGTTATAAAAATTATACCAAACATGGATAGAAGCAAACTTATTTTCTATAAGAAATCAAAATTATACAAACATATGTATGTATGTACATACATACTTTAACTTATACTCATATTGATTTGTGTTATGGACTAATGTAGAGTGTAATAAATAAACCAAACCAAAAAAACAAAAAAAAAACATACAAAAAAATATTTAACACTAATGTATGTATGTGTGAAGTGTTTTGCATGTACATATGTAGGTACGTACATATCTTCAGTTAATCTTTAAATTTAAATTGAATGGACATCTACATATTTTCGAATTCAATCAATTCCACGATAATTGATGTCGAATTTCCTTTTGGCTTCTCATTTCGACACGAACAGCGCGAATGAGGAAGGAAAACAATTTGCAGTAAGTAACGGGAAAATGAGAAATGCGTTGTGTGTAGAATGCGATGAGAAGCGAAAATTTGATATGAAATAAATACATAGTAAAAACAACTTGTTACGAGATACTTTTGTATAACTTTTGATATAATATAGTTAACATGAATAGATGCCTAAATAATAAATTAATGTTAATTTATTGTATTTAAATTTAATAAGTCCACGAGACATAATAAAGTAATGCTACTTACTGTAACAAAATAACAATATAAATAATAAACAAAAGAAAATATGAAAAATAAAGAATTAAAAAATAAAAAATAAAAAATAAAAAGCGAAATTTTAGGTGATTAGAGATAAATGTGTAGATGAATACATAATGGAAGGGTTAGGGTGTAGAGCGGTTAGTTCTCTAAATACAAAAAAAAAAAAAAACAAAAAATGTCAACGATTAGTTAAATTACGAATTGAATTACTTTAATCCAAAATAAATAAATTAACTTGTGTACAAAAAAAGTATTCCAATGATGAGAAACTTCAAATGGGATAGTCTTGCAAGATGATATGATGGAGCTGACTCATTGTTATATACATATATATGTATATATTACAGTTGGAAAACAAGTTGTATAAAAAGTTGACTGCTTTTACAACAGAAGCAGAGTTACATTTTCGAAAGCACATACACAATAATTTTTTTTTTTTTTTATAATTCAACCAGCACCAGCTGCTGACAATATATGTATATTATTGCAAAGTAATAATTACAATAATTATTTTTACACAAAAATTTATTTAAAAAATTTAAATCATAAAAGTACGAGCGCATTCATATACTCATCTAAATACAAACAGATTCAAGTGACATTTAAGTCAGTTAACAAAAGCTAAATACGTGTATGCCAGCAAAATGCTTTGAATTTGAATACACACGTAGTACGTACATACTCGTATGTATGTTTATCACAAAAAGGTATTATGAAAATGCGTCAAAAATGTGAAACATATTGTTAAAATAACGATTTAGGCAATTAAACTTAATACGAAAACTGTTTTATATTCTTACCAAAAAAAAAAAAACACAAGTAAACTGATATGCATAGCAGTTCGAAGGAAGTCGGCATATTTTGTCAAAATTTGTTCACAATACCAATAGACGGCAAGTATTTAATACATACCTACAACATAACAAACAAATTTTGTGAGGGAAATCTCAAAATGATAGGAAATGCAATAAAAAATGGGAACGCATAAAAGTTGAAAAGGAAAAATTTTAAACATAAGAAGACTTCAGTAATCCACGAAGGAATAAGTTTCTTTGATTGTTATGGACATAGAACAACAACAAAAAAATGAGAAAACTTCAAATTAGTAAACAAAAAAAAAAAAACAAAAAAAAAACAAAAAACACGTAAGTGCATACATCAATAAGTCACCATACCAAAAAATTATAACAAATGAATAACAAAAAAAACAAAAAATAAAAAAATAAAAACAATGGTGTAAATGAGGCAAAACCCAGAAACCATGAATTAATTTATAAGATATATTATGAAAGTAACTAAATTAAAAAAAAATGAAAACAATAAACAAAATAAATCGCAATGAACAAAACTAAAGAAAAGAAAACCATTAAAATGACAAGTAAAAATAAACTAACAAAAAATAATTATTGTATTTGTAAAGTAAACAATGAAATATAATAAATAAGTAAATTGTTGTTATTGAATGTATTTGTATAGAAAACTATTATGATTATGGTGATGAATTATAATAATAAATAAATAATTATAAATAATAATTATTGTTCAGAAAAAAAAATGTTTTAAAAATTTCTTTTATTGTCTCTTTAGCTTTATAGAGAAATGCGTTGATCGAAAACTAAACTCAGCCATTTTAGATAATTCTTGAAGTTCAATAAAGTCACCGCATGTCCTAGTGTACATATACGAGGTGTGATCAGAAAATAGCCGATCGATTTTCGCTTTTTTTCTGTGATGTTGGTACACATATCTGTTATATATTAGGTCAAATAAAAAGATCGTTCGGTTTTTTTGTCCGATTTAAGTCAAATATGCGCCGTTTTGTTCGTAAACTTGTTGCCAACGAGATGCCAACTTCATTATATCCCTCTCGTAGAAGACTGCGTCCCTATTGGCAAAAAGCTCGGAGAGCCAATTTTCACAGGCCTCTCTTGAGGCCAACTTCTCACCATTAAGCGCGTTCGCCATGGACAGGAAAAGATGGTAATTACTTGGTACCAGGTCCGGACTATAAGGTGGTGCATTAGGACCTCCCATCCGAGCTACTGGAGCCTCTGGCGCATCCTGATGGAACACAATTCGGCCTCTGTTGATCAAAGATGGCCTCTTCTGGATGAGTGCTGCCTTCAAGCGGTCCAGTTGTTGGCATTAGAGGGCCGGATTGAGCGTTTGGCCATAGGGGAGCAGCTCGTAGTAGATGATTCCTTGCCAATCCCACCAAACACACAGCAAAACCTTCCTGGCCGTCACTCCTGGCTTGGCCACCGTTTCCGCCGGCTCACCACAACCGATTCCGCTTGACGTTGTCGTAAGTGATCCACTTTTCATCGCCAGTCACCAAACGCTTCAGAAATGGGGCGATTTGTTGCGATTCAGCAGCGATTCGCAGATGGAAATTCGGTCCATCATGTTTTTTGCGTTAGTTCGTGTGGCACCCAAACATCGAGCTTCTTTTTGAATCCAAGGTTATTCAAATGGTTCCAAACAGTTTTCTGGCTTATCTTTAGTTCCTCAGCAATTTAAAAGTGTTCACGTGACGGTCTGTCTCCACTATTTCCATGATTTCATCGCAATTTTCGACGACAGGCCTCCCGACGCGTGATGCATCTTTGACATCGAAATTACCGGAACGGAACCTAGCAAACCACTTTTGTGCTACACGTTCTTTACAGTATCGGTCCCATAAACTAAATAAATTTTTTTCAGCCGCTTTGGTTGCTTTTTCGCCTTGATCGAAGAAAAATTGTAAAATATAGCGAATTTTGTCTTTGCTGGTGTCCATCTTTGACGAGCGCTCACAACGTAGTGAGTCAATCAATCGAAAAACTGTCAAAGATAAACTTTTAGCGCGAATAAACACGTCTTCAGCGCCGTATAGTATGACATGATGCGACAAGTAACACTAGTACTATGGGCAACAACGCCATCTCTTAGATAAAAACCTAAACTTTACCTAATGTTATGACGGTCAACAGCGACGTGGGTACGCATTCGCTTCGCTTCTTCAAACCAGAACCAGGAGCGCGGTAGATGAAGTTTCTTAAGAGAAAATCTATATCCGAAGACAATATTTTTCGACCAGTTAATTTACGTTTAGCCATAGCAACTTAATTTATCCAACTTTTGTTTGGAAGGTACTTTCTTTTTTCATAAACCTCGATTTTGACTGGAAGCAGCGGTCATACATTGCATTCTCGGCGTTCACGGAAGCTATATTTAATCCCACTTTTCTTCTCTTTCGTCGAAACGTAGTCGTAAATCAAAACAGGTTGGATACCTTCCTATCGATGTGAGTTATGACGAGACGTTCATCTACTGGGGTGAATGCCAGCCCTCGGCCACCTTCTTTAAATGGCCGCTGTAGTAAATTTCATGAGGATCCGGGAGCTTCAGCGATGTAGGATAATTTTTTCTGCCGCCGACGAACGGCCGATGGTTTTTTTTTTACGAGGAGCATTTATTTCATGTCCGAAATACACTCGGAGGGGTAGACATTCCCTGCCGAGGGGCGACCGTAATTAGAAAACTTAACTTAATCTTTTATTTAAATTATTTTTCTGTAACTTTTGGATGTTGGCTATACCAGGATTTGAACCCGAGCCTTCCGAATGGCAATACGCAATACTAATCACTCGGCTACCGCGGCTGCCGCCTGTTATATCCCCATCCCAAATGATGGAAAATTAACTTAAAAATTATTTTTTCTAATTACAAACCCTCATCGTGTGTTTTCTGTCGTGCATACATATATACTATAGGGTGTCCGTTATTTCCCAAATTGATTTTTGACTCTGCAGCGCACCTAAAATTTTTAGTAAATGCCCTAAAAAAAATTATGAAACTCATATGAGCTCTTAATATTGATAATAAACCGTGCCGCAAAGACATGTCCACTGGTCGTATGAGCAACATTTAGTCATCGAAGGAAAAATTAAAAATTATTAAATTTAAATATATATTTCAATAAGTGTTGAATGTCCTTTTTTTAACTATTCCCATAGATCCAAAATCGTTGAAATAAGATATTTTTGGCGAAAAACAATAAATTCTTATGTAAAATAGTTTTTTGTTCAAAAAAAAAAATATTTTTAGTTGAACTTTGACCTTGAATAACTTTGACGCTAGTGATTTTTTTGCAAAACTTCAGAGAAAGTTTTTGTAGAACGTTCAATTTCCTACAAAAATAATTCGATGCCGCAGCATTGTATCAACTGGCTTCGCAAAGAAAAAATTAATAGCAAAAAGTACGAAAACTCCATGTTATTTACACGGGAAATGAATCGTCTTTGCGGCACGGTTTATTATCAATATTAAGAGCTCATATGAGTTTCATAATTTTTTTTAGGGCATTTACTAAAAACTTTAGGGGCGCTGCAGAGTCAAAAATCAATTTGGGAAATAACGGACACCCTAATATACACCTGCTGTCAAAATAATATCACCACTAGTAGCTCATAAAATCTTATTTGTCCAAAAAAAAAAAGGTTTTGTAATTTTATTCAAAATGTAGCAAATAAAATATTCTAAATTTTAAATAGAAATTAGCACGAAAAATCCAATTCATTCCAAAAATCTGAAAAAATAATCTGTCAAAATAATAGCACTGGTTATTTTGACTCAAAAGCAAAAAATATTTAAATTTTATTAATATCGTTTTTGGCGGTTGTAATATGAGTAGCTGCTATCCTTCATACTGGTTTTAATATTTTGTTGTGTTACCCTTTGTTAGAAAAATAAGTACTTTCCCGCGTCTCTCCATAAAATTGACCAAGTTTTGAAACTTCTATAATAAAATGGAGTGCCAGACTTGTTGCAATGTGCCCTAAAGATCATTATTGTTAGTCCTGGTACATTTTTCTTAATATCAACTCACGAAATTTTGATGGAGTTTAAATCTGTGGACTGTGCAGGCCATACCATGAAAGGAACATTATTGTCTTGAAACGACTTTTTAACTGTTACGGCGACTTACGGAAAGTTTCAAGACCGGAGCAGACTCTTGTAGCACACAAAGAGGTGACCTAGCAACCGATGCGCAGAGCATTTTGAATTTATGGAGGGAGAATTTCTCCAGTCTGCTGAATACCAGTGAAAACGGAGTAACCGGAGATGGTGAACCCGAGACCTCAATCGATGACGATGGAAAAGACGTTCTATTACCAGACCATGAAGAAGTTCGAATAGCAATCGCCTGCTTAAAAAACAAAAAACCGGCTGGAGCTGACGGCCTACCGACAGACCTATTCAAACATAGCGGAGGTGGATTGTTGATCTGGCCAGTACTCGAACCCATGACCATGAACTACAGAGGCAGCGAAATACCAAATAAAATCGAACTGAAGGTCTGATAAGTATTCCATATTTACATGGTCGAGAAAAAGTAATAGCCTTATATGTATGGTATGTATTATATTTGATAGTAAAACACTCATAAGACACAAGGGTAGGTAAAGTTTTTTATTCAAGAATTAGATTCATTTCTCATAAAAAAGTATACTCGCGCATTGGCAAAGACGTTTAGTTGATTTAACAATATATATCTAACTAAAAATTTAATGTTTTAATATTACTATTAGGGCTTATTGTAATAAAGTCGTATTTAAGACGATGCCAGTCAATCATTCTTATAGTGCAAAACAACTAAGGAAAACCTAAATTCTGTTGAAGCCGAAAATCAGATGTCCGATTGTGTCGCTTGTGGAATTGGATTTCTGTAAAACAATTTTGATGGGTACTTCTTCTTCTATATTGGCGTTGAATTTACATCAGATGGGTACTAGTGGGCTAAATTTTCGATATGAGTTTGATATTTGTGACGAGATTATGATGCAGAAGGAACTATGCGGTACCAAC
Source organism: Ceratitis rosa (assembly GCA_037013455.1). NCBI lineage: Eukaryota > Metazoa > Arthropoda > Insecta > Diptera > Tephritidae > Ceratitis > Ceratitis rosa. The sequence goes on from JAWMAG010000005.1 coordinate 17,828,205, forward strand.
ACGGGGAGTGAAATTTAAAAGCTGAGTATCTAACGCTACAGGCGACCTACACGGTATGTCCCAAAAATAGCCGAAAATTTGAAAATTTGCAACATTAAAAAGATACATTCATCCTCTTTCAAACGCACCTGACTTCATGTAAGTCGGAAGACAGATGTAAAAGTGACAGCCATTTCAATAAAACCGAAAGTGTGCTAATGGTTCCAAGAAAAAATGGAACAAAGAGCAAATATAAAAATTTGTGTCAAACTTGAAAAAAAATTGAAATTGAAGTTTAAAAAATTAAAAAAAAATTGAAAAAAATGAAGCAGCCGTAACCGAGGTATTGAAGAACATTTCTATAAATGACATAAAAAAATATATGCATGCGCTGGTTGATCGTTCCAAACGTTGTGTTGAGTCAAATGGAACCTATTTGGAATAAATAATAACTTTCAAAGATAATATAATGTGTATTTTACTATTTTATATCCAAAAAGTTCTGTTGGAAGGCTAAAACGAACAAACCCCCATAAGTTAAGGGCCACTTTAGTGTAGTATGATCTCTGTGAGGCAGACCATCATTTACGCATCTAGCCAAACAGCTTTTAAGGCCCTGTATTCATTCATGGTAGGCCCAAAATCAACACGCGGTCTGCTACTGCACAGATTAGCCTTGAACCAGCTGGTAGGGAAAATTCTCGAATTGCATATGGTTACTAACGTGGAAGAGTTAGCAGACAGTGACTTTAGGAACATTTTTGAAAATTTACACTAAACGTTTCTCTAAATGAATACTGGTCAAGCATTCAGGAGATTTTTTTTGTTTTTTTATAAAAATCCATCGGCCGTTCGGAGGCGGCTTAGTATAAACCGTAGGTCCCTCCATTTATTGGAAAACATCATAACACATTCAACAATTTGGAGGAGAAGCCCGGCCGAAAATCAAATGATATTAATAATTTAAACCTTCCCTGAACTTCCACAAATATTTTAAGAAATCAGACCAGCTATTCACGATTTAAGCGAGACAGACATTATTGCTGTTTCTTCGATTATTTCTGTTATGTTGGTACACATGTCTATTATATTAGGTTAAGTAAAAAGTTCGTTCGGTTTTTTTATGCAAATGGTTCCAAATGGTTTTCTGGCTTATATTTAGTTCTTCAGCAATTAAAAAAGTGTTCACGTGACGGTCTGTTTCCACTATTTCCATGATTTTATCGCGATTTTCGACGACAGGACTCCCGACGCGCGGTGCATCTTTAACATCGGAATTACCGGAACGGAACCTAGCAAACCACTTTTGTGCTAAACGTTCGTTTACAGTAAAAAATGAAATTAAATGCGAAAGGACATTTGAAATGTTAACTGTGGCGTTTGGCGAGTCTGCTATGAGCAGGACACAAGTTCAATTGTGGTATAATCGGTTTAAGGAAGACCGAGAAGATGGTAATGATAATGCTCGTCCTGGTCGCCCGAGCACGTCAACAACCGATGAAAACATTGAAGCAGTGAAGAAAATGATTTTGGGATAATCGTCGAATCACTATCAGAGACGTTGCTGATGATGTTGGCATATCGTTTGGCTGATGTCAAGCAATTTTTTAGGATGTTTTAGGCAAGAAACGTGAAATCGATGTTTGTGCGTGAGTTTTTGGCCACAAAAAAAACCGTTATCATGCCTCAACCACCGTATTCACCGGACTTGGCCCCCGCTGACTTTTTCCTCTTTCCTAAAACTGAAGACACCGCTGAAAGGAAAGCGTTTTGCTAAGATTCAGGTGATAAAAGAAAAATCAAAACAGCATAAGTGTATTATATCTGAGGGGGATTACTTTGAAGAGGACAAGGTAGTTATTGATGAATAAAGAAATACTTTTTTCAAAAATTGAAAATAACGGTAGTTTCCTGATCACGCCACGTACAGGGTGCCCCATGTAGACCTTCGGTATTTCAACATTGAAAATGAGCTTCATACGAGAAGCACGCGTTACTATTTCAGCGCTTTCTCTCGGTGTGTATTGGCTCATGGTTAAAATGATACTGAATTATTCGTTCAGAATCATGCACATTTGTAAAAATCGGCTAAAAATCGACAGAGTTATTCAATGTTGAAATACCGAAGGTCTAGATGGCGCACCCTGTATCTACATACGTGTATATATATCAAAGTACCTCATTTAGTTCCTGTTATGATTTATGAAACAAGCGTGGTGTATAAAATCGTATATTTCTGTGATTTATATTTGTAAATATGTATGTATGTATGCATAAATATGTAAAAATATTTTTGAGTTCAATTACATACATACATACCTAGTACATATGCGTGTATGTGTATGTATATATGTGTCTATTGGATGAGTGCATAAGTTCGTGTCCGATTCCGCTGGATGCCGTACGAATCGTTTGAGAGTGGCGCTCGTGAAAGAAATATATACATATTATATATCGTTGGAAAGGTGACAGTCCGAACTGTAAATCAAGCATAAAATAACTTCATTTTGATTTGAGTTGAAGATGAACAACGAAAAAGATCATATGCGTCATATTATGTTATACGAATTCCGCAAAGGAAAAACAGTGGGCGCTGCAACTAAAGATATTCGCGAAGTTTATTTGGACCGTGCTCCAGCACTCCGCACAGTAAAGAAATGGTTCGCGAAATTTCGTTCTGGAGATTTTAACCTCGAAGATCAACCTCGCAGTGGACGGCCTTCTGAGCTTGATGACGATGTTCTAAGGACTTTAGTTGCGAATAACTCACGTATTTCGACGGAAGAGGTTGCCAGTGAATTGAACGTCAACAAATCAACTGCGTTTCGTCGTTTAAAAAAGGTTGGGTACACTTTGAAGCTCGATACATGGGTGCGACATCAGTTGAGTGAAAAGAACAAAGTGGACCGTATGTCAACGGCAATTTCTTTGCTTCGACGGATCAAAAACGAACCTTTTTTGGATCGGCTCGTAACTGGTGATGAAAAATGGGTCCTGTACAACAATGTTCAACGCAAAAGAACATGGAAACAGGCACACGAAGGGGCGGAACCGATGTCGAAAGGTGGATAGCATCCGATGAAGGTACTGCTGTGCATTTGGTGGGATATCCGAGGCGTGATCTATTTTGAGCTCTCGCCAGCTGGAGAAACGATCACTGCTAACAAGTATTGTCAGCAATTGGTCGAATTGAAGAAAGCAATTGATGAAAAACGTTCGATTTTGGACAATCGCAAAGGAGTTCTTTTCCATCATGATAACGCCAGGCCACATGTTGCAAAACCGCCCCTGGTCAAACTGAAGGAGATGAATTGGGAAATCATGCCGCATCCCCCATATTCACCCGACATTGCACCTTCTGATTATCATTTGTTTCGATCGCTGCAGAACAATTTGAATGGAAAAAAATTTAAAAATGTGGAAGACGTCAAAAACCACCTTGACACCTTTTTCAACGAGAAACAGCACGATTTCTATGAATCAGGCATCCGTAAATTGGTTGAACGTTGGGAGTGGATTGCCGAACATGATGGCGAATACATAATTGATTAATAAAAGCGCTTTCTTCAAAAAATTTCAATTTTAGTTTGCAATTGAAATCGGGCACGAACTTATGCACTCATCCAATACATATGTGCAAAGCTTCTTACTTAAGGCTTAAAAACAAAGTGCCATACAAATGCAAAACTTTCACTTTCACTTTTCACAACTGAATGCCCCCAGCAGTATACTCGTTCAATTTATGTAAGGTAAGGTACGAGTACGAGTATATGACCGTACTCCACCCTCTCTGCAGCCCAGTGTCTTCTGCAACGCTCTAAAGCTTAACTAGCACTGCTAAGTGGTGCACTGAGTAGCTGCGCGTACATCAAATAATTTGTAGTGACACTGTGAGATGTTATTAACATTGAAGCTGAGAAATCGCAGAAGTGGGAAAATGGGAAGTCGTCATAATGCGAACGAGAGGAAAGTTGAGGAAGAGCTTTTTTGCTTTAAAATTACATTAAGGGACAACAGAGGCAATTCGCCTGCCTCAACATGCCAGACACGAACAATATCCTTCCCACAGCCACCCAAAATGCCTCCGATCAGAGCGCTTTTGTCGTAAATTAAATATTCTGACACGCAAAGCAAAAGTTTCATAGCAAACAACGGCTCAGAAACAAGCCGACTGCCGTGCAGGACAGGTGTTTGCGCTCGCTTTCGATGAACGTTTATTAGTGCGATATAAACTAGCACGTGGTGTGTTACGAAGCAGGCCGACGAGAGTGTGTTTTTTAAAGTTAACCGTTGCGTTGTGTGGTGCGTGTACGCGTATTATTCGTATTATTCGTATTCGGTAATGGACTGTGCGATGCAAATATGCGGCGACGGCGGCTAAGACAAGCCTTAGCCAGGGTATGAATATACATTCGCGCATGTGTGTATACAATAAAAGTTTATTGCCCAAAAAAGGCATACTACACATACACATACTTACACTATAGGTTACAAGTATGCAGGGGCATACATTTACATACACGTATGTATGTATGGTATGTGAAAAGTGCTGTTTAAGTAGTTTTATTTTCGGTAGTTATGCGCGTTGTGCGGCACAAAGATAAAATAGCGGTAGTTGAGAGAATAAGTTAATCTGGACACGGAAAATGAAATGTTTACACCCGATTGGAAATTCGCTCGTAGCATACATACATACGTACATATGTACATATTTCATTGCGCCAAAAGTTAACGTGGGACCCGCTATAACGACAATTTAATGCAAAGTGAAATAATTATTAACGGTGTCTTTAGTGTAGTTTACCAAAAATCACGGTAAAAATCAATACATATTTATGTATGTAGAGAGCCCCATTTATGAGTTACTTTAATAATGTACATAATATGTTTGCATGTAATTGTGATTATTTTATTTAAATCCCGTACGCTACGCGGCAGGCGATACCCGCAAAGGCACTCAAACAGAAGCGGTGCGACTCCAACCGGTATTGTGGAAATACATATACAGCTGTTGACAGCTAATTAGAAACGATGCTTATTTTAAATTGAATGATCTTTTTTACCCATTAGAGCACGCATTTTCATAATTTGTTTTTTGATCTTATTTAAACATATACAACACTTATAACCATTTTCTAAGCAATTTATTCAAAATTAATTTTTAGATATTTTTTTTTACAAAAACATGTGAAATCCATGAATTGAGTGCGACACCTAATTAGAAACGAAAATATTTTATCAGAAAAAAATAATTATATTAAGACAATATAGGTATTTACTTTTGGTTAGTATTTGATTGCATAACACTTCTGCTTCATCACTGCCCCTCATCGATTTCGCATTGACATTACAATATTTCGACAGCGCGCCACTAATATTGCTTGCCATGCCTTCTTACTTCCTCGAAAAGGACATCCATTTTTGGGATATTTTTAACGTCACCATAGAGATATTATATAGGGTTTAAGTCTGGACTGGATGATGCCTACTCTAAATCATTGATGTAATTTTCGTAAAAAAAAATGTTCATCAACTTTGCGGTGTGATTTGGATCGTTATCCTGTTGAAATTTCCATATAACAGGCCAATTATACTCAGACCAAAGCAACATGACATTTTCCTGTATGTCGACGTATTTCTCCTTATTTCAAATTCCATTTACCCTATAAAATGGACCAACACCATTCCAGGAAAAACATCCCCAAACCATGATTGATCCTCCACAATGCTTCACTACTCGTGAAACATAGCGTGAATTAAATTCTTAGTTAATGGGCCGTCGAACATACCTCCGACCAACAGGAATAACAATATACTTCCACTGGGTTTGGGTCCAAGGCCATTGAGAATGGGCAAAGTCTACACGTCGTTTTCTTTGGATTCTTGATTTACTCTACACCAAGTAATGCATACCCAAAGTGGGAAAATAATAATAGTACTTGAAATGCACAACTACAAATCTGGGGGCATTTTGAGTAGTAAATAGAGTAGAGCAAGTGTCATTTTTAAGAAAATTGAACAGTAAATTTGCACATTACAAGTAGAGAGCGTTTCTAATTAGTTGTCAACAGCTGTACTTATATAGTTTTAGGAAAAATATTAGGTTGTCAACTCATTAACTCAACATAATAAAATTTTTTGTTTAATAATTAATTTTAGCAGCCGCCATAGCTTGGGTTCAAATACTGGTGTCGTACTAACATCCAAAAAGTTATAGAAATTAATTTGAATAAAAAATTAAGCTAAATTTTCTGACTGCGGTCGCTCCTCGGCAGAAAATGTCAACCCCTCCAAGTGTATTTCTGGTATGAAATAAAGCTCCCCATAAAAAAGAATCAGCCGTCATCAAGACGCAAAACCACAAATTGGAGAAGGAGCTCGGCCAAAAATTAAATTAAAATTACAAAACCTTTTTTTTGAATAAATAAGATTTTTTACCTGTTCAAATTCTATTATTTTGGTGGTGCTATTATTTTGGCAGCAGGCGTATATACAAAAGGTAATACTAACGCATTATACAAATATAATTAAAAAATATAAATCACTACAAGAACGCTCCACAAAAAAACCTAATACAGAGGTTGTTGGTGTGTCAGTTCGAAGAAACTCCCAAAGGCCAAGCAACCGCGCCCATCTCAACAATAATGTTACACCACAATTGAAAGAAGATAATACAGCAAATTCATGTACCCCTAGACAGGCAAAAATAACACAAAGCTCAACTCAAAATTCTCAACCCATTCGCACACTTCAAGTAGCAGAAGAAACTATGAAAATACGAATCTTTGTAGATTAAGATTTAAAAAAAACTTTTATATTCTATCGAATGCAAAAGTTCCTTAAACCACCCTAAACGAAATATCTGGCTGGAATCATCAAAGAAAAACCGCAACTCCCGTGATAATACTCCCACAAATGGCGCACTCTTCAACACCATCTGAAAGCACTGGATGAATATTAAGTGGCCCAATAATAGAAAGTATGGTATCCAGAGCACTGAGCAACCATCCATATCGAAGCCGGGCCATCGGAGGAAATGAAATCAAATTCTATCGTCCGGATGAAAACAGTGCCAAACAGAGCTTTCTATAAAGTTAGAAAAAAATTGACCAGATTCCTTACCGATCTAATGCATTACAAATTAGTGCAGTTGAACGAATTCGCAGATTCTCAAAAAATAACGCTCTCAAAATTCGTCCTCTACCTTACCCTAATCCTTTTAATACTTACCAGCTACCCTTCGTTTCTTATTTAAATAGTTTAGATGATAATGTAAAAAAAAATATAAAATAGCTCGCTTGCTAAAACACCATAAGAAGATGTCTCAAAATAGATACAGTCTAAAATTCTGCCATAAATCTTTAAACAAATTTAAAATTTGTAAATACATTTCCGTAAATTGTCAATTAAACTGAATATTTTTCAGCACTTTTTTTTATTAAGTTGGTAGTATTGTCCTCATATTCTATGCAAAAAATTCGCGATCTGCCAACCAGTTTGCTTGTAGCAGCTGTTGAAATCAGTCGACCTCAGTAAAGTAAGTAAAAAAATTGTTTGGTGTGGACCACTCTTATCACTTAGGGGAGTGAAAAATAAATGTTAGGCGATTCTCACCTCTACTGAGCATGCACATTTCATTAAAATCGATCAAGCCGTTTCGGAGTAGTATCGTATCTAACACTGTGACCCTAGAATTTTATATATTAGGTCAAGTAAAAAGGTCGTTCGGTTTTTATCTAAGAGATGACGTTATTGTCCATAGTACTAGTGTTACGTGTGGCATCATGTCATACTATATGGCGCTGAAAACGTGTTTATTCGCGCTAAAAGTTTGTCTTTGACAGTTTTTCGATTGATTGACTCAGTACGTTGTGAGCGCTCGTCAAAGATGGACACCAGCAAAGAGAAAATTCGCTATATTTTACAATTTTTCTTCGATCAAGGCGAAAAAGCAGCCACAGCGGTTGAAAAAATTAATTTAGTTTATGGGCCCAATACTGTAAACGAACGTGTGTCACAAAAGTGGTTTGCTAGGTTCCGTTCCGGTAATTTCGATGTCAAAGATGCACCACGCGTCGGGAGGCCTGTCGTCGAAAATTGCGATAAAATCATGGAAATAGTGGAAACAGACCGTCACATGAACACTTTTTTAATTGCTGAGGAACTAAAGATAAGCCAGAAAACCGTTTGGAAACATTTGCATTAAAAAAACAACCCGAACGAACTTGTTACTTCACCTAATGCATAAGACCCAAAATTGCAGCTTTTCGACGATAGCTCTAAAGCAGTTCCAAATATAGGTATGTATGTATAAGATGTTGGCTGAAAGGAAAACGAATTGAAAATGTTGTAAAAATTGGCTTATTTTACAGATTAATAAGCCAGAATAAAGCTCTATCTTCGATAAGTTGTTAAGATATTTCCCTTTTAAAAAATTATTTCGTTTATAGTTTAGATATATTAGAAAATATTTGAAAAAAAAACGATTGCATGTTACTTGTTTTCGATACTATTGAATGTTAATATTAATATTTAACGGCAGTCCAAAGTAGCAATAGTTATAGGATATATTACCATTATATACTCGTATTTGGACTCTCTCGACTTTGGACCATCCTCAAAAAATAAACAAATTTATATAATACACGTATGTAGATACATAGGTTTTTACATTATTTGTAAATATTTTACAGAATAAAAACCAAGAGACACTCATTAAAAAGCATTGGATTGAGCATCATAATTCGTCATGAATATAATTCAAGCATTTATTGGAATAACAATCACGTTTATAACGTCATTTACATTAATTCAAATACAACTCATTGGCGCCGAATCTAACCGATTTAAACGGATGCCAATATTATCGTCCGCCGCTTCGCTCTCAAGCTCACAACCAGCCAGTGGGCAAATTTATCCAAAATCTGGAAATCAAAAGCTAAGCATAAACTATAAAGCTCAGAACAGCTTTACGAATTGTACGAATAAACAACCTGGAAAAAAGTTGAAATTATCATGGAAAAGCTTTGAGCCGTTATCGAAACTTCGACCAGCGAACAAAGGTTAGTCATTCGTACTGTACTTGTAAATAAATTATTTAAGAATTTAATTGCATACCAATAAATATGTTTCAATTACTCATACGTGTAGTTATATCCATATTCATACCTTCAAATTTATTACTGGTGTAATTTTTTTCTATATTAGGAACAAAAGTTCGGTCAGTTTGTGACTTTCAATTTGTTTTTGTTAAATCTAAAAATACCAAATCCTTTGCAATGATAGTGTTCTTAGTCGAGCCCAGGTGTTTCGATTGGCACAAAGAATTTAAGTTTAAGTAAAGCTCGCATGAGCAAGTCGAGGGGGAAAACGATGATTATTGCCTTTTTTGATAGCCATGGAATCGTCCACAAAGAATTTCTTCCATCGGGGCAAATCGTAAATCAAGTCTATTATCGCCAAGTACTCGAAAGATTGCGAAAAAAAGTCAACAGGGTGAGCCCAGACATCGCTCGTAACTGGATCCTTCATCACGACAACGCGCCATGCCACACCGCCCTGTGACTTTTTTTTTTGTTCCCTAGAACAAAATCGTTGGTCAAAGGAATCCATTTTGAGTAGATTGAGGACATTCAGTCGGCCGTGACAAGGGTACTCGCGGACATCCCAGTCGAAGCGTTCCAGAAATGTTACGAAGCATGGAAAACGCGCTGGAATCGTTGTATAGCTGCCCAAGGGGACTACTTTGAAGGGAATGGTAGAGTTGTAGAATAATTTTGAAATATACGATTTTTATGGAAACAAACTCATTACCTCATTGCCACATCTCGTATTGCTACTTACGTATTAAGACCACCGCAGCAAGTTGTTTTGTTTTTAATAAAAAAAAAAAATTCGCAAAAAATATTTTGCCACAAATAAGAAAAGGTAACTCAGGGGTGGTGCTTAACCCTTATGTTAGTAACCAACTTTACCGACGTCTTTTAGCAACCGGGTACCCGGGTACCTCATAATTATAATATATATACATAATTCTGAGTATTAAAAATTGTGTTTATTTTGTTAAAAAAATTTTTCCCCAATTATTTTTTTCTTGAAATATTAATAGTAAGTGACAGAGTAAAGGAAAAAAATAATAACAACGTAGAGTTATGAATGACATCTGAAACGTACTGGGGCACTCCAGGTATAATACTCGAAGTCAACGTAAAAAAGAAGACAAGGCAGCTCCAATTCGTGATGTGTGGACAATGCTGAATTCTAATCTAGCTCAGTTGTACAAACCAACCGCAAACCCGTGGCCGTACTGGGTTTACTCAATACATACCATCGAAACCAGCTAAGTATGGTATAAAGATCTGGTGGATTTGTGATGCAGAAAACGCATATCCTTTGCAAGGGATTATGTACACTGGTAAAACAGATAACACTCGAGAAAAGAATCAGGGTGAAAGAGTAGTGAAAGAATTGGCGGCTCCGTACCGAAATAGTGGTAGAAATATCTGCATGGATAATTTCTTTACTACTCTACCCGTTGCTAAACATTTATTATCGTGAAAAATTACTATTGTTGGCACGGTAAAAAAAAATAAACCTTACATACCTAGTGTTATGGGAGTAAATAAGACAAGGGAGCAGTATTCCACAGTTTTTGGATTTCATGAAAAGGTTACCATGTGTTCTTACGTTCCTAAAAAAAATAAAGCTGTCATTCTGATGTCTACGGTGCATTCCGATGCATCAGTTGGTGATGACGCTAAAAAAAAACCAGAAATAATTAATTTTTATAATAAATATAAAGCTATACAGGAGATACATCAGTCAACGACGATCTTCGAGATGGCCAATGGCAATGTTTTTAAACATGCTAGACATTTCTGCACTTGCGGCATATACAATTTATTATGAAAATAATAAAATGATTGCCAAAAAACGTCAGAACGTCGTCAATTTATGCGTAAGCTAAGTGAAGAACTAGCATTGCCGGTGATTGAACATCGTACCGCGAATCCACAAATAATGCGCCATTTCTCAACAAAGAATGTCCTTCAAAGTATTTTAGGCCATGCACTGACAGAACCAGTCGTGGTAAATCCTGGTCCACAGGCTCCAAAAGATAAAACCGGAACAAAAATAGTTCTAGGATCTTGCCATGTCTGCAATGCTTTGCCAATAAGAAGACGGCGAAAGACACCTAAGGCTTGTGCCAATTGTCACCAACCTGTATGTGACGAGCACTCAGTTAATCGTGTAGAATGTGTTCAATGTCATTAATTATAAAAAAAAATATAATATGTTTTAATAAAATTTAGTTGCATGTATTTATAGAACTTGTATTCAATTTATTTCCTATGCTTTCCACTGTGGGTACCCGGGTACCCGGTTGCTAATGGCGATGGCTGGAGTTTAAGCTTATTTAAAAAAAAATAAAAAATAAATCAATTAAATGAACTCACAACTAGCTTTCTTTTATGTTAAAAAACGACGATTTAAGAGCTTAAAATGAAATATTGAACTTTCTTTAAACTATTCACACAAATACACCGCGGTGGGTACTCGGGTACCCGGTTACCAACATAAGGGTTAATAGCGTTACTCACATCCAGCCCGATCGACCGACAGATAAATCCAACAAACCGTTGACCGAAACCCCTGAGTCCAAGACCGATCGCGAATGGTTGCGGTTACCACTCCCTCTTATATTAAACAAACAGCTACTGATTTGTTCATCAGCTGCAATAAGAAGCTCTTCGTAAGTAATTTTTTAGGCAGAAAAGTATGTCGCAGGAATCAATGCTGTCAGAATGAGTTCTAAAATCGTCGCACAAATATCTAAAGGGATCGTGCAAAGTTCAATGTTGATATTGCATGAACACAATAAAAGAGGTTATCAATGAGCTACTAATCCATTTAGTTAAAAAATAAAATTAAAATCATTTCTCTCTCTCTATGTGAGTATGGAGTGTAGGCAGGTTAAAGAATCATAAGTAAGTACTCGGCTAATGCCGCTGCCAATCAACATCATTACATCGCTATAAGTTCCATAAAGATCAGAAGAATATAGAATCTAGTGTCTTGGTTTTTAGCCTAAATAAACAATAATATTAATAATTTGCGTATAATTTTATGTTTAAAAAAATAAAATCAAAATAAATTAACTCTTAAGCTAATGAAGGTTTTTTAACATTTCAGACCAGTATGCTTGGCACCAGCGCAAACAGCGGAGCGTGTTCCACATTCGTTGGAATCCCAATGAGAAATACATTGTGGAAAGCCGTGAGAAGCCTGCAATTAATTCTTCAAAACTTTCGCCACATCCACGTCTTAAGTTATCGAAAAATACTAAGCTTACTTTTAATCCAAAGCTATTCGTCTGTCATGATAAGCATTTGGAAAACTGTCACAACAAAACTGCGAATTTCCGTCAACAAATAATTCAAATTTTTGAAAAATCATTAATTGATTTACCAAAAGAACCGAATTTCTACAACGTGGATTTCACTCCTATGTTCGCAAACAGTTTCGAAGAGCAATATTATCCATCGGCTTGTTTAGTTATGGATGCAGGAGTGAGAGTATTACGACGTAAAGATCTTCCATTTGACAAAATCGAAATTGGAAAATTATTTCCAAAGCAAAAATTATTCCGAAAAACAAAAGATATCAAGACCTGCGCCATTGTATCAAGCGCCGGTTCACTTTCCGGTTCCAAGTTGGGAAGATTCATCGGTAAATACTCGTATTATCAAACCTTTGTAAAAAATCTTTTTAATTTGATTTTTAGTTGATTTTTTAACATCCTACCTTAACAGTCTGCTTCCCAACTCTTTTGTTTGTTTGTTAGTTATGGTGTACACATTTGTCTAAGCGGGTTGGGAGAGAATGTTTAATGCAATCAAAATGAGCACTAGGCTCGTTGCAAAAAATCATCTTTACCCAATGCCATAAGCGGCATCTGACATTGCGCAGACGCCGAAACGCAAAAGAGCCGGAATTAGCAGACGCGAAACAATTCAGATAATCAGATACTTGATCTGAACCATAAATAGGTAAATTCCATTGTAAACAGAGAACAAAAAACTCAAATGGCTGGAAACAATTTACCCGGCGCCAAAATTATGCCAGATTTACGCTCATCGTGTAAATAACATTGTTGAATTACATTTACCTTGGCAACACATTGGAACAATGTGGTTTTTACAGACTTATCTTGAGGCGAAATTCCTCACCAGCCAAATCGTTTGCTATAGACAGGAACAGATGGTAATCACTGATGTGAGGTCCGGACTATAAAGCAGTTGTATACGAACCTCCTCCTAACCAAGCTTACACTATGTAGCTTCGGCGAGCCACTATCGATGTGTGTGATCTGGCGTTGTACTGATGAAACACAACTCCCCTGCCGTTGTTGTTCAGGCGGTGCAATTACTTCGTCCGCGAGAAATTTCATTTCACGTTGCTGTAAGTGATTCACTTTTCATCACCAGTCACCATTCGTTTCAGAAATGGGTCGATTTTGTTAGGATTCAGCAACGATTTGGAAATGGAAATTTGGTCCTTTATGGTTTTCCTCGCTAACTCGAGCTTCTGTGTATCCAGCCCTTTTCAAGCGGTTCCAAACTATTTTTTGTGGCAGTCAAACTCAAATGAACCAAGTCCGCAAAAAATTGCATTGAGATGTTAGACGCCGGCAAAGTCATTGCCAAATGCTCAGTGAAATTTGCTTAGTCACCGTCAACGCTCCGAATTTCCACCTGTTCCGCCTAGATCTTTAATATAAGCAAATAGGGCCCTTACAGGTATTTGAGAAATGATTTTGAGCATCAAATCTTCATTGTCCTTTACATTGACTATCTCAGTTGATGAGCAAATCTGTAGCTGTTCTGTCTAAGAAGGTGTTCCATGTGCTTTTGCGTTCCTACACAACTTTTGTCCAATTCTTCTTCTTCTTTATTGGCGTTGGCACCGCTTACGCGATTATAGCCGAAGCAATTACAGCGCGCCATTCATCTTTTCTTTTCGCTGTTTGGCGCCAGTTGGAAATGCCAAGTGCACCCAGGTCACTCTCTACTTGATCTTTCCAACGGAGTGGAGGTCTTCCTCTTCCTCTGCTTCCACCAGCGGGTACTGCATCAAATATTTTCAAAGCTGGAGTGTTTTCATCCATTCGGACGACATGGCCTAGCCAGCGTAGCCGCTGTCTCTTCATTCGCTGAACTATGTCAATATCGTCGTATAGCTCGTACAGCTCATCGTTCCATCGTCTGCGGTATTCGCCGTTGCTAATGCGCAAAGGACCATAAATCGTTCGCAGAACTTTCCTCTCGAAGACTCCTAGAGCCGACTCATCAGATGTTGACATCGTCCACGCTTCTGCGCCATATATTAGGACCGGTATAATGAGAGACTTGTAGAGCTTGATTTTCGTTCGTCGAGAGAGGGCTTTACTTTTCAATTGCCTACTCAGCCCAAAGTAGCACCTGTTGGCAAGAGTGATTCTGCGCTGGATTTCAAGGCTGACATTGTTGTTGGTATTAATGCTGGTTCCTAGATAGACGAAATTATCTACGACCTCGAAGTTATGACTGTCAACAGTGACGTGGGAGCCTAGTCGCGAATGCGATGACTGTTTGTTTGATGACAGGAGATATTTCGTCTTGCCCTCATTCACTACCAGACCCATTCGTTTCGCTTCTTTATCAAGTCTGGAGAAAGCAGAACTCACGGCGCGGTTGTTGAGGCCAATAATGTCGATATCATCGGCGTACGCCAGCAGCTGTACACTCTTATAGAAGATTGTACCTTCTCTATTCAGCTCTGCAGCTCGTATTATTTTCTCCAGCATTAAATTAAAAAAGTCACACGATAAGGAATCACCCTGTCTGAAACCTCGTTTGGTATCGAACGGCTCGGAGAGGTCCTTCCCGATCCTGACGGAGCTTTTAGTGTTGCTTAACGTCAGTTTACTTAGCCGTATAAGTTTTGCGGGGATTCCAAATTCAGACATAGCAGCATAAAGGCAGCTCCTATTCGTGCTGTCGAAGGCGGCTTAAAATCGACGAAAAGGTGGTGGGTGTCGATTCTCTTTTCACGGGTCTTTTCCAAGATTTGGCGTATGGTGAATATCTGGTCAATGGTTGACTTACCAGGCCTAAAGCCACACTGATAAGGTCCATTCAGTTTGTTGACGGTGGGCTTTAGTCTTTCACACAATACGCTTGATAAGACCTTATATGCGATATTAAGAAGGCTTATTCCACGATAATTGGCGCAGACTGTGGGATCGCCTTTCTTGTGGATCGGGCAGAGCACACTTAAATTCCAATCGTCGGGCATGCTTTCATCCGACCATATTTTACAAAGGAGCTGATGCATGCACCTGATCAGCTCTTCGCCGCCGTGTTTGAATAGCTCGGCCGGTAATCCATCGGCCCCTGCCGCTTTGTTGTTTTTTAAGCGGACGACTGCTATTCGCACTTCCTCATAGTCGGGTAACGGAACAACTTTCCCATCGTCATCAATTAGAGTTTCGGGTTCACCATCTCCGCGTGTTTCCTGTTCACTGCCATTCAGCAGGCTGGAGAAGTGCTCCCTCCATAAATCGAGTATACTCTGGGCATCTGTCACTAGCTCACCTCCCTGGGTCCTACAAGAGTTCGCTCCGGTCTTGAAACCTTCTGTAAGTCGCCGTATCTTTTCATAGAATTTTCGAGCGTTACCCTTGTCGGCCAGCTTCTCAAGCTCCTCGTACTCGCGCATCTCGGCCTCTTTCTTTTTTTCTCTGCAGACGCGCCTTGCTTCCCTCTTCAGTTCTCGGTATCTATCCCACCCCGCACGTGTTGTGGTTGATCGCAAGGTTGCGAGGTAGGCAGTCTGTTTTCTCTCTACTGCGGCACGGCAATCCTCATCGTACCAGCTGTTTTTGCGACCTTTCCGAAATCCGATGGTTTCGTTTGCAGCTGTACGCAGGGAGTTTGCAATGCCGTCCCACAGTTCCCTTATACCGGGTTGCTGATGAGTGCTCTCAGAGAGCAGGTGTGCAAGTCGAGTAGAAAATCGCTCGGCAGTCTGTTGTGATTGCAGCTTTTCAACGTCGAACCTTCCTTGTGTTTGTTGATGGACGTTCTTCGATACACAGAGGCGCGTGCGTATCTTCGCTGCGACAAGATAGTGATCCGAGTCAATGTTGGGACCTCGGAACGTACGCACATCTAAAACACTGGATACATGTCTTCCGTCTATCACAACATGATCGATCTGGTTGGAAGTTTTCCCATCTGGAGACAGCCAAGTAGCTTGGTGAATTTTTTTGTGCTGGAATCTAGTGCTACAGACAACCATATTTCGGGCCCCGGCGAAGTCGATCAGCCTCAGACCATTTGGAGATGTTTCGTCGTGGAGACTGAATTTTCCGACAGTCGTACCAAAGATACCTTCTTTGCCCACCCTAGCGTTGAAGTCGCCAAGCACAATTTTGACGTCGTGTCGGGGGCAGCGCTCATAAGTGTGTTCGAGGCGCTCGTAAAAGGCATCTTTGGTCAAGTCATCCTTCTCTTCCGTCGGGGCGTGGGCACAAATTAGGGTGGTGTTGAAAAATTTTGTCTTGATGCGAATTGTGGCTAGACGTTCATCCACCGGAGTGAATGCCAGTACTCTGCGACGGAGTCTCTCTCCCACCACGAATCCGACACCAAATTTGCGCTCCTTTATATGGCCGCTGTAGTAAATCTCACAAGGACCCACCTTCTTCCGTCCTTGTCCCGTCCATCGCAATTCTTGGACGGCAGTGATGTCAGCCTTTAACTTTATGAGGACATCAACCAGCTGGGCAGCGGCACCTTCCCAATTAAGGGACCGGACATTCCAGGTGCATGCCCTAAAATCGTAATCCTTAAAACATTTGCGGGGGTCGTCATCAAAAGGGGGGTTTCTCATCCGAGGCTTATGTTGCTTTTTCATTGGGTTGTTTTTTCATGTGGTGGGTTCCAAACCCTACGCACAACCGCATGGGATTCGCCTTCTCACTTTAGCTCGCCTCCAAACGGATGTTCGTTGGCTACCCAGGGGATACGTGGTCTAAGACCGGACGTCGTGAGCTGCTTGAACCATATGCACAAGAATCGTTTCTGGCCACTCTCAGGTGAATGGCAGTCAAAAACTTTCCTCACTTGCGTGAACTTCTACACATGGCCCCATCCCCCAATTACTTTAAATAATTTACTACATAAACCCAACGAGCGACCGAATTCAAATGAAAAAGCAAAGTTACTTACATGGATCCGCAATCAGTCTAAAGTAGACAGCCATCCAGTATTTGGTTTCAAACGAACTTACCCCTTCTTGAAGGAACCCAGCGTCCAAAACTAGTGAAAATCTATAAAATTGTCAAAGTTTAAATAAATGCGTTATACTCACTTCGTACTTTAAAAAAAAGTTTAGAAGCTTCGGATTATATAATAATCCAGCGCACTGACTATCCCAAAAACTAATCCTTAGCTAATTTAGATCTGGTTCGAGAGAAAGAAAAGAAATTAGCGGATCGCTGCAGCAAGGGGGAATGTAATATTTATATGAATTTTGCATATTTTTTAATTAATTGTTTTTAATTATTCATTTCATTCAACTTTTTATGGTATTTTAAGATACGCACGATGTTGTGATGCGATTCAATGATGCGCCAACCCATGGATATGAAGGCGACGTTGGTAGTAAAACTACAATTCGTGTTTTAAACTCGCAGGTAATCAAATAATTGAAATGAATATAAATATTAATTTGGTTATACATACATATATATTTATTTAGGTGGTTACTAAACCTCATTTCAATTTCACCCATGCACCAATCTTTCAAAATGTAACAATTGCTGCTTGGGATCCGGGAAAATATAACACGTCTCTTCGCGAATGGAGGAAATCAGCGGACTATGACTTATTTACCAACTATGCGATATATCGACGAAATTATCCAAAGTCACGCGCATTCCTCATCGATCCCCATTCGGTATGGCGCCTTTGGCAGAGTTTACAAACCTTCGTGGGAAGACGTCCCATACGTAAAAATCCACCAAGTTCAGGTTTCATTGGTAATATAATATGATAGTATATACCATATATACGAGTATATTTATGTATATATTACAATAATTTAATATTTTATTCCTGTGTTTAGGTATGGCTTTGTTACTGCCTCATTGTCCATTCATAGATTTTATCGAGTATATACCCTCAACCCGTTTGAATGGCAGATGTCACTATTATAGCAAAGAGGTAAATACTTTATTTGATTTATTATAATTAACTAGTATGTCGCAGTTCGGAGAACTTGAAAAACTCTCAAAGCTGCTTGAGTCTTGCTATTATTCCAACGTAAAATTACTTTCGAAGCAACACGTTGCATGGAATTCCGGCTTAGTCCCCATATATACATGGTGTTGACAAACACCTTACCCAAAGATAATGAATAATAATTATAAAATTTCTTTGGAATTACCTTTATTAGTTCAATCAACCATTTTTTATATTTATCGATTTTTTAAATTTATCGACTACAAGTTGGCTTATCATATCACATACATTTTTCTTTTTTTTTTTTGTTGAATATTGTAAGCAGGCAAGGTTTATAGAATACAGGGTTACGACAATCGTTGACGTCACCGAACCAACTTCGTCATATACCGTATACAGTAGACAGTGGGCGGAATGTGATATTATATAATAAGAAGAAACAATTTTTTTTTTCAAAAATATTTGTGAATGTAAATATGGGAAAAATTTCTTATACAGAAGAAAACGTACCAACGCAGTCACATATTTGGCCTCTTTTTTATTAAAAGATGGCGGAAAAATTAGCGAAAAATAAGCTACTGTGCAAGGTTTTTTATGATACCCCGGTCGAGGTGGCAGAATAATACGAAATATTTACACAAATTTAATACGTAAGTAGCATTTTTTTTTTTTGCAAATCAATACTTCATTCTTGCAGTTATATTATATTGTTACCTATCCGATGAATTCAAGTTTTCTTCATGCCAAAACTTCAAGTATTCAGCACAACAAATTGTATCATAACCGCTTCATTTTATGAAGAATATTCTACAATATCGCATGTTTGTTTTAATTTTTCAAAAAATGTTAATATAAATCACTCGCCTATTTTTTTTAAATTTTTGTCCACTATAATCCACCGCACACTTTTTCACCGCTTCAAATTTTTAAATACGATTTTTTCGCAAAAATATGGATCATCCATTTCCCAAAAGCTCTTTGGCAGACAAAGAAAATATGCGAAAATCGGTTATTTTTTTTTTAATATTTTGAATTTTGATAATTTTCAACGTTTTTGACATTATTTTCTTATGCCATTCGTATTACATGACATCAAAAGATAGAGTTACTAGCTATAGAATAGAATTTTTCTTAAAAAGTAATATTAATTTTCATAATATAAAAATTTTTGAAAACTAAAATACATTTATTCGACATAAAACTTTTCAGAACGTTTTAATTGTGATTATTATTAATTTTAAAAAATTTTAATACAAGACTTTAGAATTTTGTAGTCAAAATTTACGTTGTTTTATAGTTAAAATTATAAAAATTTATTTTAAAATCTTCGGCAACTCAAAAACTTGAACCAACTTCGTCATAAAACTTGTGATTTCGCTCTTGTCGTAACCTTGTATTCTATAAACCTTGGAAAGCAGGTAAATATGAGTGTTTTTGACTTATTCATTTACGTGTTGAATACAGCAAAGTAATATGTATAAGACACCCCCTTGACTTTCTTTATGTCTCTTCGTGTGAGAGCTCTTCTAGTTATATACTCGAGGGAGACTCGTCACCCATCGACATATCACAGATTTACCTATAAAACATGATATTCTATTTAGAAAACATGTTTACTAAATTCTTTCAACCTACGAGTACCATCACCAATAGACAGTCTTATAAGCAGGTCAAGAGGTGATTGAACAGACATAGAGGGATCCTTAATACGAGGCAGTATTGCTAAGGTTCTGTAGGATGTCATGTAATGTTTCAAATCAAACCGATTATAACCGATATCTACAATTTTCCTTGAATTTGTATTAATTTAACCTTCGTGTAGCTAATATATTTAGTACAGGTAAACATACAAATGCTTGCTAAAAATTTTTATTTACCAAACGTTTATTTCGTTAAGGCTCAAAACTAATTCAAACTCTAAAAAATCTGCTACTAACGAAAAATATGTTGAAACTATTTACTATTTATTATTATTTTTTCCTTGTATTCCATAAAGATGAATTCAGCTTGTACTTTCGGTGCGTGGCATCCCTTGGCTGCTGAAAAATTAATGGCGCTGGATATGAACTCAGCAGACGATACGTCAGTGTTTCAGCATGGAATATTGCGTATACGACGTCCAGACAATTTACTTTGTGGATTTAATTTTTTTGGATATTAATCTCAATGCAAAGGGTGTTCAATATTGTAAGCTACTCCAACAGAGGCGCTCCAAACTGAATCAGATGTTGAAAACTGACGATGAATGAACTCTTACTACCAACACATAGATATACCATATAATATAATATGAGCATACAATAATTGGAAGTACTTTAAGGCATAATGTACACAGTAAAAATGTGAAATATACACTATAAAATAAATATTTGTGTAGTTAGTACCACGTAAATGAATACAATCATAGATAATAAAAATGGTGTATTAAGTTTATTCTATTGGATTACTGAGTTTAAAGCTTTCATTAAAATTATTGCACCTTATTTCTATTTAATAGAGTGAATTGCTTTCATTACCGAATACAAAAATGTTTTAATTAATAAATTTTTTTTTTAAATTTGTTAAGGTTACGTTTTCGCTAAACCGTTGATGCCAATAATGTGGCTATACGAGTACCATATTTACCGAAATAAGCCTAACACTTAGGCTTGCGCCTCTACAGCAAAGTTGCATGGAAAACTCATACACTTAACGCAAAGAAAAGAAATTTACTCTGGCATCTGAACAAAAAGTCACAAGTCGCACTCATAGGGAATACAACTATGGGCCTCCGTATGAAACCTCCAATACAGAAGTGCTCGAAAAGGCTAGAATTAAAAAACTTAGATCAAAGAAAACCCGATCTTAGAAATCCCACCTTGGCGCATCAATAAAAAATTCATAACCACTCAAAACCTTTTATTTCCACACACACTCACTTCCCGAACAATATTATTCCAGCATCTTAAAAAGAAATCGTTATTAGATCCCCACTAATATTGAGACCAATGGGTTAAGCCCGGTTAATAACTTTACTTACTTAACTTACTTACTTTACTGGCGTCGACACCGCTTACGTGATTATAGCCGAATTTATAACATTGCGCCATTTTTATCTTTTTCTCGCTGTTTGACACCAATTGGATATACCAAGTAGAGATAGGTCCCTCTTTACCTGGTCTTTCCAACGGAGTGGAGGTCTTCCTCTGCTTCCACCGGCGGGTACTGCATCGAAAACTTTCAGGGCTGGAGCACAACTGCTGTTTCTTGATACGCTGTATTCACCGTTACCAACTCGTATAAGACCGTAAATCTAACGCAAAACCTTTCTGTCGAAAACTCCTAACGCCGACTTATCAGATGTTGCCATCGTCCATACTTCAGCACCATATAGCAGGACGGGAACGATAAGCGGCTTTTAGCGTTAGAGACGTTCAACCACCGGGGTGAATGTCAGTACTCGTCGACGGATTCTCTCTCCCACCACAAACCCGACACCTTTATATGGCTGCTGTAGCAATGTCACAAGGCCCTACTCGCTTTCGTCCTTCTCCCGTTCATTGCACTTCTTGGCCGGCGGTGATGTCAGCCTTTAGTGTAGAGAGGACATCAACCAGCTGGGCAATGGTACTTGGACATTCCAGGTGCATGGCCTCAAATCATGATCCTTTAAAGGTTTGCGGAGTTGTCATCGTAAGGAGGATCTCTCATCCGAGGCATGCCAACATTTTTCATTGAGACTGGTTTCTATGTGGCGGGTCCCAAGCCCACACACACATTAATATAGCGAACCGCTTGCTTCAAGACCGACGCCCGCTCGCAGCCGTATCACTGGTGAACAAACGCTGCAATGACTTCAGCGTACCCTTCAACCGAGTAAGTCGGAGTGGCTCCACTGAAGTTTCCTCTCTTTTAGTCGTGATCCAGACGGGTTGGTTACCACAACTTGCACAAGGGTTCTGGACAATTAGGTCCAGTCTTCTAACTGTGAACTGCACAGACAATTATAACATAACTCTGCTTAAACGCACAATGCGATCGAGGAACGGAAACATTCTCCCAAATAGATGTCATCTACTCCTTCCCTCCTTGTTGGACTTAAACTTAAGGCAGACCCAGGAGTAGGGTTTTTCTATGACCTCCCTTTAAAAAGTGTTATTTAAACTTAATGACTATAATTCGCTTTTCCAAGTCGCCGAGGGGTAAGTCTTTTGATAGGGAAAACTATTCGGTTTTGCAGCAATCAAGGTTAATAAATGCGTCAGCGTCTTGTCTGTTAATAAACACTTAAAGTTCTAGAGCAATCCAGGAACTAAGTAACCTATTCACGGGATATCTCTTCCTGAGATATCATATTCGAAAAACAAGTTAAAATGTGAAAAGTGAAAATTCATATAATATTTTCCTCTATCATTCAAGCTCCATCATAAAGGAAATGGGAAAGCTTGGGTGGAAGAAAACTACTCAAATCGAGCGTTTGGTTTGATAACACATTGTTGAGTTTAGCCGGAGAGTACTATAAGCCTACAAAACGGCTTAAGTACGGCTGCTTGCAGTCAGGTCCTGAAGCTTCCATTTTCAACCAACCAACCAAACCCAATTCAATAAACTGTTCAAATATTTGTAGCATATTACTTTACAGATAATTTTGCCATTAATTTAAGATACACATATCTGTAACTCCGAAAAAATAGGCATATCGTCTCATTTCTGCGTTAACCTCTCAAGTACATTTTTTCGAAAGTGATATTTTCAGCTAAAAATACTTTGATATATAACATAAAGATAATAGAACTAATTTTTAAGGATTTTGATTTTTCGTAACGAATTTAGAAAACCTCGTACGTACCGACGACTACAATTACAACAATTACAGTTTATTTGGATTTTTCTTTAAAATCATGGTAAATTCACTCGCTAACAACAATTCTGGTCGTTGGCTATCAGCTACTACTCAGCGCCACTTCAAGGAGAAGGAGGAGAGAATTTTCGCGAAAAGACTCAACATTTTATTGTTTATAATTTTATGCAGTATGACAATAGTTATTAAAAATATTCTTTATCATTAGACAAAACATTTATTTCAATTATATTCCCTATATTTAATCAAATAACATTTCTATCTGAATAAAGCAGGAAGTTTATGAAACTTCCTTAAACTCAAGTGAGTATGTAGGTACAGTGAGTAATTACACAATTCAACGAAAGAAAAGGAAATTTTATCAATAAAATGGTTAAACGACTACAAAAGCTTTATATTTTTGTTTATATTTATATTGAAATGATGGGTACGTGTTGCATTGTGAAACGTGTGGCTTTTACGTGCGAGTCTAAGAGCCTTTTATATTGATATGTATGTATGTAAGTAATATAAGTGTTTGTTCAGTAAAACATCAATCAAAGGCTTACGAACTGTTCCTTTCCATACACATTGTCATGTTTTGTATTGTGGTTTCTTTTTATTTAATAATTGTTAGCTTAGCTTTCATCGAAACTGAGTAATCAAGTTCAAGTTCATCATTTTATGAAATCAAGATGCTGGGTTCAGTCACTGTAAGTCGCTTTGTTCATGCATAAATAACTGGAATTCTTTATTAAAACACTTGATTTTTATCAATGTAAACAAATACGAATATTTGCATATATATATGTATTAATTTTGAAGTTGGTGAATTGAATTTTTGAAGTATTTTTTGAAGAACACACACACATATACCTATGTTAGTTGTGAACTTATATTTACATTTTTACGAACTTTTACCTGGCTTTGCCAAAAATACCATTGTAAATTTCGATTATAAAAATTTTTTGTATTCCTTTTAGATAAGGCTATATATATACATATATAACCCTTTAAATTATACACAGATTATTATATGAAATAATCATCGTAATAAATAAAATTTTGTCTAACATGAAATTTGGGTTTTGTTTTTAAAATTCGAAAATATTTAGAAAGCACTTAAGCAAAACAGAAAGTGAAGGAAAACTGACTGGACTAAAATCGAAAAAAGTACTAATAACCATCACAAGTTCGGCTTATCGCCATCAACTATTATAACGAACAATTCTATCAGAAAGTCTGTTTTACTCGATGGACTTTCCCACCAAAGCCTGTCACGCTGCTTTTATGGCCACACTGTTCTCACGTTTAAAGCCAAATTAATCACAGTGTGCGATTCCTTTCTTCTTTGCCTGATCTTTCTAACGGAGATGACGTCTGTCTCTTCCTTGACCCAGCCACCGTACTCGCTTTTTCTGTATTCGCTGAAGTATGTTAATGGCACCGTACCATCTCATACAACTCACCGTTTCACGGACTGGAAAAGTACCTTAAATCTTACTGAAACCCTTTCTTTCGGAAAATCCTAAGTCCACTCATTAGATGTTGTCAGCGTCTATGCCTCTGGTAAATCGGGCTCACCATCTCCTGGTGTTCCATTGGAGTAGTGTTTCTTCCATAAATTCTGCAGTCGCTAGCTCCCCTCTCTGGTTCTTACAAGAGTCTGCTCCGGACTTTAAACCTTCTCCAGGTATCTCGTCCTTTTTCTTTTTTTTTGACTGCATATGTGTCTCGCTTTCCTCTTCAACTGGTCGTTCGCAACGCTGCGAGATATGTAGCATATTTTCCCTCAACTGAGGCATGGTGATCCAATAGTTTCTTTGGCAGCTGTACATAAGAAGCTTGAAATGTCGTCCTATAATACTCTTTAACGAATCCAAAAAAAGACCAGTTCTTGACAATCGTACAAAGATTACCTAAAGCTTTCAAGATATCTATCTGGAGGGCACAACGAGAATCTTGGAAATCCCTTTGCACTGATATATATAGAGCTCTGTTATTTCGAAGTATATCCAGAAGAAAAATGGCGTATGGACAACATTTTACAGATTTCTGCTTCTAAAGACCCCCCACTTCCAGAGTGCTCTGAGAAATGTCACGCTTATCAAGCAGCTCGCTAGAGTTTTCAACATACACGTAGTTTTCGACAATAAGACCTTTTCAACACTCCAAATCCCCGGGATTAGATGACATCTACAAGTATCCACAGACATCGTATTTCCTCTTAATATGTAGAATGCAAATATAATCTTCTTATCAAAAGGTGGAAGAACTAAATGATTTTCTTAGCTTTAAATTTTTTTTTATTAAAAATCTTAGAGAAAATGGTCGATATCATTGGCCAATTTACCATAGCAATATTTCTTTCCGGCTGGCGATAAGATTTTATTCGTTACCACAGCCAATACATAAATTTGCTTATGCAAAGTGTAAAACTCATTGGAATATTGAAGAAATTTTGACAAACAAAATTAAAATTTGCAAAATTTCAAATTATCATTTGAGCAGTTGAGCAACGAATGAGTATCGAGCTGCTCACAGTGCTCGATACCCGGGCATCTGGAGCTCTACTATACCTACGTGTATACGCGCTGTGGGCTGGCTGCTTTAGAAAAGAAATTCCGTCGCCTTTGTAGGTTTACTTAATATTACAACATGCGAGCTACTACACCAAAAATGTTGCAAGACAGATTTGGTCTTTGATCTAAGAAAAGGCAAGTAAGACTGGACACTGTCTGATGAGCACCCGCCATTAGAAAATTCCATGCATAGAAAAATTACAAATTGTACATAGTCCTGACTTAGAGTAGACTAAAAATATAAAATACATTCTAACTTTATGTGTATTATGTGTTAGTGTAGCACCATGCATTAGCAAGAACCTACTTTAAGCAGTTTTTAGTTAAATTTTTGTTTCCTGGCAATGGACCAGGGACCAGGAATCAAGTTCGATTTGCTCGCAACATAAATGCTTCTTTCTTTACGCGGAAGGGATCAATAATCTAAATAAAGAACTTAATATTTTGCCTTAGATGATGCTTAATTAGCATTTTCTTAATTCACATTTGGAGAAGATATTATATGGATGCGAGTAAAAAGGGTTGTACGAAAAGCGGTTCTGAAGTTTATGTTTTTTTTTTTAAAATTACGAAATGACATCGTTTCGTTAGTTGAACATCTCTGTATAGAATACATACATAGAGTGAACTTAAAAATATTCAACATATCATGAGCCGTATAATGAATACCCTTAATATTTGCATAAATATAAACACAAACGCCTTTTTACAAAGGCTGAGGTCGTTACTACGTGCAGCGGTTTTGTATCGCTGCTGACCAGAATTTTAATGCTGAACAATAACAAAACGATCAGCCAAACTGACAGTGTGTGTGTGTGTACTGCTTTATAAATTTCCATAGATTTGTGTACATACATATGTATGTATGGGTATGTACATATGTATAAATATATAATATGCAATCTTCAAAACATAATTTAAGAAGACGTCATATTCATATTTGGGGTGTTTTTACCAACCAAAAATGCTTAAAATTCACATTCTGCGATTCTTCTGTGATGAGAGAGATCCAAAAGTCCAAACTTTTTATAACAATTAAGAACGTTTTCAAAATGTAGTCTTATGTGTTTGCCGAAGAAGTTAAGTTATGCAATGAAATGAAATGAAATTTAATTTAATAAAAGTGAAATAAAACCAAGAGGAAAATTAAATACGATCGGATTTCTAAAAATTTGTAAGGCTTGTATAATTAACATATTTTCAAATTCATTTAAAATTATATAAAAAATATGTTGTATTTGGTTATAACAAAGCAAAATAACAGAGTGTGTATAATTCCCACGTTGGGGAATCCATTCCAAAGCGTATTTAAGACTAAAATTTTGGTTGACTGAGCGATGCACACAGATTTTGGTAGACGAAAATTTGTTTTTGGCTGTGTGAAATATAGATAAATAAATAAATATATAATTGGTGCTTTATTCTTCCAACAAATGGTAGGACCTACAGTTTATTCTAAGCTACTTCCGAACGACGGATGGATTTTTTAGAAAGTTGTTCTTTTTGTCAGAAACTAACTCAGAGTAGTTTACATTCCGTGCCGAGCAGCGACCGGAATTAGAAAAATTATTTTTTTTTTACTTATATTTCATAATTTTGGCTGTTGGTCTGGTTAAAAACACAATAACAACACCAATATGGGTCTAAAACCATGGTTTATAGACAACAGTGACGTCACCGAACCAACTTCGGTACTTGTACAGTGGGCGGGCTTTGATATCATAAATATAATAAAAATAAATAATTTTTTTTTTTTCAAAATGTTTATGTCTGCATCCGCAGTCACATATTTGGCCACTTTTTTATTAAAAGATGGCTGAAAAATTAGCGAAAAATAAGCTACTGTGCAAGGTTTTGATCAAACCAAGGTCGAAGTAGCCGAATAAAATCAAATATTTATACAAATTTAATACGTAATTACCATTTTTTTGCAAATCAATACTTCATTCTTGCAGTTATATTATATTGTTACCTATCCGATAAATTCAAGTTTTCTTAATGCCAAAACTTCAAGTTTTCAGCCCAACAAATTGTATTATTAAATTTATAAAATGAAGCGGTTAACGATTATTCTACAATACAGAATATTTGTTTTAATTTTTCAAAAAATAACTCACACAATTTTTTTTCAATTTTTTTGTCCACAATATCTCACTGCACACTTTTTCACCGCTTTGAATTTTTAAACACGATTTTTTCACAAAATTTGGATCCTTCATTTCCCAAAAGCTCTTTAGCAGACCAAAAAAATTTGCGAAAATCGGTTTTTATATTAAATATTTTACAATATCGCGCATTATCTTTGAATTTTGATAATTTTTAATGTTTTTGACATAATTTTCTCATGGCATTCGTATTGCATGACACCAAAAGTTTGAGCAAGCTAGCTAGCAAGAAATTTTTGTTAAAAAATAAAATTAATTTTTTTAATTTAAAAATCTTATTAGCAGTTTAAATTATGTTTCAATTAGGAGATATAGGTCCGCTCCACAAAAATTTGTGTACTTGATGGTGATGAAATCGAAAAGTATTCTGACAGACTTCTAGTCAAATTATCATACATACGATAGTTATTTTTAGTTTATTTAATTTGATCCTTTCCAAACATGCGAAGTTAATAGAAAATGGCAAAACAAAACTCTCTCATTCCGTTCAAGATTTCGGAAACAGCATTTGTATGTTTCTATTGTTGTACAAAAATTTAACAAAATGATGGAAAATACAAATAGGGAGCAAAAACAAAAAAGGTTAATTCTTAATTACGGATTCAAGTAGAAGGCATTCAAAATGAAAAGTTCTCGTTGGGATCTGAATTATTTCATAGTGTTACAGAAAAGTTGTGGAATCTATTTAAACACATACCCTTGATCACCGTACAGACGGAGTTAAAATCTAAATGGTTGCATTTTCAGCTAATCATTTCGGCGATTTTATTAATTGAAAAAGTTTTTGATTTGGGAGATGAAAAAACTTCGTTTTTGTACACTAGTGTTACTGCTACATTCTGATATTGGGAATTCGAAGAATTTTATTATTTCGATATGTTTCCTCTTTATTTTTTACAATTTGCATCTTTTACTTATTATGTAACATTTTTACTCAATCGTACGTTACCCGAATTTATAATTAATAAAATGTCAATTCAATAAATCTGTTCAAATGCAATTCGCGAAAATCTGTGGGCTCGATAAAGGATTTTGGAAACTTACTAAGCTCTTCATTGTTATGGGTGGTTACAGCCGTTAGTATTTTAGCTGCAATAAAATATGTACATATGTATGTACATACGCATACACGTATATGTATGGGCATTTTTTGAACAGGTACCTTTGACCACAACCAAGTTCTTTGAACTGTGTTTACAACTCATGCGAAATGTATGCAATACAATATTTTTCACTTTTGGCAAGCATTAACTTTAACGACAATAACAAAAGATGACCATATCGCCTATTGTTCATCACTCCAAAGAAACAATAAATAAAACCATGAACATTTATTGGGACAATAACAGATATACTCGTAACATTTACGTATTTATACGTGATGCTAAATTAGGATATTTTATTATTGCTGTGATTTTTCATCGATTTAAATTACCAAATCGAAATTAACAAGGTTTTTTAAGACTATATGGAGATTAGAAATTCGAGCAAAAAAAAGTGGATTCTAAATTAAATTCCTTTGTCGCTTCTTCATAATTATTTATAGTTTAATTTAATCTTTATCGTTTGATATAAGCGTGCACCTTGTCAACATCCGATGAGTCGGCTTTGGAAGTCTTCGAGAGAAAAGTTTTGCGAAAATGTTTGCCCTGACCTTCGAATGACAGTACGCAATGCTCATTACTCAGCTATCGCTGCCGTCATTGGCATAATTCTGCGAATAAAGTGACAGTGGCTACGCTGGCTTGTTGATGACGTCCGAATGGAAGAAAACACTCCAGCTTGGGAAGTATTCGATGCAGTGTCCGCTGGTGGATCAGCTGAAGAGCGAACTGATTTCACGTGGCTGGCACCAAACAACGACAAGAAGAAACAAATGGCGCGCTCTTGTTGTTTCGGCTATAATCACGAAAGCGGTTTTTGAATATGGAATTTTTTTTTACAGCCTCAATCGAGTCGAAACGGGTTCCACGGAGTGTTTACTTGAATTTTTGAAACAAAAAAAAAGTGGCATGGGGCCAAATCCGGTGAATACGGTGGTTGATGGGTGGTATTGAACGAGCTTTTGGTATTAAAATCGTTCACAACTACAGCTCGGTGCGATGGTGCATTATCGTCATGAAAGTTTCCGGAAATTGTTGGCCTACAATTCCGGCCGTTTTCGACGGATGTTGTCGCACAATTTGCTGACGGTGGAATTTAGTATAAGGAGGCTTACTCCAGTTGATGCAGACTGTGGGGTCGCCTTTTGTGTGGACATCTTCACAGTCGGGCAATGAAACATTTGTTCTATCATCATTGAGGTGTCGGGTTAGCCATCTTCTGGTGTTTCATTTCCTCTGCCATTCAGCAGGCTGGCGAAGTGTTCCCTTCATAAATTCAGTATACGAGTACCTCGGCATCAGTTACAAGACCACCTCTTTGTGTCCTATATGAGACTTAGTAAAATTAATTTAAGCTTAAAAGCAATGTATCGCTCATAAAATATTTACAAATGGATAAACCGCGAAAAGCAAATATTTAAGTTTAAATAGTAGAGCTTTTGCAAAAACCTTAATTAGCGAGACCAAATTAGAAAATTAAATAAAAGAATAAAAAATAATTTTATTTCTGAAATGATTTGAAGTAAACCTTTAACTTTCCCTTGCTTGAAGAAGAGCAAAAGGTTTAAATAATATTTTTTTTTGTTTATACATATATTTATAAATATATCATTCGAAAAATAACTCAAAAATGCTATCGGTTTCTTACTTGATATTTCATAAAAAATGCGGATACTCCTAAATAGTATAATTTCTATTTTATTTTTTCGCCTCCATTGTCAACATTTCCGAAAGTTCAAAGTTTATTTTTTATTTTAACAAATGTTTGTTAAGTAGCACAAAAATAATACAAAAGCCATTTATGCGATATTGTAAATAAAAAGCTAAACAAATTGAGTGAAACTACCTTAGTAGTAGTAGACAACATTGATTGCCTTGCCTTCTCTCGCATTACATACTCGCAGTGCCAAAAGTAAATTACGATTTTCGATTACATATTCTGTAATAAATATCTATCCAGTTGACGAATTGACTGTTTTAATGGATTTGTCTACGAAATTTCTTTGAATTAAAACTGGAAAAAAAGAGTCTCTCTCTTAAAATTGGCAAGGACATGCAAATTAAAAATAATTTGAGAAGATGTGTATTTTTGCGTCGATTAGTGCACAAAGAAACGTGAAATAAGGAAATTGGATTTCTGCAGCTTTTCGTCTCTATTTATTGTGTAAACAGACGAAAACACCGATAGGCAATAAACGGAAATGTTTGAAAAAATGCTAAGCAGTTGATGCAATTAAATTAGATCTTAATGCTATTTCACGCTGAATAACCTTGTACTGCTCAAATGTAAATTACAACATTCCTTAATTAAAATAAAGAGTGTACGAGTATTTATCTGATAATAAAGTTGTTTGCGTAATACTAATAGAGTTCAACTTTTATTTACTCACAATCACAGCAAAAAATGTTGGTTCAATTAAAATATGCATACGAGGTGTGTTCAACATTTCGCGCGCTTAGCGAGTTCGATAGTCAAACATTTTTTAATTATGTGTGTTGGTATACTCGTACCTTCTCCTGGAGTATGGTAAGACTTTCAGCTGATGATGATAATAAGTTGAATTGAGTTGATGCCCGATAGACCCATTGTGATACCACTGGGAAGGCTCCTATATTCATCGCCTCGAATATGCGAACCATTTCGTGTGTTTTCTCATAAAATCAACACGACTATCAATTTTTGCTGAGGCTAACTCAGCTTTACAGTCGAAGAAGTGTCACCCGAGTAACATGTGTCGCGCAAATGTCAAGGCTAGCCAGTGACTATCCAATAGACTCTTCCTCTTCTTCACCCATGACGCTCACGGTAAACATTATTAGAACGATAGCACATTCTTTTCGTGTGAATCCCCATTAAACAGTGACCTGGTATTACAGCTGTCGTTATGCTAATGGAGAACAGGTCTTGACCGTAACAGCCTGGTTTGCTTTATCGACAAACGCCAGTTTAAGCATACAAGGTGTGCCAATTAAGTAATGAGACTGATTCCATAAAAACCGTATATTTCAAAATTATTCAACAACTCTGCCATCCCCTTCAAAGTAGTCCCCTTGGGCAGCTATACAACGATTCCAGCGCGTTTTCCATGCCTCGTAACATTTCTGGAACGCTTCGACTGGGATGTCCGCGAGTACCCTCGTCACGGCCGCCTGGATATCCTCAATCCACTCAAATGGGTTAACCACCGACCAAATTAGTTTCAAATGAGCCCAACGACGATGCAGAATTACTGAAACGTATTAAACAGGTGGCGAAAAATGGTTTTAAGGACATGACGTCGAAAGTGCCGACTCACCAAAACCGAAAAAGGCTCGACAAGTGCAATAGAACGTGAAGTTTATGCAAACGGAGTTCTTTGATCTTAAACACATAGTACACAATGAATTCCTGCCACCAACAAGTTCAATGCCGTGTGCGGGAAGCGATGCGAAAAAACGACCGAAAGGAACGACCGAACAGTTCATAGCCTTCTCATCACTATAATGAACCTGCTCACACTTCAGTGATTGTTGGTGAATTTTTGACCAAAAACAATATTTTAACGATGCTTAACAGAAAGAACTAACATCGAACAAAAATCAAAATCAAGTTGGAGAAAGTTTCGGGGAATAGAAAAAGGACTGGCACTAGTGCATATCTTTAATGGGGATCATTTTGACGGGCTCAATATCAATATAAACGAATGAATAAATATTTTGTTAAACATATTAAAATTCTCGTTATTTTTTGTACACACCTCGTACTTACCATAAACTGTGCACTTAGTATATAAAAAACATCACATTATTATTCGTATTTGAGCTCGTCTTTTTGTGTTGAAAAGCTATGGGTTTGTGTTGGTAGTAGAATAACCTTCCTCTCCTGACAAACATAAAACATTCACCGAAAATTTAAATATTTTACGACACGCGGGTAGGTAATTTTTTTAATTTTGTTAAAATAATGGTTTGTTACTCAAGTACGAGATTAAGTAACTTGAATTCTATAGTTTCTTATAACAAGCTTTGGACACCGGAACGTGGAACAAACGCTCGTCGCGAATTCGAAAGGAGCTGCTTAGCCAGTGCCAGCACCAATGCAGATTGTACGGGGTTACATAACTCTACTTTTACATGCATTTCCGATCCCACACTTTCGTGGCGCTTTAAAATTCACCCGATACGAACTGACTACTGATCCATCTAATTCGACTTGCCGCATACTATCAACGATGGCATGGCAGTTGGTAACAGCGGTGGGGGAAAATGCGCACACTTTTCCGAAAAATTCCAATATCACACACGACTAAGCAGCACATCGAAGCTTATCTCTACGCATTGTAGTTTTGGTTTGTGGCATCACTCATATATTCTGATGCCAAAAACCCGAGGTCGCCAACAACTATCGGCTTCGCATCTTTGTCGTATTTAAAGCAGTTTTTGACAGCTCGAGAAGGAGTTGCCTTTACGCTCCTATATCTGAATTGGGAATCACCGCAAAACTTATGCGGCTACGTAAACTGACAACACTAAAAGCTCCGTCAGGATCGCGAAGGATCTCTCCGAGCCGTTCGATACCAAACCGGGTTTCAGACAGGGTGATTCCCTATCGGGTGACTTTTTTAACTTATTGCTGGAGAAATTAATAAGAGCTGCAGAGCTAAATAGAGAAGGTACAATCTTCCATAATAGTGTAGAGCTGCTGACGTACGCCGATGATATCCACATTATTGGCCTCAAAACCCGTGCTGTGAGTTCTGCTTTCTCCAGACTTGATAAAGAAGCGAAGCAGTGAATGAGGGCAAGACGAAATATCTTCTGTCATCAAACAAACAGTCATCGCATTCGCGACTCGGCCCACACGTCACTGTTAACAGTCATAAATTTGAAGTCGTAGATAGTTTCGTCTATGTAGGGACCAGTATTAACGCCAACAACAATGTCAGCCTGGAAATCCAACGCAGAATCACTCTTGCCAACAGGACTGAAAAGTAAAGTCCTCTATCGGCTTATGAAAACCAAATTCTACTACTCGCTCATCATACCCGTCCTGCTATATGGCGCAGAAGCGTGGACGATATCAATATCTGATGAGTCGGCTCTAGCAGTCTTCGAGAGAAAAGTTTTGCGAACGATTTATGGTCCTTTGCGTATTGGCAACGGCGAATACCGCAGACGATGGTACGATGAGCTGTGTCAGTTATACGATGATATTGACATAGTTCAGCGAATGAAAAGACAGCGGCTACGCTGGCTAAGTCATGCCGTCCGAATGGATGGCACACCAGCTTTGAAAATATTCGATGCAGTATCCGCTGGTGGAAGCAGAGGAAGAGAAGACCTCCATTCCGTTGGAAAGATCAGGTGGAGAGTGGTATTCCAACTGGCGCCAGGCAGCGAAAAGAAGAGAGGAATGGCGCTCTAATATTGATTCGGCTACAATCGTGCAAGCGGTGCCAACGCCAATAAAGAAGAAGAACAACAACAAGAAAGAAAAACAAGCGTTCGATTGTTGAAAAATTAAATAAGTTGGCAATGATAATAAATAGATTAAAAGGGAATATGACATTATGTAGTACATTAATTTATTAATATTCCCTCAAATTTTCATAATGTTTCAATGAATAGTTCCTGAGAAAAAACATATTTAATAAAATGCTGGTTTTTTTTTCAATTGCACATTGTGAATACTAGGTGTGTTTGTTGAAGTGTGCCGGTTTTACTACTAGGTGTCGCTAATATGTAATTTTTTTCTATTGACATTAACCTACAAAAATACGCAAGTCACATTTTGCCAAAATAATAGCGTCATATTTGTTTACCTCAGTGAATATGTCGAGTTTCGTTCCAAGTAAATCGCATTTGCGGCATTCGTTGCTTTTCTTATTTCATCAAAAGAAAGAAGCAGCTGAAGCTCACCGGTTGCTGGTAGAAACTTATGGTGATGTGAGACATGGTTTCGTCAATTTAAAAGTGGAGATTTCGATTTGACAGACAATGAACATCCTGGAATGTGACTCGAGGAGCAATTTGCCAACGTTTAAAAGCCAGGGAAAGATCCAGAAGTATGGAAAATGGGTGCCACACCAGCTGAACGATAGACAAATGGAAAATCGAAAAACCGTATGTGAAATGCTGCTTCATCGATTCGAAAGGAAATCTTTTCTGCATCGAATTTTCACGAGGGACGAAAAATGGATTTATTTTGAGAACCCGAAGCGAAAAAAACATGGCTTTCCACTGGTGAAGCTGGCCCATCGACTGCAAGGCCAAATCGCTGTGGCCGTAAAACAATGCTCTGTGTTTGGTGGGACCAGTATGGTGTGGTGTTCTACGAGTTGTTAAAACCTGGTGAAATGGTGAACACGGATCGCTACCGACAACAAATGATCAATTTGAATCATGCGCTGATCGAAAAACGGTCGGAATGGGCCCGAAGGCATGGCAAAGTTATCTAGCAACATGACAACGCGCCGACTCATACCGCTAAACTGGTGAAAAACACATTAAAAACACTTAATTGGGAAATATTATCGCACCCGCCGTACTCTCCAGACCTCGCTCCGTCCGACTAACACCTTTTCGCATCGATGGGACACTCCCTTGCAGAGCAGTGTTTCGCTAATTTTGAAGAAGTCGAAAAATGGCTCGTCGAATGGTTTGCCTCGAAAGACAAAAAGTTTTTTTTGGAATGGTATCCATAATTTACCTGAGAGATGGGCGAAATGTGTAGAAACCAATGGTCAATACTTTGGATAAAAAAATTTTGAGATTCCTCTGAAAATTCATTGTTTTTTTTATCGAAAAAACCGGCAAATTACAACTAACATCACTTGTAAACCAATTAGCTTTCACCGAAAATTCTTATTCTTGGCTTTATACCAATAATTAAAATAGTTTTCTATACTTAGTTTTTATTTTCCTTCCGACATGAAAATTCATAGGACCATTTGAGGGATTTCTACTCAAATGTATCCCTTTTTTCTTTCGCCTGGACCACGAGAAATAACTAAATAGTTGAGAAGCAGTGGATATGCAATTAATGAAATTCCTATTTAACGAGCTTAAAATAAAACAATTAGGAATAAAACAATTGGCCAATAAATAATATAATACCTTATACTAAAGACGATCTAATACATACTTACACGTATGTATACTCGTATGTACAACAGGATAAATTATACTCGTACATGTCTCATAACAATTTGCTTTTATAAAATTCGTCATGTATATTACTGTGTATTTACTATAATATATTATCTTACTTTTCCTTAACAAATTAACTCTTTCTGAAGAATTCTCTTATTTGTTGCGTTACTCAGTTTTTTCTTTTAAAATCTATTAATATTATTTAAGGTCAAAAGGAACCACGATTTTTAAAGATATGTTAGTTCTGTAAAAAATTTTGGAGTTTCATTAATTTTCTCCGGAATTTGAAGATAAGTTTTAGTTTTAAATCGTTTTCAATAGCGAGTTAACTTTCATTCATTCATAATGGTGCTCGATTGAGTTTTATACCGAAATATTCTTATTTCATATTTTTTGCAGGGGAGTGTCTGAGCTGACGTACATATGTACTATGTACATACACATTAAATTATATGCAATTGTTGTTATTATATTGATGACGATGAGTAATGAATAAGCAAACAAAAGCTGGATCTGTTTTAACCATTGCGGTCACTGAATCATTATCAATAAGCTGAGTTCGAAGCAGTAAGTGTGGCCGAATATGAACACGTTTTTAATTACATATGTATGTAGGTATGTATGTACGAGTGTATCATACGTGTTGTCAAAAATTATATAATAATTTGTTAGACACACATGCAAATGGCGGCGCTTAATTATTGAATTAAAGGGTTTTAAACTCAAAAGTATCGAGCGAAGATTTCTGTTCACATTTACATACTCGCACACACACATTAACAAGTGGAAAAAATTAAAAAAAAACCTTTTTATTTCCCAAATTTGATGGAATTGCATATTCACGCCAACCACGCGAATCAAACGAACCCAAACTCGATGAGGTTTTGCCATTTAATTACGTACTTCCAATGGACACCTTTCCATTCCATTATTAGATCAGCTTTACGTCATAATATCATTATTTCGGCTCAATAAAACGTTAGAAGGGTATCAAATTTAACTTGGAAGATTTGCTTACAAATAGACAACGGAACAGGGGAAACTAAATAAAAGTTTGTAAAAACTTTTTATCGCCAATCAGGATTTATTCTGCAACTACCCATCTTACATACCTTCCATCCATAGCAACCTATCTTATGAGAGCGCCATGTAAATGAAGAGTTGTCATCGTTTGCCCATGCCGTTGTCCCGCAGAAATCAGCGGCGATTTGATTTTCACCGGTTTAGCTCAGTGCTCGCTGTTATTCAAAGATGCCAGTATAGTCTTCTTTTAAAAGAGTATTAAATAATCGAAGAAAATGCGTACTTTTTTCTCAAAAGAAAAGAAAACTAAATTCGTAACTAATTATTTGTTACCATAAAGATCATGTATATTTGATTCGATCACATAAATTATGAAATTTGTTTATGAAAATTATAAATTTGCTTAAATGTATGTAAACACACTGGCAGCTGACAACATTTCGCCGTTGTTAGCAGCGTCGATAACTCCTATATGCATATCGCTCTTCCAGTCGGGTGTTGTGGACGGAAGGTATGTAAGATTGGTAGTTTCAGCATTAGACCTCAGCATAGTTGTTCTACTACAATAATGAAGACACTAGTGGATATTAGGAAACGGTTTCACTATGGAGATCTGACACTTATTTGTCTTCTAAATTTTTTTCGAAAACATCTGACTATCATGAAATCATGAAATCTTATGTAAAAAACTTGAATACTTGATTAGCCAGAATTTTTTCAAAGATCCAGCTAAATCGCCCTATAAAAAAATTAAAAACAGACAAAAAATTCCAACAATTTAATAGGGATATTCTCTTAATCTAGGGAATGCATGATAAAATGTAGAAATTGCAAGGTCAATATCCGTGCAATGACACAAAAAAAAACCACTTGCAAATAAAATATGATACCATAGAAAAAATATCCTATGCAATTTATCTGCAAGGAGAAAAAAGCAACCCTGTGTCAGCTAGTTGTTGTCGTTGGATTATCACGACAAGAGTGCATCGACGAACTAAAATCTTTGTATGGCTATGAAGCACCATCCTATAGCACTGTGAAAAACTGGTACAACGAATTCAATAGTGGCCGACGCTCGCTCAAAGACGAATTCCGTGAAGGTCGTCCAAAAACAGCCGTTGTACCAGATAACATCGATGCCGTACGTGAACTGATAATGCAAGACCGTCATGTAACATACCTTCAGATAGAGGCATGCCTATGCATTTCTCCCACCAGCATACATTCGATATTGCATGAACACCTGGCCGTAAAAAAAGTTTGTTCTCGTTGGATCCCGCACAATTTGACAATCGCTCAAAAAAAGGCTCGTGTGGATTGGTGTAAAGAAATGCTGAAAAAATACGATCGCGGTGCTTCAAAAAACGTTTATAAGATCGTCACAGGACGAATCATGGATCTATGCGTATGAGCCCGAAACAAAACAGCAATCGACCATGTGGGTATTCCAAGACGAGCCAAATCCAAAAAAAAAAAAAAATAAATATTCGTATTTTCATTATTAGGCCAGAAATATATATAGCAGCCTACGTATGTATTGTAAAATATTTCTATTTCACAATTTTCTTCAATGAGGTTCGGTTGCTTTAACTATATTGAATTATCTATCGCATTATTAAAAAATGTGAAATATTTATTTCGAAATTCACCATAAACACAACTTTTGAAACAAATTGAAAGGCTATTTCTTTGATTTTCTATTAATTTTTAGCCGTCCCAGTTAAATGCCGCAAGATGTGTTTTATATAGGTATAAAAAAAACTGTTAATGTTAGTAATGAAAATCATTTTTCTCCATAAATAGCATCCTGATTTTGGATCAAAAAATCGATTTTTTAAGCAAAAATTGAAAGCCTTATATTTGTGTTTTAAAGGCAATACGATGAATATTTTTCAAATGGCAGCTTCTCGAACACACCAGTCTCACGCACGCTGCCAGACTTTCAAAAAACTTTGAACGGGTTTTTCTCGAAACCATGTTTTCCGATCTAACTTCAAGCCCCAGTCTTCATCTATCCGTCCGATTTCTCTTATCTAAAAACTGTTTCAAAGTATATAGTTTTTTGTACGTCTTGAACCTAAGATTAGCATTAATAATTAATTATTTATATATATTTTTAACGTAATTGAAGTGAAAAAAGTAGCAAAAAATTTAACCTTAGAATTGTAATGAGCATTAAATTTATCGTTAAAATTGTTTAAATTGAGGTTCAGAACGTAGAAAATTTCATGACCTCTACAAGAGGCGTGAATTTTTTGGGCCATGTTTTTCGCGCAGAGGCCGACGGAAAGCTTCATTTTGTAGCCTTCATTTTGAATTTCGACTATTTTTTGGCGTTTTAAAATTTCAAATAACAAGCAAATTTAATAGTAAAAACCGGAAGTTGGTACGTCTTTTTATTCTCCCACAAAAAAATACAAACTTTGCCTGATTTTTACTCAATATCAGGGGAAGGTCTCTTTAAAATAGCTACGGAGAGCATGACATCTAGGTGTCTGGTGTTGATAAGTGATAAGTGATCAACTTTTTGAGGCTTAGTTAAGAAAAGATTTTTCATTTTCCTTAATCTAATCCTTTTAAAATAGCTAAAAATAAGCCTAAACAAAAGTTTAATTTTTCTACCTGTTAAAAAACTAAAATGGCAGTATTGCTCCTAACGAGGTAAAAATAGTTTCTTCTCTGTCAAAGGGAGTTGTTGACGATGATCCGCAAGAGTCAGTGCTCGGACTTTTGTTGTTTAGAATTTTTGTTAATGACGTAATATTAAATGAAAGAGCTTTGAACAGCTGAGCACCTTTTCGTCAGTAATGAAACGTACCGTTTTCCATCAGAATACTTTTAATTAATTTTACTACACTTAAATTTGTATGATAAATTGAGAAAAAGAATTTGTTATATGTGTTAAAGCCAAATATTGCTCTAAATGCGCAAAAACATTCATTTGAACTTCACTTTGTTAACAAAGAAAAATGCCAAAAATTCTCCAGAAATCCCACAAGGAAACTTTTCATCGAAGTGAGTCCCTTTGCTGGAAAAGCATCATGACACACACCTCAAATTGAATGAGAAGCTCGGCCGCAAATGACATCTGGCAACCAAATTTTTTTTGCAAAAAAATTATTTTTATATACCAGACTTTTATCGATATTAGCCGTCAAATAAATTGAGAAGATTGATCATGAATACTCAACTTCCTTAGAATTCCGATAAATATAATTAAATCATTTTATGAGTCAATTTGACTCACAGCCGTAAAAATATTTTAATATGCGAAATAAGGGCATCAGAGGAGATGTTTAGCCTAACATACACGTACATACTTGTTTTAAAGTTTAAAATTTTAAAAATCCTTAATCGTTTCCATATAAGCCAAAAAAATTGATTTCGAATTCTTCGTTGATGTGCTGATGTTCAAGACCTTACCGTGAGCGACGCATTTAACCGTTGGGTAGGCTCATTATGCTCCACTGCGGTTCGTAGCTAAGCGTTAAAAGCACTGGCCAACCGGTCAGCGATATTATTGTCTTCTATATCCGTTTGATCCGGGACTTCTGTGATGCTCGCGGTTGCTTCCTGTGATTATCCCTTAATTGCGTTCCATGACCTTTAACATCCGATCGCAATATTACTGCATATTTCCTTTTCTGAATCAATGATATCTCCTGCTGAAGTACTGAAGCGGTGGAACACCACTTATAGATCCGCCCTTTTTCTCTTTGTCCAGTTTCTAATTGATTGACAGCGTCGATATTACATCCCTCTTCCCACTGTCGAATGTATATGCTTTCATGAGTTTGGCGACACGTACACATGTCACGAACAAACTATGAATTGGACTTGGCAAGAACTTGGTAAGACCCTCTATTATTAAGCAAATAGTTGTGATGC
This sequence comes from Ceratitis rosa, assembly GCA_037013455.1. Taxonomy (NCBI): domain Eukaryota; kingdom Metazoa; phylum Arthropoda; class Insecta; order Diptera; family Tephritidae; genus Ceratitis; species Ceratitis rosa. The sequence continues at coordinate 17,869,182 of JAWMAG010000005.1, forward strand.
CCTCGACGGAAGTAATGGCATGTTTTATGCAACTCGATCGATGTGTCTACTTGGATTTTGGAGTCTTCAAAATCAGTGATCTTGAAGCCTCTGAAGCTGAGACTAGATTATACTACTCGTTATTACCGTCATTTATAATCTTTGATTTCGACAAACATCCAAAATTATAGAAAATTAATTGCGGTACCTCTCGGCAGGGAATTTCTAGTCCGCCGAGTATAGTTCTGAAGTTAAGTAAAAAAGCGCTTTATAAAAATCAATCAGCCGGTTTTAGGCAGTTTTAAATATACTGTGGGTCTCTCCATTTGTTGCAAATTCATCAAGACGCATACCCGCAAACTGGAGGAGGAGCTCTGCTAAAAAACGCTTCAAGCGATTACAAAGCTCCAATTATATATACTCGTTGACCGGAAAAAAAATATTTATTCGTAATATTTGCTCTTTTTTATCAAATCAATGCATTTCTTATGATTTTTGTGGCTCAGATTAGGTGGGTTTGCTCCTGTTGGGCTCTATACCATTAGACTGCTGTTTGGTTTCTGGATCGCATTTATAAATTTGTTTAGGAAAAATTGAACAAAATGCACTCGAGCCTCTTTTTGGGCCTCATTTAAAATTCGTGTTACCCATCGAGCAGATTTCTTTGTGCATCCCAGATGATTACTTAATATTCGCAATACAGCCATGGCATTCAAACCCAATGCATTAGCAATCATTTCTTGTGTCAATCGTAGGTATTTGTCAATTTTGGACTTCATCAGAGCTGCAGTGACGTCATCAGTCGACGTTCTCTGGGATCATCCTCTACGGAAAAATGTCTGGTCTGGCATCTTCGAAACCACTTTGAAATAATTTTTAAAGACGTTGCAATCGTTCCACATGCAATTTGGCATTCACTGAGAATTTCTGTTTGCGTTGGGGGTGGAATTTCGTGTGACTTATCCCCAGCTATTTTGCGTATTCTCGTCTCCATCTTAGACGATCCTTCTAAAATTTGAATGGAATACTAATAAAGTAATTGTAAAGGATTTGGTATTTTTAGATTGAACAAAACAAATTGGAAGTCACTAACTGACCAATGTAATATCCACGTATGTATATACATATATTAAGTTAAGTCATAAGTTCGTTCGAGTTTTTATTGATTTTTTCAAATTATGATAACTTTGTGTACATTTGTCCGATTTAAGTCAAATATGCGCCATTTTGTTCGTAAACGCCAACGAAATGCCAACTTCATTATACCCATCTCGAAGAAGGCTGCGTCCTTATTGGCAAAAAACTCGGAGAGCCAACTTCTCAACAGTAAGCGCGTTCGCCATGGACAGGAAAAGATAGTAATCATTTGGCGCGAGGTTCGGACTATAAGGTGGGTACATTAGGACTTCTCATCTGAGCTCCTGGAGCTTGTAGCGCGTCACCAAAGACGTGTTTGGCCTGGTGTTGTCCTAATGGGACACAATTCGACCTCTGTTGATCTAAGACGGCCTCTTCTGGATGAATGCTGCCTTCAAGCGGTCCAGTTGTTGGCAGTAAAGGGCCGAATTGAGCTTTTGGCCATAGGGGAGCAGATCGTAGTAGATGATTCTTTGCCAATCCCACCAAACACACACCAAAACCTTTCTGGCCGTTAATCCTGGCTTGGCCACCGTTTCCGCCGGCTCACCGCGTTTCGACCACGACCAATTTCGCTTGACGTTGTCGTAATTGATCCACTTTTCATCGCCATTCACCAAACTCTTCAGAAATGGGTCGATTTGTTGGGATTCAGCAGCAATTCGCAGATGGAAATTCGGTCCATCATGTTTTTTTGCGTTAGTTCGTGTGGCACACAAACATCGAGCTTCTTTTTGAATCCAAGGTTATGCAAATGGTTCCAAACGGTTTTCTGGCTTATCTTTAGTTCCTCAGCAATCAAATAAGTGCTCACGTCTGTTTCCACTCTTTCCATGATTTTATCGCAATTTTCGACGACAGCCCTCCCAACGCGTGGAGCATCTTTGATATCGAAATTACCGGAACAGAACCTAGCAAACCACTTTTGTGCTACACGTTCGTTTACAGTATCGGACCCATAAACTAAATTAATTTTTTCGCCTTGATCGAAGAAAAATTATACTGAACGTACTGAGTCAATTAATCGAAAAACTGTCGAAGACAGTCTTTTAGCGCAAATAAACACGTTTTCAGCGGCGTATAGTACGACATGATGCGACCCGTAACACTAGTACTATGGACAATAACGCCATCTCTTAGATAAAAACCGAACGACCGTTTTACTAGACCTAATACTTGTTATAAATCGTGTCACTAGATCGAGTCGCTATAAATAAAAGGCCATTTAACAGTTTGGATCAGTTGTTTATTGAAATAAGTTATGCATATGTGATAACGTTTTCTACTATCTGCCTAACAGTAATATAAACCCAGTGAACCAAAAGTTTAGTCTTGATCAAATTTTTCTTGAACAATTTTAGCAATTGTGAAAGCTGTTCTGAAATGCCCTCCCTCTTTAGCAGCAGTCTTCAGCCCGAAACCTTCAGAACACTTAACGATGGATAGTCAGGGCACCAAGATATCATAGTCAGCCAAATTTGATGGAGATAGAAAAGTGAATTTAAGCCAAAAATATTTTCCAGAATGTTTTGATTGTTGAAAACGAGGAAGATGCAACGTCTTAGTGACTTTCCTGCGTTGAGACAAATATGATTCACTTTACCGAACAAAAAAAATTATATGTACATATGTGCGTAAGCGAGAATAAAAATGAGCAATGCTGGAACGGCAATGAAAATTAAAAGCAAAAAACAATAAGCTCAAACACAATTTCTATTATTTTTTGTTGTTATTTGAATGGTTGACTGTATAGATGTCGACTTAACTAAAAATATCTAAAATAAAAAAAAGGAATTTTCTTTAATCCTACCTTGGCAATAAGAACGGGTATAAATGTGTACAGTTTGTAAGACTAGGATGGCCTAAAATTACATCACATAAGTGACTCCCAATCACTTCAGCGTTTCCGTACTTACTGCTCGCTCTTATATTTCCCAGGAAGTTATTGTCCTGGTCAAAATATGATTTAATGGGAATATTAGTAATTAACTAAATGAGTAAAGAACGTTCAAACATTGGCCACTGGTTTAATGCGGCTCAGATATAAAAAAAATTGTTCGAAGTAAGGATTGAAATCTCTTTCGACCCGAGTAGCTTGCATTGCGTACTAACATTCGGAAGGCCAGAGCTCGTGTCCTGATTTGACCAATCATTCATAGTGATAGCAAATTAATTTTTCTAACTGCGGTCGCCCCTCGGCATCGATGGTCAAGCTCTAGAAATAAACAGCAGGTCCCAACTTTTGTTGGCCCACCACAAATTAGAGTAGGAGCTCGTCTGAAAATCCCTTCAGCGATTGCAAAGCGCCAATTATTTACATATTTATTTTTCTATGTACATATGTATGCATATAAAATAGCATAACTCTATGCAAGAAAATCTCGACGAGTCATGCAAAATGCTTATTACTCTTTATTCCGTTGACATGGTCACACTAATTCTCGGCTACTGTTTAGCATAGTCTAGCTTAGCATAAGTTTAGCTAATTGATCATGCTGTTGATGCCGTACTCTCTGTTGTCAGTTGTCTGCTATCCGACGGCCACTTACTTGACTTTTGTCACCTGTATCGTTTGCTGCACACTGTCCGGGTATAAAAGTATTTAAATAACGTGTTTTCAAACTCAGTCTAGAAGCGATCGCGAGCACATTGCAACAGAGCAACGATCAGAACGGAAACGTGAAAACGCACAAAATATTCACTTTCGTCTCGATTCGCAGTTTCGTAGTTGTTGTTGTTCTGCTTGAGATTTCCGAATTCCGCGTACGAAGTTATTTTCATCTAGCGAAATGTTTCAGTTTACTATTGTTCCGGTATAGTGAAGGCTTCCGCTAAATCAAGCTTTTTCGCAACGCGTTATTGTTGTTGTTGTTGTTGTTGTTGTTGTTATATCAAAATTATTTCCGACAGTAGGAAAGTCAACAAAGCTTTGCCACTCAACCTGAGCCGCAGTTACATATCATTAGTCAGTGCATCGGTGAAACAGTGTGAAGTGAGTCATTTATTTAGCTAACAGACATACATATGTACATACACATGTAGTGTATCTGTATAAAATAATATAAATCGAATTTGGAAATGTTACCAGTTGTTTGTTTAAGTCATACAACATACATATGTACATACATACATACGTATGTAACTACTATATACTTACGGAGAAATCAAAAATCTGCGATGTTATAATATGAGGAATAACTGTTATTTATTGTAAAGAACTTGGCTGCGACTATTTTTTTTTTTTGTGGTGAGGAGAATAAAACTGCAAAATAAAAACAGATCTCTAGTTAAGTTAAACACATAATCACACATCAAATAAATTAACATGGACCGAGCACTCTTACTTTAATTTACCCATCTGTACACCGTTATGATTCTGCGCACCTACTTTTTTTACCCAACAGTATTTTACAGGAGCATTATTTTGTACTTCAACTTCAATTTTAAACCGGTTGAACCTTTTATTCTTGTATTGGAACTTAAACGTGATTTCTAATCTAGTCAGTTAGTTAGTTAAACAGGTTACCCGATCACGGTACCCTGATCTCGTGATGATACCTATGTTGGTTCTGTGAAGAAGATTCTTCTCACATTTCCTGATACTCAAATCACTTAGTGCATTCTACGAAGTACAGGAGATTAAAGATGCCTAGAGATGCAAGCTCTGCAAAGAAATCGAAGAAGGAATTTTCAAGAAATCAATAACGGAAAGTAGTGAAAGTCGGGCAGTGGGAGAAAAGTTTTCTGAGAAACAGCACATCCTTCCATGAGTCCCCAGAACACAGTGTCCGGTTAATACGCTGGATACTTAGTTCTGTTTACCTCGATCAATTGCTCGTGGTTTCACTCTGTCATCTGCTGTTGCCCTTTTGGTGAAGGCTAGTCTTAACAAATACTTAGGAAAAGCGATATGCCTACGTCATGCTCAGAGTTTACTGGGGTATTAAAAAATGTCAACTCTTTCCATTTTATTCAAAACAAATTATCATCTAGCAAATTCTTTTCTTACTTCTGTCGCCTAAGAAAAATCCCTGGAAACAAATATTTTATTAAACATTTCTGATCAAACACGTTTAGTATCAAAAATTTTGAAGTGAAACTACTTTTTTTGGAAAAAACTTTTTCCAATGCGGTATGAACAAGCTACTTCCGTCTAAGGGAAAACTTGATGTCACTACTTTAATTACTGAGTTCTCGAAAAACAAAAAAAAAAACAATAGAAAAAAGTTAATATTGGGTGTAAGCATTATAACTTCGATGAAGCTGCCATTATATTTTTGTTTAAGATAATTATTTTTCCCTCACGACATTATGGAGAAGGTTTGTGAAAGAAAAATAATTTAGGAAAAATATTGATGACGGCAATAGCCGAGTGGTTAGCATTCTTCTTCTTTACTGGCGTAGTGGTTAGCATTGCATTTTAATATTCGGAAGTCCAGGGTGCCTGTTCTGGTCTGACAAAATCTCCAACGCCTCTCCCACAAGGAATATCACGCCCTCCAAGTGTATTTCTGAAATAAAAATCTACGCTTCTCATAAAAATCCAGCGTTGGCACCGCTTACGCGATTATAGCCGAATCAATATTATCGCGCCATTCCTCTCTTCTTTTCGATCTCTGGCGTCAGTTGGAAATACCAAGTGAAACCAGGTCACTCTCCACTTGATCCTTCCAACGGAGTGGAGGTCTTCCTCTTCCTCTGCTTCCACCGATGGCTACTGCATCGAAAACTTTCAAAGCTGAAGTATTCATATCCATCCGGACCACATAACCCAGTCAGCGTAGCCGCCGTCTTTTCATTCGCTGAACTATGCCATATCAACGTACAGCTCGTACAGCTCATCGTTCCATCGTCTGCGGTATTCGCCGTTGCCAATGGGCAAATGACCATAAATCGTTCACAGAACTTTTCTCTCGAAGACTCCTAGAGCCGACTTATCTGATGTTGACATCGTGCGCCATATAGTAGGACCGGTATAATAAGCGACTTGTAGAGTTTGGTCTCTGTTCGTCGGGAGAGAACTTTACTTTTCAATTGCCTACTTAGTCCAAAGTAGCACCTGTTAGCAAGAGTGATTCTGCGTTGGATTTCAAGGCTGACGTTATTATTGGTGTTAATGCTGGTCCCTGGATAGGCGAAATTATCCACGACCCCGAAGTTATGACTGTCAACAGTGACGTGGGAGCCGAGTCGCGAATGCGATGACATTCTGTTTGATGACAGGAGATATTTCGTCTTGCTCTCATTCCCTACCACTCCCATTCGCTTCGCTTCTTTATCAAGTCTGGAGAAAGAAGAACTTACAGCGCGGTTGTTGAGGCCAATACTGTCGATATCATCGGCGTACGCCATCAGCTCTACACTATTATAAAAGATTGTAACTCTATTGAGCTCTGCAGCTCGTATTATTTTCTCCAGCAATAAGTTAAAGAAGTTACACGATAAGGAATTACCCTGTCTGAAACCTCGTTTGGTATCGAACGGCTCGGAGAGGTCCTTCCCGATCCAGGCTGAGTTTTTATTACTACTTAAGGTCAGTTTACACAGCCGTTTAAGTTTTGCGGGGATACCAAATTCAGACAAAGCGGCATAGAGGCAGCTCCTTTCCGTACTGTCGAAGGCGGCTTTAAAATAGACGAAGAGGTGGTGAATGTTGATCCTCTTTTCACGGGTCTTTTACAAGATTTGGCGCATGCTGAATATCTGGTCAATGGTTGACTTAGCAGGTCTAAAGCCATACTGTTAAGGTCCAATCAGTTTGAGGACGGTGGGCTTTAATTTTTCACACAATGCTCTCGACAGGACGTTATTTGCGATATTAAGTAGGCTTATCCCACGATAATTGGCGCAAAATATGCGAAAAGCATAAAGAGGAATGATAAAAACAAATAAATTTTGGGAGCAATGATATTATTGAAATTATTAAATGAATTGAATGGATTGTATAGTTTACCAATAAAAAAAATGGCTTCCACTTTCAAAACTGCGCTGCATAACTCTTCGCACTGCAGAGGAGCCCAAAATTAAAAAAATCGTGCGGCGCTCTTGAATATTTAGTGTTTAAAGCCAAAATCTTGAGATAACGATCACATATGTATCTATGTACAATATGTACTGTGTTAATTGTGTTTATACAATAACAATTGAAAAAAAATTATTCTTACCATTTGTACATTTATAGAATGGTGTCCATGGTGGTTGACATAGGCTTCCTTATGATTTCTGTGATTCATGATTGACGCATGAGTGCAAGCGATAGCCCCAATAGTGCCTCTAACAAATGGTGACGATCTTGAAGCAAAAATTTCCTTTGTAGCTTGTCGCTCCATTCGAGGCAGGGGAAATCTAAACTTTGCAAAAAATATGGAACGGTTGATTGTGTCTATTACGCGATGGATACAACGACTAGACTAGATATTTTTATTATTCTTTTGCCTTTTAGTTGACTATCAAGTTGAGAAATGATTCTTCAACTTAATCTGGCGTTAATTTATATACCTCATCTTGGGATAAAATGTATCCCGAATACTCGAAAGTCATTTTTGTGTATTATTTTCTTTTTATATAATTTAGGCAATATTCCGATCTATTTTACTTAACTGTAAAATATCAAAATTCGGACGAAAGCGCTAACAACTTCAAAATATTCGTCACTTAGTTAGCGATTTGCCGTGTAGTTTACGACAACAGCCGATCAAACGTTAGCGAATATCGTTAAAATAAGTACACCGAACATTAAAATCGTTATAACACGATAGGTAATCCCGCCGCTGGTTTAAAAATATATCAATGCCCACTTTGCCACCTAACCCAAAATGAGTATGGTATCGTATTGATAGCGATACCCGACTTGATTACAGAAATAATTTGGGTATATAGCGAAATTTTAATGCGTTTTTTGAAAAATGTTTTAATTTTCAAAGAAAAAAGTTCTAAAATTATGAATAGATGTTAATATTAACCAAAGGTTTAATCAGCAATATATGTATGTATATTTGTTAGTGCAGCATTATGTATGTATATGCAGATATGTGGCCAACTGCAGGGACATTACTCACAGCTATACATTTGGACAATCAGTCATCTGTCTTGCTATCGTCACATTTTCGAATTGCAAGAGTACACTAAGCAAATGCATGGTTTGTTATTGATACTTTGATGATGCTTAAGTAATCTTTATTCCTCACCGTTTTCTCGAGAATATGAGCAAAGTAATCTTATGAGAGGGCTCTACCATATATGTATGTAGTAGTGCCACTTTGATAATTTGCAGGATGTTGCATGACTTCAGTGGTTTCGTTGCAGTGCAGTGCTATGTATGATCAGCGCCCGAACTTTACAACAATAAATTAATACCATAAAGTCTATTGGCCTTTAACGATAGCGAAATAATCTGCTCTGCATTGCATTGCCAACCACATCTTGTTTGTGGTCCAGATATAAGTTTTATATTTTTAATAAGTTAAACATTATTCTGATAACTCTGTGTTTGTTTTGACTCATTTATTCACAGAAAAACATAAAAATTAATATCAATTGGTTTTACATATGTACATATTCCCTATTCAGAAATTTAGATACTTTACAAGTAATTTGGGGAAACTCGGCCCAACTTTTTACTACTCGCGTGACTCACTTAATAAATGATAAATGCATACATACATATGTACTAAACATTGTATATATGTATATGTACATGTACATTTTTATACATAGTCACTGGTGTTGCATGCCATTCGATAAGGGAGGAAACTGCAAAATGTACCTGTAAGACATAATACACAATGTTTTTAGTTGACGTTTCGGTGTGTTCGTTTAAATATTGGTCAATCGCTTTTGTCCAAAAATCTACTTTTTTGAATTAATAATATGGACAGAATCAATGAAAATACTATATTCTAAGATGCTTGTATATTGTTCGAATTTAAATCTCAAATACTTGAGTGGAATTTTAAATCAGAAGAAGTTTTTCAAAGTTTAAATTTGTCTTGCAACTCCTTTCAAGAGATCTTTGGTGTTCCGTACATAACATCGGAGAGTAATTGGATTTTAAACACGTGGTTCGCGCGTGGTCCTCTTAGAATATATGTATATTTTGCAATTTACACATTTTTGCAATTAATAGAAGTAATTAATAAATATAGAAATATTTATTTAAAACAAAAGTATGAGGGAATAAAAATGGGTAAAGATGGTTTGGTCATTTCTCTCGATTATTTGCACTAGAATTTTGTTTTTTCTCAATTTGAAGTGCCTCAAATACATGTTTTCATAACAAAAAAATGGATTTCGCGTTGTCTTGGCCATATAGAATTTGTCAAACGAAGACACATCGAAAAGCAGCTTTCCTTTAAAACCACTTAAAAACTCACGTTCCACTCATACCAATTGATGTCTGCGCTAGTTTATTCGAGATTTTTATCGATTAGATGGTATATATGTAAATATGGTATAAATATAAATTGGTTGCGCCAGATAATTGATACATTCCTCCTACAAAGGTAGTTGGAAGATAAATTTACAATCTAAGGCCTTCAACACAAGTAGTGTCCTAAATTTTCAAATTCACGAAATTAAAAGTAAAGTTAAGAGAATCTTACTGATTTATTGTCCTAAACGGCATAATCCTATTTACTTCTCCTTAGGTGATGTTCTTCAATTTTGTATAACTTCTGTATGCGCAACTATATCCTACGACTTTAGAGAACGCTGAGTGTTTCATTTCAATCCAAAAACATATACTAAGTTTGATGGAAAAATTTAATTTCAAAAGAGTTTAATTCTTACAACGGGAAAGAAATATTAAAGCAGTTATGAAAATCATGATTTTTGACCATAATTAGATAGTCAGTTTACTTTTTATGCTAAACATTTACGAGCTGTTCGAGCATTTGAGCAGCGAGTACTCACACACTCGTTCATAGCTCATTACTCGAAAATTTTCGAGTTTTAGCTCGAGTAATTCGAGCATTTTTGAGAATTTTAGATCAAAAATTTGACTTTTTTCCCCAGAACTACTTTCTATAGTTTTAATTTTATTTATGCAAAGTGTAAAACTGAAGAAATTTTGACAAACAAAATTGAAATTTGAAAAATTTCAAATTATCATTTAAGCAGTTGAGCAACGAACGAGTATCGAGCGAGTAACGAGCTCTAATATGTACATTCTACAATAAAATAGTATTTATCATATAAATTCAAATTAATATTTTGTTGTCAAAAAATATACAACATTTTTAAATTTTCGCATTTTCTCTACTATTTGCACCAGTAGAGCTCACCAACGAAACGAATTCTAGTTCTTAAAAAAAATCGTATTGCGCACATGCATCTTCGTTTAGATCGTTTGCGATCGTTAAAACACGAGCACGAGCACAGAAAGTACCTATTGGATTACTCCTTCGAACCACATTTGCACTCCTTTTTTTGCACTCATTTTTCTATCACACTGTCATATCGTTTATCGTTTCAAGAAATCGTTAAAAATATTAATGTTTCAATAAATAAGTGCTGCAAAAACCCTTAAAACATATTCCAAAAAAATCGGAAAATTGTTAAAAAAAAATACATTCCCTTTTTTTACGACGAACCCAGCGTTACCCACCTCCCGTCCAACCGACCGAAAGGCGCGTCGGAGAGATAATCGAAAAATCCAACAGACCGGTGACCAAAAACCAGTAACAGTCCGAACCCGAAACTGATCGCGGAAGGTCGCGGTTACACTTGCCTCTCACACTAAACAGCTACAGATTTGTTCATCAGCTGTTCTAAAATTGCATGAAAAAAAGGAGAGAGAATTTATTTAATTATTTAAAACACTCAGTAAGCAGGTTTTAATACAGAAAAGCGAGTCAGAGGAATATATGTTGGCAGAATGTGTATTAAAATTGTTACACGAAGATCTAAAATGATCGTGCTTTTCAAAGTTTATTCTGCATGAGCTCAATGAAAGGGGCCTAAAGTGTCTAGATGATCTTAAAGGGATGGTGAAGTTAAGCTCGCTAAGTAGTAATGGGATTTTGATAACACCTCTTATCAATTTAGTTAAAAATAAAACTCCAAACATCTTTCTACAACTGTGGAGTGTAGGCAGATTAATGAGCCGTAAACGACTTTTGTACGAATGCAGGTTCTTGTTCACATCCCAGTTTAAATTTCTTAAAGCGAATAGTAGGAATTGCTTTTGTATTGATTCCAATTTATCACCATACAATTAATAGTGCGGACTCCATACAACTGAGCCATACTCCAAAATGGGCATAACAAATGAGGTAAAGAGTAATTTGGCAATGTATGGGCCCTTGAACTCCTTATTATTAGCAAAGCATTTATATGATTTCTAAAATCTAGCTTAGGGTCCATTGTAACGCCTAAATCAATAATTTTTTTTCCATTTCGCTCATATCAGAGCACTCGTAATATATACATATGTGGATGTGAAAGTCAGAACATGAGTTATTTGATTTCAATCCGAATCGACAGGGACATTTGCGGATGTGAAATTGGGAGCACGGCTGGGAAACAAGTTTTGGAAGTTAGAAGTTACGAAGCAAAAGACGAATTTATAAGTTAAGATTAGTCAACAACAATGATGAGTTACAAGAGTTGAGTATTAGTCTAAATTAGTCTCAATCGATTTCCGCTCATAACATTTCAAAGAATCCAACGCTCTATAACGGATATTGCAACAAGTAATAACATGTAATAATAATTTCTACCACCTCACCACTGCTACACGTATGTTCTTTTGATTTCTAGAATACCACGGACATAATATTGTATATTTTTTGTTACACGCTGTTTATGTGGCTACTCTTCACGGTAGCCGGTTGATTAACGATTATGACTGTGGGGCTTGAAGTGAAATAGTATTTAACTATAAAAGTATGAAACAGATGCTTAGTCGGATTTAAAAAAAAAAATCTTCCAACCACTTGTACATTGATGTCATTGGTGTCCATGGTGATCGACATAGACTTCTTCATTATTTCTCCGACTCATGATTGACGCATGAGTGCAAGCGATAGCCCGAATAGTGCCTCTAACAAATGCTGACGATCTTGAAGCAAATTTCCTTTACAGCTTGTCGCTCTAGTTGGGTCATAGGAAATCTAAACTTCGCAGAAAACATCGAAAGATTGATTGCGTCCGTTACGGGATGGCTACAGCGACTGACTCATGGATTTTCCCGATTGTCCGCCAACGGGACGTTGATAGCATCCAGTTGCGAAGAATTGCAGTGTTAATAATACCAGTTAGATTCTAGTTAACAACTAGTATTTTTCCTTACAGGGAATCTAGAGAACAAAAACACACATCAACAAATTTATATTTTTGGTATACTATTTTATACAATCGTTAAAAAAATGTAGTTCAACGTAGAAGGGAGTATCTGCATATCTCCTACGCCACTGTAAAGCGGTCATGCCATAGGTTTACGAGTATATGTACCTATATAAATAAACATTTGTTATAACTTCAAAATTTACCTAGACATACTCGTAGATATGCATTTGTATATGTACATGTATTTATTATCATGGGTGGCTCATACATACATACATACATAAGTACTTTCTATATTTACGAGTTTTTCTTAAGGCATGGCACACGCATACACACCTGGGGATAGCTAAGCGAATTCAATAGGAAGCGCAAATGTATGGTTGTATGAATGTGCACAGGTATACATACATATATGTATATTAACAGAACTTACTAGCAGAATAACTAGAAATTCTAGTGAGCCATTGAGTCAAAAACTAGACGTTCACTAAAACGGTCGTAGTAGGAAACTCGCTAGGATAACACAGTGCGTGCGAGGCAATTCTCCCGACGACGGCTTGTCCCGCGTGACGGTCGATAGTAGTACAGTGTGTAAATAGTAATGGAAATTTGTGCACGGTACCTCTTTGGTGTTGAAAGTGTGAACCACAAAATTTTTAAGAGGAGAAATGAGAACTGAGATATTTAAGAAAATTTTGTTTTGCTGCGTGTAGTATTATTATTCTAAATTCTGTTAGTGTAAAATAATCGATTCGAATGAGTCCTTTAAGTGAGGCAACAGCTTAATTGAGACCACGAAAATAATGGCATAGACTTATACATAAGCGTACATACATATGTACATACAATATGCCAACCGTTCAGAACTAAATACAGGTGTATTCGACAATGACACATTTGACAAAAAAATACATACATATAACTCAACTTCTGCAGTTATTTTTGTTATAAATAAATCAAACTTCTGGTGAGAAAAAATGAGAAAAATGTGTGATCGAGATATGAGAAGTGCTTTTGGCAGTGTACTACGGATAAATGTTTGACACAAGGTTTGTTTCTTTGTGATATAAATAATAAAATAAATAAATAAATTTCTAGCACACTTTCCCATGAAATAAATTATTGAATTTTTTTGTAAAATATTTTTTAATTTTTCCAAGCACATTATTTATATTAAAAATATGCAATAATCAAAGATAATTTACGCAATCCTGATCGGAATTGATAGATTTACAAATGGTATTCTGAAGGTGATAAGTCAGAACTGTAGGGTTGATATGGCGTCGGTTCTTAATAGAGTTGAGTTATTTTTTGACGGGTTATCAGTGAGCGCATTACGCCTTCGTGGATCACTCAGTTCAGTGTATTTTTTCACCTCACGCTGACACTGGCGTTCATTAAGACGATTATCACGATAAATTTTACATAATTTCTTCCGTGCTTGCAACGCATTGTTCCAGCCGATCTTCACCCAGCCAAAACAGCCAGAAAAAATTACTTTTTGTACTCAAAAGTACTGAAAAACAAATTACAACCCATTTACAAACGGTCTTTCACTTAGAAGTGTGAGGTCTTAGTATATAGTAGGACCATGAAATCCAAGCATAAATAAAAATAAAATTGAATATCCACGAAAAATGACATATATACCTAATAATTTTTTTATTAACAATAAAAAATATAAAAAACGACCGAGAAAGGGAAACCTGCTGCCGGCTAGAGGCCACCTACTATTTCCCTAGAAGGGAAAAATGTACGGAAGTCGAGCCCATCGGTAGCAAGGAATACATCTATTTATATCTATACTGATATTGAGCTAGCTCTTGCTGGCGAGGCTGTCACTATCGACTAGCTCAGACTCTTCGGCGCCTTTAAATGTCTTTTAAAACAATGCACCTTAGAGAAACACTTAAGGTCTTGGAACTATTCTCAATTAAGTCATACTGCTAAATTATTGTTTCTGTTACTTACAATAGAAAACTTAGCAATACACCTGTGATACGAATATCATCTCCATAAACTAGGCAAATTGGAATCGGCGGAGTGCAGAGCGAAACCATGAAGCCGATTGTGACATCACATCTTCCACGATGCTCCAGCTCTAAACTCACGAAGGTGAGACAAAGGCCTGGTTGGGATACACGCCTAGTTGCTGTCAGGTCCTCAACCTTCCTCCAATAAATATGTATATACAACTGACTAAAACAACCTGCTGCGCACTGAAACATTGTGTAGTAATTGGGATATTTAAAAGAAGAGCAATGATCGGATCACAATAGCCTGGTAGAGAGACGCTTTAAAGAGTACATATGCTCGTACATGTGCTGTGTACTTTATGCAAGCCGATTCTCTCAAAAGTAATAATTTTACGTTTGTTGAATAATGTTATTGTCTTATCTTATCTGAAGTATGGAAGTGTTTTTGTCTAATCTTGTAACTTATATTTGTTTGTGAGTTGTGGACTGAATATGCCGCAACTACCACTACACCACTCCTCCTATCTTAGATAACTGTGTGCAATAAAATCATAAAGATGAGGTAACAACCCCGTGGATATAATTTTCAAATATGGTTGTTTAATATTACAAAACCTTTTCAAATACATTTACGAAAACTATAAGAAAAAACGCTTATCTCTTCTAAACTCCTCAAAATAAATGCGGTCTCGTTGAACTTTAGGTAAATATAGTATACGTGTAGACGCTTGTTTGTATGTTAAGAAATATTTGCACGAATTTTAAAGCTTGGTTGTAACCTTGAGACTGATCTTGAAAGTATAAATCCAAATATTTAATAAGTATTTATCAATTAAAAATATCAACCTGAGAACGGCCATCGATCAATCAGTCTGACATACGTTGTGGAAACTCTAGCCAGCTGCATAATTTCGATTAAAGGGTCAGATATTTACATACACATTGGGATTGTGCCAATAGCCATATATTTATTTGGCTTGTCTGCCTTTCTTTCGCTATCTGGCGTCAGTTGGAAATACCAAGTGAACCCAGGTCACTCTCCACCTGATCCTTCCAATGGAGTGGAGGTCTTCCTCTTCCTCTGCTTCCACCAGAGGGTATTGAATCGAAGCTGGAGTGCTTTCATCCGCGTAGCCGCTGTCTCTTCATTCGCTGAACTATGTCAATATCATCGTATAGCTCGTACAGCTCATCGTTCCATCGTCTGCGGTATTCGCCATTGCTTATGCGGAAAGGACCATAAATCGTTCGGAAATATTTTCTCTCGAAGACTCCTAGAGCCGACTCATCAGATGTTGATATCGTCCACGCTTCTGCGCCATATAGTAGGACCGGTATGTTGAGCGACTTGTAAAGTTTGGTTCTCGTTCGCCGAGAGAGGACTTTACTTTTCAATTGCCTACTCAGTCCAAAGTAGCACCTGTGGGCAATAGTGATTCTGCGTTGGATTTCAAGGCTGACGTTGTAATTGGTGGTAATGCTGGTCTCTAGATAGACGAAATTATCTACGACCTCGAAGTTATGACTGTCGACAGTGACGTGGGAGCCGAGTCGCTAACGCGATGAGTGTTTGTTTGATGACAGGAAATATTTCGTGTTGCTCTCAGACCCATTTGTTTCGCTTCTTTATCAAGTCTGGAGAAAGCAGAACTTACGGCGCGGTTGTTGAGGCCAATAATGTCGATATCATTGGCGTACGCCAGCAGCTGTACAATCTTATAGAAGACTGTACCTTCTCTATTCAGCTCTGCAGCTCGTATTATTTTCTCCAGCAATAAATTAAAGAAGTCACACGATAAAGTCTCACCTTGTCTGAAACCTCGTTTGGTATCGAACGGCGCGGAGAGATCCTTCCCGATCCTGACGGCGCTGTTAGTGTTGCTTTGTCTCAGTTTACATAGCCGTATAAGTTTTGCGGGGATACCTAATTCAGACATAGCGGCGTAGAGGCAGCTCCTATTCGCGCTGTGGAAGGCGGCTTTAAAATCGACGAAAATTTGGTGTGTGTCGATCCCACATTCGATGACGCATGGTGAATATCTGGTCAATGGTTGACTTTTCAGGTCCAAAAGCCTCACTAATAAGGTCCAATCAGTTTGTTGACGGTGGGCTTTAGTCTTTCACACAATACGCTTGATAAGACCTTATATGCGATGTTAAGAAGGCTTATTCCACAGTAGTTGGCGCAGATTGTGGGATCGCCTTTCTTGTGGATCGAAGATCAAACAACGACGTTTATTTCAAGATGTATTTTTGACAACATTTGGAAGGTTTAGGCCTGGCTAATCTCTGATGGATAAAAAATATGGAACTTCCGCTCCTTTAGCAGAATATAAAATTTTCTTAGGAAACTTTAAATCGAATTGTGATTATATTGTACATATTTGTGATAAATAATCAATGACAATGACAATTTTTCCATTTTGGCTATGTATGGCTATACGAGTATGTGATATGCTTTTTGCGTAAAGTTTTATAAAATCGTCCTTTTAATTTGACTATCAAATCTTTTCAACCGTTTTATCCACAGCTGTAACTGTAAATCCGCAATGAAAATCTTTATTTTAACTTTATTCAGTTTTTAATCAAAACATATTTTGGAGCATAAATCGCCTAATGCAGAATGTATTCCTTAATGGATTTATAGAACATTATGTACTGTTGTATGACGACGAGGTAGTTGGAGTGATGGAAAGGTTATAATTTGAATTTTTGCGTTTTGATTTTAATATTAATGTGAGCTTTGATTGTCACTTAACAAAATGTAGATTTTTATAATGTACATACATATATACATACTCGTATATACAAGCTCGTGCCAAACCTACATTAATTCTTTACTTTAAAAGTTTAACAATATCATACGCATATACCTGAAGGTATTTCAAAGAACATACATACATATATACATACGAGTACTTATATACAAACATATGTACATAATAACGAAATACGAAATTTCAAAATTGAAAACAAATTGTAAGGTAATACATATGTACATATGTATGTACGTGTATATTAGGATTGTCATATCGTTAGATTGACAGCAGCGTCTACGACGTGATAGACTTATAAAAATCATATTTCTCGTCTACTGCGTTACGCATCTGGTAAATGTTTTGGATTAAAACCTGCAAGTGGGACAAGTCGCAAACACACAATTGTCCTCTACGAATGTCATTTCTACATGTGTAAATAAATATTAATTCGCACAGTTTGGAAACATTTATAAATGCGATATTATACAATACCTTGACTATAGATATTTCATTGCCTTTATTGTATATATGGTATGTACATAGGTATGTATATACCTCAAAAGTGACACCACTTAAGAGATCAGAAATGTTAAGGAAAGGTTGGTCCGTTGGTCTTTAGTATAGAAGATTTCACCGATCGACTATAACTTTGTAAGAAAAAACTGTTGATTGAAGCTCGAAAGTGGTAGATACTCGTACGGAACCGCAATTGAACTGTGCTGTCAGGTAAAAAACTCATTTGCAGTTTTGAAGAAGTTTGGCCAGCTTTAAAAAAAATGGCAAAATTGAACCATAAATACGATTTTTTTGAGTAAATAGCTCAGTTCCAGGTTCACTTTCCGGGGAAAACTTAAATTTCCTTTCCTACAGACTTTCTCCTGGCAATTGCGAACAGCTGGAAAGAAGTTTAACCAAAATTAGCCCAACAGACCGCAAATGACGAATAACTTTTTTTTTCTACCAGTTTTATACGTATAGATAGATTTTTTTAGGTAATATTTTCAAATTAATATAAGAAAAAATATATGTATATATTATACATGTTATATATGCTCGTACATATGCATATGTATGTACATATGTATATGCGCTTATGGCTTATATGCACACTCTTCTATGCTGTGTATAGAATATTCATAAAATAATAGTGTAATAAGCTCATTGAATGTTGGCAATAATTCGGAAATGAGTTGGTATGCAAGCCACGTTCTCCACACTTAAGTTAATAAAAATAAATTATTTGCGTTGTCAACTAGGTATTTTTATTTTTTTTTTCCTCAATGTGCACATGTTAAGACATACATTATACGAGTACGCACATACATTGTACATATATATTTTATTTTATTCTGATTTCTATCAAACGAAAACTCGCGTTAGAAATTCAAATGTTTATTATTTTTAAAAAGTGAAAAATATATTAACACAATTAATTCATCTCCGTGGCACTCTTTTAAACACCCTTAAAACACGGAGCATGCATTATATTGTAAGGGTTTATTCAATTTTATTTATACATACGTGTATATATATATTTATTTATTTATATGGAGCCATATATGGTATGTGCATACATACGTGTACATATGAAGGGGCTTAATACCAAACTGATTGGCTATTTTTTAAAACTTTTGATTTCAAAAAGAATTACTCAACAATTCTAGTGCCTGGAAACTGTAACGCCTAAGATCAACAAGCGTTATTCGTTCATTAAAAAATATTTGCACATAAGTCAATTCGCGGTTTGTAACAAAATGAAGTACATATTCGTAAGTAACATACATATTCATTTAAACGAATGTATATACGAATATATATAAAAGCCTAGTGATCACTGCACGCCGGTAACTGCACTACGACTTATATACATATGTACATATGTACATGTATAAGTAAACACATATACACGTATATAATTTGTACGTATTTAGTTATGAATTTACATACATATGTATGTATTTACTTATGATTCTTTATACGCGTGCCTTCATACGTCTTCGACAGTGGTGCGTACCGGCTTTACCCACAACTAGCGAGACTCGCGAGTATGACAAACTCAGATGATTCCAAGAAGTCAAGTATTAATCATCAACAAATTGTGCGAGAGGGTAGGTATGCATGTATGTGGTTCCCTACAACATATCGTAATATTCATCGATCGTGTCTGCAGAACGGGTTAAACAACACTTTCTTGAGTTTTCGCAAAGTTAACTGCTGCTATTAGCGCTCTCAACAAATATGTATGTATGTCGAGTTCCATAACAAAAAACACAAAAAAAACACAACCGCCCAATGCATTGGAGGGCCAACAAGTGAAGAGTAAATAATAATCACAATAACAAAGCAAATTCTTGTATACGCAGCAGACTCTCAATAGCGGGAGCACACGCTCGCTCGAAACAGCTGGAGCTAATGCCGACACGAACGTTGACAAAGACATCAACAAAAACTAGAAAGCTCCATAATCATATTCTCCCACCGAAGCAGCTTTCCGGCAAGCTGCAAGCCAAACGATCAGTGGGTGACTTGTACTGCCGCATTGTGTACGTTGTGGTGTTCAGTTTATTTTCGCTCGCTGCGCTGGGCGGTTGTGTTTCTTAAACGCGTAAAAATCCGTTTGCATTTCTATTTGCATAACATTTGCATTTTTTTTTTTTTTTTTGTTTAATTTAAACAACAAAGTTTTATAAATAGTGAAGAAGTGTATACAAAGCGCTGGATAATTTAGGAGCAGTTTAGTGAGACATTTCGATCTGTTCGATTAAGACCGGTGCTATTACAAATTAAGACACACACAACAAATATATGTACGTATATGTATAATACATACATACCGTCGAATCGCAGCAATTTATCAAAGCAAAGTGAATTCAATATATCCCAGTTTATTCAGTTGCATCGAAGAAAAAAGCTGCCACTTCAAATCCAGTTAATAGCGTTTGCAATTGTGTAAGGAATATTAACGTACTTATATTTAACTTCATGTAACTCAAACTGTCTGTCCACTGCATGTATGTTGCAGTTGTTGGTGGCACTATTATATCATTGAGTCCAAGTGATTAACAAATTTAGACGGTTATGTACGAGTATAATAATAATGATTAAAGAGTAGTCGGTTCAATAAACTGGCCCATACTTTCAACAGTGTTTACATAAAGCAGTATATATTTCTATATACTTAAAGTAATTTTTATATTATCAAGA
Organism: Ceratitis rosa; assembly: GCA_037013455.1. Classification (NCBI taxonomy): domain Eukaryota; kingdom Metazoa; phylum Arthropoda; class Insecta; order Diptera; family Tephritidae; genus Ceratitis; species Ceratitis rosa. Next base: position 17,889,523 of record JAWMAG010000005.1, read on the forward strand.
TAAAGGACTTTGTTGCTGTGCATACATTTATTGTTAATTCAAAGATTAGCACTGTTTAATAAAGTGAAACAAAAAATAAAGTAAACAAAACAAAGTGTTTCTGGTTGAAGAAGCTCAAAATATACATAAGTATGTGATTTGACAGCAAAGTTAAAAAACAAAGTCTTCAATAATACTGCCTTCGAAGATTTTCACTGTCGAAGTGAATAATCTGCTATTTTCTAAGTCAGGTCTCGCTTATCTTTGATACCGATAGCCTTGAAATTCCTAGTAAAAATTTTTTACTTTACTCAAATATTAAATTCAAATTCTAATAAATATATAAGTTAAAACTGTAGACTGTAGATTGTCCTTGAAAGTGCGAGACAGGCAAAATAGCTTTGATAACGATAGGTACGAGTATATCGTAACAACTTTCTGACCATAGATACGTAATCTTATCAACAAAATGGCCAATAAATGTATGCATGTATTGTATACAAACAATTACTCAACAAGATCAGAAAACCATTTCAAATTTTTTTTTTTTTTTGAACACATTAAATGCTTAGCAAATAAATACAAATACTTGCTGACTTTATCAATGTTTTTTTTTTCAAACACCTCAAGTCAACTAAATTATCTATGCATACTCGTACATACCAATTCTCATATACGTATAAACATTCATATGCGTACAATAATTATCTTACGAACTAAAAATTGTAAATAAATTTTAATTATTTGATGAAATGGCGAATGATAGGTCGAATTCTTTAACTTATTCATAACGATTGTGGGAGTTCATTATACACACATACTCGTATGTACTTTCTATATTACATATATTCACTTCATTCGATTCATTTCCTGATTTTATTCATTATTTATTTATGTAGATATGTTTTTATGCCTGAATATTCTTACGCAGATCCATACATAATACTTTCTCCCATAAATTAAACTTGATTAACGCGTCAAACGTCAGGATACTCGAGCAGATGACCTTAAGTGTACAAATACAAAAAAAAAACACGTTCACGTTCATTCAAATACAAATTTAAATGTTTTTAACAAAGGATTTTGGGAAAGCTTGTAACGTTTAATACATTTTACTTATATATGTATATGTCATATACAGTATATTTCTCAATTCAATACTCATTTGGTATCTTATATACATTTCTAAGTGTATGTACATATATACTATATTTACATTTAATAATTATTGCATTTCTTCGCAAATAATTGGGGCTTCACTAAGTCAAGTGAATGAAAATGAGTCATACGCATATACTCGTATGTATGTATATATACGTATATATATATGTATGAATGCTCAGATGTATAGTCATTTGTGATATTTCGCGGCTTAAAATACATCATTTAGTTCTTTGTTGTATTCAGGAGACAAAAGATTTTTCGTATTGATAAAAATTAATTATTTTTTACTCTTATAACTTTCTCTTGGTTATGATAATGATTCATTTAAGCAATATGTATATAGATTCAACTTAGGTTTAGAAGCGATAAAAGCAATTGCACTTTAAGCGGGATTTGGATCTTCCTCGACATTGCTATGCTAACTGCTTGCTAAGAAATCTTCTGTCATTGCCATAATGAAATTATGTGTTGAAGAAAAATTTATTTTTAAATTTTTAATAAATATTTCTGTTACCTCCCAATTTATTTTCTTTAAAAATCCTCAAGAACGTAGAGTCTTTTCAATCTTCATTCATAGTAATCACCAGAGTCAACGCAAAATTAGACTTAAAAACATTTGAGTTGTTTTCGTGGCGTTAAATATAGTCAAACGTACTTACCTTAATTAAAAATTAAAAATAAAAAATTAAAAATTATATTTTCATAGTCACTTGTGGTGTTACCCATTTCACTTGAGTCGGAAATAGTACATAATTCAACCAACTTATTTATACACTTTCTTATATTATCTATGCACAAGCATCTGTACCGTATCCATACATACGTACGAGTATGTATGTACATAACATTATTCAAAGAACGTTTTTACTCGATTCCTAAACTGCATTTAGCAAAGCCATAAAGTTCATAACACAAAAAAATTAAAAATACCAACTTCAGCTGCGTTTTTAGCTACGGAGCCAATACATACATACATACATACATACATACATTGTGTATAAATGTACAAATACACGAACAGTTTAAATTAGAAGCGTAGAAATAAATGCATTCATGCACTTACATATATGTATATGTATTCATAATGATTATTTTCGTATACGCTTAAAATATACATACATATGTGTATGTGTATTTACCGATGCATGCAAAAAGCCAAAGACTACACTAACCATGGTTGACCTTAAACTTCATAGCTGACCTTCAATCCACAACAATAATTACAAATACGGGTAGTTGATTCTATCTAAAGGGGTTATACATGAATGTTCATATACATATATACTATACCAATTTATTTATTATTAATTTTTATAGATACAAGTACATATGTATGCATGCAAATCTAAACAAATAAATGGGAGCTTAAATCTCCATTCCGGAGATTTGATTGTTTTAGAGTTAGGAGAGCGCGAATCGTTGTTCTGAACTCTTAATTAGAACAACTTGTTGATTCGCTCATAGTCAACACATAGACTGTCCAGCTTTCAGATATTCATTATTTTTAATATACATAAGTATAGGGTTAACCATTTTGCGATTTCGGAAAAAAATCTAGATAAAATGAAGTTAAAATTTTTTTTTATGAAATTGCCTCCTATTAAAAGTTTAAGCCTTGACATTATACATATGTATGTGAAACATTACATATTTCAGCTAATTTTCGACCACATATTGAGCCGTATCTCAGCCATAACTTAACGAATGTTGGTTTTCAAAAAAGAAAAAACTCTGCTTGACATCACCAAGGCGAGAGATTACGTGGCCGCCCGCAATAAAGCCATATTCGCTCCTATGTGTGGCATATGGCACCATCTTGTTGAAACCACATATTGTCCAAGTCGTGTTCTTCGAAAAAATCGCTTATTATACTACCATAACGCTTCGAATTAACAGTGACAGTCTCGCTGTTGTCCTTTTCAAAGAAGTAAGCTCCAATCTCATACCACCGGACCAAAGAGCGCACCAAACAGTAAGTTTTATTTTGCTGTATTGGTCTCTCTTCAATTATTTGAGGATTCTCGGCGCCTAAAATGCTACAATATTGCTTATTTACGTATTCTCCGAGTGAGAAACGTACCTCGTCGCTGAAGATAATTTGGCTTAAAAAATCGCCGTCCACTGTTTATTGTTTGAGCAACCCGTCGTCGTATTTACGTCGTTGTAAATGGTCGGCTGGTTGCGGCTGGATGTAGATTTAAGTCTAATTGCATAATGAGCTATAATGTACAGTATGAAAGTCCACTCTCCTGGGAACGTCGAACAATAGAACCACTCGGGTACACTTTCACTCCCAGTAGCGATATTTGAAGTGGTACGACTGGTTGTTAAGCGATTCATTTTCATAAATGCCTGACTTCTAGCAAAAGCAGAACATTTTTGGTTTGACAGTTAAGTTTGAGTGATGTGACTTCTGAAACCACGAAATGGATAACCCTATACAACTGACCGTTGCTTACAAAAACTCTAAAGTTATTCAAATTTTTTTTGTTTTTTTTACACAAAATTCCAATCGAACTTAGTAGGCATATCCATGAAGATATATATATGTATATCTATCTATATCTGGGAGAACTCGTTTCGAGTAAGTTATATACAATTTACTATACCCTCAGCAGTTGGATTTTAGTTCGAGATATCGCTATTTAAAAAAGAATCAGAACCAAAATTTAGAAATTGTTCTCACCATGGGAGCACTATATGGTATACTCGTCTGTGGGAATGCTGTTCAAAAGATATTTAACTGATAAAGCTTTTTGTAAAATTTCATGCTTCGATAATTTATTTTATTACCTGAACAACAATGAACTCAGATCAAATTATCCGATTAATGCAAAAATAATGTATGCTATATACGATATACATATACATATGTACATATATACATGTACCTATATACATATATTTATGGTTCTAATATATAAACCATTCATAGATATTATATAATAGATATTCTGCATGGAAATTTTGCCACTTTTGTTGATAGGGCAGCATGAGTTGGTCCATTGCCGTGTTACAATGGTGAATTTTGTAAGTACTCCAAAACGATATATTGAATCAAATGGAAAGTATTTACAAACTGTGCTATTTACTGCATACTCGTATGTGATTTATGTATTTTTGTCATTTTAAAAAACTCCTACAAGTATTCATATATACACATATACATACACACACATGTAATATCTTTTTATCCAACTCATGTACATATATATATATACAATATGCATACGAGTATATAAACTAGTACTTCATAATGAGTGTGTGTCGTGCAAATAGTAAAAATGACAAAAAAAAGTGGCGCTCCTTTTAACTGACGCATGCCAAACAAAGAATTGACAGTGGCCGAGACATTCAGCGCAGTTAGTCTGTGTCATGCCTTTGTTTTCATGCATTCGTATCACTAATATGTACATATGTATATTTACTAGATATATGTATATATATAGGTTTATACAAATGACATTTAACTGCATTGTCTAATATGCTAACATAAAATAAATATGTATCATAATATTAATACACACATACTAACCATATTTCCAAATTGTTAAGCAACACTGTTCTTGGTTCACCGTTCCCATCTATTAAAATATTGAAAGAGCGTGTTTAAACTATATTCAAAAGCTCTTATTTACAAAAATATTTCCAAAAGTTTTTGAACTTGTCTAAGTAGTTTTTGAGATATTTCAATGTTAGTAGCAAAATGGAATTTTTTTCAAGTTTTGTTTGATTTTCTAAAAAAGTCTGGTCCCTCGCTAGATCACTCAGTTGCAGAATTATAATGTCTTTATTATACTCTTATAAAGAAAACACTACGATTTTATACAAATATTTTTTATTCCTAATGTTCGTTAGATTTTCATATGGAGAAAACAGGATTATTTTCATTATTATATTATTATTATCATTTAGTATTGGATGAGTGCATAAGTTCGTGCCCGATTCCGCTGGATGCCGTACGAATCGTTTGAGAGTGGCGCTCGTGAAAGAAATATATACATATTATATATCGTTGGAAAGGTGACAGTCCGAACTGTAAATCAAGCATAAAATAACTTCATTTTGATTTGAGTTGCTTAGTGAAAAGACGCATGGAAGATGAACAACGAAAAAGATCATATGCGTCATATTATGTTATACGAATTCCGCAAAGGAAAAACAGTGGGCGCTGCAACTAAAGATATTCGCGAAGTTTATTTGGACCGTGCTCCAGCACTCCGCACACTAAAGAAATGGTTCGCGAAATTTCGTTCTAGAGATTTTAACCTCGAAGATCAACCTCGCAGTGGACGGCCTTCTGAGCTTGATGACGATGTTCTAAGGACTTTAGTTGCGAATTACTCACGTATTTCGACGGAAGAGGTTGCCAGTGAATTGAACGTCAACAAATCAACTGCGTTTCGTCGTTTAAAAAAGGTTGGGTACACTTTGAAGCTCGATACATGGGGGGTGCCACATCAGTATGTGAAAAGAACAAAGTGGACCGTATGTCAACAGCACTTTCTTTGCTTCGACGGATCAAAAACGAACCTCTTTTGGATCGGCTCGTGACTGGTGATGAAAAATGGGTCCTATACAACAATGTTCAACGCAAAAGAACATGGAAACAGGCACACGAAGGGGCGGAACCGATGTCGAAAGGTGGATTGCATCCGATGAAGGTACTGCTGTGCATTTGGTGGGATATCCGAGGCGTGATCAATTTTGAGCTCTTGCCAGCTGGAGAAACGATCACTGCCAACAAGTATTGTCAGCAATTGGTCGAATTGAAGAAAGCAATTGATGAAAAACGTCCGATTTTGGCCAATCGCAAAGGAGTTCTTTTCCATCATGACAACGCCAGGCCACATGTTGCAAAACCGACCCTGGCCAAACTGAAGGAGATGAATTGGGAAATCATGCCGCATCCCCCATATTCACCCGACATTGCACCTTCTGATTATCATTTGTTTCGATCGCTGCAGAACAATTTGAATGGAAAAAAATTTAGAAATGTGGAAGACGTCAAAAACCACCTTGACACCTTTTTCAACGAGAAACCGCGCGATTTCTATGAATCAGGCATCCGTAAATTGGTTGAACATTGGGAGTGGATGGCCGAACATGATGGCGAATACATAATTGATTAATAAAAGCGCTTTCTTCAAAAAATTTCAATTTTAGTTTGCACTTGAAATCGGGCACGAACTTATGCACTCATCCAATATTTTTGCATACATAACTTTGTATGAATAAACATTTCAATTGAATATCAGTTAGTTACATACCTTTCAAATTCAAATTTGAACAAAAAACATTTGGCAGCCATTCAATGCTAAACACATACGTTTCCGAAAAGGTTAAATACTTGTGAATTACATTGTAGGTATTTTATATATAATTTGTAAATAAATACTTACATTTGTATGCACATCTGTAGGACTTTGGCAATTTCGTTTACATAAGCTGGCGGACATTTGATCACATGATTATATATAAATCTCAACGGTATCTTCTATCAAAGCGACCTATTTAGATTTAATCAAAACATACCCATTCTAAAGTGTATCTTTTTTTTTTTTTTTTTTTTTGTTAAAAGCAACAGTAGTCAATTTTCACACAAAAGTTCACGAACACCGTTACAAATGCCTACAAGTGGGCGGCAACAGTATTATTAGATCCAATCCAACAGTCTTCCGTTTTGCTGGAAATAAGCCACAAATGTTGTTTTGGTGTGTGTTTGGTTTTAGTGTTTTGTTTTTAGTAGCAATGTAATTGCTGCAGAAACAACAACAGCAACAATAAATGAGAAAAGAACTCCTTTATTTCTATGCCAGTATTTATAGCATTCTTAAGGTGCAAGTGCTTACCTGTCATGAAAAGTATATAGGTACATACATCGACATATTATATATGTATATATATGGTATGTATATATATACGAATATATGTTTGCGTATGTGTGTTAATTTTTAGGTACATTTTTATACCCTCTTTAAACAATTACTTACAGATATACATTTCCGTTTGACATTTAGTGATTCGCGTTTCGAATATTTGACGACAAATCCAGAATCGCTTGATAAAAAAGTAGATTAGAAAATTTGTTTCAAGAGTTTCAAGAGTTTTGCGTATACGAGGTATGATCAGAAAATAACCGTTATTTTTTCAAAAAGTATTTATTTATTCATCAATAACTATCTTGTCGCCTTCAAAGTAATGCCCTTCAGATATGTCATAGTAGTCTCGCCAAACGCCACAGTCAACATTTCAAATGTCCGTGCGCAGTTTCTTTGATCCATTTTTTCGAATAATAAAAAATCCAGAAAACATGACTAACCTTTTTATCTGTCAAAAACAAACTGACAATCCAAAATGGTTGATATTGCCAACATATATAACAGACAGGTTTACCAATATAACGGAAAAAAGCGAAAATCGAACATACGTAACTCACGGAATTGGAAAATAACGGATATTTTCTGATCACTGATCGTATATATATATTAATTTAAATATATAATTTGAATTACGTTTTTTAATAGATAAATACTTACGTATGTATGTTTATGTAATTAAACATATTAAATTAAAACGTAAAACCACAAATAATTTGTCCACCAAAATCACATATTCTTCTTCTTCTTTCTTTTTTCAGATTGTTCGAATTGTTGAAAAGTAAAATATCCCATCAACGGCCGTTTATTGTACTCGTCGCCTATAATAATAAATAATATACTATCAATTTTTAATTAACATCACACTGGTGATAGTGTCAGCCGAATTGTTGTGTATATATAAAAAATGTTACATCGCTTTTCGGGGAGAGAAAGTATTGGACAGTGTACAACGTTAGAAGACGACGCGACGGACTTTCAGATCGATTCCGAGCGAAACCGACCGATTAAAGAATACGTTCAACAACAATCAGACGCCGAATTCACTATCAAAATGCGCTCCTGCCAACAGTGTTCAGTATTTATAACTTTAGCCGTATTTCTAGCCCTAGTCACAACTGTTTCCTGTAATCCTGTACAGACAACGACGCAAGCCGAGGTACGTACCATACACAATAATACTACAAATATTGAGATTTTAATTAAAATTATTAAATTTATCTTTTATTTAAATTCACACTCGTATTTATGTACATATGTATATGTAGTAATACTGAAACTTCGATTTTGAGTTAGTAACGTAAATAAATATACATGTATGTACGTATATAAATACATATATTTATATAGCGATTTGTAGTGATTGATAAGACTGAGCTTTTTACCAAATAATACCTGTTGTAAATTTATTCAAAATATTGTATCTTCAAAAACAACGAAAACACTCTGACCCTGCATTATCTCTCTTATTTAACTAGTGATTTGTTTACCGAAATTATTACTCTTCACTTCTCATCTAGTAAAATCACGCTACTTTTATATGCAAAAGAAAAAGATTTTCTATCTTTGTCAAAGCATAACGGCGAGAGTTGTTTAGATGTTGATGATTTGTATTTAATTATAATATAATATTTACATATACATATACTACACGGTGTGTCCCAAAAATAACCGAACTTTTTGGATGTAAAATAGTAAAATACACATTATATTATCTTTGAAAGTTATTATTTATTCAAAATAGGTTCCATTTGACTCAACACAACGTTTGGAACGATCAACCAGCGCATGCATTGATTTTTTTATGTCATTTATAGAAATGTTCTTCAGTACCTCGGTTACGGCTGCTTCATTTTTTTTCAATTTTGTTTTAATTTTTTAAACTTCAATTTCAATTTTTTTTCAAGTTTGACACAAAATTTTATATTTGCTCTTTGTTCCATTTTTTTTGGAACCATTAGCACACTTTTGGTTTTATTGAAATGGTTGTCACTTTTACATCTGTCATCCGACTTACATGAAGTTAGGTGCGTTTGAAAGAGGATGAATGTATCTTTTTAATGTTGCAAATTTTCAATAGATGGCGCTGTATGTTGTATGATTTAAATATAAAGTTCGGTTATTTTTGGGACACACCGTTTACATATACTATACATACATGTACATACAAATATACAAATATGACGATTAAATGATTCATATGGCGGCCGCGGTAGCCGAGTGGTTAGCAATGCGTTTTACCATTCGGAAGGCTCGGGCCCAAATCTTAGTGTCGTACTAGCCGAGTGGTTAGCATTGCGTACCACCATTCGGAAGGCTCGGGTTCAAATCTTAGTGTCGTACTAACATCCAAAAAAAGTTATAGAAAGTTAATTTAAATAAAAAATGTAGTTAAATTTTCTAATTGCGTAGTATAAACTGTAGGTCCCTCCATTTGTTGGAAAAAACAGCTAGACGCAAAACCACAAATTGGAAGAGGAGCTATATATGCATACATATTATATATGTATATAAATAATTCATATTATTTTGTTTTTATTTTGCTTACAATGTTATTGTGGTCAATAAAAAGTGTCGAGAAGTAGAGATTTATTTTTTTATTTTTTTTTTTTTTTTGTAACTGTTTATAAGGATGTAAAGAAATATATGGAAAATTACATCTCATAATAATGAAAACTTTTTCATAGAAAAATTAAAACACCCTTAATCATTTATGTATAAAGCTAATTAAAACGAACCTTTAGATAGTAGTTGCATACGAGTACATACATATGTATGATGTTATGTATGTCTATTACAAGCATGTGATTTAATTATCCTGGCTAATTGATAAAGAAAGGGAATGAAATAAATATTTATTGGTTTCTTTTTAATAATGTCAATCAAAATTGGAATAAATAAATAATTATTTAACAATTGCCATAAATATGCATATGTAACTACATACATACATATGTATTTATGTATTTACGTACATATAATCACAAACTACAATAGCTATAAAAACCCGCCAGCAACACATTCTAGAAAATAACTTAATGATCTTGGCTTTTGGGATTAATGATTCATTTACAATGCTTTCTGAGAATTTAATAAACACAGCCATTAAATATCATTACTAACGTTTCCACCAAATACTTTACATTGGTTGGCCATCAATTGAAATTCATCACAAATCATTATAACGTTAGGTGGCACAACAAGGCCAACAAATATACGAAAATAGTAAAATTGTTGCATGACTGAGAGATAAGTGTGCACTTGCATATTGTGCACATAGAAGTATTTATTAAATGTAATTAGAAATTTCCACTTCCGATTTGTCCGATTACTCCATATAAACGTGAACACTGATGTGTACACGCTCTCACCACATACAATGTCTGTGCCTGTGCGTGTAAATTACAATATTATCAAGCAGTTGTTATTAACGTTTTGAACAAAAGCAAGTCGCCAAATGCATTTTGCTTGCAATAAAAAAAAAACATTTACATACCATCAAACGAGACACTAAAGGGGAAAATTTTGTTGAGTACCTGAAATACCCTTACACCGACTGCCTTTCTAGTACAAAAAAAATATAAAAGTATTAATTGTTGAAACCCGAAAAACTAGCCGTAGTTGTAGTCGAGTGACTAGCAGTGCAAGCCGGTCAAACTCCAGTCATATCAGCATAAAACAGTAAAAAAAAATCCTTTTGTAAAAAAATCATCAAAAAAAAACCATCAGCCCTTCGGAGGCTGCCAGCTAAATGAGCCCATCTAACGTGCATATGTATGTAAATGCAGTTATGTTTTGTGAGATCCCTCTCATTATCTTCACTAAATCTGCGTAGTTAATCAAGCGCTATTAATCGTGCCATCTGACGGACCAGCACGTGACCGACACACCCGGAGATAATTCACGAAATATTGTAAATAGAATGCGAGGTGAACAAAGATTTCTAGGCAAGCACAAACACGTACACACGTGTAATTTATTGCATATTACTTACATATATCGGTTGTTTAGACAAATTTGCGTTGTGTCATGCAATTAGATTTATAAATATTTATTGCATGCATGAAAATGTGCATTCGTGCCAAATATATGATTCTATTTGCATATATATATGTTTGTGTATGTATTATCTATACATAGATAGTGTTTCTGATTGTTTAAATTACTCATTCACTTCACATCTCCAGCTTTAAAATCGAATCCAACAAATATCGAAAAATAGTTTTGGACAAAAATTAGGAGCAAATGGTGTAGCAGCGCCAAAATAATTAAAAATCAGAAATAAGATGAGCGCATATAAACCAGTTAAGGTTCTAGTGAAGAAATCGCTTACCAACATCTTATAGCTTCTGAAGATTCTGAGTCGAAACCAATGAGATTTGAGCATTTTCTACATAATTTTAAATACAGAAATTCAATTTTGTTTATAAACTTCCATAAGCCAACACGAAACTGATTCAATTAAAGTTTGTGATACTTTATTTTATTATAAATTCTTAACAACAATGGCCGACATCGGAGGGAAAGTTTTTTGTGCTAATTATTTTTTTAAACATTATATTACTTATTTTTTTCATTTGTTTCATATTTTAGACATTTCAGCGAAAAGCAAATTATTTGCACGAAAAGCGTACCAAAATATTAGAGTTTGCTAAGTATTTTTGCAAGTCAAATTTATAGAATGCAGGTTGGTGCGGTTCAAAAAACCATAACAGGTTACGTATACGCAGGGGGTCACCTAATTTAGTTGGAACCAATTCAAAAGATTTCAATTTTATACATATTCGCACAGCTTTCTAACTTGAAAATAACTTTCATATGTATATATAATGTAAGTCCTTGAACTCCTTTAATATATTTCAGTTATATTGTTTCGGAATATTATTTTCTTTTTCTACAAATTCCATACAAATCAACTTTTCTCGCAAATATTGCTATCTCTGCTAGGTCCTTTAGCTTTAACATGTTTACAAAATTAAATCACGTTTAGAAAAAATTAATTTTGCCACTTTTATACCTTAACCATTAGAGCGGCTGCAATAATATTAAATTAATTCTTTTTTTAATAAATTTAAATATATGCTTTATTGATATTCGCCAGTACATTTACATGTACATACACGTATATGTGATTATAATAGACGCCCTCTGTTGTAGTGTTTGGTTTGTTATCACGATAGCCGACTGGTTAGGGGTTGTTGCTGTCACGCATTATACCTATACACGTTTCAAATTTAAATGTCCCTGCAAGCAAATTTATTTTTATTTTTGCAAAGTAGAAATTCAGCAAGCATAATTGAACTGATATCCAACTAGTATCAAACTGATGCATAAATGAACAATTGCCATTTTTTTTAAACATTTCCATATCGATTTATGGGAAGATAACGCATAATAATTAACTACTTTTAACTAGTATCTTTCCCAGCAGGGCTGTCTCACTTGATTTCTGAAACGCTGTAGTTTTACCCAGTATTCAAGTTAGGATCTACTTACTTCTTTCATGCATATATCTAAATATACAAACTATTTTATGTACATATTTTTAACGTGCACGCAAGTTTTTGTACATACATACATATGTAGCGTAAAATATACTGTATATCAGAAGAGGCGTATTGCATGCTATGCCTCCATAAAAATACAACAATACATGGAGTACATATGTGTGGTTATAAATATCTGGATCAATATACATATGTGTTTATATTATACATACGAGCATATGATACATACCTAAGTATATATTTTCCTAATTATCGCTTTTACGAAGCTGCTGAGTTTTCATTCACATGAATACCAATAAAGTTTATCCGAGTCCAAAAATTGACATTTACCATTATTTGATATGCATATACGAGTATGTAAGTGTTAAAGATGTCATATTTAACTTGTTGTAAATACGTGTGTGTATATTATTAAAATATATGTACGAGAGGGTGTACATATTTATATATATATGTGCATATTCCCTATAGTAGAGATACACCGAAATGCATCAAAGTAAAAGTTAAGTATACATATGACCACTACTCAAAATCTATTTACCAGCTTCATTCTGGCTAAATATGTACAACAAAAACTCCTAGTTTGTATCAAAACCACTAATTTGTTAAAAAAAAAAAATATGGGCTGTAAATATGCTGTGCTTAGACTTCTAGTATATAATAATTAGGTAAAGAAATTATTAAGGTAGAAATATACTCTTTCTAGTAACAATTTGCACAAATATGTATCAGTGATTTAGATAAATATACAAATTATATTATTTAAACATCAAATTGAAAGCCATGAGAATAGAATCACTGATTCGAAAAAAAAAAATTTTATTTGAATATTGGCTTTCCCACCAAAGTTTTAAAAGAGTCGCAACTTTATATACACTAGAGCTCCAGATACCCTGATATCGAGCACTGTGAGCAGCTCGATACTCGCTCGATACTCGTTCGTTGCTCAACTGCTCAAATGATAATTTGAAATTTTTCAAATTTCAATTTTTTTTGTCACAATTTCTTCAGTATTCCACTGAGTTTTACACTTTGCATAAATAAAATTAAAATTAAAGAAAGCAGTTCTGGGAAGAAAATAAAATTTTTGATTTAAAATACTCAAAAATGCTCGAAAAAGCTCAAATTGCTCGAGCTCTCAAGCTCGCAAACAAACATCACACCACGTGTTCCAAATATCTGTAGAAAGGAAAAAACAATGTTTTTATAAGATTTGTATTATGTGCTCAAAATTGTTCTAGGGTAAGAAGCTATGGCTGTTAATACTTTAAGACGATCTTAATTAAGCCTCGAATTTTGATTCATCAGACCACCGGTATCGGCGAGCCCATTCCAAACGATTTTTCCTATTCTTTTCTGAGAGCCACGGGTTCTTTCGGGCTTTACATTCTTTTAAACCTGCTTCCAGAAGTCTTCTTTTAGCTGTTCGAGCACTAACTGGTTTATCATATTTATTATTTATCATTGTGGGATTTCGTCTCCACAAATCGCCTGATAGCACATCGGACAGCGCACGGCCAACATCCCACCAAATTGGCAATCTCAACCTGAGACTTACCTTCGTAGCCGCTAACTAAGAAATAAATCGTCGAAATGAAGGATTATTCAAATATAGATGTCGTATCTTAAAATCTGTTGTAAATTGCTAACACTGAATAACAATCATTCCCCATTAGCAATATATAGGGTTGTACATTTCGAGGTTTCCAAAGTACGGGGCTATATTTTGACATCTGTCAAACTTAATTGTCATACCAAACATGTTTTATTTTAGCTAAAACACTCTTGTATTACAATAGTATATTAGATGTGTCTTTATTAAAATTCAAAAAGCAAGTGTTCTCTTGATCTTCTGTCTAGTACGCGTCTTGTGCAGGGTTGTAATGTTTCAAGATTCAAACTGCTGAAGCGATTTTGGCCGAGCTCCTCCAATTTGTGGTTTTTCGTCTTTATTTTTTCTTATGCTTTTTCAGGTCATTATTTTGTTGAATTCTTTTTGGGTTTTTAGTTTTATGGAACTGTCTCAGACCATATATTGTTTTGGGAATAGTGAAAAAATTACAACAACAGTTTTGGACGGTAGAAATTATAGCTGCTATTTCGGAAACCAACATGTTTCCTCATCAGACTTCTTTTTCAAGACACCTTTGTTCGGATTGAATTCGAACTTGGGATATTTAAATTAATTTTCTATAACTTTTAGATGTTGATCGTATCAGAATTTGAACGCCTTTGGCCTCCCGAATGGCAGTACGCAATACTAACCACTCGGCTAACGCGACCGCCAAACTTCAAACTTCATAATATTTTAAATGCATTTTATTTAAGTTTATTTTCGTAAAATGGATAACGCCGTATACACATACATATGTGCATATGTACATATATATACATATATGTTTTTAAATAAATTTAAAATATCGAATAAATTTAAATAAGACAATATTTATTAATTTTGTATATCATAGTATTTAACTAGTATTTCTCTGACAGTTTCAATATTTCCCGGCACGTCAAATCCGCTTACATATATAAATACATATGGATTTTAACTCAACGGTTACAGCTGACTCTTAATAATATTTGTTTTGCTATTGTTAAATAATATAATATATGTACATATGTATATATAATGTACACTCACACAAACTAAATGTATGTATGGTATGTATGTCTTGTAGTTCAGGAGCGCATGTGTGATTTGATTTTTGAAAATTCTCACGTAGATCGCAAACATATAAAACAAAAATTATATGGCAATGTTTTGTCTCAGTGAATGCATAAGAATCTATACAGTAGGAAGTCTACCTGTTGTTTTTATAAAGAAAATAAATTATCGCATAAAGAATAATAAACAAATGCGATTCAACGCGATTGCGCATTGACTACCAACTTAATATCCGCACATACATATGTATGTACACTCTGTGCTGATTTACGTATATACACGTATGTACGTAAATACAATCTACGCACATACATACATATATGTATGTATCATATTTGTGGATACCATTGTACATATGTATGTGCATAGTTATATACGTCAATCTAAAATCCAAATACACATTAATGTATATTATATTATATATATAATAATATATGTGCATGTATGTATTTATTCATATAAAGATATACATATTTAATAAGTGTGTTAACATATTATAACCACACAAGGGGTAAATGAACTTAAACACGCGCATTTATTCTATATATCTACTTACATACATACACACCTACACTCGATTGATAATGTGCACTTAAGGTCCTTTAATTGTACTTTTACCTAAAAATATATAAATTTTCATATACATATCTATGTACATACGTACTATGTATAATTATTTAGAAAATAATTAGGGGTATCCATGCCGACTTTATTTATTCGTTAGTCGTTATTCGGTAGTAGATTATCGTTCTATCGAGTAATAAAGAGTAAGAGAGAGTCTGACGAGGAGGATGACTTATTCGTTACTTGCGAACATTCAAATCAGCTGTTTCTTTTGCTTTATTGCAAAATTCAATTGAAATCTTTGACAATTTTCGATTTTGCACTTTCTTCGGCACTTTGTTTTGGAACAAAATTTACCACACTATGCAGATAGAGTAAACAGTCTATACACAGTAGAGCTGAAGATTTTGTTCGAACATTTACGAGCTGTTCGATCATTTGAGCAACGAGTACTCGCACACTCGTTCATTGCTCATTGCTCGAAAATTTTCGAGCTTGAGCTCAAGCAATTCGAGCTTTTTCGAGCATTTTTGAGCATTTTAAATCAAAAATTTGACTTTCTTCCCAGAACTAATTTTGATGTATGCAAAGTGTAAAACTCATTGGAATACTGAAGAAAGTTTGACAAACAATATTGAAATTTGAAAAATTTCAAAATATCATTTGAGCAGTTGAGCAAAGAACGAGTATCGAGCGAGTATCGAGCTGCTCACAGTGCTCGATACCCGGGTATCTGGAGCTGTAATACACAGTACCAATTAACGAATTACCAGAATACCCCTAATAGCAGACACCATTACAAATATAATAACAAAATATTTGAATAAATTTATGTATATTTATGGCGAAACTTTCGTTTTGCAAATTTTTTAACGCTGGAAGCAAAACTTAAGCCATATATGTATATATAAATATTTGCGAATTAAAAAAAAAATCGATCGGAATGTCCATTTATGACAATATAATATCTATTATAACTGATATAGATTATACAGCCATTTTGCAAATTCAATTAACTATAATCTAAGAAATCTCATAGAATATCGTTATTCCGCCACACATGAATTTAAATAATTTGCATACCTTTTTATTACCGTTAGATTTATCTCTCCCAATTTGGATATCTGCCTGCTTCAGCTCGAAATCCTGCCAATGGCGGACTACTGGATGCGAGCACGTGGACTAAAGCTGTGCAAGATTTCCAAAGCTTTGCTGGTTTAAATATAACCGGAGATTTGGATGGTGAGACTTTGGAATTGATGTCACTGCCACGATGTGGTGTACGAGATAAGGTGGGATTTGGCACCGATAGTCGCTCAAAACGATATGCCTTACAAGGTAGCCGCTGGCGTGTCAAGGCGTTGACCTACAAAATATCGAAATATCCGAAACGGCTGAAACGCAATGACGTTGATGCAGAAATAGCCCGCGCCTTCAGTGTATGGAGTGATTTCACAGACTTGTCATTCACACCCAAATCGTCTGGTCCAGTTCATATTGAAATAAAGTAAGTATTTTTTATTAAAATCTTTGAAGCCTTCCTTGGTAAGGTATTAATATTACTTTATGCATCTCTCGAACATAGAAATTGACATATTCTTCTTCCTTACCTACTTTAGATTTGTTGAGAGCGAGCATGGTGATGGAGATGCTTTCGATGGTGTTGGCGGTACATTGGCTCATGCATTCTTTCCAGTTTTTGGTGGAGATGCACATTTTGATGACGCTGAGTTATGGACAATCGGATCGCCGCGTGGTACGAATCTTTTTCAAGTAGCCGCTCATGAATTCGGCCACTCTTTAGGCTTATCCCACTCAGATGTGCGCTCTGCATTGATGGCACCTTTCTATCGGGGATTTGATCCAGTATTTAAACTTGATTCAGATGACGTTCTAGCCATTCAAGCTTTGTATGGTAAAAAAACAAATGGTGTAGCAGATCGTGGAGGCTTCCCAAAAACCACACAAAGACCAGCATATTCCCCACCTAAAGTGCCTAGAGATGATATCATTTGCAAAGAACCGAGAGTTGATACATTATTTAATTCAGCTGATGGACAAACATATGCCTTCAAGGGTAATAAGTACTACAGGCTCACCGAAAACTCCATTGCGGATGGATATCCCAAGCTTATATCCGAAGGCTGGCCACGGTTACCAGGTAGGATATTCGAGATATACGTGTATGTGTATTAAATCAATAACTCAATATCTCTGTTTATTTCTGACTACATAAATAGGTGATATCGATGCAGCATTCACGTACAAAAATGGAAAAACTTATTTCTTCAAAGGCACGAAATATTGGCGCTACAACGGTCGAGAAATGGATGGTGACTATCCAAAAGAAATTAGCGAAGGATTTACTGGGATTCCCGATCATTTGGATGCCGCTATGGTTTGGGGTGGTAATGGCAAAATTTACTTCTATAAGGGTAGCAAATTTTGGCGATTCGACCCATTAAAACGCCCACCGGTGAAATCAAGTTATCCGAAACCCATCTCCAATTGGGAAGGTCTGCCGAATAATATTGATGCGGCGTTACAGTACACCAATGGTTATACATACTTCTTCAAGGGCGACAAATACTACAGATTCAACGACAGAACTTTTTCGGTAATTTTTCGTATTTTAAAACACAAAAAAAAATTTAACTCTTGGTTAATGCAATTGTAGTAATTGCCGTTTATTTTTATATATATATAATTATTATTTTTTTTTTTGTTACTTTTCAATAGGTCGATGCCGCCAACCCACCATTCCCAAGACCATCTGCTCACTGGTGGTTCGGTTGCAAAAATGTGCCCTCATCAACAGGTAATATTCTAGACAATTCCGAAGAACCACTTTTACACTCGGCATACAACAATGACGAAAATGACGAATCACTACAATTCGATGCAGGTGAGTGGAACCGACCAAGGAGCACTTTGTGAGAATAAATTAATTATCCGCCATTGATTTAAAAAAAAAAAAAACAAAAATACTTAACAACTTATAATCAAATGTGGTTAAGTTTTAAAGATCTCTTATAGAAAATAATTTAATTAAGAAAAATTTTTAATATCATGAAATATGACAAAAATCGGATCAAAATGGTATGTTAATGTTGTATTAATTAGATCACATTCAATTCAATTGTTCAATGTATAATGTGTAATGTTTAGTTCTTTGTATCCCATATTGTTACTTGTGTTAAACTATTCATTAAAATATGAAAATAGACAAAGTTTTGTAAGTGAAAAGGTACTCATTTGTGTTGTTAGAATTCTTTTAATTTCAACATTGACTGCCTAAGGCTGAGTCTACGGATTATCTGTTCATGAATCATGCATGTTTCACTAATTCATTTAATGGTCATAAAATTTAAAAATACCAACTAACAGTTAGTAAGCCTAACACTTCATATGTATTTCTCTCTATGAGATAGTAACGTAGCAAGTAAAAAATTTACGTTAATATGTGTATTTCATCGTGAAACAAACATACAAATCTTTATATAAAAACACTAATCTT
The DNA here is from genome assembly GCA_037013455.1 of Ceratitis rosa. NCBI lineage: Eukaryota > Metazoa > Arthropoda > Insecta > Diptera > Tephritidae > Ceratitis > Ceratitis rosa. Next base: position 17,908,801 of record JAWMAG010000005.1, read on the forward strand.
GCTAATTTGCCAAACGCGCTCAGCAATATACTAGGTTTTATAATATTTTACATTTACATATACTAACATACACTTTCATACTAATTTGGATACTAAAGATTTCAGCAATAAACGACTTTTCTATTATGTGATTCACCAGACAAATATTTGCTAATACTTTCTACGTAATCTAGAAAATATCTGAAATATTCATAGAATGTAAATAATTTACAATGAATAATTATTACGTGTTTCCCTCGCATAACACTAATAACAATAATAAATAATATTGTATTGTACCATGTGAAGCTAAAACTTACCGTGAGTGTTTTCATATCATGAATTGACGTAAAATATATCACATACATAAGTATATGTATGTATGTATATAACATAAAATATTATATATTTATGTACACACGGTTATTGGACCTGTCCATATCACATCTATCTGTATGTACCTATATAAAAATATCAAGGTTATCTAAATAATAATATTAATTTTAGCGTGTCGAATAAAAGATAAGTTAGTTCAAACAATCACAAAATCCCAATACAAACAAAAAGAATTGCAAATCTTGTACAAATTTTAAAACACAAGAAAACGAAACTCACAAGTTTCTACGAAAACAGTAACCTGGTCGGTTTCACTAATCCACGATCGGAGAATAGTGACAATGATTTTAAATACTTATTACAAATATATAATAGCATAATACCTACATATATGTATAACAGTACATAATATTACATACATATAATATGCACACTTGATTTCATTGCACTTGCCTTAACATCTATCTAATGAATACACATTGTAAACCTTACTGGGTGCACGGAGTTTTTTCCAAAATATACCTATATATCAGCAATTATTTCTGCTTTCTGTAATACACAAGTAGAAGTATAGAAAGGCGTGGCATGTTGCACACAAACTTTTTTTTTATTTATTAATTAAAAAAACAACATTTTAACATTATAACATCATTTTGGTCACATCAGATCTTAATTATCTATATCATTTTCCTTAAGAACGATTTAAAAACATTAAAAAAATGCCACTACTAACATTCAATGATCAATTAACAAAATGAAAAATTTAATGAACTCAAAATTTGCATGAAAACTCTTAAATCTTTCCTCATAAGCAACTCAACTGCAGTTGCGGAAATCTTATTTATAATCATATTTTTTTAAATAATATCTTGTTGGGGCGAATTCTTACTTCCTTCTGCATTAACTTCTTTCATCAAAATAGTCTTTAGTATTGTATTTAAAATTCGTATATAGTACATGATATGTAAACACCTAGTAAGTACATACATACATATGTACATAAGTGCTAATTTGCTTGGTAGTTTATTTTTTTATTGATTGACATTTATTGTGGTATACCCAAAGGACTTGACACTGAACTGCGCGCCTAATACGCGAGTAGGGAGCACTTGAAAAAAACAATAATAAAAATTACATACATTCTTATAAATATTTTATAAAAATTAATTTAAACTCGTGCAATTTTTTCATATTTAAAAATGTAAAAGTAATTACGGTTTAGTCAGTTTATTTATTTAGGTATTTACTGTGTACTAAAGTAGAATAGAGAAATTAATTTGATTTAAGTATCAAAAATGTATAAAAGGTGTGATCAGAAAATAACAGTTATTTTCAATTTTTTCAAAAAGTATTTATTTATTCATAAATAACTATCTTGTCCCCTTCAAAATAATCCCACTCAGCCAATAGCACCTGCTTCGATGTTTTCATCGGTTGTTGACGTGCTCGAGCGATCAGGACAAGCATTGTCATTGGCATCTTCTCGGCCTTCCTTAAACCGGTTATACCACAATTGAACTTGTGTTTTGCTCATAGTAGACTCGCCAAACGTCACAGTCAACATTTCAAATGTTTCAAATGTCCTTGTGCATTTAATTTAATTTTTTACACAAAACTTAATGCAGTTTCTTCTATCCATTTTTTCGAATAGTAAAAAATCGAAGAACACTTCAAAACACGACAAACATTTTTATCTGTCAAAAACAAACTGACAATCCAAAATGGTTGATATTGCCAACATATATATCAACCATTGTGTACCAACATAACAGAAAAAAAGGATATTTCTGATCACACCCTACAGTTGAAGTTTTATCAAACGAACGCTCTGTAGCGGACATCACTGTTTCCTTGCTCTTAAAAGAAAAACCTGAAAGGCTGAAAAAGTAGCCAAATAACGTTTAATAATCTTACTTTTTGTAAGCATGGCTCCCACAAGTTAGTACTTGGAAAGCCAAGCCACTCTTGGGATTTTAAGAAGAGAACTATAAAGAAAGTTCAAAAAAATCTACACTACTTCAAACGAAATGAACGTGTTTTTTGAAAAATACTTGAAAACAAGTTATGCCGTACCAAAACGAATGACGTTGGGTAGCCATTATTGGCACAAATAAAACGAGTTGTATTTTTCAAAGAAGAAATTCATTTAAAAACTTGCAACAAATTTCACCACGAAGCAAACAAATTCATTTTCATTTCCCGTATTATTAGTTTTTTGTATAATTTTTTACATTTATTAAAGATAATCTATTAAGAGAACATATCCATTAAACGGACTGAAATGCTGGCCCCCTCAATGTCCACTAATGGAAAATTTTACAACATGTTTTTATCATTCGTATGCTTCAAGTTCCGTTAGGTACCTCGAGAGAGCATTACTTTTCCACTCTCTTTCTTCTATACCCAAATTGGAGCGTTGAGCGCTAAACAACTGTCAAAAATCCCCAATTTGTATGGGACATCCCACAATAACGCGGCGTCAACGTTGAGCAAATGGAGTTTTCAATTTTGACAGCGCGTCTGACGAAGGAGAATAGGAAAATAGGAGAAAAATTCAGAAAATAAATTGTATTTTGAAAAAATTTGAAAAAAAAAAATTATAAATATTCACTGAAAAATTAATTCAACTAGTGGAGGCACACTTTTACCGACCGATAAAGTTCATAGTATCTTATTTGAAATAAATGCAATTAATTTATTAAATGTTCTTAAAATAATACGAATATGAAGGGAAAGAGAAAACGCCAAAACGCTAGCGCTCTTATTTCGGGATAGCGCGCGTTGCCACTCATTGGCGTTAGAAAACGCTGCGCCGAACGCTCCAATTTAGGTATTTATGGTCAGTAAATTAGGAGTGAAGTATAAAAGTGTGAGAGAAACGAGAAAAAACTGACGAACAGAAATAGGCAAAAGGTAGAAAAATTTAACAAATAAATTGTATTTTGCAAATAAGATGACTAATATTCACGGAAAAATTAATTCAGCTAGTGGAGGCACACCGTTTCCGGCCGGTATACGATAAATGCAAGGCAAATGGGTATGCTAAGTATCTAAATATCTGCATGTACGCACTCTATATGAAATCGTCATAACTTTCCCTCTATGAACTGAATATTGAATCCTTAGAAAATTTCGATGTTTGCAATTAGAAGCTTTCCTTCAATTTCTGCCAAAAAAAATTAAGTGTGTGAAAATTTTAGATTTTGCGTAATTTGTAACTGTAAAAGTGGAGCTTTGTACCTCTTATTTCAATGCTATTTCCTATCATTTTGCATGGCTTCAGCACTTTGATACTGTTCTATACACTTAATTATTTCTATGCATACATACATACATAGCTATTATCTAACATATAATTTGTTGAATTTATATTATTTTGCAGATATTAAACCACGTGGATGAGATTATATGTAAAAATATGTACTTATTTTGTACGAATATACACACTTTCGCAAACATATTTTTAATATGCATTGGCAGTTTGGTTAACAAGCCTAAATATACATATAATACATGTACAAACTTTCATATACTACATACATACATACATATATAAATACGAGTATATGCGCATCGTATAGGTCACATTCAAAATTGTTGTTTTTTTTTAATATTGAATTAACGAAATTTTAACGCATCTTCTCTTAGTGCTACGCTTTTAATTAATTTAATTTATGTATGTAGTTTCTATTTCAAGAAATTGTATATGGAAGTTTTTTGAATACATACATACATATGTATGTATATTCGTACATGTATTGTACTACTATTAGTAGAGGCACACTCATGTATATGTATGTATACATATATCTAAATAAGTAAAGTAAATACATATATATGCATACTCACATGCAGTTTCCAAATAATTGTGTGATTAGATCAATTTGCTTTTATAATTGTAACATATTAATTTTTTGTATGTGTATCTAGACCTATTAATACATATATGAATGTGTATGTAGAGAATACGTAGTTATTAGTAGTAGTAGTAGAAGTAAAGAATTACCACTTTTGAATGAGCAAAGTATCTGTAGTTATTGCAGAAAAAAGTATTGCTATTTCTACTTCTTTACACGTAAATCCGGCTAGAAAAAGAATACGCTTTAGGCATGGTAGTCTAACTTCTTGTACATATTTTTGTTGATGCCAAAAATTATTTACACAAATACATACAACATTTTTAAAGCTTAAGTTTTAATTGGATTTTTTTTATCTTCTACTATCAAAAACCGAAAAAATGGATTTATAATACAATGTGTTTCTTCTTTTGCCACCATATACTTTTTTACATATATATTTCACGATTTAAACAAACAAAAAAATTACTTATGGAAGATGAGAAACCTGGGAACGGCAATATTCCCGGTTGGATGTGGAGCATAGCGAATTCCTTCTTTTAATTAGTATAGAATAGCTTTCAACAACGACATACATACATACGTGTATGTATGTATGTAAATGTGAAGTCGTATTAATTTGGAGTAAAATTAAAAGATAAATAAATAAAAGAAATAGTGTCATAGTCATAATATTTTTATGTGAAACCAAGATGAGCGTTGAATGTGTTTGCATAAAAGAGTATTCATATATGTATGTATATACATACATAACCATATAAATAGAAGGGAGCAGGAAATTTGTGTGTGCTGTGCCGCTGAAACTTATACATAAATATCTATCAACAAAATCGTACAAATTACTTGAACATATCGGAAATAGGGAGACTATCGTGTGCATCGCTATCATCATCAAGCTTCTTCATTCATCATAAAATTAAACATTCCGCTTTTTGTGTTCGTCAAAACAATGTCCCGGCTCTCTCATGGAGGTTGTGCGCCCTGCATTAGTAAAAAACAGTTGAAGCTGTAACGAGTAAAATTTACTATTCCGGAAGAAGAAACTGGCGCTTACTTCTGTGGACGCACCTTCTCCATGCCGTAACCACGGCTTATTTGCGGCTCTTATCGTCAGCCAATCTTGCTTGCCAAATATCATCGCTCATACGATAGAATGGTTGGAAATGTACGTGAGAGTCTTTTATTTTCGTTTTAAGGAAATTTAAATTTAGCCTTTATTGAGAGATTTTTTAGTGCTAAAAATTAATAAAATAATTATAAAATATTTTTCATAACCGCGCATTTATACATTTCAAAATTTAAAAAAAAATCTACGTTTTTGGTTAAAGTGTACAAAATTTTGTAAAAGTTTGCAAAGGAATATGAAATATATACTAACTAATCTCTTAATGGATGTACATATGTATGTATGTATATATATATTTTTTTTATTAACTTTTTATATGATTTCAATGCTTCTTATTATCATTTACTCATATTGATAAGTATTATTTATATTTATTTTTAAATATACATATACACAAGCCAACATACATATTTACATATATGTTTTAATATCAACTTCTTGGGGATTGTTTATCTACAATTAACAAAACTCATTATCTTGTACAGAAAATTAACGTAAACAACTAAAATTTCGTCATGTTTACTAATCTCCATTCAAATTTTCAAATAATTAAATGCATTGTATTAATACAAAATGCAAATTTTGTTGCATGAAAACGACTTCAGTGTCAGTCATTAAATAAACCCGTTAGACTCACCCTCTATACATTTGCTATGCTCGTTTTGTTGCTCTCAGTTTTTGTACTCAGTGAAGACAGGAGGGATTCAAAAATTATTTTTTTTGAAAAGTTAAAGAAATCATTGTTAGTTTCAAAATATACACATTTCTTTCGTGTTTTATTTCGGGCAAAAATCAAAATATTTGTGTTTCCGCTCATATTTTTACCCTTGTTGTGAAGTGCTACGAGTACTTCTATCCTTATATCGATCGAGTACAGCTAAAATTTGGTAAAAATGTCATTGCATAGCGCCACCTATCGCTTGATAGCACCGAGTTCACTTAATATGAAAACCATAGTTTTTATTATGACACACGAAACTTTTATTTCCTTTTTTGTAAATATTATTATATTTGAGATCATTTACTTTGTTGGCTCGTTTATTTTGACTACCAAATTGTAATCAATTTAAATTAAATATATTTTAATTGTATTTTAGTTTAGCAGAAATACATGTACATTCGGTAAACAGTCCCCAAAATGTTTAAGTTTTTTATACATACATAGGTAAAATAAGTTTTTACGCGCTGTTATTGCAACACTGCAGCACCATAGCCCTTGGTGTTAATCACTTTAGGGTGCTTTTCTTAGTACTTTTATATATATGTTACGAATAATGCAATTTTGAACACCTTTTGATACACATAAATTGATATTATAATATTACGATTTTTTTATCTAAATCCTAAATCCCTGTATGTTATATTATTTTATATTATTTAAAGATCCGCGTACATTTATTACAAACTTAAAACACAAACTAGTTGAATTAAAGTTTCTTTTTGTTTTGTTTTGTTTGAATTGACTAAATTATTATTTGCATTTTATGAACAGGAAATGATGATCACCAAGCACATGACGAGTCTCCGGAAGCGGATGCCTCAAGACAAAGCAATTCTGCTAAGAAATTACACGAAGCACACAGTTGGAGTATGCTTATGACAACGGCCGTAATGCTGCTTATTTATAAATTTACAACTAGCTAAAACATTCAAAAAAGTGCAATGTCAGTGCGCGTACATATACGAGTACTCCTAAATAGGTATGTGCAAAGGCATGTGAGTGACCATTTGGCGTGAGGAATGGAGCGGCAAGTAGTTTTATGATATACAAATAAAAAAAAATACAAATATGAAAATAAGAACAAATATGAAGACGAGAGACGAAGCCAGTGTCGCGTTCTCTCTTAGCTGCTCAGAACACTTGTACATTAGAATTAGCTTTAAGGGAGCGCATGCAAAACTGTAAACACTTAAACACATACAATACATGCATATACACGTATGTATTTAGTTAATATTGTAGTTACCTCATAAGTTCATTATTTAGTTTAAGCGACAAAAGTGCGAACGAATTGTGACATTTTAATAATTTTATTGTAAATTATGCACATACATATGTACATATATAAAATTACCTAGCCATTAGCAGTTAGCTGCAAACGACCTCAAAGTATATACATACATAAGTACAACTGAACATCGCAATAAGTTGTCATTAATTTTTTTTAACGAATTAAATGCCTAAAGTTGAGTGCATGTACAGTATCCTTAAAACAAAGTTTATATGTAAAACAAAAAAAAAAACAAAAAAATGTATTTTATCACCTAAGATATTATATTTCAACATTCCAATGAAAATCTTGTCAAAAATTCTCCAATTGAAGTAGTCGAATAAACCGTAATGCACCGTTTAATTGGTTTAACCAAATTGTATACATACATACTGCATTTGTCGGTGGATTAGAAATTTTTTTATTTTTATTTTTTTTTATTATAAAATAAAAATGTTTTTTAAGATTTGACTTGTAATATCGATTTTAAGAATGTATTTTTAGCAATATTTACATACATACATATCTTAAGTGTAATGTAATATGCATATCTTCAGTAAACGTGTATTCAATGTGAAAATACGGAATTAATATTTAACTCCGGATATTATAGTCATTTGAGAATTGTACGTATGTTTATTTGTACATATGTAAATAGCTTAAATGCAACCATCTTGACATACAAAAATATATACATATTGTTTCATTTTTATTTATAATAATCGGCGTAATGGATCAATGATGCTTAAAAACATAAATACCACAAAAACAACCAAAAATATAGAAAATTAATGAAAAAAAAATAATAAGTTAATTTTTCTAATCGCGTTTACTGCTCGGCATGGAAAACTCAACACTCCAAGTGTACTTTTGACATGAAATAAAAACCCATCCGCCATCCGAACACATAGAATAAATATTACACACACATTAGCCTTATATGTTCATTGAGAAATGTCAGTAAAAACCAGCAAGTAACGAAATTGAGAGAGTAAGAAGAGAGAGAAAGAAATTTACTAAGTTTTCAACGAACAGGATCCAATAAAAGTTAACCAGCAAGCTGTACAACAGCTGTTTTTTTTTGCGTTTACTTTTGAGTTCGTTCAATTATACAGTTTATTTTTTTCTGGTTTTAAGTATTTTCCTAAGGGTTTTAATAAAATTGAAAATTATGTGACATTTTTAAGTTATTAATTGTATTCAAAATTTATTGTATTTCAACAGTGATGAAATTCTATATGCTTCATAAGCCGACCAACGATAGAGATATCAATATAGTTTCTACAGTTCTTCTAATAGTCCTATAAAAGGACGAGGATTGATGTAGAACTTGCTTTGTAACAATTTGTCGCTTAGATTTTCAATAAGGCTGACTGAAAAAGGAAAATAAATTTGAAATTCTTTTTCCTTTTTTATAGGGTTTCTTCGATTCTGTTTAAATAAAAACCAAGCTAGAGCTTTATTTTTTCTTCTAAATGCTACTAATATTTCATATTGTGCATCGTCGTCACTTCCAGAAGTTTAAGAATGCATTATCTTCATTGTGGCCGTAGCTGCAACTTTCCTTCGAATTTGTTATGCGGCTTTTTTGGTTGCCACTGCTTTCTGGTAAATTATAGAAATCCAAAATCAACCGTTGTACCAGAAATAATAATAGATTTTAATTCTATGCCTTCCTAACTTCTAATTTCTCAACGGAAGCTGGGTGGTGTGCGGGTGATGATTCCACTCCACTGCCACCACGTTTTCGTTTAACGAATGTCTGTACTATTGTTGGAATCATTGATATTGTTCAGTTAAATTAAACAACATTACATTTAACTACTTATTTTGTTGGCATATAATTCATATTAAAGAATTAAAATTATTTTAATTTTAAATCAATTTTGTTTTGTTAAAAAAATTCAATCAGCTGTTTTTCATAGTTGCTAGTTTTTACTGTAACTTTCTCTCCAACTAAACGTCAAAATTGCGCTCTCTCGTTACCAATTTTTACTGGGTTTTTGGCTCAACGAACACGATTCAGTAAAGTTTGGTAAAAAAAAATTATTACTGCCCATCTGACCAACGAACAGAACTGTTGTCATCAAATTTCATAGTTTGTATGTACATTTTCCATTTCTCTGCTGCAGGACCTTTCAGTCCAACGAATAAGGTTGCGGTTTTTTCGTCAATACTCCAGTTATTTGCTTAAGGTATCTTCTCAAACTGGAGCTAAGGGACCTAGAAAGGTATTGTGCAATCAAAGGATGGTGTTTTTACTATGTGTGTGCACATTCATGTCCACACCAGAAGATGAGCCGGTGCCGACTGCTCTGAATCCATCACAGAGTCAACAGCTTCCTCTTTCTCTACATTTTTCGTGGACGTCTCTTCATCCTCACAACGGAATTCGTATTGGTTCAAGTCAAAACCTTTAGCTTCCTTAACTTCTCGCAGTCGTTATTGCAGCTCCGCCTTATTTGCGGCTCTAGATAATACTCGCTTCACTGATTCTTGTTTTATGAGTTGTATCGTCAAATCCTGAGTCTGAACCATCTTCTCTTTTAATCATATGGAATTTATTTAACTATACCACTTCTGAGTGCAATTGTAACGATTGTAATTCACGGCGACTTACTTTACAACTCTAAAATTGTACTATTACCCATTTTTCCGGCCACCGAAAGGTCTCGTTGTTGTTGTTGTTGCTGTTGTACTTGTAACCAAAAAATGTTCCCTGAATTGGTTTTCGCAGACTATTGTGGGAGCGACAGTCCTTGGCCGGATAAAAATCTGGGTCGTTCTGGTATAAAGATCCGACTGTTGCGGAACTATGGAGATTTAGTCGCCTCTTACGGCAGCCATGTCTTGCCACGGGTAATAAATAGCACTTCGCTTTGCAACTCACGGCGACTTACTTTACAACTCTAAAATTGTACTATTACCCATTTTTCCGGCCACCGAAAACTCTCGTTGTTGTTGCTGTTGTAGTTGTAACCGAAAAATGTTCAGTCCTTGGCCGGATAAAAATTTGAGTTGTTCTGGTATAAAGATCCGACTGTCGCCTCTTACGGCAGCCATTCCTTGCCACGGGTAAAATCTGGGGGCAACCAGCAGAGTTTCCGAAAGGTCTCGTCTCAGTAGGTGGCAAAAGAAATCGAACAATGGACAAAGGCAATTCAACTTCGGTTTCCTGCACGGGTAAACCATATAGCCGTTGGATACGGCGATATAAAAACGCCCCTTCATTTTTCGGGAAGAGCATCGACGGGGCCGAAAAAGAGCACGGTCCGCCCTTCCCAAACTCCTTCGACCTTCGGGACTCATAAGCACCACTGTTAAGCCCCAGCAGGGAAAGCAATCCCTAACGATTGGAAGAAAGCCCAAGTTTCTGGAAGAAAAGGCAAAAACGCCAGCTGGAACCTAGGAGGTCCGTATCAGAGCTCACAGTGACAGGGAAGCAGCCCCACGATTCTAGAAAAGCTTAACGTCGTCCCTGTCAATCAGCTGACGGGGCAATGTGAGAAAGCGGAGGACATAATTCTAGTCCAAGAATCTGTGGACTGACCTCTGAAACGGACTTACGAATTATTTTCCAAGATTCACACTCGTAACATTTTCCTTTCTTTGCATTTCGAATCGACGGCCATACGGCAACAACTCATCTCACATCCGATTATAGATTTGCAGTCACCTTTCCTTCCGCGGGAGCTAACCAACATATCCCTTGCCAAATTATGGTCCTAACCGTCCTATTTTTTTTTTTTTTTTTGACTAGATCCAACATATTGTAGTTGGTTGTTAAATTTTAAAACGTTTACAAACTTTCAATTCGTTGTTCAAATTTGAATTTACGTAAATTTTTCATGTATTTCATTTTTGTGAACGGATGACTATTCAAAATAAGTGTACGTTCAATTGTCTATTCACGGCTGTTAAAATCTCAAATAACGGACAACAACAACAACAAAAAAGATCTTTAACATATGTTGCCATTCGACACCAGATTCTATCACTCTGCACTATTGCATTTTGTATTTTGGTAAATAAAATTTCGTGTGAAATGTTTTTACTTCCCCCTTCTATGTCCTACGAACATTGCAATCCGTTTACGTGATTTAATAATAATTTGTAAAAATTGTTACAAGCTTTTATATTTGGTGGTCTTCGACCACTTAGACCCTGGTCGGACCAACACAGGCAACGCCTTGCACTGTATCTTGTTGGTCTAATTCGGGCGCTATTTTTTATTTAAAATAAAGTTGCCAAATCTGTGACTCTGGTTGGGTTAATATGTAAGTGCCATATTTTATATTAAGTTCTTTCATATTATCTTTATTTTTTAAAATCAATTTACTTCCTTGAGCAATTCATCCAACTCATCAAACTCGCTTAGAACTTCTTTTTTAAATACTTTGGAGGAATTCAACTGGTCATATAATTGTTCGATGTATCTTTTTTCTGTTATTGGGACTATAGTTGAAGATGTATGTTTTCTCGCAGAGTTTGTCGTACCTTCTTGTACTTCTACATAGTTTTTGCTTTGAAGACACTGCTGAGATTCCGTTAATTTTGAGACATTATTTGTCGAGAATGCGATTTCCTGATTTCTGTCCACGATTTCCTCGTCGCCTGAAATTAAAATTTGTTATTATATATTAGATATGGACATGGAGTTTGTTTACCTTTGGAATTGAATGGTATTGGCGAATCCAATTGCTCGTCATTATCATAACATTCTGATTTAATTGTAGGTTCATTATTGTTATGAGAATATTCACATATTGTACTAGAGCATTCATCTCCATAGCTGTATTCCGAATCATAATTCTCCTCTTTTATGTAGTCTATTAGGTGGTATAATTGATTAAATTGATTAAAAATTTAATTTTTGTAAAAAAATATATATTACCTCCCAGATCTTCATCTTTCACTACAGATTCGTAATTATAAAACTCATTGTTGGTGTTATTTTCTTCCCCGCAAACATTTTGGACAGGAGGCTGTTGTTGGGCTCTACTTTCATTGTTTGCTAGATTTCTTTCTAAGCACGGATTTTCGGCCGGGTAATTGAACTTTGCCCTACGAAACCGTAAAACAAGTGAGCGTCCATCTATTTGTATGTTAATTCCATGCTTAAATGCCGCTATTGACTTTTCTATATTTTCATAACGGATAAATGCGTACCTAATAGGTTTTATTTTGGATTTGAAGGCAAGATCATATCTTTGGGCGCCAGGAAAATGTCGCTTTATGCTTTCCACGGACACAGATAGAGACAAATTTCCTATATATAAAGTATACGGATCAACTTGTTCCGGCTTTGTAGTAGGTGGGGGTTTCGTAGGGTCAAAGCGCAATTCAGCTGATAAATGACCTAAGCCAAAAGGTATTTTTGATATTTCTTGTATAACTTCTTCAGCACTAGCATTTTCTGCTAGGCGAACAAAACAAAATCGCGGTGAAGAATTTTTTTGAAAGTGCACGGCTTCAATTTGTTCTGAAAATCCTTTAACCATATCACAATCTAATGGTGGGTCTGGAAATCGAATTACCAAGTATGGGGCTGTAGTATTTCGTTTACATAACTCTTCCTCAATCTGAAGAGCGCGTAGAGCATCCTCCTTATTCCACTTTCTTTTTGGGCTTTGTGAACTTAATGAATTTGAATTATTGCTATGTGGTTGATGACATTCTTTTTGACCGTTATGTTCATAGGGATGTTGAGAGGTACTAGGGGTTACATTTTGACTCATGGAGCCACTAAGCGCGTGATGATTGTTATTAATTTGTAAACCGTTATTTATCGTTGGACCCATATCCATATGAGAACGTGCATTAATGTAAGCACCGTGGTAAGGTCTTCTATTTATATTTCGATTACGATTAGTTGGAGAACTATTATTCATAATATGATCACTATTCACTATTGGAGGCATGTTGTTGTGATGAGTATTAACCATAGAGTTATTCATATGGGGATACGGAAATGTTGCTTGATGCCCAAATGAACGCGGCGATATTTGTACGGGTGGTTGAATGGTCCACCCAACGCCATTGTTCGACATTTGAGGGCCAAAAGGCATTACACCATTATGGTAATTTGTTGTTGGATCGGGACAAAAGCGTTTCCATTGTTGCTGTTCGTGCTGATTACCTTTATGCCGGTAAGATTGTCTGTTGTTATCTGAATAAGATCTTTTCATAAAATAACCACTTTTTCTACTAGGTTTCATTTTTTATTTTTAGATGCAATCAAAATTATATCAAATGTCAAATATTATTGTTTTGATTGTATCTGCTACAGCCACCAATATGACGTAAAAACGATAAAACATCGATAAAATGTAATCTATTTTGTTCTTCCTCTTTTCTGGATGAAGCTTTTAAAAAAGATAACACCTTGTTCATACCGAATCGGAAGTACATTGAAAACGAGTTTTGTGGATTAGTTTAGTGTTTCGCTTGACATACCCAACGGTTTTGTTAACATTAACATTAGGAAGACTATAATAAATTACTAAACATAACAAATGAATTTTAAAAATCAGTTTTACAGAATTATATCTAAAAAAGAATAAACGACTTCCTTTTCGCGTTTTCCTAATTTTGTACATCTCTAAATGATAGTTTTAAATTGGTCACTGAATAAACCATTTAGTAATGTTTTTAAAACACTAATATACCTATTCTCACTGTTACGGGTTAAGTAAATTGAATTTGGTATTCTAGCGCTCAGGTTATAGGCCGCTGTCACTAAGCGTAAACTCTGAAATGGAGGGAAAAACTGCAATTGATAAGAACTTTTAAATTATATGTTTGCGCGGTAAAAATTTAGATTCTTGTTAATTGTAGACATACCACTACCAATCCAGAAATTAAAAGAAGACACTGGTTCTTTCTAAAGTCAACCCATTATGCTTCTTTCCGTAGTTATAGTTTCATCCGTGCGCCATGGTGATGGTAGTTTAATGTGAATCAGCCTTAGCAATATTTTCTAGAGATCGTGGGGACGTACTATTAACTGATCATCTGGAAAAAGTAATAGTGCTCGATATTTATTATTGTTACATTTTATCGACAATATAACGATCTCCATTACGTCGATAATTCGTGCTATTATAAAATTAACAATTGAAATGATATCACTTGTAACTAAATTACGACATGCAAATACGAGTATTCTGACTAAAAATGTGAACTGGCAAGTTTTTTAAACAATATATATCTAACTATTATTTAATACTTAAAAAATAGCTTCTTTCGGCATACGAAATTAAAACACTCCCAGAGCAATGTATCGGTTGGAAAGAAGCGTGGTTCTTTTGTAAAAACAGACAATATACCGGCCGAATATGAACTTATATATCATGCTCCAATGGGAACATATATTTCCATTGCTAAGAACATATCTACATTGACGGCAATAGTTATATGCACTGGTGCAGCTTATGCAGCTACTAATGAATATAAGCTGCCGAAGCAACGTTTCGAGTATATCGGTTTGGTGTCGCAGCCGGATGACTTTTGGTACTTCGCAGCCGGTTTTGTCGCAATAACGATGATAATAAGGATATTTGTGTCAAAGTACCCTCTGCGCATTTATCACGCGAACGGAAGGTGAGTTCATGAAAAAAAACATGAATTAAGTTGTTTTAATTTCTGATTGCAGATATATTGCTGTATACGACTCTCAGTTGCCTTACCTATCGTCTAAACATGTGTTTTCCAAAGGTGAGGTAAAAGAAGTAATAAGCAGATTTAATCCTTGGAACAACGCAACCTATCGTTTAGGCAACAGGACATCCCTATTATTAAGCCAGTATTTTAGAAGACCTGCGGACTACAACCACATGTTGGGTTACAATTAATACCAATTTGTAAACAATTTTACAAAAAATCGGTTGAAATTACCTCACCAAATTTTACATCCGATCATTACATAACTGTTTCAAAAATTAAGTTTGTCAAACGCATGTTAAATGAATGATAATGAAATCCATTTCTATACTATAAAATTTATTTAAATGTTGTCAATAAAAGAATGCAAACCTTAGAATTAAATTAAGGGAGCATTGAAGAAAACAATAAGTTACAATGTTTTTATTATTTTTACACCGAATATTGAGAACGATGCTTATTCCAAATATATTTGAAGCTGTAAATTGAGCGCGAATTGCGATAAATTTTGTTTATTTTTTATTTCTTTCAATGTCTATTGTATGCGTCAATTTGTGATCTCCAAGAGTCAGTAATTACATGTTTATACATTGCTTAATAAAGATTTAAGTCTCCGAAGTATGAAGGTTACCATTTTTAACTAAAATGAAAATTCTACAATGACTAGCAATAAAAAACTTAGTATATTCCTTTAATTGTATATTTATTGGATAACAGAATGAAAATAATGGTACATCCAAGTGTAAGTAGTTGAGTGAAAAAAAGCAAAATAAACAAAAAATAATTCACTTTATCAAAAAACATTTGACAAAAGTTTTTGTTTATTTATTTGTCAATTAACATTCTAAAATTTATTATATAAAACTAATTCTTATTCACTTTTATAATTAGTTTATTAATGATAGTCCGAGTCCATTGCAAAGATATATATAAAGGTATAAAAGATGTCGTTTATTGGGAGTTCATTATTATACTATTTGTTACTCCTATCTATCTTTCGTCCAGAATCCTCCACAATGACAGTATAACCATCGTTGACACCATGCTTTCATTGCTGCAGTTTTAGATACGTTTTGTAAACTGTTAACTAATCCACATCTGATACAACGACGGAGAGAGCTGGCTTTTGCACCCAAATGTAGGTTACTCACACCATCTTTTGTGTCGCTAGCAAACACTACTTCCTCGTAGTTGATATCCTTCAGCCAACTGGGTTCCATCGACGCCAAAAAAATAAACGGATACGATTTATACAGCGACAAGTGATTATTTAATAACGTTGCTGGATTACTAAACTGTTTTTGTGGAATTAAAACCTGTGTAGATAAAAGGCTACATTCATCTAATAAAAAGTCGTCAGGTTCAGCAGTATTTTGGGCGAGGCGTGTTAGAAGGCGGAATAAAGTTGCGAGCACATCAATATTTTCTACTGATTTAGTATATGTCGGTAAGCATTGTGGATTTAACAAACCCCATATCCGAGTCATTACCAATAACTCTCTAATACTGCTTATGGCTACGCTGTCTCTGCTTATGTCATAACCTTGTTTTTTACTCATCTTTGCTTTTATAACTTCATTAGGAAGTTTTTTTAAAATATTTAATGCTAGATCAGATACCCACTGTATCAGTTGCTGTAAACTTTGCAATGTTAATGGTTCAACGGCAAAATCTTTACCATCTAAACTGAACAGCACTTTGTCAATATCAGCAGATGGATCTGCCAATATCATGGCTAAATTATCACCAGGTCCTTTGTCTTGACAGCTAAGATCTGCCGGCCTTAGCAGACTTTTAAACGTAATAGATATGGTATGTAAAATTATTAAATTATCGAAATCTTGTTGTCTTGATTGTATTCTACACATATTGCTCTTAAGACATAAGAAATTTGAATAGTAAAAGTGTCGTGTTATTGTGGACTGCTTCGTAAAGTTTTCCGTTAGTTTTTCAATGAGTAAATCTAAATTATTTAGGTTCAACATTAGTACATCGCTTGCATCGATGCCAGTTATTATGCAATATTCCAAAAGCGAAGTTTGCAATGATAATGTGTTTAGTTTATAATTTTTATCTGACATCGGATTTGTTACTTGCATGGCATACATCTGACCACAGTTATCAAAAAGCACAAGTATTTGATTCATATGTGTTATATCAGCAGAGACAAATTTATTATTATTACAACGATCATCGGTTATTAAACGATCAGAAATCGTCAAAGCTACCTTTTTCATACCAGGTTCAACAATTTGGATCGTATTGTCCTTCAAAGTAACATATATTTGCGACATTTGTGTTAATAGTTTGCTGCTGCAAATACCAGTTATTCCAACTGAAAAATTCACTTTTGCTATATTCTCCCATGTTTCACTTTGAACAAAATCTCCTTTATTTTTTTGAAGTAATTTATGTACTGCCTGATGTTTTTTGCTTAGATGCCATTGCTCAAGTAAACTTCCATCTATCGTATTATATCCGATATACAGAACGTCTTCTTTATTGGAAGCGATCCAACCAATTTGCGAAATTTGCTTGTAATTTGTGGCATTAAAAAAAATGCTCGGAAGTGCTTCACACTTTATGAATAAGTTATCATTATCCAAATTTATTCCCACTTTAAAGCAATAAATAATTTTTGGTCTGCAACTGTAGTTCACGGCAACATTAAGATGACCACTGGGGCAATGAGACATGCTGCAAAGGGATATATAAAATCGAGAAAGGCCCAAGCTCTGTGTAACAGGTTTTAATTCGACGGCGGGACATAATGAATCACTGTACTTTGAATTTGGTATTATAAATGCTCCTACTAATCCTGAAGCCGTAATTATCACCACTCCTTCAGCGGGAGCGCTTCCGAAATGCTCCACGGTTGGTCGATGCTCCAAGCGTTCAAATTTATCTGCATATGTTGGTAGGTCCTTTTTCTGTGAATGGAAATATATACTTTTTCCATTATGGAAGAACTTTCCAGTTATAATATCTTCACCAGGAATATTTGCTTTATACTGTAGATGCCATGAATTTAAAACTTTGTCTGCGGACCATATCTCTACATTTCCATTATTATATGCAGCCAGTAAAAATTCTCCATTGCTATTCCATTCCAAAGCTCTTAGAACTTTTTTTGAGCTTGTTATATTATGCAATTGCCAAGGTGAAATGAGATCGCAAACAAAAATCTGGCTCCCAGCTTCTAACTCTTCCAGAACACTAAATGCAACGATGTTCTTTGATGAAATGCTGCTGATTACACTTTTAGTAGTGCTGGGAGAAGAGTCCCCTTGCACTTTGTAAATAATTGTCATCTTTTGTAAATAAAAAGAAAACTTTTGAAATCAGGAACACCACAAACAAATCAAATCTACTGCAAAACAAAATGTTTGTATATACACAAATATAGATGGGAAGAAAAAATCGATACCATGAAATAAACGATACATACTCAAATAACTGTATGTTCACATTACATTATTTTCGCAAGGGCTTAGAGAGAAAGCTGTTTTGTTAACATACCTTTTTCAGTTCGTTCACGAATTATCATTCGCTAATTATTGTTTCGAAAAATTTCTACGACATTTTGTGGGAAACCAATTTCGAGAAATATTGACTTATTGTCCAAAAATAATAAAATAATAAGCAAAACGAGCAAATGTTAGTTATATGCCAAATGCTGGTATGGCCAAAGCGTATTTTAACACACCGCAGCAAAGGCCCTCAATGTCCAAATATGTTTCATTAAAAATACTGTGTAAGGGAAACTGGTGCTGATCAGGCCCAGTGTAATATCGTTAAAACGTCAATTCACACAGTGTAACATGTAATGTGGCAGCACTCCATCAATAGATTGACATCTGTGGTGGGATTCTCTAATGTATTAGAACAATTTTCGCTATTCGCTACACACTTCGCGATCTCTTTATCGATTATCGCCAATTGCCAACGATTTTCGGATCGCAAAATTGACTTAACGGTAATTCTAACGATTTTTATATTCGGTGTACTTATTTTAACGCAGTAACGATGTTCGCTATCGCTTAATCGACTGTTGACGTAAACGGCTCGAAAAATCACTAAGCGACGAATATTTTAAAGTTGTTAGCGCAATCGACGAAATATTGGTATTTTATAAAGGTTAAAGTATAGTAAAGTAAATCGGAAAATTTCATAACCAATATAAAAATAATTGGCGTATCCCAAGATGAGGAGGTATCGTATCCTTCATCATTTTATATAAATATACTTCGAGAATTGGAAGATCTTTTCTACATGGATGCAACTGAGTTTCTTGATAGCCAACTAAAGACAGAAAAATAACTGCCAAATACAGAAATAATGTAACGTAACGTGGATATCTATGGATCAGTCGTCCGTAGACCGTTGTACCCATCGCGTAACAGACGTAATTAATCGTTTGAAATTTTCCGCGTAGATTAGATTTCCCATGAGCCAACCCAATTAGAGCAGCAAGCTGCAATGGAAATTTTTGTCACAGCCTCTTGTTGGAACTACTATGGATGCTATCGACTGCACTCGTGTGTCAATCATTAGCCCCAGAAATTACGAAGAAGCCTATGTCAACCACCATGGTCACAATTCTATCTATGTGCAGAGGTAATTATTTTGTAATTATTACTGTAGTAACACAGTTTATCATATTTGTACGTTTAAAACATCCTCAAAGAGTTTGATGCTTATCGACTTCGCCGGTATCCTAAAAAAATCCGACCAAATTTTGCAAAGAGTTCTAGCATTTTGTAAGATCCTCGCCACAGTATCTGAATAACGACAGAGCTATTCAAATAATATGGATATAATACTTTTATTTGCTCCTTTATTTAAACTTTTTAATCATAGGATTGAATTTTTGTCAACAAAACAAAACTGATATAAAATTAATATAATATTAACAGTTTAATATGAATAATATACTCGTACTAACAAAATAAGTGCTCAAATATAATTTTACTAAAATAAATTTAATTATATCAACGTTTCAAATAAATAGTTAGACACTCATTAAATTCCATTCGTTGGAAAAACATTAAGACTCAAACCACAAATTGGAGAAGGAGCTCGGCCGAAAATCGCTTCAGCGGTTCCAAAGCGCCAATTATATATATATATATATATATACTCATTAAATGAGAATGTGGGGGCAGTGGAGTTGATTCTTTGGAAAAAAATTTTCTATATTCTTGCTGTAAAAGAAACTACTTATTTTATATATTTTTCAATTTTAATTAGTAAATAAAAAATTAAAGTTTTTATATAGTGTAGTGGGAACATATTGTTATATACATATTGAGAAGTAACCAACTGATATAGACTCGTGTGGTATATTATCACTGATAAGTCGTGGTTTATTTGTTTGCTTTAAATAGTACGGTTTCGGTATCATAGAAAGCATTAAGCATTTCCAGTACGGTCAGTGCTGTTCATATTTTTCAACGGTCGGTGAATTTTTTTTCCGAGAGAAAGTTCTTTTGATTTGTGTGAAGTGTTCATAGTAAGCAGATTCTTAAACCGGCATCTAAAAGAAACATGTCTGATCTACCCGAGACTCTGCAACAGCTTTTCAGGTGAATATGTACCATATATGTGTATAGTTAATAATGAATGTCTATTTGTGGTTTAAGGCAAGTTGCTCGCTTCTTATCTAAAACTCTTATATATATTTACATATGTATATAAACAAACACATATCAACCAGAGTGAGCGTTGATACCTCTACATATAGCCTTCTTTGCGTATAGTATTTTTCATTTATTTTAGATTCTAAAGAAAAATGAGATATATTTATATAATTAATAATGAAGTACCCGATTAAGAGAAAGTTCAAGGGAACGTGATTTCATTTTCTCTCATGAAGGTATTTTTATCAATCCGAGTATCTAACGTACAGAGAGAGGTAATAAGTTTACACAAGACAAAGAAATATAAGGATTTTTTACGGAAGAATATTTTTGAATAAATGTGTTAGTAAAACTCTTCTTCTAAACAACCCATACATATAACTTAAATTGCCCATATTAACGATCTGACTTTTTTTATACATATCATGTACATACAAACGTGAAGCTGTATATCAGCTTCCAAAGTATTTGTGTGTAAGCAACAGTGGAAGAGGCACACTACAGTTTTTACCGATCGGAACACGACCAGTCAATTTTTGAGATATTTCAACAAAACTTGCATATATTCATTTTTAGGTCCAAAATTCGTCAAAAATGCAACTAAGAGTTTAAAAAATGGTTTTATACGGAATAAAATATTATTTTTAGTTTATTTTATGTTTAGTTGAATTTCATTTGTTTTCCTATTTATATTGTGATTGTGATCTTTGCGAAAAAAACGCAATGAATTTTCCATGATTGAGTTAGCCAACAAGTTTTTTAACAGCTGCTTATTTTGGCGGTTACTTTTGAATCCGTTCATTTATACAATTAATTTTTTCGCTTTTTAAGTATTTTAATATAATTGGCAATTATATGGCATTTTTACTTTATTAAATGTTTTCAAAATTTATTGTATTTCAGCAATGATGAAGTTCAACATACATTATAGCCGTCAAACGATAAAGAAAACAATTTATATTTTTCTAATAGAACTTTAAAATGACAAAGATTTTTGTAAAACTTTCAATAATTGATTAGATTTTCAAGAAGGATGCTTGAAATACGAAAATGGGCTTGGAATTCCTTCTCCGTGTAAGCTGTCCATATTAACTGAACATTATTGTAGAGTTTCTTCGATTCTGTTCAAATAAAATCCAAGAAAGAGCTTCATTTTCCCTTTCTAAGGCGACTAATATTTCATTTTGTGCATTGTTCTCGTTTCCAGAAGCTTAAAAATGCATTATCGTCATTGTGATCGTAGTAACAATTTTGCCTCGCAATATTTTTCGGCTTTTTGGTCGACACTGTTTTCTAGTAAATTTAAGGTATCCAGATTCAATTTGCTGTGCCTTCAGCATTCATGGCATGTTGTGCGAGTAATGATTTCACTCCATTGCCACAACATTTTCATTTAACGAGGGCCTTTTTGAATCATTGATATCATTAAATTAAATTTAAGAAAATTAATGATCCACTAAAATTCATATTAATATTATTTTCGTTTCAAATAGATTTTGTTTTGTTAAATAAAATACAACCATAGCATTTTAGAAGACTACCAGAAATATTACATTAGTATCCTTATGGTTTGATGGCTTTGAAACATGTAGAATTACATCATTGTCACATTCGACAGCCTGCACTCCGCAAACGACCATGCAGTTCTGAACTCACTGCCTACATAATCCCAACTTACTGGGAACCACTTTCGACAATCTGCACTCTTTAACTGCGCATATGTCTGCGATTGCTACCAAAGTACAGAATCGCAATAAATTCCAATCGGCGGCACCTATAGGGAAGTTACAAAAACTTCACATAGCAGTCGCCTGGGCGGTCATTAATTATGCTGTACCGTCGAAACAGCTCGTTAACTGGACCTACCGTTAGATGACCTCGGGAAATCTTGAACAGCTCTCAATCTTTCCAAACATTTAATGCTAAACAAGTATAGTTTTTTCGAGACCAGACCAGTAGATGAATATTGGTGCCTGTTGAAACGTTGTTGCAGATGCGAACTGTATATGCACATAGGTATATACCATAAATATACATATATACATATTTATATATTTATGTATTTGGATGAAGTTAATCATATCATACTTTGCGTTTATTACTTTGTAGGGCAATAAATTTTCAGATGACACTTATATAGAGTATATAACGTACACACATATGTATATGTATTTACCCACATACATGTTATCATAATATGACCGCTTGTACACTGTGGTTTGTAGAGTTAATAACCATACATAGTTGTTTGATAGTTGCAACCATGATAAAAATATTTATAAGGTCTTTCGCGATAGTGAAATGTAACGAAAATTTATAATTTACTTTTATTTTTACAAAAAAATTAATATTTTGATAAGTTTGCTTATATACGGGATAATTGAACAACAACCTTATCAAATGAAAATTCCTATGGATACGCCCCAAAACGAAAATTTTCGCAAACATATTCTTTAATTTCGGATTGTAATTGTCAAAATATTCTGGGTTATTTCTATGGGAAAGTAAAAATGGAATTCACTACGATGAAAAAAATATCTAATCTAATAATATTTTCAGTTGCCAATATTTAAAATTTGTTTGTTATGAACTTTTACTTCCGGACAGCTTAACAAAAATAATTTAAAAAGGTATGGTTTGGATGTTTTTTAGCTGTTGAAATTAGCCTTTTTCAGAAGTATTTAAAGCGTATTTTCGTGTAGGTGTTTTATTTGAATTTCGCTTGAAATTGCCGCCAAGAACGTGCTGAATTTCATCACAACTTTGACATTTAGTTTGAAGGAGAAGTTGCAAATTCGTACTGAGAAATTTTCAGCAATTAAAATTAATTAATTTATATAAGACTTTCGTCTCTTCTATCTCAGAGGTGCGTTTAGATATACGTGTATGTATGTGTTCGAAGTATGTATTTGTATTAGTATGTACATACAACCTGGATAAGCCGCTGTCTCTTCATTCACTGAACTATGTTAATGTCATCGTATAGCTCGTACAGCTTCCATCGTCTGCGGTATTCGCCGTTGCCAATTCGCAAAGAACCATAAATCGTTCGCAAAACTTTTCTCTCTAAGACTCCTAGAGCCGACTCATCAGATATTGCCATCGTCCACGCTTCTGCGCCACATAGTAGGACCGGTTTGATGAGCGACTTGTAGTGTTTGGTTTTCGTTCGCTGAGAGAGGACTTTACTTTTCAATTGCCTACTAAGTCCAAAGCAGCAATGTTGGCAAGAGTGATTCTGCGTTGGATTTCCAGGCTGACATTATTGTTGGTGTTAATGCTGGTCCCTAGATAGACGAAATTATCTATGACCTCGAAGTTATGACTGTCAACAGTGACGTGGGAGCTGAGTCGCGAATGCGATGACTGTTTGTTTGATGACAGGATATATTTCGTCTTGCTCTCATTCACTACTAGACCCAATCGCTTCGCTTCTTTATCAAGTCTGGAGAAAGCACAACTTACGGCGCGGTTGTTGAGCCCAATAATGCCGATATCATCGGCGTACGCCAGCAGCTGTAGACTCTTATAGAAGATTGTAACTTCTCTATTCAGCTTTGCAGCTCGTATTATTTTCTCCAGCAATAAGTTAAAAAAGTCACACGATAAAGGGTCACCTTGTCTGAAACCTCGTTTGGTATAGGATGACTGCGAAGGCTTCTTTAAAATCGACGAAAAGGTGGTGTTTGTCGATTGTCTTTTCACGGGTCTTGGTGTTGACTGTGGGATCGCCCTTTTTGAGGATTGGGCAGAGCACAATTGTGGGGCATGCTTTCATCTGACCACATTTTGCAAAGAAGCTGATGCATGCACCTAATGAGTTCTTCACCGCCGTATTTTAATAGCTCGGCCGGTAATTGATCGGTCCCTGCCGATTTGTTGTTTTTTAAGCGGGCGATTGCTATTCGGACTTCTTCATAGTCGGGTGAAGTTTTTGCAATTTGGCTATATAATAAGTTTTTTCTTTCTGAATTTTTTTGCTAGCTAATTCTTACTGATTATAGCTCTGTACGGTGAGAAATGTTAGTAGGAATTAACCAGCAATGAGCTGTAAAAATTGCGCTCATTCGGGGCAAATTTTACTAACCTTTCGCCTCGCCGAATGCTGTCCAGTGTAATTCAGAAACAATTGATACTGCCCAGAACATTATCTCCATGTTTTCTTTTTAATACTTTTTTGTTGTTGTTGTTGTATTTGTTGTTGCTGATATATTAAATTTTGACTATTATTATCATATTATACTTACTTATATGTTGATATCTGTTTATTATAGCTACATTGACTCCAACAAGGAACAATATATTACTGCCCTCAAGACAGCTGTTGCTATACAATCGGTCTCCGCTTGGCCTGATAAACGCGATGAAATACAAACAATGGTGCGGTCAGTTGCTGATAAGCTAATTAGTCTGGGTGCTGATATAGAATTAGCTGACATTGGCAGTCAGCGGCTTCCAAATGGTAAAGAAATTCCACTACCAAATGTTATTTTAGGAACTTTAGGAAAGGTGAGAAAAGTAGCACTAAATTTATTCAAAATCAAAAGCTCATAAAATGTATTTATAAAGGACCCAAAGAAGAAAACAATTATCGTTTATGGACATTTGGATGTTCAACCCGCTTTGAAAGAAGATGGTTGGAATACTGAACCTTTTGACTTGACCGAAATAGACGGAAAGCTTTATGGGAGAGGTGCAAGTGATGACAAAGGTCCAGTACTATGTTGGATACATGCCATCGAGGCATTCCAAAAATTAAATATTGATTTGCCCGTAAACTTAAAATTTGTCTTCGAGGGAATGGAAGAGAGTGGAAGTGAAGGTCTTGATGACCTCTTGATGGCCCGTAAGGATGATTTTTTGGCAAATGCCGATTATGTCTGCATCTCAGATAATTATTGGCTCGGCAAAAAACGCCCATGCTTGACTTATGGACTTCGCGGCTTGGTTTACTATACGATTGAGGTGGAATGTGCCGTTAAAGACTTACATAGTGGCGTTTTTGGTGGCACTGTGCACGAAGCGATGCCGGATCTCTGCTACCTGCTCAGTTCACTAGTAGATAAAGACACCAATATTTTAGTTCCTGGCATTAACAGAGATGTAAGTATAAAAACAGTATTTTCGTGAAACAGCATAAAGCACGGTCTCAAAATATCAGCATCTCTTTAACTCGTGTTAAATTAAATTTGTTTAGTGTATGCATAGATTGTTTCCTTTAATAACATTAAACTAAATACATATTTGAATTTGGTGTAGTATCGATATTCTACTTACATATAAAATTTTTCTTATAAGCACTCTTTTAATGTAATTAAAATGTTAACATTTTTTGTTACAGGTTGCGCCATTGTTACACAACGAGAATGAAATATATCAGAACATAGATTACGAAGTTGATGAATACAAGTATGTACCCTATTAATTTTTTTATATTGCCTAAAAAGTATTTATTTTTGTACGCACATTGGTTGTTTGGGGGTAAAATGTAAGCAGTGAGATTTTCAGTTTTATTTTATTTAATTCATTACATAGTTTTGTCAAACTGAACGAACGTAGTTTTGATCGTCTGCGTGGTTTTTAAGTTTTAATATCGAAAACTATACGTATTAAACCAAATAATTGTAGGGATTTAAGCTGTCAAAATAAACAGCTGGTATATGGACAATTTAATTGGCTAATTTTTATTTAATACTGTTCGGTGGAAACTCAGTAAATTTCTCTCTATCGGAGAGTAAGACCCCTTATTCTCTCAATTGCGTGACTGACTAACTCTTACTGTCACCGAACAGAGCTCCTTTCATGTTTGGAAACAAAAGGATTTATGTAAATAGAACGCAGAATACCAAAAAATCAAATTGAAATAATTTCCGGTTTAAAGGACCGGATACGAAAATGTCTACAAGATAAAAGGCAACGATTGTAATCTCTTAATTAATTTATTAATATACGTTTGTAATTTTGTATTGATAATCTTGTACATAATTTAATTGCAGAAAAGATATTGGTGCTCAAAAATTACCTCATAATGAAGATAAAACCAAGTTATTGATGCACAGATGGCGTTATCCAAGCCTTTCCATTCACGGTGTTGAGGGCGCTTTTTATGAACATGGAGCAAAAACTGTAATACCAGCCAAAGTTATCGGCAAATTTTCTATACGTTTGGTTCCTAATCAAGATCCTGATCACATCACAGAGTGTGTAAAAAATTATCTCAATGCGAAATGGGAAGAACGCGGCTCACCAAACAAAATGACGGTACATATTTATTGAAATTCTTAAACGATTTCGTCTGAGCATTTGCATATTTTATGTGTTACCAAATAGGTTAATCTCGTAAGTAGTGGCAAACCTTGGACTGAGGATCCTAATCATCCTCATTATGAGGCTGCCAAAAATGCCATAAAACACGTGTTCAAAACTGAACCTGATATGACTCGTGAAGGTGGTTCAATACCTGTGACGTTGACCCTGCAAGAGGCCACTGGTAAAAATGTTATCTTAGTTCCAGTTGGAGCTTGTGATGATGGTGCACATTCGCAAAATGAGAAAATTGATATTTACAACTACATAGAAGGAGTAAGTAAAGAGTCAGCAATTATCACCTCTATTGCGAGTGTCTACTACTAGTAGAATATTATCTATTTAGATTTTAGATAATCAGGGAAGTTACAAAATCAGATTGTTGTCAGAATCAGAATTGAAACCTATAAAATTCTGCTTAAGGGGTTACAAATTCGGATTATTGATTTGTATATCGGTTTCATTTTCGAAACAGAGTTTGTAGCGGTTTTTCCTGAAAGTAGAATCCACTAAAATTTGCGCTAGATAGATACAGATGATGATAAGTGTAACCTTTTTAAGCTATCGTATACTCCATCTCGTCAATCGACGACGGATGTTACCCACACAAAATCCAACTCAACTCTCCTTACTGGTTGGACGACGGATTACCGGATGCTAAATTTCAGGAGTACTAAAAACTCCAATCTACTTTGGCGGACATTCGATAGCTTATATACCATACACTGCTTTAGCTTCATTCGTAAAGAAATGTCAGTAAAAAATTATGCAGTAACGAAATGGAGGGTGTAACATGTTTTCCACTCGCAATGAAAAAAATTATTGAGTTTATATTTTATTTCATGCGTCGTCGTCGCTTCCTGAAGATTAAGAATGCATTATTGCCATTGTTGCGTCGCAATGTGTACGCCTAAGGAATTCGAAATCAATTTGCGTTGTACAAAGAATAATAATATTTTCTAAATCTCCTGATCAAACATTGTGAAGACTTTTTGTAAGTAATCGGTCGCCTATTTATGATAGGTAAATTTGTAAATTTATGTAGAATAGTAAATAAAACCCCAAAGCTACAACACACTTAGTTGTTTAGGAATGCTATCTCTTAAAATTATCGCAAATCATTCGTATCCTTTATACATTTATAAAAACTACAAGTAGCGCAAAATGGACATTTCTATCAAAGGGCTTTCTAAGCAAAAATTTCGAAGTTTTTTTAAAACGTTTTTTCTTTCACTTTTAGTGGTCACACGCAAAAGAGATGTATTTGTGCATTATGGACATAATAGAAATATACTTGCATAGATAATAATATAACGAATAATATGTAATAATGAACATCATATTTTGTAGACAAAACTTCTCGGAGCTTACCTGCACGAAGTCGGAAAATTGGAATAAAGATCAAAACAGATTGATAGCAATGAAGCGAAAGCATCACAGAATTTAACAATTATACAGTATATATATCAGCATTAACACTTTAATAACAATTTATATTTTTTTAGCAAACTAAACATTAAATAAAATAAATTGATAACTAATCTGTCCATGTGTCTCCATATTTATTTCTATGACCACTAGTTGAAGATCCAGGAGAAGATTTGAATGTTTCATCGTCCCTATTTACAAATGGTACATTTGGTGGCAATGAATGAGATAGCGGACTTTGTGGTTGTTTTCGGTCATATTCCTCTCGGTTTTTCTTTCGTAATTCTTCATAACTCGTACCGTGCTTTGCTTGTTCTATAGGTAACTCGGTTTCGTAGAAAGGAGACGGATCTAAAAGTAAGGGGAAAAAATATGTATATTATTCCAAGTGCTTCAAATAAAATATCAAAATGCAGCTTACTATCCAGGGATGGCCGATAAATATCATCAAGACCTGCAATCGAGGGTCGACTTTCTAAATCTAAATTAAGGGCGTTGGAGCGCGCGAATTCCTGTCTGTTGTCTTCACTTGTTCCAGTTGAACCAAAGGGAGACAAGGACATGCCTATTCCAATACTTTGGTCGGGATTTAACCTGCTAAGGACACCTCCATTTTGTTTGCGTTGTTGTAGTAATTCTCCAAGCTTTGAATTAGGTAATCGCATAAGTTTTTCTGCGCATTTCTGTTGATAACTAAACTTTCCGACAAAATAGCCTACTATTACACCCACAACTACTTTGGGCACGGCGCCATACCTATAATTTCCCTGAAAAGAAATTAAAAAAAAAAATAAATTTTAGTTCATCGATAGAGAATATCGGGGGAAATTATAAGTCAACTTTTCTTCGATGTCAAAGAAGTCATAAAACATTATGGGTTTAGTAAAAACTATTGAACTACATATAAACAAGGCCATAAAAAAGGGGGTCCCACAGTCTGCACCAACTACCCTGGGATAAGCCTCCTTAATATCGTATATAAGGTCCTATAAAGCGTATTGTGTGAAAGACTAAAGCCCACCGTCAACAAACTGATTGAACCTTATCAGTGTCGCTTTAGAACTGGTAAATCAACCATTGGCTAGATATTCACCATACGCCAAATCTAGGAACACATCTTTTCTTCCTCAATTTAAAAGCAGCCTTTGACCGCACGAAAAGGAGATGCATATACGATGATATGTCTGAATTTGGTATCCCCGCAAAACGTATGCGGCTATGTAAACTGACCTTAAGCAACACTAACAGCTCCGTCAGGATCGGGAAGGACCTCTCCGAGCCGTACGGTAGAAAGCGAGGTTTCAAGCAGGGTGATTATCGTGTGACTTTTTTAACTTTTTGTTGGAGAGAATAATACGAGCTGCAGAGCTGGATAGACATGGTACAATCATTTATAAGAGTGTACAGCTGCTGGCATACGCCAATGATATTGAAATTATTGGCCTCGACAACCGCGCCGTTAGTTCAGCTTTCTCCATACTTGATAAAGATGCGAAGCAAATGGGTCTAGCAGTGACCATATCGTCTATCTTGGAACCAACAACAATATCAGCCTGGAAATCCAACGCAGAATCACTTTTGCCAACAGGTGCTACTTTGGATTGAGTAAGCAATTGAAAAGTAAATTCCTCTCTCGGCGAACGAAAACCAAACTCTACAAGTCGCTCATCATACGCGTCCTACTAAAGGCGCAGAAGCGTGGACGATCTTTGGCCGGATAAAAATCCGGTTGTTTCCGGTATAAAGACCCGACTATTGGATTTTAGTCGCCTCTTACGACAGGCATGCCTTACCACGGGTAAATTTTTGAGCCCCTAATCCGCAGGGGCGATAAGCAGGAATAAAAGTCGCAATGTTGTTAACTCGGCTATAATCGCGTATACACGTATACATACGCTCATATGTATATGTAGAAAAACGTAAGACTGGTTAGTTGAAGAAAAGAACTTATAAATTAATTTGAAGAAAATTACTTAACAGCAAACCTGTCTGTATATGCATAAAATTGTTCTTTGCCAAATAGATGTTTTTGATACTTACTTTGAAATAGCCGTTCTTTACACCCAAATAAGCACCAACTCCTAACGCAGTACCAAGCGGCAAAGATCGTTGAAAAAAGGATTCAGTATTACATTCTCTTAACACCCTTACTTCTTCAGCAGAAAACTGATAATTTGCCTATAATGAAATCAGTTAGAATAACATTTCAATACAAAAAGGTAGTCATTACCAGCGGATGCTGTTGCGCTTGCTGTGCCGGCGTTTCCATTATACTTTGAATATACGAACACTTATTATTTAAGAAAATACAACATAACCATTCTCATTATAGAAGGTGTAATTGTTATCAACGATGATTCTTGATTGCTATAATCATTATAGTATAACTATCGATAGATCATCAGTTTATTTTGGCTTAGGCAGCTTTTCCACGGTATCGTGAACTACTTGGTTCGTTATCTCAATTCCCATCACTAATTACCTCATTCAAAAGCAAATTTGACCATAAAATGATTTTATCTGCCTTCCTTTTTTTATTTTAAAATGTATTGAAAACATAAGTTTTTATTACAAGTATTGATTTGAATTCGTGATGTATTTATAAAGTTCAATTTTAGTGCCAAAAAAAAGTTGACAGCGTGGAGAAATCATTGCCCGCACACCAACCAGCTTCTTTTTCAATCTTAACCGCCAAAGTAAAAAGCTTTTTTATAACTTGCTGTTTAATTTTTACTGAATCCTATTCGTTGAAAACTCAGTAAATTTGCGAGATTTTTGGCGAGGGAAGCACTCATAGTAGCGTTCTAGGCTCTCATATATGGTATCTTTGGTTGCATCGTCCTTCCCTTACGACGGGTTGTGAACACGAATCAGCGATAAGTTAGGGAACTTCGTTCTGGAAATCCAAATACAACACCAAATTTGCTCTGCTTTATATATGGCCGAACCCAGAGTTTCAGGTTTTTGTGTCGTCCCACATTCTTCTTGAATGGCGGTTATGTCAACTTTCATTCTTACTACAACAAAAATTAACGGATATTCCAGGTGCATGCTTAAAAAAACGATTTCTTATTCGAAGGTTTGTACATTTTACTGGTGGAGATAGCCGAGTGGTGAGGAATGCGTTCTGCTATCTGGAAGGTCAAGGGTTTGAGTCCAGACCCGAAAAACATCATATTTTATGGAAATTTTATTTAATTAAAAATAAGTTAATTTTTTTTTAATTGCCGTCGCCACTTAATTATATATGTACTCTTATGTGCGGCCTAAAATCGCTTCAGCGGATACAAATCTCCAATTATATAAATATATGTTCTTGGTGTGGTTGCAAACCCTACACGCAGCTGCATGCACCAGGTCAGACTTGTCGCTAGTTTACCATATTCTGACTTTTGAAAAGAGCTACAGAACAAACCGTGAAGAATCACTACCTCTTAACCTATTTATTAAATGAACAGGATCACTTTTTTGATATGAGTGATTAAGAACGAGCTGAATTGGAGACAGGGTGTCTTCTCAAATTGGAATCGTAGCTTCCAATTGGCACCCACTGTTTAAACTACAGGTCTGCGAGAACAACTCGTTACAATAAATAAACAAATACTAATGATTGTCGAAATTATGATTTTTTCAATTTGTCGATATGTTAAGAAAAATCGATGCATACTGTATATTCGACTGTAGGTGCATTCGTGTTGATTTTCATGGAAGATTATATACATCGATTTTAAGCGTTCCGAGTAAATTATTATGTTGTTTTATGGAAGACTTGTGATAAATAAATAAACAAATGTAATGAAATTGTGGTCTAATTAAATGTATATATAATTTTTTTTTTGATTTTAAGGAAGTTAGGTGAAAGTTGTGAAGACGTTGATTATAATAGCTACGTGTGTGTCGTAGTTTGCACACCATACCTCCCACATATTTTGTTCACATATATTGCAGCTGCCTTTGCTGTTTACCAGCTGCTAATATTTTCTGTATAAATTAATTAAAGAAAGCAATATTTATATTAAAAGTAAAAGAAGAAATATGTTATTTATGTGAAATTCGTTTGGAAAATATTTTGATATTAATTCCATTATGTGTTAATCTTTTATAAGCTACTATTGAGAACTTTTGAAGTAACAGCAGACGTATGAAACGAAAAAGTCAATAAAG
The DNA here is from genome assembly GCA_037013455.1 of Ceratitis rosa. NCBI lineage: Eukaryota > Metazoa > Arthropoda > Insecta > Diptera > Tephritidae > Ceratitis > Ceratitis rosa. The sequence continues at coordinate 17,941,289 of JAWMAG010000005.1, forward strand.
CGGAACTCACAAAATTTCTTATAAAGTATCTCATACATACAAGCAATAGAATAAATAGCGTGGACCTGCACTTATGTATATTAATTTATAAAAAAAAAATCGCTGGCAAAAAGTTTCTGTTCAGAAATATTGCAATATATATACACCGGTTACTGGATGTAATCATTAAGCTGAGTCAAAGATAACCTCATAATAAACTGACCCTCCTTGGTGAATTTTCATTTCAACTTCTTGGTCTGATATGCTACTTATTCTCACAAATAAGGTAAATTCATATATGTAAAGACGTGATCTAATAAGCATTTGTTGTGTATATATGAAGAAAATCTTTGAAGAAGATTGTATAAAAAGAATGTTGTTAGGTTCGGTAGTACTGGACTCAACTATTAAAAAACTGCAAAATCTCCACAAGCAATTAAAAAAGCTAAAAAGCTATTATTTTTCTTACAGCACCTTTAAATTGATATGGATCGAAGTGTGGACTCGATTGGAAGTTGTTCTCTTGATGTTGATGCTGATTCAACAGATGTATCAGGTAAAATATTTTACATTCATCTATAAATGTGTACACATATTGTACAAACACTCTTATTTTTTTTTTAGATACAAGTGGAAGCTTGAATTTTCCAACACCAATTTCGGTAAAGGACATCACTAGAGAATTTACAACAAATATACGAGAGCGTTGTGCAGTTCAAAATTTTCATGAAAATAATAAAACCATCGGACTTGAACAAAAAATGGTTGTAAAGCAGCCTCTTGGAAACGTCAATAATACAAGTGCCTTATTAAATTCTTCAAATCCACATTCAAATAAGATGATTACTTTGACTGATGTAAGTCCGGATAAAAAGCCAAGTTATTTGAACCTCGCTTGCTGTGTCAACGGTTATTCTAATTTAACAACTTATGATTCTAAAATACGACAGGATATAAATAAGTCTCGCGAGGTATCGCCGATACGTCCGTCGTCAAATTGTATTCAGTATTGTAAAAAAAGTGATTCTTTGGCGCCACCGATTCTCTTAAAAATGGATGATGGGCGTGGTGACGTTGCAAATATGAAGCCAAATTTGTCAAATGGCCAGTGTAATAATGTTGGTTATAAAAAACCAGATGAATCGTCTTTTCCGGACGATCGCCGCAATACTAGTTTTATTCAACAACGAGTGGAGCGATTATATGGACCTGCTGCTTTAGCTCAGCGTTTTTACAGTCCTAAGAAAGTACGCAGTAGTAATTTCACATCTTCGCCTCCACGTGACCTCGAAGATGCTAGTTCATCTGAATTGGCTCGTAAATTTCAACAACTTACACCAAGTAAAGATTACACAGAATTTAGAAAAAAATTAAGTGCAACCGCATCAAATTATCCACGTCAAATCGTCTCATCTACTGATATTTCGAGTGTCAATAACAATAATGTTGATTTGCCTGTGTTTCGTCATTTGAGTCAAGAGTTCCGTGCTCAGCTACCATTAGTATCGCCAAAAAAGTATCATTCAAGAAATTCTCCAAACAAGAGTTCAAGTATTGAAAATGATACTATTACTATTTCCCAGAAAAATAAAGTATTAATAGATGAGGTTGATCGTAAGGAAGTAAATTTAAATACAGACCAAATAAGCAATAAGTATTCTATAAATGAAGACAACACACAAAAAAATTGTGCTGAAGGTTGGCAAATAAGTGATGTCAACAATACATGCACAGAAAAAAACGGAACCTATTTTCTTCACTTGCTGAGAAACGAACAGAGCCGTCTCTTAGCATTGGCTGATATAGCGGAACAATATGCTGGCGAGTTGTCGGTGTGTATATTTCTTTAATTCTTTTTATATTTAAATTTTCTTCCTGAAACTTACCCATGCATTATTTTGATATTTATAATTAATTATTTTAAGTTCATTAGTTAATTGTTCTGTTCACTATCCTTGGCTTGTACTAATTTGTACAAACTGTTAACTGAACTGACAACAAAGCAAAGATAAAAAATTTAAAATATCCGAGTAGTTAACAGTGCGTATTACTGTCGTTGTCATAAAAATCCATCAACCGTTCGGAGGCGGCTTAAAATAAATCCTCCATTTGTTGGAAAAACTTCAAAACGCATATAAAAATTCGGAGAAAAGCTCTGCCGGAAATCGCTTATTATATGTGTATTATTTATTTTACCGTGATTTGATGAAATTGCGAAACAACTTTGTTGCTGTCGTCACAATGTCGATAACTTAGTCTTAAGACTCCGAAGGCGATGACGATTTAGAAAATAAATCGAAAAAATTGTCTATGTTGTTGTTGTTGTTGTTGTAGCGGCTTACTTAACCCGTTTAGGGAAGGCTTTGTCAATCTAAGTCGCCGAGGTCATCTAAAGAGAGGTCCAGGAAACGAGCTGTTTTCACGGTTACGAACCAAAGGGAAAGGAGGGTTAGATGAGTTGGTATTAGGGGACATGTAAAGAGGTGGTTAGTGTCGTGCGGGGACACATTGCTGCAGGACATACGTTGGGAATGCAGGATCAATTCTGGATAGGTAGGGATTAAGTCGATTATAATATACAGATCTTAGTTTTGCCCAACAATTATAGGCTTCAAAGTGATATGATGAGTCCATATACATATATATGGAAAGCAATGAATTTTTTATTATTATTTCCTTTTTTGGTATGAACCACAAGAAATAAACACCCAAAACCCCACCCAACGCTGTATGTAATGTGCTGAGATTCAAGGAAAATTTTTTATATACATAGTATATATGTATATACTTTTTCAAGTTTGCATAAATTAGATACGAAAAATAATACGTTTTTATTTTAGCAATAAGCTAGTTTGCATTCCTTTCGAAAAAGTAAACCACTGATTTGAAATATACTTCTATAATTTACTTTAGGGTAACCCCGAAATTTCTGAAGACACCTTAGGCTTTTTGCGTTCAGCCTATGGCAAGGCTCGCTTATTAGTATCACAAAAAATGAAGCAATTCGAAGGTAAGTAAAACTTCATTTAGAGATTTTATACTTGCATGTAAACCATAGCTAAAACAGTAACATTAAAAAGAATTAATATATGTATATAAATAGTATAAGTGAATTCTTTAAACTTCCGCAAATAACATCGCATTAAAGTTACATATTATAAAAATAGTATGTATTGTAAAAGAGAATTCCCCGGAAAAATTTTGTTTATGGTTTTTAATTAAACTAGGAATAAGCTAGCAAAACACAACCCTAATTACAAAAGGGACCGCAATATCCACAATTTGTTACATACGAACGTAATTTTATGCTATGTTAGACTAAAATTTTAATAAAAATTAGACTAAATATTTTCATACAACGAGAAAAGAGACTTAACTTTGTATATATGTGTGACAGCAAAAAAAAGGTGATTCTTGGAAAAGTTCTCCATTGAATGTTTTACGGTATCAAGGCTATTCTCGTGGAGGTCCGAAAAAAAAAGTTTCCATTTTGCTGTCATCCATCGGCGTGAAATGGAAAAATACACAAGAGTTGAAGAGGGTTGTATGAACTATAAAGTGACCCACGATTGAGGTAAAAATATGATATCCCAAAAAAAAAATGGCGTCGTCTTGAAAAAAGTTAAAATTTAGCTTCAAAATCGCCCCGACCTTTCCATGCCAAATATACAATTTTAATCCGATTCTAATACCCGAGGGTTACTTTATGCCTGAAAAGTTTCCAGTCGATCGGATGATTAGTTTTTAAGTTACAATGACATCAATGGCAATTACATGACTGATCTCACGCGTTTTAGGATTACTCCGAAACAGTTACCCACTTGGGGTAAAAATATGTCTTGAAAGTGAAACACTGGCTGAGCCCCTTAAACTTGACGTAATACACAACACAGAAATGTTTATTATGGACGTGTTCTACGACAAAAGTCTTATTTCTGAGCTGAGGCTGTAGTTCCCCAAAACTTAATAGTAATCAGCGCAAATCGTTCTTGAACAGTGTTTTATTTGTACATAGAGGATTTTAATTTTTATAAAAGTAATTTAGCATTAAAGATCTTGATTTGTATCAGTACGTAGAGATACTATATCCAGTTTCAAATCCAAATACTTCTTTGTTGGTGTGGGCACCGCTTATCCGATTATAGCCCACTCTTCGCTTTTTGGCGCTAGTTGGAAATAAAAGATGAACTCAGGTCATTCTTCAGCTCATCATTTCAACCGAGTGGAGGTATTCCACTTCCTCTGCTTCCACCGGCAGGTACTGCCAAGCTCTAAGTTCACCGACTGTTTGTTTGATGAGAGGATATATTTCGTATTGCCGTCGTACAGACGGCGCGGTATGTCATCGACATACGCCAGTAGTTGTACATTCATGTAAAAGATTGTACCTTGTCTATTTAGCTCTACAGTTCTTATTATTTTCTTCAAAATCATCAAATTGAAGAAATCGCAAGTTAATAAATCATCATGTATGAAACATCGTTTGGTACCGAAAGGCTCTCATAAGTTTTGGGGGATAACAAATTCAGACATAGTGACGTAGAGACAGCTTCTTACTGTGCCGTAAAGGCGGTTTTACCAAGTCTAAAGCCACACTGATAAGGTCCATTCAGTTTATTGAACACTGGGCTATAGTGTCTCAAACAATACGTTCGGTAGAACCTTATATGCTACTCTATGAAATAAATTGAAATATTGCAGTATTATATTGCCAGTGTTTCCTTACTATTCCAACATTTATAAGGTACATTTTACATTTACATTTTACTTTTAATTAAATAAAATTAATGATTTCTAAAAGTTTTTATCACTTCAGCACATCTCTGTAGCATCAAACTTCCGGCAATATATTGTACCAAGTTGATTCCACCACCTCAAACAATACATCCCTTTTTTATTATCAATTTGTCCTATGACCTTTTGAAATTACAATCTTCAAAAATTTCTGCAAATGGATTGGCATCGAAAGTTTAAGCTGGCCAATCTAAGATCCCTTAAGAATTTTACTGTATAACCAATGTTGGTGTAGATTTGGATTTCTCCATTTATATAAAATATTTTGAATTTGTACCACCGTATTACCACTACGGACATACCTACGTACAAGCTATACCCGCTTTGTAAGCTACTCGGTAACTCCCAACGTACGGTACGAACAAAACAAGAGAACAACAAAAACGGCACGAGCAAGCCGGGCTCTGCAACCCACCAAACAGAATAGAGCAAGCTCTCATATTTCGCTTGTGCCGGCAGAGTAAATATATCGTACCGCTCTCACGAGCCAATGAAAATTTGCGAACTAATGCTGCAACTACCCATCTCACATACCTTCCGTCCATAGCAACCTATCTTATGAGAGCGCCATGCAAATGAAAAGTTGTCACCGCTCGCCCATACCGTTACTGACGATTTTCCCCATAGAAACCAGCGGCGATGTATATATCTACATATCTATTGTACATATATAATTGGCAATGGAAAAGTATAAAAACTATTTGAATTAAAAATTATTTTTTTTTACAAATTATCTTTTTGAATTGGAAACTCAGCATACAGTTAAATATTGGAATGAGTACAAAGTGTATTTTCAAATAAATTAATAAGATTAAGATCCCTACTGCTATTATAAAAAGTAAAAATTTATGTCGGATACTTAAAAAAATTATTTCAAAACTTAACTAAATTATAAACTAAACTTTTATAGTGTATAATAATTATTTATTACAGGTCTTTGCCAAAATAACCTGAAGTCATCTCCTAACGACAAGTTTCCTACTACAAATGATGATCTTCAAGGATTTTGGGATATGGTAAATTTGCAAGTGGATCACATTAATTCAATATTTGATGAAATTAATGTATTAAAGGAGAATAACTGGAAGGTACATAAACAATGTATTTGTAACTGTAAAAAGGAGTCGTATTTAATATAGTTTTGTAATTATAGAAATCCGATGAACTTATACCTAAGGAAAAGACTAAATTATCAAAACTTCAACCAAAATCCACAAAGACTCCAAGCCAAAAGACAAAGTCCAGTACTACTAATGGAAATGAATCTAAAGAAAAGTCATCTTTGTCGGCCGGCGCTTTGAAAAGAGAATCGCAAAGAAAAATGTTGCAGGAAATGAAGCGTAAAAATAAAATCGCTTTGTCTGCTAAATCAACTACCTCTGATCTAAATTCTGTTGAACCGAATGTCGAAAATCTGGATACCGTAGAGATATTTGTGAAAAATAGCAAATGAAAATTTGTTAACGATTGAGTTGCTCTTACTAATCTTTACTAGTCCTATAACAAAATCAAGTGAGCCGTAAGCCCCATGACAAACATACATACATATATCACATCCATAAATAAATCGCTTTGACTAATTTTTATTTCATATCAAACTGATAACGAATGTATACACCAATAATACTCTTTTTTATAGGCTAATCATACATATATATTTATAAAAGCAGTGTGCTGTCAAAATCGTGAGGTAGAAGTACGCAAACTCGAATAACTTTAATACATATATAAATATATGCTTTTGAAAGATTCTAAATCTGTTATAAGGAAAATGCAATATAAATCATTCACTTCTCTTTCGCTTTAAAATAGATTATATTGAGCCAAATTCATAGTTTTCAAATTAGATAAATTATATTTACTGTTACAAACTTAGTGCTACTATAAATTGTTTGAACTGGTTGACATCTTATATACGCACTGTACATACATTTTTGATATTTTTATATTAATGGATTTATCATATGAATTTAGCGTGTTTGTCACATGATAATTAATTATTAACTAAAAAAGACATTTATTTTATTAAAATTTAAAATGTGTGAAATTTATTATTTCTGTTGAATATTACTTTGGCTTATATTAATTTAATTGCAAAAAAACCGGGGGCTTAAAATGAGTTCTACTTTTTGAAAGTGAAAATGACGAGAAAGTTGTGCTCGGGCATTGCTGAATTCATGAACGATTTCGGATAAATATTGATGTTTTCAACTATATCCTGTGGAAGTTAATTTCAAATGTTATGTTATAGGTGGTGCCATGCTTTCACTTCTTTAGAGTGTTGACAATCAGCCTAACATTGATAGCGTTACATGATGGTAAACCAATAGGTTTTTTTTGTCGGATTTACAAACTGATACTGTTTTTTTTGGTGTCATCAATCGTATTAGCTTTGCTATTTTATTATTATTTTCTCCAGCAATAAATTAAAGAAATCACACGATAAGGAATAGCCTTGTCTGAAACCTCGTTTGGTATCGAACAGCTCGGAGAGGCCCTTCCCAATCTTGACAGAGCTTTTAGTGTTGCTTTGGGTCAGTTTACATAGCCGTATAAGTTTTGCAGGAATACAAAATTCAGACACAGCGGCGTAAAGACAGCTCCTGTTCGTGCTGCTCTTTTCATGGGTCCTCTCCTAGATTAGGCTCAAGGTAATTATCTGGTCAATGGTTGATTTACCAGATCTAAAGCCACACGGGTAAGGTCTAATCAGTTTGTCAACGGTGGGCTTTAGTCCTTACACAATACGCTCGGAAGGATCTTATATGCGATATCAAGGAGGCTTATCCCACGGTAGTTGGCAGACTGTGTGTGTGTCTATTTTTTTATGGATTGGGCAGAGCACACTTAAATTCCAATGTTGTTGTTGTTGTAGCGGCTAGCTAACCCCGCTTAGGGCAGGTATCATTAATCTAAGTCGCCGAGGTCATCTAATGGGAGGTCCAGGAAACGTGCTGTTTCGACGGGGTTGGACCAAAGGGAAAGGGGGGTTAGATGAGTAGGTTTAAGGGGGCATGTGAAGAGGTGGTTAGCGTCGTGCGGGAACTCTCCACATGCAGGGCATACGTTGGGTTTGCTAGGGTCGAGTCTGGATATGTAGGAGTTTAACCTACTACAGTATCCAGATCTAAGTTGTGCCAGGATCACGCGGGTTTCTCGAGGCAGCTCGAGCTCGTTGTCTGCAATTGGTGGTGGTTTGTTTCCGAGTACGCCATTCACTGTCCAGCGGTTGTTGTATATGATGCTGTATGGTGCAGTTTAGGTCAAGTACTCCCTTCCTGATGTGCCTAGGCGGAGGCTCGGCTTCTAAGAGGTGCCTGCTGGGGTGCTCCGCGCGGTGGCATCCCAACAGGAACTGCTTGCACAGCAAAGCATTATGCTCCTTAACTCGTGACATCAGGAGGTTTCCTGTCGCAGTCCTAAGGGCGGTGTTCTGACAAGCCTGTAGTTTTCTCCACTGCGTCTCGTTCGTCCCCGGCGCCCAGATCGGTGCAGCGTAGTTTACGACCGGCCGGCCAATTGCTTTGTAGGTTGCCAGCAAGGTTTCTTTGTCTTTACCCCATGTGCTGCCGGCTAGCGCTTTGAGTATTTTGTTGCGGCCCTGGAGTTTCGCGGCAATTCCAATCATCGGGCATGCTTTCGTCCGACCATATTCTGCAAAGTAGCTGATGCATGCACTTTGTGAGTTCTTCACTGCCATGTTTAAGTAGTTCTGCCGGTAGGTCGTCATCTCCAGCCACCTTGTTCTTTAGGCGGGCAAGGGGAACGTCTTTTCCATCGTCATCGATTGGGGTTTTGAGTTCACCATCTTCGGGTGTTTAATTTTCACTGCCATCCAGCAGGCTGGAGAAGTGTTCCCTCCATAAATTCAGTATACTGTGGGCATCCGTCACTAGATCCTACAAGAGTCTGCTCCACTCTTGAAACCTTGGTTTTGAGAAAAATTTGACTGAGGAGAGGTTGCAGGACCTTAAGTGCCCCTCTAAAAAAAAACCACCGCTTCAGTAGGTAAATAATGGTAAATATACGACGAAAAATGCGTTCAACTCTCATTCATTTAGCTTATCGTCGTCACTTTCGGAGGATTAGTAATTTGTTTAATTATAATTTATTATATAATAAAATTATATTTGCTTATGGGTTGTACGCAAACCATTATTAGGGTAAGGTTGATTTTTTCAACTAAGAAAACTACTACGTACTCAGGCACGAGGGAAGGACGTGAGAGCAAATCCAGTAGTTCTATAGACGATAAACAAAATGCCGCACAGACGTTGACATTTCAATTGAAAAAAATAAGAACTGTTAATTTATTTATTTGAGAATGACGTATACTTATTGATAGGTAAAATATATTATATTAAAAATAATTATTTTTTTTATTTAAAATAAATTTTTTTTGACAGAAAGTATTCGACCTAATGCTAAATATCGTCTACGTCTTCGCTGACGATCATCAATGTTCATCGTCACTTTCATCGCTTCGTCTTTGTTTAGGTTGTTTCCTGTTTTGGTAGATTTTTTGGGAAATTATGGGTTTTCAGTTTATTTTTTATATTCGAATCATATTACAATAGGTGTAGTAAAAAGAAATCCAATATTTTTTCAACAGATGGTGTTATTTATCTGTATCTCGCGTTCTATAATTCCGATCGGGTTCAGCTTTTCTGACAGTTTTGTGATTGGTTGAGTCAGTTTTGTTTGAGCGTGCGTCAAAGATGGACACTAACAGCAAAGATTATCTTTGACTCAGCTTTGACAAAAATTTTCCCTACAAATATACATATGGTACATATTACTTACATACAAACATTATTAAGACTCAGTCTTTATTTCAATATTTTACATAAATCATGTACATGGTTTATATAACATACAAAGGAAATAACAATACAACAATAAATTCGTTTTCAAAAATCTGCAAAATATTGTAAGCAAAATCGTATATGCAGAAGTCTTTAGCAGTGCCATTAGTTGGTGATTTAGCTCCTCAGCACTACGAATGCCTCCGTCATAATCGCGACTCCTTTGAAATTTTAAAATGTCTAAGTGAAGTAAAAAATCAATGCTTGATTCAGAATTTACTAAATCTAAATACAGTTGTAACTCGCAAAGTTTCGTGGAATATTTTTAGATTTACTACTGCTTCAAGGTGAGATGCGTCCACTCCAGTCAACCTGCTCCATTAGTTGAATTTTCCGTACAATATGGAGTGCCCTTAAATAAAAACAATGTAGAGTAATGAAAAATGAAGTAGTTAATTAATCGACAATATATTATAGGATCCTTATCCATATTGCCCACTTCATGTGTGGTACGAAGAAAACTATAAAAAATGGCGAATAATCCGTTCAACTGCGTTCTCTTTCAATTTTTATGTACTGAGAAGAGAAAGCTAAACAAAAGAACTTGCTTATGTGTTAGTGCTGCCCAAAGTCATGTGAATGTATTAGTGAATCCATCAGCCCGCTCTTGCAGGGTGATTACTTGTGGAGACGTGGCGTTTGTTTGAAGATGGCTTACTTAGTTTCAGATTCCGCTTAGCCACTCCAGGTACTCCTTATTGCCGTTCTCACCTTGACGTGAGGTTCAACTTTCGCAGATGGCTGCTGCATTCTTTTCCTGCCTGTTAACATACATTATATTCATCGTTTTATCTAATTGGTAACTGAAACTTTGTTTTGAAAATATAGATTGATGATTCGGAAATTCCGGACCATCAATGTGCGTATCCATGACAATGTTCCCTATTTCTAGAAAATAATTCAAGCTCTATATCAGTTGTCTACATACTCAATACAGATCAGCGTCACTCAGCTACGGAAGTTTTGTCCCTGAGAAAATTTTATATGCGTTCTCTAAAACAATCAGATATACATATGCACATATCCCATAACTCCGTACCATGTTAATAAATGGCCGAAGAAGCTTGTACCAGTACCTCTAGTACATATTACCCCAGAAAAGGTCGGTTACAAAAGGTGTGAAGGGATAAACGTTTCGTCAAACCGTACACCTTAATTTCGATTTTTTTTTATATTTTCAATAATGTATGGTTGTGATACAAACAAGAATATTGAATATTTGGTAAAAATGTATCTTAAGCGATTATTTATTCACTATGAATTATATAATAATAAATAAACGTAATATAGTATATACAAGAAATACATGCTAAACATTTTTAGTTGTATAATAGATATGAATCTAATTGTTTTATAAAGTACATACATACATACTCGTACATATGTAGTAAACGTACACAGGAATTTACAATATAGTGGGGTGTTGGTTTTTTTTTTGTTTTTTTTTTTGTTTTGGGATTTAGCTATCAAATTTATTGGTTAACATAGTTGACAAAATAAGGAACTACATACATACATAAATAAGAGAATAATTCAATTGACCAGATTAAAATAAACTTAAATTAATTACTGACAAGAAATATTCATAAATTCATACAAATCTTCGTACACATATACAATTATCCTTACACACAAACTTGTACATATGTATATGTATGTGTCTTTACGGGTTTTAAAGAGTTTTGAAAAAAAAAAAACAAAACAAAAAAAAATTATTGACTAGTAAAAGAGTTCATTGAAAGACATACTCATGAAAAGCATAACCATGAGTAGATAGCAAACCGCTGAATTATACATATATATGTATATATACATATGTACGTATATATGTACATAGTATGTTTAGAATGAGACGAAATACACTACACTGTAAAAACCGGCAAGTAATGGAATTGAGAGAGTAAGATATTTTACTCTCCGAAAAAAAGAAATTTACTGAGTTTTCAACGGACAGGATCCAGTAACAGTTAACCAGCAAGTTGTACAACAGCTGTTTATTTTGGCGGTTAATTTTGAATTCGTTCAATTATACAGTTTATTATTTCTGGTTTTAAGTATTTTCCTAAGTGTTTTAATAAAATTGGCAATTAAGTGACATTTTTAAGTTATTAATTGTATTAAAAATTTATTGTATTTCATTAGTGATGAAATTCTATATGCTTTATAGCCGTTCAACGATAAAGATATCAATATGTTTTCTAATATAGTTTCTATAGCTCTTCTAATAATCCTCTAAAAAGAGAAAGATTTATAAAAAACTTGCTTTGCAACAATTTGTCGCTTAGATTTTCAGTAAGGATGACTGAAATACGAAAATAAGTTCGAAATTATTTTTCCGTGTAATCCGGTCATATTAACTCAACATTATTATAGAATTTATTTGATTCTGTTGAAATAAAAACCAAGCAAGAGCTTTATTTTTCCTTCTAGATGCTACTAATATTTATTTTATTTTATGCATCGTCGTCGCTTTCGGAAGTTTAAGATTGCATTATTCTCATTGTGGCCGCAGCAGCAACTTTGCTTCGAACTTGTTGTGCGACTCTTTTGGCCGCCACTGTTTTCTGGTAAATTATAGAAATCCAAGATCATCCGTTGTACTAGAAATAATAATATATTCTAATTCTATGCTTTCCTGAATTCTAATTTCTCAACGGAAGCTGGGTGGTGTTCGTGCCATGATTCCACTCCACTGCCACCACATTTTCGATTAACGAGTGCCTTTACTATTGTTGGAATCATTGATATTGTTCAGTTAAATTAAACAACATTACATTTAACACTTATTTTGTTGGCATATAATTCATATTAAAGAATTAAAATTATTCTAATTTTAAATTAATTTTTTTTTCTGTTGACAAAAATTCAATCACATGATCACAAATCAGCTGTTTTTCATACTTGCTAGTTTTTATTGGCTGAAGTTTTCCCTGCACGAATTTTCAACTTTCTCTCCAAATAAATGTCAAAATTTTTAATGGGCTTTTGCCCATCTAGTCATTATCATATTTAATTTACATATATGTACAAATAAATTGCTAAGAATAATAAATGGCTCTGTTCAGTGAGAAATGTCAGAATTGCAAAGTTTTCTGGCTTTTTTGCCTCACCCAACTCGGTTTAGTAAAAATTTGTAACAATCGATACTACCCACCAGCTCACTGAACAGGACTAATATGATTTGGATTTTTTGAAGAAATATCCTACAAAATATTTCTATCTCTATCAAATAAATAAATGATTAGGGAAACCGTAAAATGGTTATTGTGACAAAGCGAAGCTTTGAATTACGACCAAACGGAAAGTGAACTTTGATTTTGAAACAAACGACTCGCATTAGAAATAAATGTGCACACATCATATCGAATGGATTCAATGAATACGAGTACATCTCAATGGTTTGAGAAAGTCTAGCGGACTTATTTAAGCAAGTTTTACCATTTAACATTGAAATGCATAAATAACAAACGAAAATTTTAATTTTTTGTTGTTGTATAATAATTACGCCGTTTTCTCTCATACATACGTATATGTACATATATGTATATAATTATATATATATATATATATATATATGTATATGCATATAAGCCTTGATTAATAAAATTTTTATTTGTTTATTAAAAAAAAATAGGAGAATTAGTAGCTCATACACATATACCATAAATATCCGAATTTACATATACACGTACTTCAAAAGTTCTTCAAATTATAAAATTGAAATTCTGCCCTAATTGAACATAGTTGTATCTAAAGTTCTGTAAAGGTACTTAAGTTAGAATTATTTTATTCAATGACATACATATGTACTTACATACATACATACATACATACAAATGTACATATGTACATATATTAACTTTAAGATGTCAAATGTGCTAGAAATAACAAGTTCAGATACAGTAATCTGTTTATATTTCGTCATCTACATTATTAATTAGTCTTAATATAATTACAAAAAATATTAGCCCATGCATATATGTATGTGTGTGTGTGTGTATATATCAGATTGTTCCGATTGTGTTAGTCATATTTTAAATTTGTAAAGTTGTATCTTTATACGAGTAAGAGTGTGTGAACATACCCTGCAATGAAGAGCGAATATTTATGGTATTTTAAACTTTTATAAACAATTATGAATTTAACTTGTAAACGGCAATTGGTATTTACTAGAATGTCCTCACGTTAAAACAAAGAAGGAGGTCTTAGCTCGGTAGTCAACGAACATTAGATACCCGATGATTGTTAACTGGCAGTCAGTCAGTGTCAGCGTGGGGAAAACACTTACTGAAAGGAAATGAAAAACTTTGAAAACATCTAACAAAAAAAAAAATAAAAAACTCGGAAGCCTTTTACAAACACATTATTTATTGTATTGCAGGCTTTTCCGGCGGATTTTTTTACCCAAAACCTTATATCAGAAAAATCAGTTATTTGGGTGGGGATATGAGATGTAGTCTTCCGATTTATAAGATTTCCAGTGGAAATATTTATTTGAGAAATACAAAATTTCACGATCCCAGATGATTTTTAACGAATTTTTATCCTAAAACCTCATATCGATTGCATGGAGCTTTATGTTATAGTGGTCCGAACTGCACGGATCTGACAAATGTTCAATACATTCATACATGGCTCAATTATTTAACTTAGCTAACTTATCTCGCCTTTCTAAACCGATTTGTAAATAAATATTTTGGTGAGTTTCTTTTTCTCCTAGTATCAGATACTTATGTACATCCTGCGGACCAAAACTCTATGCCTCTTCTTATGCTGCTTAAAAAAATTTTAAGCATGACTTTGATAAGCGGAAAATCGAATCTTTGCTAATTTCTTTTAAGGGCGAAAATTCAAATTAGCACACTTATTTAGCGCACAGCTTGTAGCTTGTAGCTTGTCTAGCAGGGTATGTTCACTAATGATACGATATTGATTTAATCGTATATACTCATGTACGTACATATGTATATGAATTCAATTATAAGATTATCCAATATTGAATTTCGGGTTACATTCGCCGCAAAACTTAATAAATACAATTCCAATGTTGTTATTTAGTATTTTGTGTTTTGCCATTAATTGTATTTATATACATGCATATGTATATATTTACTTGTGGATTTATGCTGACATGAGCTTTTATTATTCAACATACATACATATGAACTATGTATGTATGTATGTTTATATTGTGTCGAAGTGTATAAACGCATGAGTGCGTGTGTAGGCGGTGATTTCCCTGCCGTGATTTCTCCTTTGCATTGGACTGGTGCGCTTGCGGAAAAGCTAGTGCTTTAAACTACAGCTACAACTACGGCTGTTACATTTATAAAGCAGCAATATATATTTATGTACAAATGTATGTATGTTATTATCTATTTTAGCTCAAAGCTCGCTGTGCGATAACTGCAGCGAATACCACTGCTACTCCAGTGTATGTTGAGGGGAACCGCTACCGCCACCCATCATGAAAGTTGTAGGACTATGCGCCGAGATACTATCTAGGTCTAATGACCCTTCGCCCTTCTCCAGCATATTGGAACCATCTTGCTTCATCATCATGCGACGCCATTTTGCTCTAGCGTTTTGAAACCATACCTATAAAAAAATTGAAATTGAAATTCAAAAGTTGTTATATATATATTATATATGTATGTATGTACATACCATAATTGGAGTAATAGTATATTTAGAGTTAAAAAATTTAAATAAATACATTTGACAAGCAAAAAATAACATTCAACCGTTACAACAATAGAGATGTGAGTGTACTCTATATTAACTGTGTTCGTTGAGAAATGTCAGTAAAAACCAGTTAGTAACGAAATTGAGAGAGTAAGATGTTTTACTCTCCGAAAAAAAGAAATTTACTGAGTTTTCAACGAACAGGATTCAGTAAAAATTAGCCAGCAAGTTGTACAACAACTAATTATTTTGAATTCGTTCACTTATACAGTTTATTATTTCTGGTTTTAAGTGTTTTAATAAAATTGGCAATTATGTGACATTTTTAAGTTATTAATTGTATTAAAAATTTATTGTATTTCAACAATGATGAAATTTTACATGCTTTCTAGCCGTCTGATAGATATCAATATGATAGTTCTTATACACCTCTAGAAGGACGAAAATTGATGTAGAGCTTGCTTACATAGATTTTTAGTTACGATGAAGGATGATTTTTCTGCGTAAGCCGGCCATATTAACTGAACATTATTATAGAGTTTATTCGTTTCTGTTTAAATAAAAACCAAGTAAGAGCTTTATTTTTTCTTCTAAACGCCGCTAATATTTCATTTTGTGCATTGTCGTCGCTTACGGAAGCTTAAGAATGCATTATCCTCATTGTGGCCTTAGCAGCAACTTTGCTTCGAATTTGTTATGCGGCTCCTTTGGTCGCCACTGCTTTCTGGTAAATTATAGAAATCCAAAATCAACCGTTGTACTAGAAATAATAATATATTTTAATTCTATGGCTTCCTAACTGCTAATTTTTCAACGGAAGCTGGGTGGTGTGTGGGCGATGATTCCTCTCCACTGCCACCACATTTTCGTTCAACGTTACTATTGTTGGAATCATTGATATTGTTCAGTTAAATTAAACAACATTACATTTAACCATTTGTTTTGTTGGCATATAATTCATATTGAAGAATTAAAATTATTTTAATTTTAAATCAATTTTGTTTTGTTGACAAAAATTCAATCAGATGATCGCAAATCAGCTGTTTTTCATACTTGCTAGTTTTTATTGGCTGAAATTTTCCCAGCACGAATTTGCAACTTTCTCTCCAACTAAACATCAAAATTGCGTTCTCTCGTTACCAGTTTTTACTGGGTTTTCGGCTCAACGAACGCGAACAGTAAGGTTTGATAAAAATTGTTAATGCAAATCTAGTCAACGAACAAAACTATTATAATATACAATCAAACATGTTTGATTTCTTCACACGATTTCAGTATACGCTTTACCACAAGCTTTCCATTAGATGTAAACATTTTGTGTGGGATTTGAGTTTAAACGCAAGAAATGCATGTAAAAATCTCAAATTATGATTGTCCAAGTGGGTATACAGTTACAGTCGCGGGGCTATACTCAACTCCTACTTTTGCACACCCTGAAATGTGAGCAACCTTTGTGCGAGATGCGGTAACCGTGTGGAACTTTGGAGTCATGGCTAAAAGAGGGGGAGCTTAGGTGCAGTCACTCCCCCATATTCGGTTTAAGGGTTATAAGTCTAATTGTAGCGTCTGTTCATCAGAAGTGCGGCTGTGAGCAAGCGGCTCGCTATATAAGGGTGTAAAAAGTTTAGACCGCTCCGTTCGATACTAAACGAGGTTTCAAACAAGGTGATTCCTTATCGTATGGTGGAGGTCTTCATCTTCCTCTGCTTTCATCAGTGGGTACTGCATCGAATAATTTCAAAGCTGTCAACAGGTGCTACTTTGGAATGAGTAGAAAATTAAAAAAAAAGTCTTCTTTCGATGAGCAAACAAACTCTACAAGTCGGTCATCATTTCCGTCCTGCTATGTGGTGAGGAGGCATGGACGATGGCAACATCTGATGAGTCGACGTTAGAAGTTTTCGAGAGAAAGTTGCGTAAGATTTTTGGTCCTCAGGTGGGAACGATATTGACATAGTTCATCGAATCAAAAGAAAATGGCTACGCTGGCTAGGCAAGGATACGAATTCTCCAACTTTGATAGGTTTCGATGCAGTACCCACCGGTAAAAGCAGAGGAAACTGAACACCTCCACTCCGTTGGAAGGACCAGGTGGTATTTCCGCAAATTAGCGTAAAACAGTGAAACGAAGGACTGAATGGTGAGCTGTTGTTAACTCGGCATAATCGCGTAAGCGGTGTCTACGCCAGTAAATAATAAGAGACTTCGAAAAGGTAAATTAAAAAAAAAATTAAGGTGTTTCGAAGTTACCGTTATGATATGTGTACTTACTTGTAAAACTCTCTTTGGCAATCCTGTTTTCTGAGAAAGCTGTTTCAAATCCTTCGCGTCCGGATTGTGATTAATATTAAAGTAAGACTTCATAGTACGCAATTGGTGATGTTTAAATGATGTTCGCATTCGCTTCGTTCGAGAAGCAGACAGTTGAGATCCCCGACCGAAGTCTAAATACTCCGTATTCAAATCTACCAAAAATTAAAATTGAATTATAAATACTTATAAAACAACCAAATGCTTTTGTAATAGCGGCTAGCACACATTATAATCATATTAATTATCTATTCATATTCGACGGAAGTTCAGTACAATAAGTAGTAGTACATATAGCAATTTGTATGGTAAATGTAAGTTTACAATAATAATAACTAAGTCTTTTACATTTATTTACCCATATTGGCAGTAAGAGCTTCAATGTCTTTAGGTTTCCTTTTCCGAGGTCTGCCCTTTTGACGCGGCGCTTGCGTTAGTCCTGAGATAACATGTGAGTTTGGCACAAAAATGCCACTAGGAACAATACGAGTGGGATCTGAATGTGGACTGGATGATTCATTTTGTGGTGAACCAAAGTCTGCGCAGTACGGAAATGGCCCTCCGAGTCTTGTTGACGCCGAATCACCTTCACGGGCGATACTATAGTGTGTTCTGAATGGAAAATAATTTGAGTAAATTAATTGTTTTTAGATATCTAAATTTTACCTGCAGTATATGAGGGCGTCGATAATGCCATACTGATCGCCCTTAGTGAGTGGGGCGTTGCAAATCGTACAGCAGAAGCAATTCACGTGAAACACTAGATTCCTGGCCCTCATTACTAATTCCGTCGCACTAATCGATGCTCGGCACTTTGAACACCGTCTTGTCCCAAAAAAGCTGCAAAGCAATAGATGTTTATTTTTACTTAAGTACACTTTCGCTGCTATGTCGTAAATGTGTTTTAAAAGTGAAATTACCATTATTTAATATTATTTATTTATTATTTAGAACGAAATTCCGTTTCTAAATCTCTTAGAGAGACTATAAAGAATTTAGGTGGGGCGAAATCAAAGTAAGTTAGAGATGAATTTGTTATCTTAACTGGTATAAATGCAAGTTGTGTGATTCTATTTTTGGCGAAAAAAATCTTATTTGAAAAAATGATTTATATGGTCCTATTTACTGTTTGGAAATTCTGCAGAGAGTAAAACCTTTATATGGAGAATCAGGATGTTAAACTCTACTAAAAAGACTTTTGAACAGATCTCTTTTGCAAACTGATGATTTTTCCATCATTCAAAACAGCCTTTATTTGCTTCTTTAACATCGGTTTTCGTTCGCCGAGGGAGGAGTTTACTTTTCAATTGCCTACTCAGTCCAAAGCAGCACCTGTTGGCTAGAGTGATTCTGCGTTGGATTTCCGGGCTGACAATATTGTTTCCAAAATAGACGAGGTTATCTACGACTTCAAAGTTATGACTGTCAACAGTGACGTGGGAGCCGAGTCGCGAATGAGATGACTGTATGTTTGATGACAGGAGATATTTCGTCTTCTTTATCAAGTCTGGAGAAATCAGAACTCACGGCGCGGTTGTTGAGGCCAATAATGCCGATATCATTGGCGTACGCCAGCTCTTCAGTTCGTATTATTTTTTCCAGCAATAAATTAAAGAAGTCAGACGATAAAGAGTCGCCCTGTCTAAAACCTCTTTTGATATCGAAAGGTCCTTTCCGATCCTGACAAAGCTTGTAGTGCTGTTTAAGGTCAGTTTACACAGCCGTATAAGTTTTACGGGGATACCAAATTCAAACAGCGGCGTAAAGGCAACTCCTTGTCGTGCTGTTGAAGGCTTCTTTAAAATCGACGAAGGGGTGGTGTGTGTCAATTCCCTTTTCACGGATCTTATCCCACGGTAATTGGCGCAGACTGTGGGATCGCCCTTTTTCAGGATTGGGCAGAGCACAATCGTCGGGCATGCTTTCATTAGACCATATTTTGCAAAGAAGCTGATGCATGCACCGCCGTATTTGAATAGCTCGACCGGTAATCCATCGGACTTCTTCATAGTCGGGTAATGGAACAACTTTTTCATCGTCATCAATTGGAGTTTCGGGTTCACCATCTCCGGGTGTTTCATTTTCACTGCCATTCAGCAGGCCGGAGAAGTCGATCAGCCTCAGCACATTTGGGGATGTTTCGTCGTGTAGGCTAAATTTTCCGACTGTTGTCCTTCTCTTCCATCGAGGCGTGGTGTTAAAAAATTTCGTTTTGATGCGGATTGTGGCGAGACGTTCATCCACCGGAGTGAATGCCAATACTCGGCGATGGAATCTCCCTCCTACCAATCCGAATCCGACACCAAATTTGCGCTCCTTTATATGGCCGCTGTAGTAAATTTCACAAACACATACTCGCTTTCGTTCATGTCCCGCCCATCCCACTTCTTGAACATTATAATCGAGCTAAATGTGATGATGTACCATTATGTATTTATTACTATGAATTTAATAAAGCTATCGACTGAAGGTAGTATGAAGCACTCTGATGTCATAAAGAGATCCCGCAAGTGGATGACCAGGGTTCGAACCCGTTACCCTTCGCATAACAGCACGCAATGTTAACTCTAACTCAGTGTCATGATTATGATCTTATTATTTTGTTTAATTCGAGGGTGTACTTAAATATTGTAAAGCTCATGATTTTGTTCGAACATTCTCGAGCACCTTGAGCATTTGACCGTTCATTGCTCGAAAAATTTCAAACATGAGCTCGAGCAAGTCAAGCATTTTGAACAAAAATTTCGACTTTTTTCTTGGAACTTCTTTCGATAATTTTATATTTATTTATGCAAAGTGAAAAACTCATTGAAATGCTCGCGCTGCGCCATACCCTTGTATCATTCTGTAGGACATTTCCAAACCAGTTGTTAATACTATTTCCCGAAGTTCTATTTTGAAGTAGTTTGCACTAAGCCAACGCAGGCTGCATATTCATCTTCAAGTTGCACATATACATATGTACCTATATATGTGTACATATACAGTGAGTGAGGGATCCTCGTGAACAAGGAGGTATAATTTTATTGATTATTTAGACCGATTATGTAGAATGATATTTACAATTGAATCACAGCAAGCCGCTCTCACACAGAAGGAATTTATCTCGCTTAGTTAGTTATTTATTTTCATTTAAATTATGGGTAAATCAAATTATAGCTTGTGTGTTGATGACTCGTAATTATTGCTGAATTCGCTACTGGTATAAGTATCGTCATGATGAGTGGAGTGATACTCAGTACTATTTATTTACACTTTTTGGTGATACGAAAACATGCACGTACATATATACATCCTTATAAATTTCTTATATGTTATATACACAAATGTATGTATATACTTCAGTACTACATATTTTACTGAGTCCAATTTAGTGCACGCTACCATATTTAGCTTTGAACGAAATAAGTATGTTTACATATATGTATGTATATACAAAGCCTAATAAATTTAGTAGTGTTGGAAATATCGAATTGTATTTTTTGCTCTAATATTTCATTGCCCAGAAGTCATAGCCCGGCTAACTTGATTTACTAAATATTGTATGTTGAGTTTTTCAGGCCAAACTTGCATGTGTTGTATACATACATATAATGTATTTGGAGATACATATTTTACTTCTTAAGAAGAAACATAATATGAAATAGATACTCTAATTTAAAGATTTTTGTTTAAATTTTTGTTGCAGCAAATGTTTTGATCTTTAAGGCGCCGTCAAACGTATTAATTAATTGACTTCAAATTGCTTGTCAAAATGAAGAATTTGTACGGACTTGACTGTACTTCAATTTCACTAAATCCTTTGACGCAAGTTCTAGAAAAAAAAAAAATTGCTAGTGCAGCTCGCGCAATGGGACCTGATGGGCAGTAACAATTCTTACTGAATTTTACTGAATTCCGTTCGGTGAGCCAAAAACCCAGTAAAATTAGTAACGAGAGGACGTAATTTAGTTTCGCGAAAAAGTTGCAAATTCATGCTGAGAAAATTTCAGTCTGTAAAAAGTAGCAAACTAGTTTTCGCGACTCCCATATCACTGTTGACAGTCATAACTTCGTGGTATGTGAATTCGTCTATCTATGGACCAGCATCAACACCAATAATAATGTCAGACTGAGTAGGAAGTTGAAAAGTAAAGTCCCCTCTCGACGAATGAAGACCAAACTCTACAAGTCGCTCATCATTCCCGTCCTGCTATATTTTGCGGAAGCAGGGACGATGACAACATTTGATGAGTCAGCGTTAGGAGTTTTCGAAAGAAAAGTTTTGCTTTAGATTTATGGTTTTTTGCGACTTGGGAACGGCGAGTACCGCAGCCGATGGAACGATACTTGTAAAGCTCTACGATGCTAAATACATAATATAAAATTTTATACCTTTTTTGAGGCCAGTGACTTAATATGTTTATGCTAAATACTTTCGAGAAAGAGGCATCTATTTGAAATCTAGTCACCAATCCACTTACATGATTTCGGACAACACAAACAAGTAGGCTTGCTTATCTTTATTTTCTGAGTACTGAGTGCTTTTGAAAGATTATCCGTTTTAATTTATATTATTATTTTCGAGTAGACATTTTCATAGGCTGACTTCATAAACGCAGTATGAAAAGCAATTGCCTCTTTTTCGGCAATGCAGATATATTATCGTAAGTTCGTTTTTTATAAAAGATACCTATATTCACTTGTTTTAATTAACATAATATTATTGTACAATAATTACGCCCAAGCTGTGGTAACAATGGATAGTCGGTTAAATTAGTACTTTATTATTATTTGCTATTTTTAATTGTTTTTTTTTTATTTAAAGACAACCTATTTGTATAAGATGGAAGTAAATAATATCGAAAAACACCCCACATTCAGCGATCAGCTAATTGAGCAACAATATTTTGCGGTGATTGCAATAGCCGAATGGTTTTTGTTGCGTCCTGCCATTCTGAAGATGGGGGTTGGAGTCCTGCTTCGGTCAACATCCTAATTTATAAAAAAATAAATTTTTTTCTGAAAGTATTTCTGTCATGAATTATAGGCTCCTCATAAAAATCCATCGGCCGTTCGGTGGCGGTTTAGAATAAACTGTAGGTCCCTCCATTTGTTGGAAAAACATTAAGACGCAAAACCACAAATTGGAGGAGGAGCTCGGCCGAAAATCACTTCAGCGGTTATATAGGTGCTAATTATATATATATATATATATATAAGTCCCTAGGAAGACGTTAATATGAGTAAAATTTACTCCAAAACTGCAACAAAGTCTCTTTGATTCCAATGACTTGAAAGTGTAGCGACTTATAATAGTGTTCATTCTATGTTTTCGTAGAGCTGAGGAGCTGAGGCAGCATTGGATGGCACCAGAACATATATATATAATCATAATTTAAAGACTTGTGCTTAGACTGTCTTTTTTAAAATATTTTTTGATGAAATTACGAAAATTATTTTATTGTTGCATTTTAGTTTCTTTTCTATATAAAATATAGTTGTCAACTATTGGGTGTATGCATGAATTCGTACGGTTTTTTTTTTGAACATTAAGACTTTATTGTGAAAAAATTGTCTTGATCAACTCCTGATACTTTTGCAAGTTCTTCTTGCGTCGAGCAATGCCTCCCATTCTTCGTCTTGAAATTTTTTTGGCTGTCCGGGTCGTTCTCCGTCGTCTAAGTCGAAATTGCCACTTTTAAACCGTGCAAACCACTTTTGGCACGTTCGTTCGGCTAAAGCATGGTCACCATAAACGTCCAATAAAATACGATGACTTTCGGTAGTACTTTTCTTCATGTTAAAGTAATGAAGAAGAACTCCCCGCAAAAACACTTTATCTGGTACAAATTTCCACATTTTCAAATGATTGAAACAAATTGTTGTTCACGCTAAAACAAATGACATCTACTGAAAACGACGACAAATGACAGTACCTTTGAAATGAATATAGCCACAGATGAACACGACGTGAATTAATACTAGTAGAGCCCTCTCTTAGAAAACCGCACGAATTAATGCATACACCCAATAGAATCCAACTAGTTTACATTTTTACACCAACTAGTTCATCTTCATCCATTTTCCGTGTAAGGAACTAGTACTTTTAACACGGCGTTGTCCTACGAGCTGACAATTGTCCTTCATGCATCAGCCTCATACTAGTTGTATACTAGTTCATTTAGGCATGTTGAAACTAAAAATAAATAAATAAAATAAACATGATGGTGCCGGCTGCGAGACCCTCACGCACCGCAGTAAAGACCTCCAACCACTAAGCTATCGTCATACTAAAATTCATTATAGTCGTTTATGTCGATTAAACCAAATCACTTGGAGTATTTCACGAAGTTTAGGAGAGCAATGACTCCTAGAGATACAAGCTCTTCTAAGCAATTGAAGAAGAAATGGGATAAGAAGAGATCACGAGATATGCTCTCCTTAAAAAGAGGTGACAAAGTTATAGGAGTTCTGACAGGCCACTGTCTGATAGGATGCCATGCAGAAAGACTAGGGGCTCCCTATAGAAGATGCTGCAGAAGCTGCGAGGAGGATGAGGAGGAGACGATCAGCCATCTCTTATGTGACTGTCCTGCTTTGAGCAGGGCGAGGTTTCGTAATTTTGGGACCCTACTGCTGGATGGTCTATCAAAGATAGCTGACGTCAAAGTCATGGATCTAATGGATTCATTAGAGAATCAAAATGAATGGAGGACGAAACCTGATGGCTTAAGTTTTTGTGGTATCACAATGGGTCTAAGTCAGGCCGAGGTGAATCCGACTTGATAGATCGGCAGCCACTGCAACCTATATTATAGCATCTGCTTAGAAGATAACCACAAAAATAATGAAAAAAAACTTCAAGTTGAATATTGGGAGCGTTCTTGCAGAATCTATTTCGGAGTGACTCCGTAGAAGCTTTCTCTATTTCAGCCGTTACCCAAGGTTCTAGACGGGCTAGTAACGGTGCCTTGTGCAAGCGTTGCTCACCTAAATAATATTTAATAAATAATCTATTAATGTAAGTTATTAAAACAAACATATGTCATAAACTGTGTACGAATATGTATGTATTTAAACATATGTAAAAGCATATATTTTTTCAAATAAAATTATAAAACTGTGCGGCGCTTTGGATGACAAAAATTTTACAATCTAAAAACACTGACCTCATAAATAATATGAAACATGGACATAAAATTGGTATGTTCCACGATGTATCACATGCATACATACATTCATATGTACATATGTACTTGCAAATGTATGTGATAAAATTGTTGTATGCTCATGTAACATGGTTATACGTATGTATGTATGTGTGTATTGTCTGCTTGCATGTGTTTAAAAAATATAAACACTTTATACAAAATTATGTTGTGGACATCTCCTCAGGCACCTCTAGCGCCAAAAAAAAACTCCCTACCAATCTGCTTGTTTGCCACATCCCCACCCGAGAAAAATGAATTATGATTATTGCCATGTAAAAGAGCAGGCAAGATGTCAAAGTGACATCTTTTAATATATGATTATACCTTTGAGTGCTCGAAATCTGATATGTGCGCTCGCTCGTGATGTCGCTACCCTCACAGTTCACAGCGAATTTCCCACACAAACATGTGCGAACGTATTCATGTATGTATGTATGGTATGTATGTATGTTCACATGTTCATCTATGTTATGCAGATTTATGAACATCAAACAAATATACTCGTATGCATACATACCTAACCAGCAGGTTATAGTTCAACGCAGTATACTGTTGCAAACAGATGCCGTTTTGGACTAAGTAAGTTGTGATCATCATTCCTACTACTATGGACTTAAGAGCTTATGAGCTATAATGCCTCATTGATATTATCCATGGCTAAAAGAGCTTAGTCATTTTGTGGGATGAAGGCAGTTTGTTGTTATAGACTAGGCAGCGACTACGCCAATCAATTACTGGTTAAGCTTTCTACTGCAGGGTTAGGCTCCGGTTCAAATCCTGGTGTCGTACTTACATCCAAAAAGTTATAGAAAATTAATTTAAATAAAAAATTAAGCTGAATTTTCTAATTGTGATCGCCCCTCGGCAGGGAATGTCCACCTCCCCGAGTGTATTTCGGACATAAAATAAATCTCCTCATAAAAAACCATCAGCTTTTCGGAGGAGGCTTAGTATAAACTGTGTAGGTCCCTCCATTTGTTGGAAAAAACATCAAGGCGTAAAACCACAAATTGAAGGAGGAGCTCGGGCAAAATCGCTTCAGCGATACGACAAATAGTGAACTGGCATGATATCGTCTTTAAAATACAATACTAGTATTTATCTATAATATATGAATAGTATTTTAGCTTTTTACTGCGGGGTTAATAACATGTTCATACGAGTATGTATGTATGTAAGTTCTCCATCTTGCTACTCCTGCTTGTGACGCTGTTGCTGCTGCTTTTGGTATCTGCTGTTATGCGGTTGCTGCTGTTTCTGGTGACATCCAATCGCCCGCCAAGCGTGAAAACAGCAACAGAGCAATAAAGCATTACGGAGATGGTGAACGAGTCTAATCTGGTCTTGCCCGGTGCGGTGTGTCTACAATAGCTGGTGTAGAGCTACTGCAGTGGTCGTGTACAAGTGCCAGTTTGGCTTTTCTGGTTTGCTTGATGCGGAACGTAGGGGCGGGATGATATCTGATACAAAATATGTGGCAGATATGTTGCGTTTCAGAGCAGTAAAACACGAATTTGTCTTTGAACGTGTACGTGTACGGTTCGGCATCAACACCACCGTATGATACTACGAAGCAATTGTTGGATACTTTTCGGCTTTTCGGCTCCAAAACAGAATGGCCAATCGAATGCATTTATATTACTTGATGTAATTCTCAATTTCTTAGACGTGTACAAAGAAAGAAAGAAAGTTCAATACTACATAGATACATATATGTACATATGTATGTGTCTATTAGTGCAGTGCTTATGTCTACCCCAATTAAGTATTTGTTGAAATTTATTAAGTGTTTTTCGGAAACATAAATATTGGAAATATTGTTTGTTTTTACAAAGCTTCGACACTAGTAACTAGTTAGATTTTACAGATTACATTACATTACATATATATTTATATATATACCTATATTATTGGCGCTTTGTAACCGCTGAAGCGATTTTCGGCCGTGCTCCTCCTCCAATTTTTGTGATTTGCGTCTTGATGTTTTTCTAACAAATGGAGGGACCTACAGTTTATACTAAGCCGCCTCCGAACGGCTGATGGTTTTTTTACGAGGAGCCTTTTATTTCATGTCCGAAATCCACTCGGAGGGGTTGACAGTCCCTGCCGAGGGGAGATCGCAATTAGAAAATTTAACTTAATTTTTATTTTATTTTTTTATTTAAATTAATTTTCCATAACTTTTGGATGTTGGTGGCACTGGGATTTGAATCCGAACCTTCCGAATGTCGGTACGCAATGCTAACCACTCGGCTACCACGGCCGCCAAAGTACATAACCTTCAAAAGTACATAATATCAACATTGTTTACTTTATTAAAAGTTTCGGAGAGCCTAGACGTCATAATTTCATGAACACGATATGGTATATTTACTTTGGCCCGTAAGTACCAGGTATATAGGTAGGTACCTACAATAATTTATACCGATGTATAAGCCAAGAAATAATAAATAATGAAATGAAATGAAGTAAATATTAGTACTGAAAATATTCGATATCGAAGGACTGTTACAAATAGTTTGCATGTTACCGATTTGTTCAGATATACCATTTCCGATCATAACTCCCCCCATTCCGCCAAATCAAAACTATTGACTATATTTAGTGCTTAATTTCTACCTCGATTTAATTACGCTCCGTTCTTCGTCTTATTGTTTGTCTGAAAAATAGAGCAACTTATTCAATGAAGGTATTAACATTCTCTGTCGAGGAAAGACTGCTCAAAAGAGGACCAACTTTTAACATTTAGATCTTAAATTTGGCACTCCCAAGCTTCGACGTGTGATCCCACTGATTTCTCCGAGTCCTTCGAAAAGATCCGTGAAAAAAGAATCGTTGCACATAAGATTTTTATCGATTTTAAAACAGCCTTCGTCAGCTCTATGTTTGAATTTAGTATTCACGCAGAATTTACAAGGCTGTGTAAACAGACGCTGGACAGCACCAGAAGAGCAGTCAGAATCGAACCTCTTTGGCCCTTTCAGTACCAAACAAGGTTTCAGGTTTTGTGCTTGAGAAAATAATACGAGCTGCAAAGCTGGATAGAGAAGGGAAATAATTTTCTTATAAGAGTGTACAGTGCACGTCACTGTCATAACCTTGAGGTCATAAATAATTTTGTCTATCTTGGAATTAGTATTAACACCAACAACAATGTTATGTCTGGAAATCCAGCGCAGAATCACTCTTGCCAACAGGTGCTACTTTAGATTGAGTAGCAAGTTGAAAAGTAAATTCCTCTCTGGACGAACGAAGACCAAACTCTACAAGTCGCTCAACGTTCCCATCCTGCTAAAAGAGTCGGTTTTTTGCTTTTTTTTTAAGTTTTATGGGAATGGCGAATAACGCAGCCGATGGCAACATTGAGATAGATGTGAATCCTGAAACAGCGGCTACGCTGGCTAGGTCATGTGGTCCGGATAGATAGGAATACTTTAGATTTGAAAGTTTGCTATACAGTACCCGCCGGTAGACCTCCACTCTGTTGGAAAGACCAGTTAGAGAAGGACCTGGTTGTACTTGGTATTTCCAATTGCCGCAAAACAGGGAAAAGCAGGCATGAATAGAGCGCTCTTGTTAACTCGGTTATAATCACGTAAGCGATGTCTATGCAAGTAAAGTAGAAGAAGCTGGTTTTAAAAGTACCAGAATTAAACTAGTTGAAGAAGAAACCGGTGGGTGTGAGTTGAAAAGAAGCATCAACGGAAGTAGCAGTAGTTCTAAATAAGGAAATGCCATTTTATAACAAACTTGAAAGTGTAAAGACGCCATCAGATGTGGCAATTTTTATGCAATTTTTATATCCTTCACGGATTTACTGTCGAAAAATTTCAATTTTTTGCAATTTAATTTCATGTAAAAATTGCAGTGTGTGCACACACTTATCGGCAATTTGATTTCTGAAATTAAATTTATAATTGCTCGTGCTGCACTAAGAATTTTCATTTCTTCTGAAACTACTTTCAGAGGATTAAAATATTTTCAAAGAAAACTAATTTCGATTTTTATGAAATTTTTTATGCTAACTGCTCTTAAGAATAAATCTTTAAATTTATCATTTTGACAAGCAGTTTGAAATTAATTCAGTCTTACAGCGCAAATTGCAGTTTAAAGTGATAAATATTATTTTATAGAAATGAAATTGAATATCTTTTTTTTCGAAATAAGTAGCAGGCATTGTTAGCAGGCAGAAGAACATTCTTATCGTAATTTTAGTGTCGTTGGTAGTGTAATAAAAAGTTTTCAGGAAAAATTGTTGCAATGATACTTAAAAAATTGACTTTCTCGCAAATGTTTTGAGGAATTTTTACGTATATCATAAAACTAAGAAAGAAAAAGCCGTAAAAAATGTGTTTGCGCCAGGTGTTTATTGGGATTTAGGAATAAAGACTCAGATATATATTTGTTAATTGAATTGTGATTCGATTGTACGGACGGTTGATTTCCCGTGGCAAAACCTAAGCTGACAATAGTATGGAAAGCGGCATTTTGTTTGCTTACATTGAAAAACAGCTGAGATCACCGGATTTCCAATTCATTTTCAATATTTCCTTTTCTTTGAAATTTCGTATTTAAGTTTCCCTCATTCCATCATGATTCGCTAACAGGTTCTTTACTCTCCATTTTGGTATGACATTTCCTTTTTCGTTGATTTTTTCATTGTCTGCGTATTTATTTTGAAAATCTTTCACTCCAACGATGTCCGCATTATTTAGTTTGCCAGTTTCAATAATAAAGGCCTCACCTATTATTGTAGTAGCTAGAAAGTTTCTGAAGACCGAACGTTTTCCGACAAATGTATAATGAAAATTTTACATGTTTCCCTCATGACGGAAACTTCATTTTACTTATTGGTTGAAATTAATTTATTACAAGAATAAAGGTATATTATAATGACGCATCAATATATAAATATACATACGTGTAGTCTTAACATCATTTTCAGAACAAAATAGGATAAATGCTGTACTAAATAAATTACTAAACGTAACTTTTTTTTTAAATAATTTTTTATTTAACTCTTTTAGTATAGTATATTTTTCTTTTTAAATTTATGATAATAAAATCAAATAATACGATCAAATCGAAATCTTTTTTGTACTCTTTATGTAATAGTTTCAAATAAAATTACACTACACTTTTTAGTAAAAATAAATTTACCAACAGAGAATTAATTTTTGGAGAGTTCCTGATGACCTTGATATATACTAGTTCAAAAGAAAAGCATAGGTGGCAATTGCCACCGGTTAGTGTATTATTGGACGCATACCAGATCAAAAGTAATGAGGAAAATAATTACCCACCGCCGAGGACATGCCAATGTTTAAGGCCAGCTTTCTCTAAATAATTTTCAAAAAATTAAATTTTTTTTCAGGTAAATTGTTTGAAAATACTCTAAGAAATAATGTAGATATAGTTCCAAAGGTCCGCAAGACCAAGAAGTAAGTATAGAAGTTGGAAATGCGGAGCGCGCCAAACGGTAAATCCGACAGCTCGAGTATTTTTTCTCGAAACCACGTTTTTTTTCAACTGGTTAACACTCTTATTTAGAACCTGTTGCACTTATCAACTTGCATTAAACGGCATTTTACTTCTAAAATGTCTCTCTATGGTCGGTACTACAGCCAAAAATATTCATTGTTAATTGAAAAATTTATAAACGATTAAAATTGAAAAAAGGCGGTAAAAAATTAAAAAGTCCGCCATTTTTTTTTTTTTGGTAAAATGTTTCACTGTAGTTCCGGCGGCCATTAGCAAAGCGATACAGAATAACAAACCCTTTTGATTTCAGATTATTCGTTTTACAGTTATCGCGTCACTCACCAACAAAAGGTACGTTTTTCAGCAGCAATTTTAAGAGCCGCCATTTAAAAAAAATTCAATTATTATATTTATACGTTTATTTATCTACAAGAACTTTGATTTCTAAATATTTTTTTTAAATAAATGAAATTTGTTTAAAAAACACGTTTTTTGGAGGAACATGGCCCTAAAGCAATAGTTCATAACATGGAAAAAGGGATTATGCTGGACTAGTCATGGTGTGAAATGAACTAGTTCCTTTCACTGCAGAGAACGTATGGTTATTTTTGTGTAATGATTGAGGTGTAAGAGTATTTGTTTATTATAAATATAAGTATGAACTTTTAAAGAAACCAATGTGGCTTACTTGAATCCATATATGTATGTGCTTACACACCACTAAATATACATATATCTATGTTTATGTACGAGTAAGTATGTACCTAAATGTTTATAACACTACATTAGTGGAACTTGTTAAGCGTATCAAAGTTTTGAGCTGTTTCCTGACTTCCGCTTGCATACGTAAGATGAGATATTTTGTGGCAAACGACACAGGACCTAGCCGACGTTGAGTGTGAGTGTGTGTGTGTGTAGACACTCATATTGCCTAACATACACGTGCAACCACAACAGCGAAGGTACGAGCTGAACTACATACGTAAATACCCCGCTGAGCACGGTTACAAGCATTAGTACGTTCCATTCCCTGCTTCGAACGCCCTTGTAACTGGGAACAGCCGTGTTTGTACTGTGTACGAATATACGAGTATTGCGAAGGGTTGGGCTCGTCTTGCTAAGCAAATCCAGCAGAGGTGACGAAACGGTACAAAATCATTTGAAGTGTTTTCTCAATATCCCGTGGCGATAATTTTGGGTTATAGGTGCTCCGTTGCTTACCGAATAGTGTAATTACAAATGTGTGTATATTTTTTTTAGGTTCTTGACAAATCTCTTCGTTTTGACAAGCGTGGGAATATATATATATATATACATATGTAAATATAGTAAATTCTTATGTATATATAGATATACATATATTCAAGTTCTTTTACATCAATTAGTATGTGGAATGGAGGGACACTATGGCTTGTGGTAGGCAGTGGGACTGCAATGCGGGAGTCATAGGTTCTAGCCGTGGCCAGATCAACATTAAATATTATAGAAAATTTAGAGATATTGCAACCAAACTTGGTACACAGATGCACTGTTATATTAATCCAGATCGGACCACATATATGTACAATATTTTAGATTGGAGATTTTGGTTCCAAATCCGTTAAAAAAGTATTTAAGAGCAAACAATTTGATATTCGTATCTACAAATATACATTCTCACCGAAAATCATGAAATCGGAGGCCTATATCACATACTCTCCATACAACCGATTTGTTCAGATTAGACAGTTTTGGTCAGGAAATCGACAAAAAGCATATCTATGATACAATAATTTAAAAGCAGTTTCATTTTCTCTCCGCAGGCGGTTGCATAGTGTTTCGCCTTTTTCATGTTACCAGAAAAAATCCATCTTCTTTGCATTGAAAGTATGCAAAGCCGCAAAAAAAAATATTTCAAAATAAAATAAATTCTAAAAAATTAAAAAATTAAGATTTCTGCATTTCAATTAGCACTAGAGCTAGCACGAAGATAATGCCTGTAAGGTTTTTTTTTGTATTTATTCGAACGAAAACCCCGACGTCTTCAAACAGCTCGATCACTGATCCACATACTGACTTAGGAAAAAGAACTATTTATGTTCCAAATTTTAGGTAAAGTAAAAAGTTCGTTCGGTTTCTTTTTATGCAAATGATTCCAAACAGTTTTCGGGCTTATCTTTAGTTCCTCAGCAATGAAATAAGTGCTTACATGACGGTCTGTTTCCACTATTTCCATGATTTTATCGCAATTTTCGACGACAGGCCTCCCGACGCGTGGTACATCTTTGACATCGAAATTACTGGAACGGAACCACTTTTGTGCTACACGTTCGTTTACAGTATCGGGCCCATAAACTAAATTCATTTTTCAGCCGCTTTGGCTGCTTTTTCGCCTTGATCGAAGAAAAATTGTAAAATATAGCGAATTTTCTCTTTGCTGGTGTCCATCTTTGACGAGCGCTCACAACGTACTGAGTCAATCAATCGAAAAACTGTCAAAGACAAACTTTTAGCGCGAATAAACACGTTTTCAGCGCCGTATAGTAAGACATGATGCGACACGTAACACTAGTACTATGGGTAATAACGCCATCTCTTAGATAAAAACCGAACGAACTTTTTACTTTACCTAATATATAAACAATATTGTAGAGTTTTATACAATATTGTGAAAATGTGATGTCGAGTTTTTGGACTTCCAAACAGAAGTAATTTTTACAAAATTGCCTAAAAAAATTTAAATCTTACAAGAAGTTTTGAAAATTCAAACGAGTGTTTTTAGAATTCAATTGGCCAAACAGCTCGTCATCTGGTTGTATAAATATTAATTTTGATAAGCCCGAGCGGACAAGTGTAATGTGTAGTATATTAAAAAAAATGTTGTTGTTGTTTATCTAAATGATTTGATAAAACTTAAAGGCCCTTCTTAAACTTTTTATATATTTATGTATGAAAATTTTAAATAAAATTCACAAAACTGCGCTCGCGGTCCTACTTGAAAAAGATAAAAAAAAAATTTATAGTCGTATCTGTATACACACGAATATAAGATAATTTACGAGTACACAAAAATTAATGGTCTTTTCAAAAAAAAAAAAAGTTTGTAGCTGTCTGAGAATCAACGCACACTGTTAGAGGGAAACAATTAAATTTGAAGAATATGCGGTTATAACTTAATAGTTAGGCTGTAGTAAAACACTTCATCAAGCCTTGGGAAGGTAGTAATGCTAAGAATTTTATTTATTTTTTATTTATTTTCTTTTTTGTAATAAAATATGAATGCACTTGTGCAGACATGGGTGGATGGTTTAACCTAAATTTTATATGAGTTGAGTAAAATGGTAGCTACTAACTAAGTCATAAGTTTAATTTATGCTAAATATAACGGTTTCATCATAATTATTTTAAGCAGCATTTTTGGATGGAATTAAAACGGAGATAGCTGTCGTTAAAATCATCAAACTGTGCTAAATACAATAGCCATTCATGTGCTGTAGCTACGTGGTATGTATGTGCATAGAATTATGTATTAATAAGTATATATACATAACACAAAAATGTACATAAAAAACATACCTACATACATATCTTAATTAAGTGTGGGGGCAAGCAAATAAATTGTTTTTAGTATCATCACCTTGTAATGGTTCAGTTAGATTTATTTATTTTGGGACAGACTGATTTTACATTGTTTTTAATAATTGAACCAACATACAGTTCGTTGACCAGATATGTGCCTAAACAGAATAAATGTCAAAATAATAATAAATTCATTATTATCTTAGCATAATGCTGAAAGCAATATTGAATTGGAAAGAGCGCATTAAAAAAAATTACCAGGTGTGTAAGTATGTAAGTATGCGCTAGATTTCGTTGCATTTACCGGCACATCACGTCAGCGATTTCTTGTTATTGTATTGATATCCGACAAAGATTTCCAACTCCCAATAGAACGAGTTTCATTCAGTAGCATTAGTTTATTAGACATAAACAAGTCGAGTTTTGTGCCAACAAATTACGATTTGCCGACAGCACTACTTTTCGGTTTTCATCTGAAGAAAACCGCAGCCGAAACGCATCGAATTGTGACTGGCGATGAAAAGTGGATATATTTCGAGAATCCTAAGCGTCAAAAGTCATGGGTTACTCCGGTTGAACCATCAACATCGACGGCAAGACCAAACCGCTACGGACGAAAGACAATGCTATGTGTTTGGTGGGATCAGAAGCAAAGATGACTAGATACGAAACTCTTTATTTCGTGAGAGCGCTCAAAAATGCTCATTTTTTATAACATTTCTGAACAGTGCCACTGTGATAGAAAAATGACTTCTTTGGATTTTTAGGTATAATTTGGGTATTTTATTACAAACAACAACGTCTTTAAATACAATTTCACTAAAATATTTCATTGAGAAACAGTCAAACATTTAATTATATTAAGTTTTAAGAATAAAATTACAACAATTTCTTTAATATTTACTGCTGAAGCAAATTTCTTTAGAAACAAAAGCAATGGATTTTTTTATTGACATAGTGGTACTGGTGCATTTTGTTGAATGTTCCCCGATCTGACACTGCTGCCAACATTAGAATGTGAGATGGGGGAACGCTCAGAGTTGTATTTTGAGTGTTTTTGATTGAGTTTCGTATCTAGTCATCTTTGTCAGAAGGGCGCAACCTACTACGAGCTGCTGAAACCTGGGGAAACTATCAATACTCATCGCTACCGACAGCAAATGTCCGATTTGGTTCGAGTTTTGAGTGAAAAACGATCAGAATACCAACAAAGACAACACAAGGTGATTTTGCTGCATGACAATGCACCAGCACATAAAGCAAAACAGGTACAGGAAACCATAGAGTCGTTCCGTTGGGAGATTATTCAGCACGCGGCTTACCCACCGAACCTTGCCCCATCCGATTACTACTTGTTTGCATCGATGGGACACGCACTTGCTGAGCAGCGCTTTACTTCTTACGAAGATGTACGGAAAATCGCTCGATGACTGGTTTGCCTCAAAAGAGCAACAGTTCTTTTGGCGCGGAATCCACAAATTGCCAGAACGGACAATACTTTGAATAAGTTACTTTGTATAATACGTGTATCATTACAATAAACGTGTTTTTTCTGTACAAAAATTCCGGTTTCATACTTACACACCCGGTAAAGAACTAAATTTAAAAAAATAATTAAATAAGCTAGCAAATACTCGTAATATGATTCATCAATAAAAATAACATGCGCAGACTTACGCGAAAAAAGTTTAATGAACTTACATTGCTGCATTACCGTTTTGTAATGACCGAGCTCCTCCTCCTATATGTAATGTGCGTTTTGAAAATTTTCCAAGAAATGGGGGGACTTACAGTTCTTTCAAAGCCGCTGCCGAACAGCGGAGGTTTTATTTCATAACAGAAATACACTCGGAGTGCACGATATTCCCAGCGGAGGGCAATTAGAATAAATAATTTTGTATAATTTTGTATAATTGGGGAAACTAGGACTCGTACACTGGCCTTCCGAATGTTAGTACGTAATATTAATCACTCGATTATGTTGCCAAAAATTCAGTTCACAGGTCAACATTTTGCACTAGTCCATTTGACATTTTAAGCCCGATTCCGCTTTAATGATTTAATTTTTTTCCATTAGAAATTCTCTATTCTCATCAGAGATTGTTTTGATTGATGCATCGAAATGTTTAATTGATTTAAAACGGTTATAAGATTTTACTCAATTACTGTTTTGCTTCCTCGTCGCACAGCCGGGCAATATATATAAGAGCCCATCATACATATTCTGTTTCATGATTTACTGCAGCATCGTATTATTTCATTCCCCATAAGGGATATACTCCGTCGCCGGATACTATCATTCACATCGGTGGAGGAACGCCTGGACAAAACCTGCATTAAAGCGATATTCTTCAACAGAAGAAGGCGACGACGTGATCAAGTGTACCTACCTAGGCCCATAAGCAATAATGATTCAATAATGTATACCAAATGACAGAAAAATGTATTCGAATGGGAGTCAAAATTAAAAAAGACCATGGATGAGCAGGAGATATCACTGTACCTTTTATCATAAATAGAACTGTATTGTGAACACACCTTATAGTAGGTTTGTTCAGCTAATGATTGAGTGATATAATATTTATATATGTAGACATAGCGAGTTAATTTAGCTAAAATTGACGAGTCATTCAAAGCTTACAAAAAGTCCTACCATATACGAGTACATTTGAATGTCCAAGGAATATACTCGTATAATGCTTTAGTTCGGATTAGGTAGTAAATACAAAATGTGACTCGAAGTAAAATTAAATAGGATAAATAGGCGATGCCCAACCAACTTTTGGGTGCAAACCATTTAATCTGGTTCCATACACCTACTTTTCATACAAACTGATCTTTTACTCTCGACTCCTCGACACTTTTTACACCGAGTATTTAGAGCATTTGCATAGCAAAGGGAACAAATAAACTCAGAGGCTATGCGACATAGGTTTCAAAACTTGTTTGATTAATAAATATCACTTTCTCCGTATAAATGAAAACGGACGGGTTCCCTGCGAACTTAGCCTTTCCTTTATTGTTAGTTCTAGGCATTTTGCAAAACGGAGCCATAAAAGACAGAACATGAAAGTGATGTTTTATTCTTAATATTTTATTTCTCAAATTTATTTATTACTCTACAGAAGGTAAGGTAACAAGATTGATCTTGATAACTGGGCACCTCCATACGCATGCCTCTTTATCGATATCACTGTCTTTATTTACATATGCATTAGGGTGTTCGTGAATTATTGATTTCGCTTTTTAAGGTTTAAACTATTTCCTAAGCATTTGAAACACAATGGTTTTTCTTTTGCTCTGAAATATAAATATGTAAAAATTAAAAAAAAAAAACAGTTTAATATTAAAAGTATGAAGACATCGGCAAAGACCAAACATTCGTTAAAACACCCGAACTTGTAGCAATGGGCCTTAAAATATAGATATTTTTCGAAAGTTGGGTTTGAATGAGGTCTTAATAATTTTATACGCTTATCAGTTCGGTTCCAAGGCGATAACGGTATATATTTATGTATACCGCGAACTGATACTTTTAGTTCGAAATGTCCGATGACCACCCGAAGTCTTTATACCTTTCATGACCATATCAAATTTATGGTATTTTCGGTGATTTTCGGCTATAATCGTACGTGTTTAGAATGCAATTTTTTCCGCTGTCAGATGCTTTTTTGACGAATTATGACCGAATCAAAAATG
This sequence comes from Ceratitis rosa, assembly GCA_037013455.1. NCBI lineage: Eukaryota > Metazoa > Arthropoda > Insecta > Diptera > Tephritidae > Ceratitis > Ceratitis rosa. Next base: position 17,978,853 of record JAWMAG010000005.1, read on the forward strand.
TGGAAAATCAGTCTAGCCACTTGATTCTCATGTCCTTAAAGTGAGCTAAGATAACTCATACCTTAGTAAAACTCTTTACATTCTCGCAAGTGTGAGACGTTTTCTCTTCCTCTCATCACACTTTAATGGTAATATTAAATAAAATACTATCTTAATTTATAAACCCAAATACATTACTTTGTTAATAACATACACCCTTATATACATATGTACATATACATAAATATATGTATACATGCATATGAATGTGTTAGGTATACGCACGTGGAAATTGCCCTGTGGCAAGCAAAGTGGTAAGAAGACTGTGTGGCGAGGTATTCATTCGTATCTTTTATGAGTATTTCATCAAAGTTGCTGCACATGTACATATGTATGTACATATGTATGTATGTAGATGCGTTGAAGAAAAAGATAAAAACTTGACGAGTATCAGTAACTAGCCACTGGTCCGATGTGGCGCTTTTTTATTACGGTGTCGTGATGTAGTTATGGCTATGCTCTTAGAATTTACTTTTACTGCAAACTGTTTTAACATTTATGACTTTTTTCTATATATATATTTACATACATATAGGCATCATACAAACATTTTCATTGCAGGGGTCGCAAACCATAACCGACTCATTCCAGGCAAGACGATATTGAATTGATCATCTTCACATACTTATTTTGCTTAAACGGTTTATTAGCTTTATAACAGCATATTATAGCACTGGGCAATAATTTTCAAACCATGTTTTGAAATACTTCATTAACGAAGTAAAATTCTTTCTGAAGGGGACCCTCCCCTGATTTTGGATCAAAAATTCGAATTTTTTTACGCAAAAAATGAAAGCCATATACATATTTGTAGAGTATGTGTTTAAAGGGATTTTGCAAAACCATGAATATTTTTCAAATGGCAGCTTCTCGAACACACCTGTCTTACACACGCTGCCAGACTTTAAAAAAAAATTGAACGCGTTTTTCTCGAAACCATGTTTTCCGATCTAACCTCAAGCCCCGGGCTTGATCTATCCGTCCGATTTCTTTTATCTAAAAACTGTTTAAAATTTTATAGTTTTACCTAAGATTAGCACTAATAATTAATTATTTATATTTTTTAAGGTATTTGAATTGAAAAAAAGGAGCGAAAAAATTTAACTTTATGATTGCAATGAGCATTATGCAATAAATTTATCGTTCAAATTGTTTCAATTGAAGTCCAGGACGTAGAAAATTTTATTATCTTCAAGTAATGACAACGATTTTTAATTTCAGTCTACTACAAGAGGCTGTAGGCTTGAAGTTGTTGGGCCATGTTTTTCGCGCAGAGGTCGACGGAAAGCGCCATTTTGTAGCCGTCCTTTTGAATTTCGACAATTTTTTTGCCGTTTTAAAATCTCAAATAATACACGGAAGTTCGTACGCCTTCTCATTCTCCCACAAAAAAAATACAAACTTTGCCTGATTTTTGCCCAATATCAGAGGAGGGTCCCCTGAAGTCAATGGCGAAATTACGGTTTGAAGAAAACTGTGTTCCCACTTCATATTTCGCTAAGATTAAAATATGTAAAATCAGAATTGCTCTATTCCAGTAGAAAGCTAAGTTTTTTCGAAAACAGCTTTATTGAAGAGTAAAAATACTTTACTTAATTTTGCAAAAAAGCAAATAAACGTTTTGGGTAACGAAGTGCAAGAAAAAGCTCATTTGAATTTTACCAACAGTGTTGGCACTCTTTCAGAGATCCAGCTAATTGGCGCGCAAAAGCTAAAAACAGCCAAGTAACTTTTTGAAAAAGCTAAAATGGGAATTCCATATATCTAAAATATTAAAGTTAATTCGTAAATTTGTAAATCGTAGCTTATAATGAGTTAAAGCTTTGTGAAAATATATTTCCAAATACTTTGAAGCGCTGGTATATCAACCTTCTTAAATTATCTAACGAATAATAAATTAGTAATTTACAACATTAGGAGTTTGTATTAAAAAAAAAAATTATTATAATAAAAGCACAATAGGCGATCATCAAAGTATTGGAATTAGAAAACAATCCAAAATCCGTTTCAAAAATTCTTCGTTTTGGAGTTTTTTGAGCGTGCACAGAAGAGTGGAATATTAAAATTAAAATAATCATGAGATTTGCGCAAAATAATTATTTACTATGCCACGCACTTTTAATTACAATAATCCGCTGACATTATTTGGTAATGAATACTTTGAAACGACAAAAATATTGAAGAAACTAGGTAGAAATTAATTGGATTGAGTGAAGCATAAGTTTTCAAGTGATCTTCAACGAAAACTTATTTTTGAGGAATTTAACTTTAGAGATTTTACAGAATGTACTTGTATCGAAGTAAAAAAAGATAATTTTTTAAACAATTACACACTTTAAAAAAAATTACAATATATAGAAATGAGCAAAAACAAGATCACTTGTCATAAATTGGAAGCTTCATTTGAACTAAAAAAATAGCAATCCGATTTAAAAAAATTTAAAAAAGTCAGCGAAAATGAACCCTTGTAGATAACTAGGAAATACCACCTCCATTCCGCTTTGCTGCATTCTGAATCTGAATACTCAGAATGAATAGCAAAATCAGAATGAATTATTTGAATACCATTTTCACCAAAAGTATTTATAAATAGAAAATAAATTTAGTTTCAAAAAACTAAAAAAACACGCTTTTAAAGAATATTAAACCAAAAAGTTGAAAATAATTTTGGAAATAAATTTAAGACAATAGTATATAGAAAATACTTGTTTAATTGAGAGAAAAGCGTGGGGCGCTCGATATATGAAAATTATGGCACAAAGCGCCCCACGCTTTCTCTCAATTATACAAGTGTTTTTATATACTATTGTCTTAAGTTTTTTAGTTTTTTTAAACTATATTTAATTTATATATTTTTCTAATTAACTCTATTTTAATTTTATTTATTTTTTTTATCTTCTCTGAATTAATTTAATTTTTTTATATTTTACTCTAATTTGTTTAATTTAATTTTATTTTATTATGTATTTCGTTTTAATTTATTTCGTTTTGTTTATTGACTCATTTTATTTTTTTATTTTATTTTATTTTATTTTATTTTAATATATAATAATTTATTTTTTTTTTCTTTTTTATTTTATGCTATTTTATTTTTATATTATTTTGATTGAGTTTATTTTTGACGTTTACATTGGCCTTATCCCTTAATTTAATTTAATTTTTTCATTGCAGTTTCATTAATCTTATATATTATATTTCATCTGATTTTGATGTGGGATTCGTTTTCAGTTTCTCCTTTGAACTAATTCATTTCTACTTGGCGACATCTACACGCAGTTTCTTTGATATACTGAATACACTCTACATATCACCCTGTTTCTTGGAGTATTTTGTTAATTGCAACGCCACGATGTATGCAACGATTCGCATTTCAAATATTTCATTTTTGAAAATTATTATTAAAATATATCTTCTTGGCGTTCTGTAAAGTGCCTTATAAGTGATTTTTTGAGACAAAGTGGACTTGCCGAATACCAAAGTCTCCGAATGCCACGAAACTACTAATCCAAATTGGCTGATAATGCTAAACATATGTGTACAAACATAAAAAAAAAAACATTTCCATATTCGGATATACAGAACACGCGAAAATTCAAAATTCAAATTTTCTTTCAGTTCAGTTCTCGTATAATATATAGTATCGAGGACGAAATCGCATGAAATCACCTTAGGGAAATATGTTTGGATGAAAAGCTTTATAATTATAATAAATTCTAATATAAAAACATATGTATGCATGTACGCATGTAAACATAATAAATTTACAGTCATAAGACTTGTTCATATCTTCATCCAACACGTGTGTATGTATTATACCTATATGTAAACTCATACTTCGGTATGTTTGTATGCAACTCAGCGGCCACTTGATTGATAATATAACACACACTTGCCATGTTGCATCAAGTGGACCGAAGCGAAATGGAGCAGATCCGACCAGATCATGGCACAAGTCTCAAAATGATGCTCCAAATGTTATTCATATACATTTGATATATGTAAATATAAATGTACATATTGTATATATTTATTTATATGTATTGGTTTTTTGTTTGTTTCTTTAAAGACTGAGGCGCTGACACTTTTCGAGGGGAAACACATTCACTAAAGGTTCCTGTTATGCATATCGTTTGTATACCCATATGTAGGTACATGTAGATATGTACGAATGTGAAGATATCGCTGTTCACAGTTGGATATTTTTGAAATATAGAGCGGCAATAAATGTCACGAGAATCATTTAGAGGAAATGCGAGTGACGAGCATGACTTGCCAAATTTATTACTCCATTGAAAAATCACAAACGTTTGAATGATAAACATTTTGATTTACGGTTGCCGCTAAGTCCATCAATCCGTAGCAAGGGTGACACGCTTATGCCTTTGATGGAACATTGCTGAACATAAAATTCACAATCCTACATACATATGTATGTATATATGTATGTATCCCTACTGACAACGGCGAGAAAGCTAGTTGGATAAGTTTAATCATTCAATATTAGTTAAAAAAAAGCTGCGAAAGTGTAAGAGTAAGAGTAATTAAGCTCATATAGTACTACATATGTACGAGTACATCTCACTTGTGCAAGCCATTTTCTGGAACAATAACTGGTAGGAATATAGCCTATTATTCTTCAACACCGTCGTTCATTAACCTTAGCAAGATGTTCACCACAAATCGGAGGTAGAACCCGGCTGGGAAACGCTTTAGCGGCAAAATGCTATAGATTTGGATGCTATAGATTTTATAAATACATAATTAAATGATTGGGGTATAGGTTTTCACAGAACTATGATATGATTATTTTAACTCTAGCGAACCCGACGAACTTTGCCTCGCCTCAATTCTATATAACAATAAAATATTGAAAGTTCAAATCTTAATTTAAATTATTTGAATGGAATCGATATTAATGTCACAATATTTATATTTGCTTAAAATTATACATATATTATATTACAGCGCGCCATTCATCTCTTCTTTTCGCTGTTTGGCGCCAGTTGGAAATACCAAGTGAAACCAGGTTGCTCTCCACCTGAACCTTCCATTCGGATGACATTTGCTTCGCTTCTTTATGGCAGAACTAACGGCGCGGTTGTCGAGGCCAATAATGTCAGTATCTTCGGCATACGGCAGCAGCTGTACTCTTATAGAAGATTGTGCCTTCTCTATATAGCTCTGCAGCTCGTATTATTTTCTCCAGCAATAAGTTAAAAAAGTCACACGATAAGAAATCACCCTGTCTGAAACCCTGTTTGGTTTCGAACGGCTCGGAGAGGCCCTTTCCGATTCTGACGGAGCTTTTACTCTTGCTTAAGGTCAGTTTACATAGCCGTATAAGTTTTCGGGGATACCAAATGCTCGTGCTGTCAAAAGCTGCTTTAAAATCGGCGAGGAGGTGTTGGGTGCCGATGCTCTTTTAACGGGTCTTTCCCAAGATTTGGGGCATGGTGAATATCTGGTCGATGGTTGACCTACTAGGTCTAAAGTCACACTGGTAAGGTCCAATCAGTTTGTTGACGGTGGGCTTCAGCCTTTCACACAATACGTTTGATAGGACCTTAGTGCGTTGTTAAGAAGGCTTATTTCACGGTAATTGGCGCAAACTGTGGGATCGCCATTTTTGTGGATTGGGCAGAGCACACTTAGATTCCAATCGTCGGGCATGCTTTCATTCGACCATATTTTGAAAAGAAGCTGATGCATGCACCTGATCAGTTATTCACCACCGTATTTGAATAGGTCGGCTGGAGTGCGATAGGGCCATGTGCAGAAGTTCACGCAGGTAAGGAAAGTTTTTGACTGCCATTCACCTGGAAGTGACCAGAAACGATTTTTTTGCATATGGTTTAAGCAGCTCACGACTTCTGTTCTTAGATCAAGTATCCCCTGGGTAGTCAACAAACATCTTTTTTGAGGCGGCGATTTAAAGTGAGAAGGCGAATCCCATGCGGTTGTGCGTAGGGTTTGGGACCCACCACATGAAAAACGAAAAATCCAATGAAAAATCAAAATAAGTCTCGGTTGAGAAACCCCCGCAAAGCTAAATACTAACTTCTCATACATCAGTTCTTTCATTAGGGATCCTCGGCTAACGTATCTTGGTAAAGTGATTGATATATGTATGTTTTCAATAGCCTTCTAAGAAAAGAATTCATAGATAGATCGTTAAAGGTGCAAAGTATAACCTTGACAGATAATACTTGACTGTCTTTCAACTTAGGTTTGCATAAGGGAGTTGTAGTTATGTATATATGTATATTCTGAACGTTTTGCTAATAATTCAGTATTAATTGCAACCGAGTAACAGAATCATTTGCAGTGAATATACTCGTACATATGTATGTAAATATTCATAAAAGTGCAAACTCTGAAGTAATTTCGCGTGAGATGTGCAAATTATAATTGCCATTTGAAGCAAAGTTGCGCATTTGGCCTTCCTAAGTCAAGCTTTGGCTGGAACAGTGGGCATGCCCAAAAGAGAGGTAGTGACTTGCTCCGTAGCAAGTGCAGCTAGCGCATGCGGTTGCACTCTGAGTATGGTACGTGGGGCAGTCCGCTTGACAGAATACACACGCATCAGTTGCCGGGTAAATTAATGTCTTCGTTGCGCTCTACTTGGCGCGCCGCCGAAACAAACTGCTGCATTTCCACAGCGAACTACAACATTTATTATACACGTATGTATGTATTAATGCATATAGCTATGCAAGTATGGTATACGATTATATGCATGCCATCTAGCGCTGGGCGCTTTGTCGGTGGCTGAGCTTCAATTGCTTGTGAAAGCATTAATACTTTTGGTGTAGAAATTTCGCGTGTTTGAGAATAATTTCATAGACGCTGTGTTGGCATGCAGTTCCAATGTTTATCAGCAATTCATCAAGAAAGTAGCAGGAAAACTACATGCACTGCTTCGGGAAAGTATACTCGTATATACATATGTACATATCCACCTGCCTAAGCTACATGCCTGATTTTAGAGGTGCATATTCGTACAAGGAAAACTACAAAGAAGAAGCAGCAGAAGATAAGAATGTTTGCGTGATAAAGCCGCAACGTTGAATCTCTGGAGGGATCAGAAACTAAAATACATACATACATATGTACTTGTATATGGGTGTGCACCAATTTTGGTAGTTGGTTAGTCATTCTCTTGAGCTTTTTTTCTGTATTAATATTTGACATTTCTGTTCGGGGAGCGTACATAAACGAAGTTTTCTTCATATGAAGCAATTATTTAATATAAATTACCAGATTTATTAACGGTTACTTATTGTACAAATGTAGTAAAATATATTATACATTTAAATTAAAACATTTTTTTTTTTTAATATGTCGTGGAAACGAAAAGAAATACGAAACAAAACCATGTTCCCTCAGGCAGGGTACGGGGGGGTTACAGGAATGTTCACGTTGGGCTACATGAAGGGAGGGAAGGATCCCCAAAAGATATGAGCACGCTTATGGACAAAACCTAGAAAGAAAAGAGCCGAGTCTTGTCACATATATTATAAAACATTTGATGTACAATCAACAGCGATGGTCATATTGATCTGTTCAAATAGTATTTACTATGCTCTACAACAATTAAGTACGAGTATGTATACCAAGTTTGATTGTTTTAAAGTTTCAAAGTTGCACAGTTATACTTAAAGTGTATATTATTTTTTGGTAGATATGGTAAAATTTGAATTTTTTCAACGCTATTCCTCTAAGTGTTGTTTCATACCTTTCTTAATGTGTGATGATAAAATTGTAAAAACATTTTACGAAAAATCATCAAAGAGGGCATCCCGAGATGAGCTCTCATCGCGTACAACTGGACCTCTAAGGTGTATTATTAATCTTCATTTAACTTCTATGAGCGCTAAAAAGTTATACAGCAAGAATCACATTTTTTAACCAAAAGCTTGGTTAATAACTTATTTGTTTTGCTTTCACTTAACAAATAAAACTCGAATGCAGCTCGGAATCATCGTATCATTTGTAGGGCAAATGAAATACTATGTCATTATATGACTAAATCTTAAATTAAAACTGTATATTTATTTTACTAGTGAAAATGTAAAACTTCATAGCATAACTAAACCCAAACGACAAAGATCATCACATTTTAGAAAATATTTAAGACCTATCCACTCTCTACATTCCTCGAAGTTTGTTGGTTGTTTGCGTAATTTTAACAGAAAACCTCATGGCGTTCTTGAATTGGGAACCTTTATCTGCAAATAGTATTGGAGTGGCAAATGTACTAACCTGTAATAATCATTCTTGCAGTAAATGTTACCGTCTCGTGAATAACATGACGATTCGCGATCTAATGGTTGCCGACACGCGTAGCACTGCAGGCAATTAATATGCCACCGTTTATCAACTGCAGAGAGGTAGAAACGATCCTGAAATTAAAAAAACTTTAACTTTAAATTTAAGCACTATTTGTGATAGATATATGTATATATGTATGTATGTACCTGGGGGCCAAAACTAAAGGAAAAATGACTTAACTGAACAAAGTCTCTTTAAGTTGCTCATGTAAAATGTAGACATAAAATATTTTTCATATCAAATTAAGCCATGTATTAACTTAAACATTATAAAATAAAATGTCATCAAATTTATTTCGCAGACTTCGTTTTTTTTTACATTTATTAAAATTAACTTATATATGGCCTGGTCAAAACTAAAGCAACTAAACACCTTTATTATTTTTTTCGTATAAAACGTTAAGTATTGTAAATAATTTTAAATGTTAATAGTCAATAGTGTAACCGTTATTTTTTATCACCGCAGCTCCAGACCATAATAGATCCCTTGCAATACTTGGCGCTTGTTTGCTGATCGGCGTACACTGAAATTTTTGAAATGTTAAAACCTTTAATATTAAACTTCGATTCATTAGAAAATAAAATATTTCTCCATTGTGAGGCATTCCAATTGATATGCGTCTTAGCAAAGGCTATTCTGGCACAACGATTTTTCGCCGAGATAAATGCCTTTTTTGCTGACCTGTACTGCGCGTCTACGCACCGTTCTGGCACTGACTTCTAGCGACAATTCTCTCACCAACTCTGTAAAAGTTGCAAAAGGAATTTTTTTTTTCAATTCTCCAATAATTTTTTGATCACTACGTTGCGATGTTTTTCGAGGTCTTCACGCAATATGTACGGTATTTACTTATCCACTTGCATTAAATCGACTTATTGTTCGCGAAACCACTGATTTATTAATTGATAAGTTTTCGGAAATTGTTTTTTGTGCCGCAACTTTTTTAAAATCACTAATAAACTTTTCTTAATTTTCGTAGACAATATAGGTATAAGACAATTTTAGGCAAACAAATTTTTTTTTCATTTATCTTCAATAATTTTAGCATTATGAACCATAAGGAATTTTACTGCTTTTGGTTGCTTAAGTTTTGGCGTCGATATAAATTATGCAAACTGTTCTTGGCATATACATACACTCTATATGATTTTTGGGTACTAACTAGCTTTGCACACGTTAAACTTTATTTGTTAATGATTTAACATTAACGACATCTTTTCGTTTCGGTTAAATACGAAGGGAAATTTATTTTGTTAACTGTTTCAGCATTAATATTTCCAAATATTTTGTTTCAAACGTGTTTACTAAATAAATAATTTGGTGTCTTTCCACCGCAGGTGAGGTGACGGATTACCTATTGCTGAACAGGAGCTTACCTGAAGTAAGCATTTGTGTTACCTATACGAGGTGTGTCAATTAAGTAACGAGACTGATTCCATAAAAATCGTATATTTCAAATTATTTTACAACTCTACCATCCTCTTCAAAGTAGTCCTCTTGGGCAGCTATACAACGAGTCCAGCGCGTTTTCCATGCTTCGTAACATTTCTGGAACGCTTCGACTGGAATGTCCGCGAGTACCCTCGTCACGGCCGCCTGGATGTCCTCAATTGACTCAAAATGAGTTCTTTTGGCCACCGATTTTGTTCTCGAAAACAAAAAAAAGTCGCAGGGACATATCGGGCGAATAAGGCGGTTGTTGCAACACGGTAATTCCTTTAGAGGCCAAATACTGGGACACGCTAGGGCGGTGTGGCATGGCGCGTTGTCGTGATGATGGATCTAGTTACGAGCGATGTCTGGGCGCACCCTGTTGACTCGTTTTCGCAATCTTTCGAGTACTTGGCGATATAAGACTTGATTTACGGCTTGCCCTCGGTGGTGGAAAAAAGGCAATAATCATCGTTTTCACCTTCAACTTGCTCATGTGATCTTTACTTAAACTTAAACTCTTTAGGCCATCGAAACACCTGGGCATGACTAAGAGCACTATCACCATGCACTTTTACAATTTTGGCGTACGTTTCCGAAGCTGTTTCGCCCAATTTGGCGCAAAATTTTATCACGACGCGTTGCTCTTGATTTCGTTTTTCCAGTTTCGCGACGAGCACCACGAACACACGTTTACTCAACACGACACAGCAGGTGAACTAAACAAGCTAGAACGATGGCAAATATATCAATGGAAAGGAGAAGGATGCCAGGAGAAGGAAAAGGGAATTTCAAGGTCGCAGGGTTACCACAATCGCGGCAATATAATCAGTCTCATTACTTAATTGTCACACCTCGTATACATACTACTTCGGCTACGGCAAAAATGCTCTGTCTATCATTAAACGCTTTTTTATCAGGTTGAACCCAGCATGTGAGAATTAGCTCAGCCGGCTCATAGGCAAAATTCCTGACCTGTATCTCAATGATATCTTCCTGACTTATACTTACATATGACCCTTCCAGAGATCTACCTACTACATATCTACAAGAAGTACAAATTAGTTTTAGTTACACTCTTCTTATTGTTGTATCCGAGATATAAGTTTTATTAATCGAAAAATTATATGAGTTAATCTGAGTTTTGTGTTTAATTCTAATTCCTCACTTGCATCGATCACCTGTTTAAAATCTTCCTGTTTAAAATATTGAGTTTATAAGCACTCCTAAGAAAAATTGATACGTGTATTTTCAAAATCTAAGCGTTCCTGTGATTTACTGCTTAGAATTTGGAACTCAAGTTTTAGATAATAATTTTAATATACATATATAAATTAATATTATCTTTACTTTATTCTGGTTGTACCATAAAATAGTGAATCTTATTGCACTAATGAGTAAATCGAGATAAAATGAAATGAAATGAAATGAATATTCTGAATCTAGCGAAATCAAATTCCATGATTCAAAAATCGTACACTTCACATTATGAGTGTTTAATAAAACTATATATGGTATATATGTATGTATGTACGTGTATATTACCTGTATAAACCGACCGCAACCAGCGCAATCTTCTATGCTTCGAGGCAGATTTTGTGTTTCGTTTGTGGAGTCCGGGCTACTTGGTGGACCGAATGGTTCCGTTTTAAAGGATATCCTCGAGGTAGTTTCCTCACTCACTTCTAAACAGTCAGCCCGCGCGCGGCTTATCGCATATTTCAATGCAGTTTCGCTGAATAATGCACGATCTGCTGTCTCATAGCTAAATACCATAAACGAAGTTGTTATTATAAAGAACATGAAAACATATAATATATTATAGTTATATATGCATCTGTATTGTATAGTAAACTGCTTTCGTAGTGTGTACGAGCATATGTGATTACAAACCTTTTAAATGGCTCACTAAACGTCGAGCTGTAAGGCTTTGTATTGTGGTCACAAAGATCTGGACAGGAAGAGCAGGATCGATAAAGTAAACGATTGTTATTTACACCTGCAGCACTGCCGCAATGAGTGCTTCCTTGATGTGCCACAGGTGGAGTTGGACTTTTTTCTCTTGCACCTGGCCCAAGAAATCTTGCGCTCTGCTGCTGCAAAATTTAAAATATTTTCGTTGTTTTAGCAAAGCAATTTATTTAAGGGTATAAGGATAAGGATCTTAAGAACCTGATATAAATGGTAATTATTTAAAATAGTAATTATTACAAGTTAATGTGTTTACAGAAGTAATGACCCACCAAATAAGGATTTTTAAATATATATACCAATATATATATGTAAATACGAACAGCTTTTTGGTAACAATATCAAAACGCAAAACACAAATTCGAGGAGGACTCGGCCGAAAATCGCTTCAGTGGTGACAAGGCGCCAATTATATATATAAATGTATATATGCGTAATATTAAAATGAAAGAATTAATTTCAAAATCTTAGTGACAGTATTAATGTCCTTAGTCTTCCTTATTGTCGTAAGCACCGCTTACGCGATTATCAACAATATTAACAATAGCGAACTATTCATCCTTTCTTTTCGCTGTTTAGCGCCAGTTGGAAATACCAAGTGGTACTTTATAACTCGAAGAGTTCATCGCAGAGAACCATAAATCGTTCCCAAAACTTTTCTCTCCAAGACTCCCAGGGCCCATGGTAATAGTCGCAGACAATGGGATCAACTTTTTTATGAATTTGGGAGAAATTTCATCGTCGGGCAAACTTTTTTCGTAGATCACTCTTGTTAGCCAGCTTTTCAAGCTCTTCACCCTCACGCATTTCGGAAAAATGTTCTTTATTGTCTGCATTTGCGCCTTGTTTCTCTCTACAGCTCTTAGCATACATACCTATATCCCACCCCGCAAGTGTTGTAGTCGATCGCAAAGTTGCGAGGTAGACAGTCTGTCGAAAACCAATTGTTTCCATAGCAGCTGTTCGTGGGAAGTTTGAGATACAGTTCCACAGTTCGCTTCTAACAAGGTGCTGATGAGTGCTCTCAGAAAGCAAATGTGCAAGTCGAGTAGAAAATCGTTCGGCAGCCTGTTATGTTTGCAGTTTATTGACGTCGAACTTTCCTTGTGTTTCACGGGAATTTTTTGATACACCGAGGCATGTGAGCGAACCTCGGAACGTAGGTACAGCTAGAACCCTGTATCACAACATGATCGATATGGTTGTGAGTTTTTCGATCTGGAGACAACCACGTAGCTTGCTGACTTTTATTGCGCTGGAATCTAGTACTTTGCGAGTTGGGTACGGCGAATACCTCAACCGATGGAACGAAGAGTTGTAACAGATACGTGTATGCGGCGATATTAGCATAGTTCAGCAAATCAAAAAACAGCGTCTACGCTGGCTAGGCCACATCGGATGGAAGTACTCCAGCTTTGAATATATTCGATGCAGTACCCGCCGGTGGAAGCAGAGTTAAAGGAAAACCTCCACTTTGTTGAAAGGACCTGACTGTATTTGGTATTTCCAATTTGCAAACAGCGAAAAGAAAAAACAAATGGCGCAATGTGGTTAACTCGGGTATAATCGCGTAAGCGGTGTCTACGCCAGTAAAGTAAGTAAGTAAGAATCTAGTACTTTAGACAAGCATATTTCGGGCCTCGGCGAAGTTGTTCAACTTTAACCCATTTGGAGATGCTTCGTCATGGGGGATTCATTGTAAAACCTTGACGGGAGTCGTAATCACTCGCTCAACTCAAGGTTTATTTGATATTTTCGTTGGAGTTTAGTTTTCATGTGGTGGCTCCCGAACATTACGCATAACCGTAGGGGATTCACCTTCTCAAACCTATCGTTTCTGACCACTCCCAGGTGAGGGGTAGTCAAAAACTTTCCTTACTTCGGCTAGGCAAGCTGTAAAGAATTCCATAATAATAATATATACCTACATATGCATATGTAGTAAAAATTTATCTGTGACATTAATAGTATGTTCTACCATACGGATGATGTTGGCTTCGAAGCCTGCACAATATGGTATCCAAAATTATTAGAAACAAATTTCTAAGAGTCTCTCGGCAGGGAATTTCAACCCCTGCGATTGTACTTCTGACACGAAATTAAATGCTCCTCTTAAAAATCCATCGGAGACGGCATATCAAAAAATTTCCATAGATACTTTTTAATTAGTTTTGTGCAATTTCATGGCTAACCCATACATACAAACGGTCCTAGGAACTTTTCGTGTAAAAAACAAATAGAGGTTCATTTGTACTGTTTGATGAATACAATTTCTACTGGGTTAATATTGATATCTCTACATATGTACGTATATACATACATACATACATATATACACGTACAATGTAAGTATTTGCTTATGTACATATGTGTTCATAATTATAAATATCTTAACTCATACCGATTTGCCTAGGATTCAAGAGCGCGCCTACCGTCAGCACAGAGCTAATTTATGAAAGAAGTAATGTGATTTAAGAAAAAAAAAACAAAAAAAAAAAGAAAAACTAAAGATTATCCCAGACAACAGGTTCTAAATATGGATATGTCACATCTTTGCATTCGTTCAGACATTTCAAATCTTTCGTGTACCGCTTTACGTATTTTTGAGTAATTAGTTTGAAAATTCTCCAGCATTCACTGCAGTTTATAGCATAAAAGAATAATATGTTTTAAATATTTTTATACCCTTGCTTACAGTGCCCGTTCAGGATATTGAAATTTTGTTCGCGGTTGTTTATAAAAACATAAAATAAAACTTATAATGATGAGATGAATTGCCTTAGTAATGTTTTACCTTTCGTTCGTCCATTTGGCCGTCTCATCAGTGATTCATTCAACACAAACTAGCTAAACAACAACATTATTTTAATTAAACGAAGTATCTCTATACTCATACATGTAGGCCATTGAATGTTTTCCTACCTAAGGAATCTACAGAGTGCTCAGTTTCGAAGCTGGTCCATGCGATGAGCACATTGTCACCCAGGAGCTGCAGCTGCCATCACCTACGCTAACGAGATGTTCAGTGGAATAGAGTTTTACTAATTAAATTTTTTTTCTTAGTTAAATAAAAAAAAGTTCTCTTAGGAAATCTGTACTAAATTTTCATCGGGCAATCAGAAACCGATAAGAATGATTAGCTATGTAGGTTTAGGAGGGGAAGTTGGGCCGAAAATCAATCACTTCAGCGGTTATAAATTGCCAATAACATTGTACGTTTTCTAAGTTCACTTATATTGTAACTTAAAAAATATACAATTGTTCTTTTAAATATATTTCATCATCTTCAAAGTATTCAAATAATATTCGTTGTAGATAGTTTGACCTGGCGGAAGGAATTCATAATCCACAAGTGAGATGTCTAATCGAGTCAAATACATACGAAGTCAGAATGAGAGTGTGTTTTAAATGGCCTTTGATTTGTTTTGAGGCCGAAGCAGCCCAGCGCTGAACCATGACATCTGTTGAGGAACCATGTCCAGGAGTTTTCGAGAGAAAGATTTCACGAACGATTTGTGAGCCTTTGCGCATTGGCAACGTACAATAGAACGTTAAGTTGTACGAGACATACGACGATATTAACATAGTTCAGCGAATGAACACAGTAGGACCCGCCGGTGGCAGCAAAAAGAGGGAGAACATCTGGTGAATAAGTAACTGCCTTTACTTGGTGTTTCCAATTGGCGCTATTGTTAACTCGCAATAATCGCGCAAGCGATGTTTACGTTAAAAAAGAAAGAGAAAAACCACTATTAGTACATAGAAAGAGAGGTTAGGAAGCGTTCATAATCAACGTAGCGCCGTCAAGAGGGGTAAGGATTAGTTACACGCTCATCTACAGCTATGTCTCTGAGGAAAGAAGCTAAGAGCAAAGCTACGTAGTTTTCTTCAGATGAAACCAATAAATATTTATTTTAAGTTATTTGATTGTTTTCAACGTTAATAAATATTAATTAAGTGATATTACTTATTATACAAATAATAAATTATTTGTTTAATAAATATGTAAAAGACATCGAAAATAAGAATGAAACAAAAAGAAGTTTCATGGGGCAGCGGACAATTAAAAAAAATATTTATCGTCATTATTTTCCTAAAATTCATGCTCGGATTTTCACATCCACAAAAAATTTGTATAATTGAAATCCGACTGCTCCGATGAGAGTGAATGGAAAAGTAAAATATGGTAGAATCGGCATTCGTTGGTAAACAATATGAGATTAAGTGCAAATCAATTCACTTTCACAGAAAATTTTTGAATTCATATTGTGAAACCGAAAATGAAAATGGGAACAGGGATGTATTTTAATGTTGTTGTTGTTGTAGCGGCTGGCTAGCCCCGCTTAAGGCAGGCTTTGTCAATCTAAGTCGCCGAGGTCATCTAAAGACAGGTCCAGGAAACGTGCTGTTTCGACGGGGTTGGGCCAAAGGGAGAAGGGGGTTAGATGAGTCGGTTTAAGGGGGCATGTGAAGAGGTGGTTAGTGTCGTGTGGAGACTCTCCACATGCAGGGCATACATTAGGTATGCTGGGGTTGAGTCTGGATAAATAGGAGTTTAACTTGCTACAATATCCAGATCTAAGTTGTGCAAGGGTCACGCGGGTCTCTCGAGGCAGCTCGAGCTCGTTGTCTGCTATGGGTGGTGG
Source organism: Ceratitis rosa (assembly GCA_037013455.1). NCBI lineage: Eukaryota > Metazoa > Arthropoda > Insecta > Diptera > Tephritidae > Ceratitis > Ceratitis rosa. The sequence continues at coordinate 17,995,271 of JAWMAG010000005.1, forward strand.
TTTAACTCCGAGCACGCCATTCACGGAAAGGTGAATGGTGTTCAGTGCTTGTCGGTACGCCGTCCTGTCCAGTGGTTGTTGCACGTGTTGCTGGATGGTGTTCTTCAAGTCAAGTACTCCTTTCCTGATGTGCCTAGGTGGAGGTTCAGCTTCAATGAGGTGCCTGCTGGGGTGTTCCCTGCGGTAGCATTTTAATGAAAATTGTTGCTGCAGTGACTGAAAAAGTACAAGGAAATGATGCAACGTTTCGAAGGACAGTTTGGGTAAACAACTTTTGGCAATGTGGGACAGAAAATCCTTCCTTTGGCAAAATACGTCGTTTTTTTTAGACATCTAGTTCATATTTCTCAGAAACAAATGGATGTTACTTTGAACTGAGTAGACAATTGGAAAATAAAGTCTTCTCTCGACTAAACTCTATCGTTCGCTTATCGTTCGTTTATCGTTCGCGGTGCGGAGGCATGGACGATGACAACATCTGATGAGTCGGCGTTAGGAGTTTTCGGAAGAGAGGTTTACGTAAGATTTATGGTCCTATACGAGTTGGGAAAGGCCAATACCAGAGCCGATGGAATGGTGTATGAGATATATTGTATATATCAAGAAACAGCGGCTGCACTGGCTAGGTCATGTGGTCCGAATGTAGAAGAATCGCCGGTGGAAGCAGAGGAAAACTAGCTGTACTTGGTATTTCCCATTTTACCAGCTGGAGAGATTTTGCATAAACATTTGAGTATAAAAAAATTAGTGCGCGTTGGGTACCGCGAATGCTCAAGCAGCGACGACTGGAAAGTTGTATAAATTTTTTGGAGTTGTGCCAAGATGATTTATAGTAAGAGTTGATGAAGCTGGATTTGTCAGTATGATGCCGAGTCGATACAGTGGATAACAAAAGTGGATAATTTGTTGAGTCAGGCGCTTGAGGCAGTCGTACAGAAGAGACATGGAAAGTTAGCGCGCGGAGTGCTGTTTCCTCAACACAACGCACCCGTTTACACCGCTCTGGTTGCGAGGGATGCTTTAAAAGCCCACAGTCAGAACCTGGCTCCCAGTTACGTTTTCCTTTTTTCAAATTTAAAAAAGGAGTTACGGGGACGAACATTTTGAGATGAAAGTGAGATGAAAGAGGCAGTAGAAAACCATTTTGAAGAGAAATCCAAAAAATATTTTTTCAGTGGTATAAAGGAATTGTATTCACGATGTGTAAACTATATTGAAAAATTAAAAAACATAAAACCATACATTTGTTATATTAAGTACTTTATGTCACGAAAAAGTCAGCCGCCCCTCGTAAAAGAAATTTTGTGTTTGCGCTCAAAAGACTTTAAGAATAGTTAAATTTATAATTCAATAAAGTTGCCATCTATTTTGAAATTGAATATGATTATATGGTATATAAAGTATTCCTAATGTGTATAGGCTGAGCTCAAGCTGCGTGACTGAACCAAGTTTGATAAAATGATTGTTTGTGTTCAAGTGTGTTCAAAAATGTTTAAGATTTACAATTCGCCATAACTCTACGAACTCCTGTTCTTATACTTAAATTTAAATTAAATGAAACATAATATTACAATCTGGGTATCAAAGTGGAAAGATTGAGGAAAGGCTTGATAAAAAACCTTTTTAGAGCAGCATTGCCACATCTTTAAAAATTTTAAATTAAAAGAATCTATAAAATAAGTTAAACTCGTATGTACATTGTACATTAGCATATAGGTCTGGAATAAAGATATTTCAAATATTTAATGGTGAAGAAATTTTTAATGAGAGTGGCCATCTGTTGGAAACTTTAATACTCCTTAACTGGTAAGCTCAATGAATAATAATGAGGGATTAAACTAAGGATGATTTTAAATACTTAACCCTCTAGTGCCCAATTTTTTTTTTCTGGAAAAAAAAATATTTTTGGATTTGATTTGTGTTAAAATAAAAGGATATTAAAGAAAAAAACTTTTTTTTTGAGGGGTTTGGGTTTTATAAGACCAAAAACTTAGACCGCCTCTAGGCGGTCTTGGGAAAGTAGCCAAAAAAAATCCGCATATTATTATTATTATTTTCCATATATATGTTTTAATGTTTTATTTATAAAAATAGTGACAGTTTTTAGCAAAAATGAATAGAAAATAAATAAAAAGTTTATATATCATTTTTTTTTAAGTTAATACAAAAAAATTAACGTTAAAATTCATATTTTTGAGGAAAAAAAAACAGTTTTCTTTTAAATAATTTGTGGTGAAAATCGTAGAAACAATCCTTTATACATAGGTTTAAATTGCACTTTCGGCATACAATTTGAGTTTCAGAATTGCAACCAGCTAATTTACAAGTTTTTTTTTACCAGTACGTGTTAAAAACTGCGGAAAATGTCCAACTCCATCGTAGCGAAGATCATCAGGCGGTACGAAAGATTTTTGCACTGTACATATTTTTTGAAGATTTTGGCGGGGGCGACCTAGAACTTTCGACAACGAAGGACTCTGATCCATGCAAAGTACGGATGCGATCTCTGCTCTGAAGTTTGGCAGCTGGTATCCTCTATCATTATCATCAGGCTTGTTGATCCTTTTAAACAAAATGTAGGCGTTGACCATGGCTAAGTCAAGCATATGTACGAACAATCGATTTGTATACTTGTTGCTCTTCACTGGAATTCTATATCGACCAATAAGACCATCCATGAGATCGACACCACTCATGTGGCCATTGTATTCATGGATTATATTGGGGCAATCGACGTTAACAAATTGTTTTTCAGAGCGAACAAAGCGTGATACATGTATTTTCGGATTTTTTTCATTTTCGAAAGGTTTCGTGCCAGCGTAGGTCGATGCGAGTCGCACAGTCTTATTATCTTTCCAAAGTGATAAAGAAATGTCAACTCCAGAAGCAGATCCACAAAACTCAGTAGTATATCCATGTGGTTGTTTCTTGAGGTCCTTGTCGGTTGGAAGCTTGCAATTCGGGAAGCGGTTGGAACGAATAGTGCTCAACGAATAAATTCCTCGTGATTTGAGATATACAAATTCTGACAAATTCACCGCTCTATTAAGCGCCTCATCAATTCCATCGTCGACCGGGCACTCCGTCTCGCAGGCATTATCATCATTCAACTGCTCTTCCATATCTTCTCAACATCAGTATCGCTATCGAAATTCATCGAATCCAAATATTTTCTAATCTCCTCATCTGAAAGCGATGACAATTTTGGCATTTGTCGGTGTTCCATGTCTATTAAAGGCAATTTTTAGGCTTCAACATCTCCTGCAATATTCCTCATTCAAACTTACCTAACAATTTTTTTTCGCCGAGTTGTCCCAAGACCGCCTCTAGACGGGCTATCTTGTATGTTCAATAAAAAGCTTGCGGAAAGTTTATTTTTTCTTTTTTTCTTCTAATTGCTTTCTTTACACTACTAGCAACACGCCAATATTTTTTTTTCCAACTGTGACCACTTTTAATATTTTTTTTAATTTTTTGAAAATCGCTCTTTTTGCAGAATAATTATTTCTTGCGTATTTCACAACTTTCCAACTTCAAATGACTGTGGTAGCTGCGCTGAGCATCAGCCTGAGTTGCAAATGCAATAAAAACAATTTCGGGACTTCCCAAAATTAGACAAAAACAAAAAAAGAAGCAAAAGAAATTTGCAAAGCGAATAAGCGTACAATGAAGTTAGCCCGTCTACAGGCGGTCTTGGGCACTAGAGGGTTAAGCTTTTTGGAAAATTGAATTATTAAGATAATAAAAGGCAGCATTTGATATCCAGTTGAAAATATTTAAGAAAGGCTTAATGAGAAAAGTTTTTTGGAAATGTGGAAACCTGTTTGAAAGTTTTAATCAGTGACCAGTTATGAGGAAATGGGCAAAGGCTTAAGTTTAATTTTTAAATTTATATTTTTTCCTCACAAAATAATCGTTATATTTTGATTTTAATTTATCGCTTACAAAATAAGAGTTATTTGATAACAGTTATTCATTGCTCACAAAATAATAAAGTTACGCGAAGAGTTTTACTTTTTCTTTAAGCAATAAGACCTAAATGTAAGTTATATTTTTTTATTAAAGCGTAACAGTCATCAGATCACAAAGTAAGAATTCAATTAATTATAGTTAATAGTTATAAGATGACTTCAAAAGTTTTTGTGTATTTCAGATTCCATTTTATTTAATAATGAGAGTTCTGGTTCAGATCAAGACCAACTATGAAAGGCCATACAACTCTAGAAAAAAATCATCTAGGAGCAAATGTGCTCGAACAAAGCAAAGGAGGCATCTACAGCTTGCAATCATACCGATTAGGCACTTGTGGCAATTTTTGAAGTTACTTATTTTTTTTTTTTAATTAAATCCATTAATATTAATTATTTATTGTATTCAAATTTTTATGTTCATGAAATACCTTTGAAATAAATGAGAAAAATATATGTATTTGTGTACATATTTGCAATCATGAATAGTAGAGTGCTTTTACACTATCGAACTATAGAAAAGACTAGCGAAGGTAATGCCTTTTTCACATTTCATGCAAGTAATTTTATACATATGTATGAGTACATTGAACTTTCGGCAGACGGTATGCTTTTAGAGTAGCTCATATAATATGTCACCAGAAAAGTGCTGCAGATTCCAATCAAATGCTTCACCAGACCTTTGGTGATAATGCTCTTTCGTAAGCAACATGCAAAAGATGGTTTATACGGTTCAAAAATTTTGATATGGAATAAATAAATATTTTCTCGTTTATTTTATTAACTGCGTGGATTTGAGAATGGAATGAAATAATAGTCTTTCTCTTTTTTATATGTTACAATCCTCTGGAAGACAAAGTAGAATATTTTCTGAGTTTTCGTCTGGTTTTATATTGTTGTTGCCTGATAGCAAAGTATTATTTCCAACTTATTGTAACAAATTTCACAGATAATAATTAATATTACACTTCTAACTATATGTCACAGAAGATATGGAACTAGCCATACGTGTACATATGGTATATGTATAGTACGGTACATACGCATGTTAAAAAAATCCATAGTTTTTTTTTGCCTGCCACGACCGTTGTTTATTTGACTGAAACTTACAACAATTTGAAGGAAAATACTTGTTCTGATGCAGTAATACCTAATTGATTGTAATAAATAATTACTGCCTTTGTATAATCACACTCAAAAAAAAAAATAATAATTATGAATTAAGTTTGTACTTTTTCTGCATATTGGGACATTATGTATGGATGAGAATGGTGAATTAGCTCAGGTTAGAGCATAAGAAACCGTCAACGAAGTACTAGACATTATACTCGAATTAGCAAATTCCCGTTCATCCTTTCATATTTTATTTGATTTTTTGTTTTTAATAAACTATGAGGCGCGATTTTCCCTGTTGTTCCATTTTTCGTGTATCTTTGGTTTTGAAGTTTGACTGTGTCCAGTTTCAAAAAGTTACTTCTAGAAAAATAATCCCTTTTAGATTATTTGGCATTCCTTAAGCAATATTTAGCAACTGTCTATAAATTTTTGAGTATAGTGGTTATACGAAAATAAAGAATTTTTTAAGGTATTTGAAAAATAATTTCCATTTTGGCTATTTTCAGTTACATAAAAGTATTACATATGTTGGGTATTCTCTAAGTTTGCAAGAAGAAAAAAGCTAGAATTTGCCACAATCATTTAAGGGAGCCGCTCTTGTTTTTTGGCTAATATTTTTTGGAAATATTAAATACAGATTAATAAACCCTGCTAATTAGTACATTAAAATTTAAAAGTAGATAAATCGGTTCCTTTTTTCCAAAAAGAAACTAAGGAAATGGTCAGCTGCCTGCTGATTTCTGTTGGACGAAAAGAAAAAAACTACAAAATAACTTATATTCTGTTAAGGCAAAGTAACGAACAATTTAAATACTGTCAATTTAAACTGTAATATTATACGAGTATTTCTTCGTTTTCGCGGCCGCGATCCAGCAACATCCAAAAAGTTATGGAAAATTAATTCAAATAAAAAATTAAGTTAAATTTTCTAATTTCGGACATGAAATAAAAGGCTCCTCGTAAAAAACCATCAGCCGTTCGGAGGTTGTTGGGAAAACATCAAGACGCAAAACCACAAATTGGAAGAGGAGCACGGCCGAAAAATCGCTTCAGCGGTTACAAAGCACCAAACGTGTATATATATATATATATATATATATATATATATATATATATATATATATATTTCTTCACTTTTTCCTAATAGTTGTTGCTTCATAAATATCGTTTTTATCCACTATTACTATTTGTTCCGAAACAAATTTTTCATTGTTTAGGAGGGAAAGGATAACTACTTACCTACTAGTATGAGGGCTTGTAAGCGTATATTATTGAATATTTTTTATGTGGATTCTATGCACTCGGATGCGGTAGCCGAGTGGTTAGCATTGCGTACTGACATTCGGAAGGCTCGGGTTCAAATCCCGGTGCCACCAACACCCAAAACAAAAGTTATGGAAAATTAATTTAAATACAAATTTTTTAGAATCAATCAATATCGAGTAAATTGCAAAAACCATTAAAAGGGCAAATATTGTAAGATTTGGTACTAAACATTATTTTTTAGATCTAAAGCGTGCATATTTTTCACGTCTCCCAATGGCTAAATACTAATTTAGTGAACCAAGCAATTTTTCTTTGATTTCAGGAAACATCAAGCCCACCTCATATACAACAGCAACTTTGAAAAACAAAATAAAAAAATATATATAATTAAAAAAACGGAGGACAATTGAAATCGTTCTTGGTGATAATAATTACAATAGAGGGCAAATAAAAAGCAGAAGGATTCGTTAAATCAATATTATTATGTGTGTACACATGTAAATTGTTTTGTTTTTGGAATCAAAAACACAAATTAGCTAGCGGACTACACACCAATAACAATTTAGTTGGTGAAGTAAAAATTCGCCCATTTTGGTAAATTCAATAGAAGCTGCGCAAAAAATAAATTAACCCACTATATTTGGGAAGTATATAAGTGTATAAAAAAATAATTTTTGAATCGATTTTGGAAAAGATTCATATATTTTTTACATGCAGTGTTGCCAGATAGCGCCGATTTGGTTATATTTCTTTCTACTATAATAATTGTTTCTAAATTATTGTTTTTATATTATTGTTTATCATTAGTTTCATTTCATTAAGTTTGATGGGTTTACTCGGGGCTGCATGCGCGCCGCTGTCAGGCTATTTTAGAAAATTCTGGCAACACCGCTACGAAAAGCGGTCTTGGACAAGGAGAATTCATAAAAGGGAGAGCAGGAGAACAAATACAAGAAAATCATGGAAAATGAAACCACAATCACAAAATCATAATTCTTAAGGGCAAATAGGAAATCAAATAAAATTCAATGACTAATTTCACCTTATTAAATTCGCCTTGTGTCTTGAAAAGCAAAACAAAAAAAAAAAAAACAAAAGAATGTAAAAAAATAGTTTTTACAGTTTCTTGTGCTTATTTACATGAAAAAACTCAATGTAATTAAGTATGATAGGCTCCATAAATTATTGAATTCTATTTTGTTCAACATGAGATACTCAAAAGAAGAAAATATACATTTACCTTGAAATAGTGTCTTCACTCGGACAAAAGAAATTTACAAGAAAGTTAAAAAGTTTTAATTTATGATGAAAATATAGTAAAAGCTGGGGAAAACAAAGATTTATATTACATTTTCGGCATGTATATCTACATAACTTGTGTTTCTGAAGCGTATTCCACATTTTCTACCTTCCCCCATATTTTGGGAAATGGGCAACGACATTTTGCCGGCGCTAATAAGTTTGTTTTACATTTGTATGGTGTAACAAGACACTGGAGAGTCCAGTACCAGAAAAAAGGATAACTGACTTATCCTGTGTCAGATTTTTTATGCCATAATGATTTTTTGGAAATATCAGATATATACATATATCGATATCGCTGCCGGCCTGGACCTGGTAGTGTAGATATAATCGCGGACTTTATGACAAAATTGTTGTTAGGCAAATAATTTTTATATAGAAACTCACATTTTAAACTTACTTTGAACATTTTTTTAGCTTTTAAGCGGTGCAACTAAAAAGCTTAGAAACAATTTTTTTTTAAATCACTTTCGGAAGCGTCAACCATGAAACAAACAAGTTTTTCTATCAATGTCTGTTTAATATATGTGTTTAGTTTATCTATTCACATGAGCGTAGCTGCTGCTTTTCGCGCAAACGAACGCTTATAATTCACTCAGTGCACTAAAATTTGGATTCTCCATAGGACGAAAAATTTGAAACTTAATAAAAAAAACATTGAGCTCGTTCAGAAGCGAGCTGAGAAGCAAAGGGTTAAGATTTTCTACTTCTACATCGATATTTAATAACAAATGGAAATCGATATTTTATATACCCTGATGTTTGAAAATGACATTTACGATCCAAAATTTAAGCTGCCATTTGGAAGGTCAGGGTTCGAGTCCTGGTTCGACCAACACCAGCATCCAAATTTATATAAAATTGATATTAGGTAAAGTAAAAATTTCGTTCGGTTTTTATCTAAGTGATGGCGTTATTACCCATAGTACTAGTGTTACGTGTCGCATCATGTCATACTATACGGCGCTGAAAACGTGTTTATTCGCGCTAAAAGTTTGTCTTTGACAGTTTTTCGATTGATTAACTCAGTACGTTGTGAGCGCTCGTCAAAGATGGACACCAGCAAAGAGAAAATTCGCTATATTTTCTAATTTTTCTTCGATCAAGATGGAAAAACAGCGAAAGCGGCGATACTGTCAACAAACGAGTAGCACAAAAGTGGTCGGGAGACCTGTCGTCGAAAATTGCGATAAAATAATGGAAATAGTGGAAATAGAGGAACTAAAGTTAAGCCAAAAAACCGTTTGGAACCATTTGCATAAAAAAAACCGAACAAACTTTTTACTTTACCTAATCTTTTTAATTGCGGTCACTCCGTGGTAGGGAATGCCAAGCTATGAGTGTATTACTGACAGGAAATAAAGCTAAATTGTACGTCTATCCATTTGTTAGAAAAAAGTCTTGTCGGAGGAGGAGCTCGGCCGAATACGAGTATAGCTTCAGCAGTTACAAAGCGGCAATTACTCAACTTACTCATGCTCATGCTTTTAGTTTGGTAATCGGAGCTATTATTGGCCGATGGTAATTAGAAAAATTAAATTTCAATAATTCTGGATGTTATCTGGCCAGGATTCGAAGATATAAAATTTTAGACACTTCAAATAATTTCATTAATACAATAAAACACTTGTCAGTTCTGCTATTCCGAAAATACATTTCAACGGATATACCCATTTCATAGAAATATACTTTTAATTTTTACAAAAATTTTTGGAATACTGGAAGTTGTCTCAAAAACTTGTGTTGATTGGTTATGAACCATAATACACAAAAGTAAGCAGGCGAGTTGGGTTGTAATGTTGGCAGCACAATAGCGACATTAAATTGTTAAGTAAGCAATATATGGTAAAAAATCAAAAATTATGAAAAATTCAATTGAATATCAATAAAGAAAATCAATTCAAAGAAGCAAAAGAAACAGCTCATTTGAATGTTACGCATTACTTTTAAAATATGGAAGGTATTCGAGTTCAAGCGCTTATATTATACATCACATACACTGCATACATCCCAGTACAAATATCCACTTTCGCGGATGACACAGTCATATTATGCAGTGATAAATGCCCTAAAAAAATCATGGAAAACGGTTAAGGGCTGCTGACAAACTGGAGAATTAAAGACAAAGAGCAAAAGTGTAAACACATTACGTCTACATACGACCAAAAATATGTCCTTCAATTAGATTAACCCTTTTAGTGCCGGGCGGAAAGGAAGTGTTTATACGAAAAATGACGGGCGATTTTCAGTTTTTCCAGGGTTCGGGAAAATGCTCCAAAAAACGCTCACCTGGAAAAGACTCATAGATGCCAAAACATGCTTTTTGAATTTAAAACCAGGCAGCTTAAATTGGTTCGATTACTAAGTACTTATTTACAATTCAAATGTGGTTCTTCATTCTAAAATTCTCATGTACTCAGATGGTGTCAAGCTCTTTAAATCAGTTCATTCTATTGCAGATAGAGAACTTTTGCAATTGGACCTTGACCATATTGGAATATGGCTCAGTTGTATGGAGTCCGTACTATCAATTGTATGGTGATAAATTGGAATCTGTACAAAAGCAATTCCTGCTATTCGCGTTAAGAAATTTAAACTGAGATGCGAGTAAGAACCTGCCTTCTTACAAAAGTCGTTTACGGCTCATTAATCTGCCTACACTTCACAGTCGTAGAGAGATGTTTGGAGTTTTACTTTAACTAAACTGATAAGAGATGTTATCAAAAGCCCATTCCTATCTGCGAGATCGACCCTTTTAGATCTTCGTGTAACGATTTCAATACTTACTTACTTTACTGTCGTACTCCGCTTAGGCGAATTTATAACATCGCGCCATTCATTCCTTTTTCTCTCTGCTTGGCATCAATTGCAGATACCAAGTAGAGCCAGGTCCCTCTTTACCTGGTCTTTCCAACGGAGTGGAGGTCTTTCTCTTTCTCTGCTTCCACCGGCGGGTACTGAATCGATTTAAAACACATTCCGCCAATATTGATTCCTTTCTTTTTGTATCAAAACCTACCTACTGAGTCCTTTAAATAATTAAGTATGTAATTTTATAGCAGCATGAATCAAATATGAGCAAATGTGTAGCTGTTTAGTGCAAGAGGCAAGTGTAACCGCGAACATCCGCGAACGGTTTCAGGTTCAGGGCAGTGCGGACTGTCACTGGTTTTCGGGAACTGTGTGGGAGGTGGGTAACGCTGGGTTCGTCGTACAAAAAGAAGTGCAATTATAAAGCAAATTTGGATGAATAATGATTAACCGTGGGGAATGACCTGTGCTACTAATATTTAGAATATACAGAGGTTCCAGCTAAAAGTTTTGAGGGTAATTAGGTTCGTAACGTAAATATACATAAAGACCTTGGTATCTTACTGGTTATCTGGTTATGAAATTGAAATGAGCAGAATGAAGTACTCCACAAAACTGAGAAATTACCCCAACCCACCAGCTAACGGTTTTGTGCAACTCATCCATAAATTTCTGACTTAGTTTGAAAAGTACTCTGAGTTAACTCGAGCTAACACGAGTTAACACGATTTTAATTTTGTTTTGAGTTTCACTTTGGTGGGATTGTAAGGGTGTGGTATATTTTGAGCTGATTCCAAGGAACCAAACGATTAATTCGACAAATTGAATACATTCAACAACAAGAAGCGGCCAGAATTGATCAACCGTAAAGGTGTCATATTCCACCAATACAATGCTAGACCGCACATACACGTACTGCTTTGGTCACTCGCCAAAACTGAGAGAGCTTGGCTGGGAACTGTTGATGCAACCACCGCTAGCCTTACATCGTCAGACTACCATTTGCCGGTTTTTTTTGAGGCAACCCAATAGGTTTAATTTTCATTTTAGTCAAACTAATGACTAAATTTCACCGCAAAATATCGTAACATCGCAATAATATCAATACTTCATTGAGGTGTAAAAAACTTCGAAAAAAGTAAATATCCCCATTTGTCGTTTGTCCACGTTTTAATAATTACTGTGACAATTCGTTAAGGTCTTAGTTTTTGAACAATTTAAGCCAGAGTTGTTTATTAAGCAACTGTATCAGAAATAAAGGCCTCATTCATCATTTCTGCAGATACATGGGTAGCGTTTCTCTCTTATAAAGCTACACATCAATGATAAGTCAAAAATTCATGTACTATGTAATTTATTTTATTTAGAATTTATTTACACTTAAAAAAATCCGTCAATTTCGTTTGGGTTTCTGTTTTTGTAATTTGAATGTTTTTCTCTAACTCATAAATTTCGTCGAATATTGCTTGATCAACAACCGGCGCATATTGAAAATACTGTTGGGCCGTCTCCAATGCATTTAAAGCTAACTTCATAGGATGGCTCTTTGTTTCTTCACTGTTTACGAGGTGTGACAATTAAGTAATGAGACTGATTATATTGCCGCGATTGTCGTAACCCTGCGACCTTTTTAAATTACCTTTTCCTTCTCCTCTCCATTGATACATTTTCCATCGCTCTAGCTTGTTTAGTTCGCCTGCTGTGTCGTGTTGAGGAAACGTGTGTTCGTGGTGCTCGTCACGAAAATGGAAAAACGAAATCAAGAGCAACGCGTCGCGATAAAATTTTGCGCCAAATTGGGCGAAGCGGCTTCGGAAACGTACGTTAAAATTGTAAAAGTGCATGGTAATAGTGTTCTTAGTCGTGCCCAGGTGTTTCGATGGCATAAAGAGTTTAAGTTTAAGTAAAGCTCGTATGAGCAAGTCGAAGGTGAAAACGATGATTATTGCCTTTTTTGATAGCCGTGGAATCGTCCACAAAGAATTTCTTCCACCGGGGCAAACCGTAAATCAAGTCTACTATCGCCAAGTACTCGAAAGATTGCGAAAACGAGTCAACAGGGTGCGCCCAGACATCGCTCGTAACTGGATCCTTCATCACGACAACGCACCGTGCCACACCGCCCTCATCGTATCCCAGTATTTGTCCTCTAAAGTGATCGCCGTGTTGCAACAATCACCTTGTTTGCCCGATATGTCACCCTGTGACTTTTTTTGTTCCCTAGAACAAATTCGGTGGTCTAAGGAACCCATTTTGAGTCGATTGAGGATATGCAGGCGGCCGTGACGAGGGTACTCGCGGACATCCCAGTCGAAGCGTTCCAGAAATGTTATGAAGCATGGAAAACGTGCTGGAATCGTTGCACAAGGGAACTTCTTTGAAGAGGATGGCAGAGTTGTAGAATAATTTTGAAATATACGGTTTTTATGGAATCAGTCTCATTAGTTAATTGTCATACCACGTAAATAGCAGAAACTCGACTGTCGCTTATAGAGGTATAGTTAAGTAGCAGTCTCACTTATGGAGGTCCATGAGGGAAAAACTACTCTCTCTTACTGAGGTTTTTGTTTCTCGCTAATAGACGGGTCCTGGTTATTACTCTCACTTATAGAGTTTTCTCACTCAACCAGTTCTCACTTACCCAAGTTTGACTGTATATGTATACATATATTTGTATAAATGAGCATACATACATACATACATACATATATCTCCAAGATTACTCAAACCATTTTGCACAAGCACATCAGCCTCTACATATTTGATGTCCAACAAAATTGGACTATTCTTATTTTAAAATCTAAATTGCATTCTGTGTTTATTAATTTTCCGTTATCTCAAGTTAAGGTTAAATGTTATCAGTAAAAACTGAAACATGAGTCTCTTGCTGATAATATAAATACACAGCGCACATGCACATGTGGTGCATAATTATTGAACTAGACGTCATTTAAAAATTTAAAATTAACATATCACACACTAACATGAGAAACATGCCAACTCAAAATTTTTCAAAATCATTTTTTCCCTTAATCAGTTCATAGAACACATCTCTGTTGAATGCCCAAAAATTCTTTGAAATCAGAGTCTTCTTTAACTGGAAAAATACTATTTTCAGGTTATTCCTTCGCTACTGAACATTTCAGATTTTTTGAGTTGTGATGTTTTTTTTTAGTGTGCGTTATGAATGCATATATGTACACAAATGACATACACGTATGTAGGTATAGTATACGAGTATATGGCACACGTTAGGGAAGGCTAATTTCTATGGAATAATTTTGGCAACGAATTTTAAAATCTCAAAATTTAATAGATTATAAACGTTTTACTAATTTTATAATTAATATATTCCCTAGTACAGTACATAATAGTTTCATTTTTTTAACTGTTTTGATTTTGTTGTCTAAAATAATAGATATGTATGTTTGTCTGCTTGCTAATTTTTTCTGAAAATTTTTTTACATGATGTAGCAACTTATATCTTGCTTAGATTGGTACTACAATGACAACAATTAGATTATTGTCACGCCCACAATCCAGTAATATATAAAAAAAAAATGCACAAGGTTTGGTATATTGGTATATACGTGTATACATATATATATAAATTTGGTACTTTTCAACTGATGAAGTGATTGTCAGCCGAGCTCCTGCTTCAAATTAATGGGATGGAATTTTGATGTTTTTTCGAACAAACGGAGGGACCTACATTTTATTTCAAGCTGCCTCCGAACGGCCGCTGGATTTTTGTGAGGAGCATTTATTTTAATTTCATAAATGCACTCGAAGGGATTGACATTCATTGCCGAAGAGCGATCCCAATTAGGGAAAAGAATCTTTTATTCGGATGTTGGTCGAATCAGGACTCTATATGCAGTACGCAATGATAACAATTACCAATATCGTTAAGTTGAGCAAACTATGATGAATGATGTAATGCAAAAAGTCCTCTTTAATTTCTAATAAGCTGCACTTATTCACAAATCTCTTTAAAGAAATATCAAATTTGATAAGAGTTACAAAAAACAATGTATGTTTTTTAATATATTAGGTCAAGTAAAAAGTTCGTTCCGGTTTTAATTGATTTTTTCAAAATATGATAACTTTGTGTACATTTGTCCGATTTAAGTCAAATATGCGCAGTTTTGTTCGTAAACTTGTTGCCAACGAGATGCTAACTTCATTATACCCCTCTCGTAGAAGACTGCGTCCCTATTGGCAAAAAACTCGGAGGGCCAATTTTCACAGGCCTCGCTTGAGGCCAACTTCTCACCATTAAGCGCGTTCGCCATGGACATGAAAAGATGGTAATCACTTGATGCCAGGTCCAGACTATAAGGTGGGTCTCATCCGAGCTCCTGGATCATCTGGCGCGTCACCAAAGACTTGTGTGGCCTGGCGTTGTCCTGATGGAACACAATTCGGCCTCTGTTGATCAAAGATGGCCTCTTCTGGATGAGTGCTGCCTTCAAGCGGTCCAGTTATTGGCAGTAGAGGGCCGAATAGAGCGTTTGGCCATAGGGGAGCAGCTCTTTTCATCGCCAGTCACCAACATCGAGCTTCTTTTTGAATCCAAGGTTATGCAAATGGTTCCAAACGGTTTTCTGGCTTATCTTTAGTTCCTCAGCAATTAAATAAGTGTTCACGTGACGGTCTGTTTCCACTATTTCCATGATTTTATCGCAATTTTCGACGACAGGCCTCCTGACGCGTGGTGCATCTTTGACATCGAAATTACCGGAACGGAACCTAGCAAACCACTTTTGTGCTACACGTTCGTTTACAGTATCGGGCCCATAAACTAAATTTATCATTTCAACCGCTTTGGCTGCTTTTTCGCCTTGATCGAAGAAAAATTGTAAAATATAGCGAATTTTCTCTTTGCTGGTGTCCATCTTTGACGAGCGCTCTCAACGTACTGAGTCAATCAATCGAAAAACTGTCAATGACAAACTTTTAGCGCCATATAGTATGACATGATGCGACACGTAATACTAGTACTATGGACCGAACGAAATTTTTACTTTACTTAATATAGATGGAGAATGCCAATAGCTTCAGTCATCAAATAAGCATCAGTTTTGAAGACCAGAATCTTAACTTTAAAAAACCCTATGAGTTGACACTAGAAGTTATAATAGCGAATATCGATGTTTCTGGAATGATGGTTCGATGAGTTCTACGAGATTTACGATGGTATTGTCATTAGAGGCTTTAGGGAATTGAGCAACGCTGGTAGAGTAGGATTCGTCTTCACTTTGTGCCTTCTTGGAAGAAGAGACGTGTGGTGTGGTAGAGCTTACTCGGCTATATTTAAACTGAAATGCAGAATTCCATACTGGTAATTTAAAAATATAATACATACATATATGTATCATGATTTAGTAAATTTAAGTCAAGTTATACTTATGAATATCTCCCATTAAGTTTTGAATAGGCCCATTCTACATTTTGGTAGTATGGTAGCGTTTTCTCTATCCATCCAGGTGTACACGCAACAGGACAGTGAAGATATTTACATCCCATACAAAGAACTATTTAATCACGATCCCGCAGAAGAGACCAATATTATGAATACAGCTAAATTTTTTAGGTCATAGAAATGCAAATACAATACAACCTTACTTGTATGTATATATACATATGTATTGTAGCTTAACCATGATACGGAAAGAAGGTAGTTTCTTCTTGTTAACTATCGGCTTAGGATTTTTTATGAAAAAAATATATAAAATATTTTAAAAGCGTGAAAATAAAACTAGAAGAAAGTGTCGAAAAATTATTTCATGTAAATTCCATATTGAGGTAGACTACCTTCCTTTTTTGTATCAAGCGCTCAATTATGTTTTTTTTCGTTTACCATAGTTCTTTTTCTAACAGACCTCAATTTCTCACATTTATTTGAGAAGCCGCAATAACAAACCCATCTGAATTTTTAGCTTGCGTAGATTCGAAAGTTCTTTCTTTTCAAAAATACAATTTCGAACCAATATATTCGAAATATTTAGGCAACCCTTTTCCCCAAAGCCAAACTCAAAACAATTTTCAAAAAAAAAAAAAATATATATATATAAACAAGGTTTATAGAATACAAGGTTGCGACAATCGTTGACGTCACCGAACCAACTTCGTCATGTATACAGTGGGCGGAATGTGATATTATATAATAAAAAGAAATATATATTTTTTTTCAAAATTGTTTATGTACTTATGTCAATATGGGAAACATTTCTTATACAAATTTTGTTTTGTTTTTGATTTTACGTACTAACGCCACCGCAGTCACATATTTCGCCACTTTTTTATTAAAAGATGGCAGAAAAATTAGCGAATATTAAGCTACTGTGAAAGGTTTTGATCAAACCACGGTCGAGGTGGCCGAATAAAACCAAATATTTACATAAATTTAATACGTAAGTACCATTTTTTTTTACAAATCAATACTTCATTCTTGCAGTTATATTACGAGTATATTATATTGTTACCTATCCGATGAATTCAAGTTTTCTTAATGCCAAAACTTCAGGTTTTCAGCCCAACAAATTGTATCATTAAATTCATAAAATGAAGCAGTTAACGAATATTCTACAATATCTCATGTTTGTTTTAATTTTTCAACAAATCACTCAAACTATTTTTTCCCCAAATTTTTGTCTACAATATCCCAATGCACACTTTTTCATCGTTTCAAATTTTTAAACACGATTTTTTCACAAAATATGGATCATCCATTTCCCAAAAGCTCTTCAGGAGATAAAGAAAATATGCGAAAATTGATTTTGTTTTTATTAAATATTTTATAATAATGCGTGTTCGCTTTGAATTTTGATAATAAACCACTTTCGACAACAGTTTGATCGCTCGCCTTGATTATGTTCTATTAACATAAGCCCAAGTTTAATAAATAAATTTATACCTAATAATCCAACCAATTCTATAGGATCTTGTTCCTTTTTTATTATAAAGTTTGAACCTTGGCATTGTGTTCATAAGACTGCATCGGGGATTTTTTGTTTGTTTTTTAGTGCTCAAGAGTTTCGAAAAGTTTCACAAAATTTGACATTGTTGTATAGAATGCGGCATCATCTTGTTAAAACCACATATTTTCCAAGTCATCTTCTACAACAGTGACAGTCTCGCGGTTGTCGTTTTCTAAGAAGGAAAGTCCAACCACACCTCCGTGCCCAAGATTGCACCAGACTGTAAGTTTTATTTTGGTGGTCTTTCTTCAATTATTTGAGGATTCTCGGAGCTCCACATGTAAGAATTTCCGTATTTATGTATCCTATCCCCCAAGTGAAAAATGTACCTCGTCTCCGAGCAAATTTTGTTCGAAAGATCCTGTCCACTGCTTGTTGTTCCAGCACTCAATCGCCGTAAGTGGTGTGAGCTGGATTTTATATGGATGTAGGTGTAAGTCCATATACAAAATACGATATAAGGAAGTCCCGTAAGGAAGTCCGAGCACTTGGGAACGTCGTAAAATATACACATTTGGGTTTTCGGCTATACATTCTCTTACAGTAGCGATATTTGAAGTGGAACAAGCAAACAGATGATCCGCAGGCCTTACAACATCTGTAACCGATAAAGTCTTACCAAACTGTATCTCAAATTTGTAGAATTAAAATAAAGATTTTTCTTTGTCCCTATAACTGCGGTAAAAAATCATTGGAACCCTATTAAACAATACACTGTTATTGCACCTGTCATTATGCTATTAGAAAACCGGTCAGCACATTGCACGTGATCTCATTCAGCCATCTAGTGTTCGCTGTTTTGGCAAAGGCCCGCTCTGGCATATATTTACTTTGCCATTAGGCAAAGGTACAAAGGCATCGTGTGTGTAGTTTATTATAGACAGAAGGGTTTCTTCAACATTTC
This sequence comes from Ceratitis rosa, assembly GCA_037013455.1. Lineage (NCBI taxonomy): Eukaryota > Metazoa > Arthropoda > Insecta > Diptera > Tephritidae > Ceratitis > Ceratitis rosa. The sequence goes on from JAWMAG010000005.1 coordinate 18,013,621, forward strand.
ACAACCACTTTTATAGTGATATTGTAACACAATAGAGATCCGGTGGCGGCTAGACTGTCGGAATATATCGTAACCGATTGTTCAGGCTACCGTAGATTTGAAATTGTCTGGTAGTTTTATGCTCATATTATTTGTGTTGATACCATGAGTTTTGAATTTGTGTTTACTATTCATTCCTATTTGGAATACTTGTGGAAAAGAGATTTTAGAAGTACATACTGGAGGTGTTGCAATCCAACTCCTTCGCCACTTTTGCGATAGGTAATATTTTAACGTGTTCTACACTGCAATCCTTCCGAATGTTGAATAGGATTTAATCTGCTTACGTTGCAGTTCGCTTGTAATTTGCCGTACAAGCCCAAGGGAAGGAAGTTGGGGAGAGTGAGCAATGCAAAGCGGGTCGGTGGTAGAACTTCTTTTACGAGAATGGCTGCTAACCGCTCAACTCTCTCTTTCTCTCTGCCTCTTTAGTTTGTTGTTGAAAGCCAATTTTTCGAGTGCCGGCCACCATACGGTGACACCGTAGAATAGGTGCACAGTTTTATACATCATCTTTTTCCAATCGTCTTCCTCGACCTGTTTGCCTTGTAACGGCTCCACTTCAGTTTGCTATCCTGTTGTGTTCTTTCATATCTAGACTTTATCACCCAAAGGTCGTAAGCTGAGTTGGAATAAAGTGTAACCTGCTCCATTTGTTGGAAAGACACAAATTGGATGAGATGTTCTACCGAAAATCTATTCAGCGGTGCCACCAACATCCAAAAAGTTATGGAAAATTAATTTAAATTAAAAACTTAAGTTAAATGTTCAAATTGCGGTCACCCCTCGGCAGGGAATATCCACCCCTCCGAGTGTATTTTGGACATGAAATAAAGCATCCTCGAAAAAAAACCATCAGCAATTAGGTGGCGGCTTAGTAATTGTTGGAAAAACATCCAGACGCAAAACCACAAATTGAAGGAGGGGCTAGAAGCTCGGCCGAAAATCGCTTCAGCGGTTACAAGGCGCCAGATACCCGGATGCACTGCGCGCAGCTCGATACTCGTTCGTTGCTCAACTGCTCAAATGATAATTTGAAATTTTTTAAATTTCAATTTTGTTTGTCAAAATTTCTTCAGTATTCCAATCAGATTTACACTTTGCATAGACAAAATTCAAACAATAGAAAGCAATTCTGGGAGGAAAGTCAAACTTTGATTCGAAATGCTCAAAAATGCTAGAAAAAGCTCGAATTGCTCGAGCTCAAGCTCGAAAATTTTCGAGCAATGAGCAATGAACTAGTGTGCGCGTACTCGTTGCGCAAATGCTCGCATAGCTCGTAAATGTTCGAACGAAATCTTGAGCTCTAATATATATTATATATACATATGTACATGTTTATCGAGGAAAATGTTTGGGAAAAGTTTACACCTGCTGTCTGGACGTGTGACCCCAATTTTTAATTTTTCGTCGACGGATGATGGAGATTATATTTATAGGAAAAAAATAAAAAAAAATAAGTCCTGCAAGAAAGATGTTTTATTGATGTAATTTTTAAGAAGCGACATTGTTAGCCGGCACAGAGAGCATGTATGTATGTAGTACATTTGGTAAGCAACTTTAGATATTGTACAGTTATAGTTAAATTTGTTTTTATATACGAGTAAACTTCACCACTAAACTTACCCAATGCATCACAGGGCGCTCTTCGGTGCAGACGCCCATGTGCGTCTTTTGGAATATTTCAAGGTTTGCTGTCAAGGAGGCTTAATAACGGTGTAAGTTCCCGTGAAGGCAATGAACCCACAATGATATTTATAGTACTGCACTGGGTGCTGGAAACCAATGAATAAACATAAACTGCCGAGTTATGACAGCACAAACTCTTGGCTAATTGCACAACTGTATTTTGGGAAAACCAAAACTCGACGGCACTCATCCACGCACTTTAACCATTAAAGAATTGGTGGTATGATTTGTTTTATTTTTTTATTTTTTATTTTTTTTAATTTTTTTTTTAGGTTTTTATTCAACTCTGTAATATATTTTGAACACTATGAAGTGAGCCGCACTATCTCACAGTAGGAAACACTTGTTGGGATTTCGCTTATTTTCGTTTCGTTTGATTACTTAGAACACATTAAGCCGTCGTTTGCTGGAGGATCTGTCCTTGTTTATATACATACATACATATTATACATATGTAAGCACATTCGTACATATGTATGTACGTATGAATATGCGTTTGTATCAGAGGTGTATATCTCTCAATTAAATAACTCACTAAAAAACTTTAAACGCCGGCGAATATTTCAGACATTTAAAATTGTCGCGACGAAGGCAAAACAGGAGATTCAATAAGACGCTTTGATTTATTTAATCACAAAACACCTTTTCTCCTTAATTCACTTTTTATTTTTATTTTTTATTAGGCACCTACTGTTTGGAATTTTTTTTTTGTTTGTCATACATTTTAGTTTTCGCAAAGTACCACACAAATCGTGACACATAAACACACACCACACATTCCTCCTATTGATTTAAACGATAGTCGTAAGTGCTCAGAGAGGAGATTTTAATTTCAATATTAAAGAATAGCGGGTGATCCAATTTAGCATTATTTTAAACTAAACAAAGGAAAATATATATTATCTATAGATAAAATTATCGAATATTGTGTTTAAATACATATATAATATATTAATATGTGTGCATATGTTAGTTTTTGGTTTTTTTTATCGATCTATTAATTTACATAAATACTCAGATATATACTTCTAATGTTAAGATTTTTGGGAATAATTTTATAAACTTTACACTTTAATGACGTGATTTTATCTAATGTTAAAGTTTTCATTTAGTAAAAGTAAGTGTCATTAGATTTTTTTTAAATAGTTATTGTTGCAAATCGAACCAAATATAATACATCATATCATACGAAAAAAGTAATCGAAAACGGAACTCCGATTACAATTGTCTACCTAACGAGAAATTCCGTTATCGCCCATAGGCGTATGTTATAGGTTATATCAAAGTACATACATATGTATGTATGTATGTATTTTTAATGGAATTAATGTCTAGTTCCAGTCTTTGCCATCATCCCTATAACATCTTCCCTCAAGCCAGCAAACGGTCACCTAATTTTTCACATCGGTTCTTCCTGGCGGGCAGGGCAACTAACTTAATCGCCAAATGTAAACGTCACTGCTGACAGTTTTAAATTCATTTAAAGCAATAATTTATGACTAGACCATTTTGAGCGCCTTTGCTCAACCTCTTTGCCTCAACGTTAAAAACCAAACGGTAAAAAAAAAAAAAAACAAAAAAAAAAAAAAATTAAAAAATAAAAGTACTCGTAACGTTAACAAAAACAGCAACCTACACCTACGGTAGCGGTAGCGGACAACAACACTGAATAGATGGATGCTGGCGAGTATTAGCCAAAAATCTGCCCTCTCGATTAGCTGGCCTTTTAAACAAGATTTTAACCTTTGATAAAATGCTGATGCGTACATATGTGTACATATAAACATATATAAATATGTATATAAATGTGTATATGTATAGATATGCATATATGTATATGTACGTATGGTTATGTTATGTGTGGCGCAGCAGCTGTGGACAAACAGCATTTCCAAGCATTTGTATGTATATATGTGCATACATTCATAAATAAATATATCTTAATTGGTGAATTTGTTGCTTGTGGTACTTTGAATACCGTACATGCATACATATGTATGTATTATTAGTATGATAATAAAGTAATATAAACCGATATGTACATAAAGTTTCTAACTCCGATCTATTGAAGATTGTTTATAGTGGTAAGGCATGTATTTACATACATATGTATGTGAATGGAGTATGCTTTTTGTCTAAAAAATAGTGTCAAAATTTTTTTTTCACAATTTTGCGTGTCTACACTTCCACTACTTCGGAAAGAGTTATTCCTGCTTATCAGATAATTGATTTGAAACTAAATTCAGTTTATTCTCTTCATAAATATGTACATACATATGTATGTTCATACAAATGTATGTACTTGATATTGCAGTGAATTTCGCTGTTTAACTTATCTCACAATTATTTGAACACTTCATTTGAAATTGAAAAATTCGAAAGCATGATGCCATTATTATAATGAAATATTTATACACAAATATGGTTTGTTTATACGTTTTCAGATTTTGTGCACTTTTCATCAAAAGAATTAGATTTTTTAATTATTAAATATTCCATTACTGCTCATATCAAATTCTCGAGGTTTCCACTTTTATCAGGTGTATATTTATGTACATATGTATTTAATAACATATGTATATATGTAAATATGTATGTATATATACATATATATTACGTGTTTATATATATATAGGCATGTATGTACATACAACCGTATTTATTGCGACGGTATATGCATATTATTTATACAATGCATGAACACTTTCACACACTCACACACGCGATCGTATTTTTCTCAAAGCCTTTGAAATATTTAAACTCTACTGCCGACATTAACTGGACATTTGAAACTGATTTGGCTTGAGAGGTTTCGTGACGTTACGATTTATTGCCGTGCTTTGATCGTTTCTGTCAACTTGGTCACCCGTTAGATAGATACGAGTATGCATGGGCTTTGGCAATACGTTGGGAGAGCGCGTTTACAATTTCGTTTTCAACTTCAATACCGTTGTTGAGTCATGCGCACCACGCATAAAACTTGCCGTACGTTAGTTGCTCTTCGAATGTGAGACGACTAATGCATGCCTATGCAATGCTTTCTTAGGCAGAAGGCAACTGATGGCCGACGCGTTCAATGCGTCAAACCAGCGCCGACTGTTGTGTTGAGCACAGAGTAGTTGTTTCTTTCCCAACCATACTATACACATGTATAGGCATCTTGTGCACACAACGTCGCTGATTGGTTGTGATTGCTGATGGTTGCTTTGTCAATAGATCTGACCTTCTTGCTCTTGGTGGTTTGCTAAGGCTATGTTATTTTTTTTTTTTATAAGGAAAAGCACTACTCTGCTTGAACTATGTACGGGTGGTTATAAGCCATTCGGTGTTTAGGGTGAAGGTTTAAATGTGCGTGTGGTTGTGTATCTACATTTTCAATTATGGATATTGGGGAGGCGTGGTGTTCTTCCACATGCATGAATTGGATGCCAGTAAGGTGAGCGTGTTCACTCATTTACCGCAATTATTGCCAACCAAAGGCGTTTAAAGTTTGATGTCGTCTGTATCTACTTCTTCCTGTTAGTGTGAATGGCTATGACTGCACGGAACTCAAAATATAAAAGTGGTCATTGGAATATACATACGCTTGTGCATACGTATATATAATATGTATGTAAGAGTATGTATGTATCAACAAATGTACACTCTATACAAATGTTTAGGTAAATGTATATTCATATATGTACTGTATGTATGTATGTATGTATGTAATGTACTTATGTATAAGAAGACTTTTCGACCCCAGTAATCGCAATCGGCACAAGATGTTTGGTAGCAAACAGAAGGCAGCAGGCACCAGGCAGCAGGCAGCAGTCAGCAGGTTGTGGGCAGAAGCAGCATATGAATTATGCAGCAATAGCAATAGTAGCAGCAGCAGCAGCAGCAACAACTGCTGCAACAACGTTGCCACCGGTGATTGCGGTGGCATCACTTCTTTGACAGTATAAAGTATAGACATACCATACACGTTAATATATACATATATATATATAGATATACATACATATGTGTGTATACATACCTCTATATGTACATATATATGAAAATACATACAGATGCATGTACATATGTACGTATAAATGTGCATACCCATTCGCTTTTATTTGATGTTTGTGTTGTTATCGGTGCTGTTGGCTGCTGAATACCTACCCACTTATTTTTATTTGCACTTGTATACCTACATAGCTGTGTTTAATTTTTTATCCCTCACTTATTTTTCTGTATTTTGTTGCCTTTGCGATTTAACTGCGTTGTCAGAATCGCTACTGCTGCCATTGTCGATGCTGCCATTTCCACTTCCACATCCAATGCCACTCAGGTTTCTGTTGGCGTTGTTGTAGCCATTGTTGTTGCCGCCTTTACTCAGTAATGCTAAAGCTTGCCAAAAGGTACTGACATCGCAATCGTCATTCCCCCGTGTTAAGACTCTTGTGCGATTGACGATGACTACTTTGCTGCATATAAAGAAGAGGCAAATATGTATGTATGTATGTATGTATGTAGTAACAAAAAAAGTAAGCCGGAACACACACAACAACAAACGCCGTTGTTGTAAGTACAATATGTCTGCCTATGTGCCGAAGTGTACATACATACCATATATACGAAAGATATGTATGTAGGTACGAGTGTTGTGCTTACATATTTAAGTATTTTGCTACATTTCATTTTTTCCAGCCCCAGACATACATACATACAGCTATGGTCAAAATAATAGTAGCATTTTATAGATCTTAGCTCTGCTTACGCGATTATAGCCGAATTAACATTTATTTATTAACATTTATCTGTGCGGAGCCAATTGAAGACACCAACTGAAGCCAGGTCTGTCTCCTACTGCATCGAATACTTTCAAAGCTGTAATGTTTTTAACCATCCGAACGGCAAGACCTAGTAAGCGTACCCGGTGCCTCTTAATTTGCTGAACTTTATCAATTTATTTAACAGCTCTTCGTTTCATTGTCTGTTTCATTTTGCCGTCGCATATACGCAGACGACGCATATCTTCCATAAATTCTTTACCTTGAAGACTTTCCGGAAGCAACAGTGATTGGGGCCAATTGACCTCTGATTAATTTTGATGACAGTAGATATTTCGGATTGCCCTCGTTCTCTCTACTCGAGCCTGGAGAAGGTCAAACTTACGGCGTCGGGTCATTCGGGCCAATGATCTTAGTTTTATCGACATACTCGTACGCCATTAGTTGTACACTCTTGTAAAAAAATTGTGCTTCTTTATTTATTTCTGCAGCTCATATTATTCTCTTCAGCGTTAAGGGAAGAAGTCACACGGTAAAGAGTCACCCTGTCGTTTAGCACCGAAGGACTCGGACAGAACATTCCTAAATCTGATGGAGGCTTCGATATTACTGAGCGTCAGTTCGTATAGCCGTATAAGTTTTGCTGGGATACCAAGCCCAGACATATCTTGCATCGTCAAGGTAGCTTGAAAATTATAAGACAGTGTATATCTATCCTTTTCTCTGTTGCGTACAGCATAAATCGTTAAAGAAGCTTTGCCAAAAAATTAATTTATTTTTTGTAACATAAAGAGCAAGTAAATCCTCTCAAAACTTGTTCTAATTTTTTTGTTTTCATTTTGTCATACCTATATGTATGTACATGCATATGACGATTTTTCTCAGGCGAAAACCTCTTCGAAAGATCTATTAAATTACGCAAGCTCTGAGCTCGAAATTAAAAAGAATTGAATCCGGGTTTTTTTGGTTTCTGAAATTAATTAAAAAAAATAAGTGAAAATATGTGAGAAACGTTTTCATTGTGAATTTCACCACTATTATTTTTATCACATTTGTATTAAGTACAACTACACGAAATACATATGTACATGCATACATATTTATTCATAAGAGTACTTGAATGGGTGTTCTCATGAAGACGCAGAAAAGAATTTCATACTGACTGTGGATATTCTATTCTATTTATGAAAAGGTACTCTTTATTTATTCATTTATTTATTTTTTTATCTTTTATTTTATTTATTTTTTTTCAATTTTATCGTTGCCAACAAAGTATCGAATTTATATTGTTAAGCTTCGTACATTGAATTCAAATAAATGGCAATGTTTTGATAAAAGTATAAAGTACATATACATACATATACATACATATATACACATAAATAAAATTCAATTTTGCAAATGTCAATACCTGTGCATATATAAATATGTACATATATTTACTAGACTGTATGCATATGAACAGTCCATGCATAAGCTCTTAAAAAAAAAATTAAAATTTTAAAATACATATCCACAAATGTACTAATATACATATGTACATATACATATAAGAGTTGAGCAAAAAATCCGTGGAGATGTTTTCAATTGTTTCCACTCGAAACGTTCCTTGTAAATTTGGTTCTTCCTTTAAAACAAATAAATAGCACAATTTTTGCATAGTTAATTCAGCCCTTGGTGTTCACAAGAAGCACGATTTTCGATTCTGTGAAATTCAAAATGAAGATTATTTTTAAATGTGTAAATCAAATCAACCCATTCATACCGCTGCTCTGAAATTCTGTTGATATGCTCGTTGTATCGACGGAACTAACCGTTGAGCAGTTGTTGAGGCCAATAATGTCAATATCATCGGCGTAGGCCAGCAGCTGTACACTCTTATAGAAGATTGCACCTTCTCTATTCAGCTCTGCAGCTCGTATTGTTTTCTCCAGCAATAAGTTAAAAACGTCACACAATAAAGAGTCACCTTGTCTGAAACCTCGTTTGGTATCGAACAGCTCGGAGAGGCCCATCCCAATCCTGACATTGCTTTTAGTGTTGCTTAAGGTCAATTAACATAGCCGTATAAGTTTTGCAGGGATACCAAATTCAGACATAGCGGCGTACTGGCAGCTCCTTCTCGTGCTGTCGAATGCTGCTTGACAGTCGACGACAAGGTGGTGTGTGTCTTCAGGGGTCTTTTCCAAAATTTGGCGAACGCAAGTACTTGGCGACTGAGTCTCTCTCCTACCACGAATCGGACACTAAATTTGCGCTCCCTTATATGGCCGCTATAGTATATTTAACAAGGATCCACCTTCTTCCGTCCTTGTCCTGTCCATCGCATTTCATGGACGGCGGTGATGTCAGCCTTTAATTTTATGAGGACATCAACCAGTTGGGCAGCGGCACCTTCTCAATTAAGGGATCGGACATTCTAGGTACATGCCCAAAAATCGTAGTCCTTAAATTTTGCGGGGTCTCTCATCCGAGGCTGAATTAGATTTTTCATTGGATTTAGTTTTTCATGTGGTGGGTCCCAAATCTTACGCACGACGCCATGGGATTCGCCTTCTCACTTTAGCTCGCCCCCAAACGGATGTTTGTTGGCTACCCAGGGGATACTTGAACTAATACCGGAAGTCGTGAGCTGCTTGAACCATATGCAAAATAGTCGTTTCTGGCCACTCCCAGGTGAGTGGCAGTCAAAAACTTTCCTCACTTTTTATTGGGATTGAGCAGAGCACACATAAAATCCAATCGTTGGGAAAGCTTTCGGCCGACCATATTCTGCAAGAAAGCTCATGCACGCTTTGCCGGTAGGCCGTCTTCTTCTACCGCTTTGTTGTTCTTTAAACGGGCAAACATTATTAGAGTCTCGTCATAGTCGGGTACTGTCAACTGTCAACTGTGTTTTTCATCGTCATCGGCTGGGGTTACGGTTCACCTTCCCGGGTGTTCCATTTTCACTGCCATTTAGTAGGCTGGAGAAGAGTTCCCTCCCTAAATTCAGTGTATTCTGGGCATCCGTCACCAGATCACCTCTATGGGTCCTACAAAAGCTTCTTTTTGAGCATTGCAAATGCGTCTTGCCTACCTCTTCAGCTCTCGGTATCTATTTCACCCTCCACGTGTTGTGGTCTGTTTTCTCTCCCCTGCAGTTCCACATTCCTTATCGTACTAGCTCTTTTTGTGGCACTGCCGAAAACCAATTGTTTCCGTAGCGGCGGTACGTAGGGAGTTTGAGATGCTGTTCCACAGTTCTCTTACATCAAGTTGTCGAGTAGAGCACCGTGGTCACCGGCTACTCTTGTGATTGCAGCTTATCGACATCGAACCTTTCTTGAGTTCGTTGACGGGTGTTCTTTGACACACAGAGGCAGGCGGGTGATCCCAGTGGATATTAGGACCTCGGAGCGTATGCACATCTTCAACCAGGACCTCAACCAGCTGGACAGTGGCGCCTTCCCAATTAAGAGACCAGACATTCTAGGTATATACCTCAAATCATGATCCTTAAAATGTTTGCGGGGTGGTCATCAAAAGGAGGGTCTCTCATCCGAGGCTCTTTTGAGGTCGGAGGCACGACCGAATGGGATTCGCCCCTCACTTTAGCTCCCCAAACAGATGTTTGTTGGTTCCCAGAGTATACTTGTCCTAAAGCCAAGAGGTCGTGAGCAAAAGAATCGTTTCAGGCCAATCCTAGGTGAAATTCAGTTCAAAACTTTCCTTGCGTGAACTTCTCCATATGATGGGTCCAGTCCTTGCTCTCTTTTGTAATTAACGAAATCAATATATTTATGTTAAACAATAATACAAAAAATGAAATTTCCACAAAATTAATTATGAAAGAACTTTATTTTTTTAATTATTGAACGATAAATCATAACATACGAAGGACAGCTGATAATCTAGCGACCTAAAGTAGTTAGAGATGATACATCATTTCGTTACTGATAATACTAATTGCGGGACTCTTTATCAATATATGTACATATAGATATAATATAAATATTTTTTAGGCTCATTAACATTTCGTTCCTGGGACCAGCAACAACACTATGTCAACAGAAACTGGGAATTCTCGCAACTTGGATCACCGCGCTGTGATTAAATTCCTTGTAGAAGAACGAAGTACTCCGAAGAGTTCATGATTCTGCCTTTCATATACGATGGTGAAAAAATGGGCTCGGCTGTTTCAACAAAGAAGAGGGAGATGTGAGATGTTCAGAAAGTCGAAAAATTACTACTGGCTGATCGAAGATTAAATTGTGGCACATAGCAGAATAATTACATATTAGCAAAGAATGAGCTGAAGAGATTTTCCATGAACATTTGAATATGAAAAAAATTAGTTCGCGTCGGGTACCGCGATTGCTCACGCCATTCGACAAGCAGCGACCTTTGGAGAGTTGAAGATAAACGAGATTTAAAGCCTTCAAAGAGCTTCCAAAACTAACAATCTTGGAAATCATTTTTAAGAATAAATATCAGTTTTTGAGATATTCAAATATCAAGCTGAGATATTTGAATATTTGTCAGTTGTTTCTCATAAATTTCTATAAAACGGATAAAAAAAATCCAAATTTTACTTCTTGTTCATTAAGTACTGTAATACAAGTTTTTTCAAGGTTGGCGATTATTTAATGATATTGATTGGTGTTTCATTCAACGTAAAGCTGAGACTTGAAACACAATAAATTTCACATGAAGTTAACGTTGTTCCAAGCTCCTCAGTTGGCTTTTGTCTTAACAGAAAGGCTATCTTCATGTCCTTAGTTGAGTTAATGAAAAAATCAATGAATTCCGAGAAATTCATTCCAATTTTAAAGTATAGGCGTAGGTTGTCATTATATATATGTACTTACGTATGTACGAGTATGTATGTATTGTTATACCCAAGTATACTTTTCATCTTAGCATTGCATCTTCAATAAAAAAATTGCCTGAACGAAAGGTTTGTATGTATGTACGACTATGTCATGTCAAGTAAATATCGAAAAATTCAGCATTGGCTACGTTTACAGTGATGATAGAAAGAGAAAGACGAAAGCGAAAGCTCACTGCAAAGAGTGTGTGTATTGATTCATGCAGCAAAAACACCTTCGCGCATACGTACGTTAAGGTGGACCTCAGTTGTATGGAGTGGGAAAAGCATTAATAGAAAGGTTATATTGAACAATGAAAATTCATCAGATAAGTACCATAGGAGGTCACACTTTTTTCCTTTAATTATTAATATTTTTTATTTATAGTTGTATAAACACGAGCTTCCTTAATAAATTTTAAATCTTGAGATTTGAGATAAGCCTCAAGAATTATTTTCGAATTCTGTTAACTCAAATTCTTCTCAAAATAGATAAATTTTCAAGCAATATAACGGACCAGGCTCCCTAAATTTTATTTTATCGCTTGTAGTCAATTCCAATACTTTTCTGTAGTCGTCTATAATTATTTTATTTTTCAATTATTCTTCAAAGAAATGCGTAATGTATTTTGGGGACGTCTCTGAAGCTTTTTTCTTACTGCCCATCCAATTTCCTGGAAATCGCCAAAATAATACCACATTCTTACTGGTATCAGTTCAACCATTATTATTTTTTTCCAATTTATTGGATTGAGGCTAAGCTGATTGCAGGGTATGATGAAGCCGAAAACAGCTACCAACAAGTGGCAATCAGCCTCAGTGCGCGATACCGGTTTACCTCTGGGAGTAACGGCGACTTGCTACGGCATGGAGCTCCGCCCGTTTTCATTCCCCTTCACATTCAAAACAAGATGCCTGCACGGTAAAACTGAAGCCGATGGATACGACGATATAAAAACGTTCCTTAATTTTCGGGATCTGCTTTGACGGAGTCGAAAGAGCCTACACGGCCCACTCTTTCCAAACCCCTTCGATCTTCGATACCCATAGGGACCGCGGAAAACCTATTGTTCTGAAGGGACAGACAAAAAGGATAGTTGAGTTCCGGGAGATCCGCATTCCTGCTCATGACACAACTCCTTACAGGCAAAGCCTCTAACTCCAATCCACTGCAATCCGCTCAATCTGGAGTAACAGAAGCAAGAGACTCAGATCAACGCCTCTGCTGCATCAAACCTCAACAACCTTGCATATAGACGAGATCCCTAGCTAGCCATGAACCTGGAATTCGTGCCAGCAGAGCTCTCCAACCCGAAATAAATCTTAGAGTTCATCTGTACTGGAAATATGGAACTGCTTTCATTGAATGGAGGATCGTCCATGTTGGCGAGATCAAGGAGAATAAGCGTTTTGTGAGAATCATTATAAACAATGCTTCCCTTTCAGTTTTCGCCGACTTTATTGGAGTCATAATCTAAGGCTTTTATACCGTCACTTTGAAGGTCCACAAGAAGGGGGAGACTCAAACCAAGGAGGGAAAGAACACCATGCGCGTTTCTGCGAACGCCAGAGCACTGCTTAATGCGGCTTTACGGGAAAAAAATTTGCTATCTCTCGACTGATTTTGCAGTAGCCGTAGATACGAGGTAGAAACTATTGAACATTACCTCTGTCACTGTCAAGCCATTAAATCTGCGTCACAAAAGTTCTTCGGAGAACACTTCTTCGACTGTCTCGCTGAGCTAGCTTCAGCGAAAATTGACAATCTTATACCTTATCTTATAAGGCACACGAAATGGTTCGAACATTTGAGAAGGTGAAGACTTATCTTATTTGATTGGAATGAAGCTTTAATTATATTAGTTTTTATTCAATTGGAATATTTCTGGAGGGTGAGACCGAGAAACCAAACTCATTTCAATTTAAGTGCCACCCTAATGCATCCAACAATACAACAACGATTTGAACGTATAGATAGACTGCTCTGCCCAAAGTTCCATCAAGTAGTTATAGTATAAATCTTATGCAGTTGCAATACATGTGTATAAGTAAATGCATATACATTCATACATATGTATATTTTATGAAGCGAAGGAATTTTTTTCTGCATTTTAAGTGTGTTTTCTACCATCCCTCCTACTTACACCTCTGTCGCTTTTAAAACCGCTTCCGATTTTTACAACGGAGAGAGTTAGTCAGTTAGAATTGAGCTTCCCTGGCACCATTAAAGGTTTCAGATATGAAGATTTTGCATAAAATATTATTTAAAACCCTTAATAAATTACGTCCAATGCATCAAAAAAAGATCTTATTGGCGCTTTATAACCGCTGAAGTGATTTCCGGCCGAACTCATTCTCAAATTTTTGGTGTTAGTCTTGATGTTTTTCCGTCAAATGGAGGGACCTACCGCCTCTGAACGGCGAATAATTGCACTCCTGACATTCTCTAAATTTCTGTAATTTTGGATGATGCTGAGGCCAGGATCGAACCCAAGCCTTCCGAATGGCAGTGTGCATCGCTAACCACTCGGCTATTGCGGCCGCTAACGAAAATCTTCAGTGTTATTATTAGCCTGATAATATTTTGATGAAAATGCTTTTCATTCTACATACTTTCAAGCGAAAAATTTACTTATTTTCAAGGGATTTAATTTTAACAAAATCGCAAGGTTTATAGAACACAAGGTTACGACAACCGTTGACATCACCGAACCAACGTCATATATACAGTGGGCGGAATGTGATATTATATAATAAAAAGAAATAATTTTTCTTTTTTTCAAAATTGTTTATGTATGTAAATATGGGAAAAATTTCATATACAGAAGAAACCACAAATTATACAAATTTTGTTTTTGATTTTGCGTACTAACGCCACCGTAGTCACATATTTGGCCACTTTTTTTTATTAAAAGATGGCGCAAAAATTTGCGAAAAATAAGCTACTGTGCAAGGTTTTGATCAAACCAAGGTCGAGGTGGCCGAATAAATTCATAAAATGGAGCGGTTAACGAATATTCTACAATATTGCATGTTTGTTTTAATTTTCCAAAAAAATTTAGTGTCACTCACACAATTTTTTTCAAATTTTCGTCCACAATATCACACTGCACACTTTTTCACCGCTTCGAATTTTTAAATACGATTTTTTCACAAAATATGGATGATCCATTCCCAAAAGCTCTTTAGTAGACAAAGAAAATATGCGAAAATCGATTTTTATATTAAATGTTTTATAATAATGCGCATTCGGTTGGAATTTTGATAATTTTTAACGTTTTTGACATTATTTTCTCATGCCATTCGTATTACACGAAAAAAAATAATATTAATTTTTATAATTTCAAAATTTGTGAAAAATAAAATACATTTGTTCGACATAAAACTATTCAGAACGTTTTAATAGTGATTATTATTAATTTTAGAAAATTTTAATGCAATACTTTAGAATTTTATAGTCAAAATGTTAAGTTGTTTTATAGATAAAATTATGAAAATTTATTTTAAAATCTTCTGCAACTCACAAAATTGAACCAACTTCGTCGTAACCCTCTATTCTATAAACCTCGGATCTGGCCTTTCGAATAGCAGCGCACACTGCTAGCCACTCGGCTTTCACTGCTACACTTTTTAAAAATTAGAGTAAATAATAATATCGAAATGGTACAGACTTTATTGTATAAAAGATATCAAGTTGTACATACGTGTATATAGGTAAGAAAGAAATGTATATAAAATTGTTTCTTTACACCTGTATTTCTATTAAAATTTCATAGTCAATCATTTGAAATTTAAATAAGCACCACTTGTTACATTCTTGCCGTCGCCGTGGTTAACAACATCACAACTAAGAGTTTAATGCCAAATCTGAGTAAACAGAGAATTCTCTACAAATTCAAATCTGATTTTTCATTTTTATTTTTCAACTGAGGTAATTGGTCAGCCTTACTCTAGCATTTTGTAATTCTCATCCAATTCAAAAAACCAACTTTGCTTCAGAGGTTAGATTTCCGTTTTTTAGTAATGCAAGAATGGAAATCGCCATGAAGTCCTAAAAAAAATACCAAATCTTCTACCGTCACCTTCAACTTAATGTGATTACCATTAATGCACTTATGTATATACAGCCTTGGCCAAAAGTATTAGGCACCCCACTAAAATACAAGTATTCTCAAATGTGTTACCACTTCTCTTTGTAAATGTCTTACATGGGTGTTTAACTGTTGATTAAACGAATAAATTGTTTAATATTGAAAGTCATAGCACTCTGGGTAAGCTAAACCTAAACATTGTCATTTTTAAGAAATTCATAAAATATTTTCGCATTTAAAATTTGAAAGTGAAAGTGTAAATTACATTTAGTGAAAAGTTACCAATCTAATAAAAACAGTTCATATTTACCAAAATGCCTAAAAAAGTGAAATTCGTTACGATGATAGAGTTAGAATTCAAGTTCTAAGTGAAGAAGGTAAGTCTCAGGTTGAGATTGTCAATTTGGTGGGATGTTCGCGGTGCGCGGTCCAATGTGCTATCAGGCGATTTGTGGAGACGAAATCCCACAATAATAAATCAAAAAGTGGAAGAAAGCGTCTAAATAGTAAACGAGAAGACCGAATACTTATACGCCTGTCCCTCAAGGATCGCAAAAAACAAAAGATCTACTCCTGCCCTTGCAGCTGCCCTTTCGGATGAATTTAGTAAACCAGTTAGTGCTCGAACAGCTAGAAGAAGACTTCTGGAAGCAGGTTTAAAAGGAAAGAAGCCGTGGCTCTCAGAAAAGTATAGGAAAAATAGTTTGAAATGGGCTCGCCGATACCAATATTTCACGGAAGAAAATTGGTCGAATGTTCTGTGATCTGATGAATCAAACTTCGAGGTAAGCTTAGTTAAGATCGTTTTAAAGTATTAACAGCCATAGCTTCTCACCCTAGAGCAATTTTGAAGACATAATAAAAGTGTTATGAAAACATTATTTTTTCTTTTCTACAGATATTTGGAACACCTGGTGTGACGTTCGTCAGGCGACGGGTTGGGGAAGAATATCATCCAGATTGCGTGGTACCCACTGTTAAGCATGGAGGAGGCAGCATTGTGATCTGGGGCTGCATGGCTGCTGATGGTGTCGGCGAAATGTTCGTTTGCGATGGTCGCATGGACAGTCAAAAGTACATAAATGTATCATAAGCTGTTCTTCTGCCTTCGTTAACGCGCATTTTCGGCGATACTAATTTAGACGGGGTTCAATTTCAGCAAGACAATGGTCCTTGTCACAACATTACCATTGACAACATTGTTTTGTTAGATTGGCCTGCACAGTCTCCCGATCTTAATCCCATTGAGCATTAGGCCCACGCCTAGGAGAATAGCTGCCGTTATTAAATCGAAGGGTGGACCTACTAAATATTAATGTTATTATCACTAATTCATTGTATTTTCACTGTTTTACTAATAAAACTTCATTACTTCACTTGTTAAAACAAAAAATTCAGTAATTAGTGGGCTGCCTAATACTTTTGGCAAGGCCAAGGGCGCTTTATAACCGTTGAAGCGATTTTCGACTGAGTTCCTCCACCAATTTTTAGCTGGGCATCTGGAAGTTTTTCCAACAAATGAAGGAAACTGTAGTTTATTCTCAGCCACCTCTGAACGGACGATGGATTTTTATGAGGAGCTTTTAATTTCATGTCAGAGGTACACTCGGAGGGGTGGACATTCCCTGCCGAGGGGCAATCGTAATTGGAAAAATTTATGTAAATTTCGTACCTATTGTCCTTCGAATCTTGTGTGCTGTTCCTGCTAACCACACAACTGCTGAGCCGATCATGGATAGTATGCGAAGTATTGATTGAAAAAACATCTCTTTTTGTAAGTATTAGTTTACTAAAGGCAGTACACATTTTTTAATATAAAAGTTTGAAATACAAAAATTTTTATTTATATTAAACAATCGAAATTGTAGAGCCAAATGTTTCTTTATCCTTTAGACATGATTAAATAAAATAAAATATGATTTTAATAAAAAATAAAATAAAAAATCATTATATTTTATATCACCATTTTTTAATTGATAACAGTATAGAAAGTCGATTAACATTTAAACATACAACTACTTTTCTGATATCAATACCATGTGTTGAAAAGCTACCGTTCTGGATATTGAATCTATGAAAATTGATATGAAATAATTACTAAGCCGGGATTGTCTCCTTCATTTTGCATGGAAAACAACAAGAACAAAATAAAAATTCGAGTTAGACGTTAAGGCATGAGCAGTTTGTCGCGGACTGTTGACTTCATCACTAGGTATTAGCTTTCTTCACATACGGGGCTTATCAAAGCGTCAAGTTCTCCATCTTCTCTTAGTGAGTGTAGAATATAAATAAAAACCGTCTGGAAAAAAATTAATAGAAAATAGCTTAAATTACTTTAAAAATCGAGTGAATTTTCATTGTTAATAAGTTTCTAATGTAGAAAGAAAATTGCATCAGAAGAACCAAGGTGAAGGTTTCTATTGTCTTCAAAATATTAAATGGTAACATACACACTGGCCTAAATCTTTAATTAATGATTTTTAAATAAACCAATAAAAATTATTTGTGAAGAAAATCGATTAGAATTCTAAATTTTTTTTAAATTTTCATTTGTTATTTTAGACTATGAAAATATTCGAACATAATAGTATTGCTCGGTCTTTGTACTTATATACATACATATATGTATGTAACAGCATGTATTTATATTTTCAATGACTTTCAATGGCGGATTACATATAAAATCGTACCTGCGCAGTGCACTGTTGACACTGTTGGTTTTATTAATATCGGAAAATAAATATAGATTTTTCAAATATGTCGATATTTCGACTCTTGCGGTACCTAGTGGATATATTATTCTAACGAATGTCCAGTCCAAACTTTCTGAAGTACCCTACACTTAACGATTTTTGAACCCTACTGATATTAAAGAAAAGCACTATATTTTTCTACAATACATACATATGTATGTAGAAATGCGTATATGTATATACTCGTACATATGTATGTAGATATAATTCGCAAATGGTTGCCAGGCATGATTTCAAAGGTAGCTAAAGTAAATACAATACTTCAGCAACTTTGTTTGCCAGTTATATGTATAGGAAAGCTCACGAAATTTGTAGCATAAGTCACTTGCGATACATACACGTATGTACATAAGTATACATAGAAAGAATAAATTGCATATTCGTTTATACGAAAAAGTATGCATTTATATGTTGGGGGTTAAGCAAAAGAAAAAGGCAAATACAACAGGTATAACACATACATACATACATAAAAACAGGCCAAAGGAAATGGCCACACCCAAAAAAATCTAACTTGCAGAAAAGTTTAACCTACGCAAATATACAATATGATAACATACACACATACAATGTGTACGTAAATGTTCAGCGAGAGGAAGCACTACTAAATGCCAATACACATCACTTATATAAAAATGTTCCACATGTCAATATCAACTGTACACATATATACTCGTATGCATATACACACATGTAAACTCGAGCAAAGCGCAATCTGATCTTTTCGGTTGCCACAAATATAGCAAAGCTTCAAAGACAGCAGCATCAGTAGCTAACCATCCATTTGTTCCCTTTTTAAGCAGAGGCTACTGAAAATAACATTCTTCTCCTCACAAAGGTGGAAATTTGCTCTATATCAACGCTACATTTTACACGGTAAAATTTATTTTGATAAGCTGGCGTCCTCAACATTGCTAATAATGCGACTTATATTAAATTAATATTATTTCTTTCAATACTGACAAAAATCGACTTAAAATATTCTATCAAAATGTTTCGGAAAATCATGGGTGTGGAGAAAATGAAAAAAAACATTGAATATCCAAGGTGGGTCAATAAAAAATGTTAAAAAAAATTTTGAAATTTTACATGTTTGGTGGATAAAAAATTATAAATTATTTTGGTTTAGAATTGGTTTTCTTTTTTAAACACTTGAGAAAAGTATAACGTTAAAAATTAATATTTTAAGAAATGGAGTCTCAAAATGTTTGGAAGTTTTGAATATTTGGAGTTACTCGAACAGGTAAAAATTTAAAAATCCTATAACTGAGTATCCTTAAAAACTCTACAACTATTCATAGCAAGCGAATTGCTAGAAATAGCCACCACAACCAACTCTCTCACGTTGGACTGGGAGTATTAAATTTAGTTATTATCTCCGAAATAAGGACTGTTGCTTACAGTTCAAACACAAGTGCTATGCTCGTATATATACCATATGTACATATATATATTATATATGGGCATTTCTGATAGGTTACAACTTCTGTAATTAATAAAAAAGGACTTGAGATTAGAACACACTTAGCTCGAGTATTCATTCGTACGACTGCACACAAATTTGATACCTCCGAAGAAATAATGAATATTTATTTAACTCAGATTTAATTTAATTTTTGAAATTAAATTTTATACACAATATCGGTAACTCTCTCTCGACCAGTGTAAAAATGGTTCCTTAGAATTGAGTTACTCAGTCTGTTGTGCAGTATGGACTGGCTTGCGGAGCTTTCGATATTACTTGATGTCGGTTTACAGCGCCATATAAGTTTTACGGGAACATAAAATTCAGATATAGCTGCACATAGACCGATAAGTTTATTCTTTTCTTACGTGTCTTGGCACACTGTAATTACCTATTATAAGGCTAATGAAAGAAAGAGGGACGATAACAATTAGGGTGTATAAATCCACTTAAGTGGGCGCAGCACTATCGTGCAAAAATTAATCTATTTTTAATAATATTTTAAAGTCTTGTATATTTATGAAAACTTATGTTTCGGTAATATAGAATGGAAAATCTTTCGATTAAGAAATTTTGAAAATATCACTTTAATAAAAATAACTTTTTTGCATATATTTATTTCATGTTAGAACTTTACCCTCAGTTTTTAAGATATTTTTATACAGTACTGATCATTTGTCGCAACCGCAGATTTATGATTCGGTATTTTACACACCTACATACATTCACACTGAAAGCAATACATTATACAAAATAATATCTAAGAGTGTTAAATTTCCACCGATATTATTCGAGATGATACAACGGTGTATCCCCAGGTCCACGACACTGTACTAGACCGAGCCTGGTACATACATATAATATGTACATAGATGAGAACTCCTCATAGAAACCTTTACTTAGTTAAACTTTGAATTGAATAGTCAAAGACGAGCACGATTTGAAAGCTCGACAAAAAGTAACTCTCTTATTCTTGAGAAGCCGTTATGAAGATGGCCGCGTATAACATTTATATTATTTTTATGTTAACTAGAGTTTAACCGCATGGAATTTTTAAATGCAGTTAATAAAGATTTAAAGTAGGTTTTTAAAATATTTAATTTATATTAATACATAAATATTATATGAAATTTTTTTAATGCCTATAAAATATAAAATTTTGTATTATAATTTAGGTGTTTAACATGAAAATAAAAATAAAAAAAATTCTGATAAATTTCTACGGAAATGAAGTCCTCTTCCAACCGTTTAAAGCTTTTAAATCTAAATCTACCTATTCTCGCAAGTCGTAGAGAAATGTTAGGCGCATTGTTCGTGGTGAAACTTCTAAACGGATCAATTTGTAGTTCATGGCTCTTATCTGAGGTAAACTTTCATGTTCCAACTCGTGTATCTAGGCAGTTTAGGCCTTTACTATTAAAGTCATGAAAAACAATTTATGAATTGAATGAACCCTTTCGCCGATTTTGTCACAATTTTAATTTTCATTCCAGCACCTTCGATCTCTCAGACTCACTTTCTACCATCAAAAAAACTATTCTTGCTTCTCTCAGCAATTAAATTTTAAAATTCCATATTTACTAAATTTCAGCTGTTGAATAAGTATTTTTTCTTTAGCTGAACAGTTTTAAATCTCGACGCTTAACAAACTCTTCCCAATCATGACTCGGCATATTCCGCACGTTATGTCGGTTGGGCGGGTGGAGGGTATTCGTTGGGATTATTATTATTATTATTATTATTATTATTATTATTATTATACCTATCGCAGTATTTCTTTGTAGACGATTTTTTTTATTTTTCCGTGAGGTACTAGAATCATGAAGCTATACTTTGAGCTTATCCAGGTGCATGTTATATCATTGGGAGAAGCAGCTTTCTCTCAAGTCTACTTCAGCTATCTTAGGAGTTTGGTTTTGAGCTTTGCTTATGGATTCGAAGGGGTAATTTAATAAATACAGTTTCACCATGAAAAAAAATATGTTCGAACACTAGCCTCGATTACATTACGATGCAATACTTTCACATGTAATCTGACGCTCCAACGCTTTCCATATGTGAATTGAGAGACCGGGATGCTTTTGTGTATTCAGGAACTCTATCAGATTATGAATAGCACCGTCGGTGTGGCTTGCTTATTTTTTGGTGTTTTTTGGCAGGCTCGCATAATCATTTTGAGGGCTTATTGTGAATATTAATTATGCTTGGGCAAATTTTTAGCTATGAACTCTTTTAAAGCTGAAACAATTGTTCCTAATGCTGCAGGAACAATTATACTTTATATTCAGTTAGGAGATATTACCATTTCTTATTTTAAGCAACATGTCTAAGATATTTTTGGTGAGGATGAGTTTTTTCACTGAAGGCCATGAATTCATAATTCGACCCTGTATTCCTTCGTCCAGCTGGTGATGAGGCTAGCCGAGGATTTAGACGGCTGTATCTGACCTTCGAACAAAGGTCATCAATATCCTGGCCAGACGCCAATATCGTGCAGTAATCGGCATACGAAGTTAGGGAAACTCCTTCTGGTGGAGAAGGAAGTTTCGAAACGTAGAGATTAAAGAATAGTGGGGAGAGAACACCACCCTGCGGAACCCTTTCTTTAATTTTTCTTATTTTCGAAGTTTCACTTCGAAATATTACCGACGATTGTCGACCATTCAGGGAGCCCACGACCCACTTCTGTAACCCTGGCGGTAATGAGGATTCCTCAAGTCCGTTAGCAACACTGAATGGTTCACTGTGTCAAAGGCTTTTGACAAAGCTAGTGCTACTAAGACAGTTCGCGCGCAGGCTCGGTTTTGGTTAAGGCCATTGACTATCTGAACGTTTATGGCGTTTAGTGCTGTAGTGGTATTGTACTTTACGTAAGCCATGCTGATGTGCTGCTGGATGTTGATGGGGAGTGAAAGTCGGGAACAGCAATGCCTCAAGTATCTTCGTTACTGGGGAGAGGAGAGTTATCGGCCGGTAAGACTCTCCTTTGTTGGCTAGTTTCCCCGGCATGGGTAGCGACCACCCTACCCATTTTCCACACATCAGGTGTCATTAGGGTGGTCAAAGACAAGTTGAGGACATTGGTGAGGAAGTCTGCTCCCGCTGGTCTAAGATGTTTTAGCATCAGCATGCTTTCGCCTTCCCGATGACCATCTAAATCTCTTCCCTGGAGAAATTAAACGACGCGCTGCTGTTTGGCAGTTTGCGCAGGCGGCAGGTTACTCGTCGCTTCGTTTTGTCTACCGAAGGATACAATGTAAACAGTCGACTAAAATAGCTCGCGCACCGAATGAAATTTCCACTCGGTCATCGCGTCTCGTCGGGTTAGACAACGATTTGACTGTAGCCCAGAGCTTGGTTGCCCCAGTGGAGAGATTGCAGGACTTTGATTGCTCCTCCCACTTTTTCCGCTTGTGGTTTTTAAACGACTCTTCGAATCTCCGCGTTTAAATCCCTGATGAGGGGATTTCCGGGATCGGCGTTTCGAAAGGTGTCGCGCCTTAATGCTAAAACCGCCGTCGGCAACTAAGGGCGGATTTTCACAATTCCGCCTGCCGGTATGAAGCGGGCAGTTAGCTTTTTTCCGGTGGTCCGCGGAAACAAAGTCGGGAGGTCTGCCAATCGAGATTTGTATGGGTAAGTGGTCCGATTCTAGTGTCAGTATAGGTCGCCAGGTTATACTGTTATCAGACCAGCGAGCTTTGGCAATTAATTAATACCGATCAAATGGAATGCCATATAGGTATGTAATTGCTCTCTCATTTTTGTATTTAAACGAAATTTGTTAAATAGATTGTTTGTTTTAAAGATGCAAATTTAAATCAAAGCGAAATATAAATAGACCGATTTTAAAACCACTAAGAAAAGATGTTCCCAATGGTAATTCGGGCAAAAATGTGTCTTTATATCAAAAACAATTTTTTTTTATTAGATTGATGTCAGGTCTATTTCCCCGGAGAAAAAGTGCCAACCCCTTCCCTCTCTTTGTCCAAAAATTTAAATATGTTTTACAAAAAAATAGCATACAGTAAAATTAGGTAAATACATTGTTAAGGTAAGGAAGGTAAAATAAGGAAGTCGTATTGATTTCATAACTTCTTCAGTGTGTTCTTATTGAAAAGGCTCTTTACATGGTGATTATATAAATTGTAGTTGTTCGATTAACGTGCAATAGAAAGTAATACAACATGGCGCCTCTTAAATCAGAAGTGTGAAGCTTTTCCCCTAGATAAAACAATCAGGTCAGTAGTCAGACTTAATATTAAAAATTTGATTCGAAAAGACTTACATGTTTGCTCCAGAGACTCAGTAAATTCTTAGTTAGACTTTTGGCAACACTATAGGAAGCCAGCTACAGGTAAAATAATGAGAAACAAAAATATAGCTTTATGATGATTTATTGTATGCACTTTTTTTAAAAAAGAAACCCTATAAAGGGTGGTTAAATTTTCAAGGGCCGATGTTGATTTTGAATAAAACACAAACTATTTAGGAAATTATTGAAATTTTATTTTATTATGATATATTGGTATTACTCAATTATGTATGTAACAAAATATCGGCCAAATGAGCGCCGCGACCTCGGCGGCACACCTCCATACGATGGTCCAAATTTTCGATGACGCTGAGGCATAATGGAGTTTCTATGCCGTTAATGTGCCGAATTATCTCATCCTTTAGCTCTTGAATTGTTGCTGGCTTATCGACGTACACCTTTTCTTTCAAATAACCCCAGAGAAAAAAGTCCAACGGTGTCAAATCACATGATCTTGGGGGCCAATTGACATCGCCATTACGTGAGATAACACGGCCATTGAATTTGTTGCGTAAAAGAGCCATTGTTTCGTTAGCTGTGTGGCAAGTGGCACCGTCCTGCTGAAACCACATATCGTCCACATCAATATCTTCCAATTGAGGCCATAAAAAATTCGTTATCATCTCACGATAGCAAACACCATTCACAGTAACTGCCTGACCGGCCTCATTTTGGAAAAAATACGGCCCGATGATGCCGCCAGCCCATAAACCGCACCAAACAGTCACTCTTTGTGGGTGCATTGGTTCGACAATCACTCTTGGATTCTCATTCGCCCAAATGCGGCAATTCTGTTTATTGACGAATCCACTGAGGTGAAAATGTGCCTCATCACTGAAGATGATTTTCTTCGAAAATTTTCATAGTAAGTCTGGATAACTTTAACACGTTGCTGGATTGTGTATCTCTCCATGGTTCAAATTGAATAAGTCTGAAATAGAGAAATGTCAAATTAAATTCGGAAAAAAACTTGGCGTTTAGGTGTGGTTCACATTCAACATCGGCCCTTACAATTTAACCACTAGAAGAAGTTGGAATACCAATGTGGTTCTCTGTGGTGGGTCATGGCCGAGAATCATGATCAGACTAAAAACGCTTCAGCGGATATAAATTGTCAATTATATACAATATAAAATATATTTATACATATGTAATTGTAAAAGTAAAAGTCCCCTATTTAGAAAGTATTTTTAAAGCCTTTGTTCCCCCACAATTTTGTGAATGCGCTGACTGTTTGTTTGATGGCAGGATATGTTTCGTCATGTTCTCGTTTTTGTTGAACCAAATGACTTCAATATCATCGGTATATGTCAGCAGTTGAATACTTTTGTAAAAAATTATACCTTGTCTATTAAGCTACGGCTCCTATTATTTTTTGACAGAATCAAATTGAATAAATCACGCGATAGAGAGTGGCTCCATCTTGATACGGAACAGCTCGGAGAGGTCCTGTCCAATTCTGACTACGCTTCTGGTGTTATCCAGCGTCAGTTTACACATCCGTATAAGTTTTGCGGGAATGCCAAATTCAAATATAGCGTCATAGAGGCAACTCCTTTCTGCGCTGTTGAAGGCAGCTTTAATATCACGGGTCTTTTTCAAGATTTGACCAATGAAGGGTTTTCCAGTTCCAAACACCTCTACAGAAAATGTCAAGCCATACGAGTGTACTTCTGACATGAAAATCAAAGCTTCTCTTAAAAATCATACCGAGAGGGCTTATTATCAATTGTAGATCTTTCTATTTGTCGGAGCTTGGACGAAAGCCGCTTCAGCCCTTATAAAGCGCGAATTGTATATACATATATAAGACCACAGTGAAAATAGCCAATTAGTTTATTGACGGTAGACTTCACCCAGCACGCAAGATAAGACCTTAACTGTGATATTGAGCAGGCTTATCCCACAATAATTGCCGCTGACTGTGTTGCCCCCCAAAGCGATTTTTGGCCGAGCTCCTCCTCCAATTTGTGGTATACGTCTTGACGCTTTCTAAAATATGATGGGACCTACAGTTTGTTCTACCATAAAAAGTGCATACACTGATTTTCTCCACCTTAGCAATAAGGCTTCTAGCAGCAGATCATCATCATACAAAACACTATTTTTATGGGCCGCTCTAATTTCTCTTTCATGTTTTTCATTTTTCCAGCAGCCACATCCAAGGTGAGTGTAAACAAATATCATCGCCATCCCGGCTCAATTTCCATATTTTCCAAAGCATTCGAAAATTTTTATTATAACAAATGCAGCCTGTTTTGGAACTGTGAATTTCGTTGGTTAGAAGACTCTCTTGGAAATATACCATATATCATAGAAACTTACTCAAACTAAACTAAAAAACGAAAACTTGCCTTTAAAATGAGAGCAACCCAAACTCTAGACCATTCCATTTCTTACGTCGAGAATTTATTCAGCTCTTTGGCTCTTCAAAATTTATGGAGCGAGGGGGTGCTACAGTAGTTTTGTAAGTCAAGCTTATACCACTTAGGAACTGGCGTTTTTCAGCTGTTTCTGGCGCTGGCAAACAGCTAAGCATGCAATAAGGCAAGCTGTCGAATATGATCCAAGCACAAGCACTACTACAAATTTCTCGCTACAATTTGCTAATAAAACGAAATTTCTCACTAAAAAAGTATAACTGAATTAATCTCCACGATCCACGATCTCCGTGGGTTTTTTGATTACAAACAATTTTTAAAACCTATACAAATACATTATTGATTGAAACTAAGCCATATTTAATGCTTAAGTGATTAACTTCTTTTATCTATTTATAGGTAAAGGGTGCCTTTTTTAATTCTTCTTGGTTTCGTTAATATAAAAAAAAAAACTATTTTAGTTGATTTTAATTTTTACGCAAATCTAGTTATCAAATGAGCTTTTTGTATTATATATTAAAGCGTTGCATGTATATGTATTTATATGTAGTTAAGTTTGTGTGTGTGAGGATGTAAACCACAAATACTGCCACCGTGCCGTTGGCAATGTTTTACACCAGTAATCTGGTGTAGAAATGCACTGATTGGCTAGAGGCAGAGATTGACAGCAACCATTGTCACCCTCGTCGTCAGTCATAGGCCGCCAGCACCGCACGTTACGTCACAGCTGAGCTTCGCTTCATCACACCAACGAAGCAAACAGCATCGCATGACCTATCATCGTGGCCGAGGTCTAGAGTGCAAGAACAATTGACCGACCGCCAATCGCCAGACGTCCGACCGTCGCGCGACATCCATCGCACGTCGCTCATTACCCATCGATAGCAAAAAAAAAAAGAAATGTTGCATTGTAAACTCTTGCTGAGTTCGCACACGTTCATCGAGGTTATTGCATGTGCCGCAGCGGACTATCGCATGCATTTACCTACCTATCGGATAGTATCGCAAGAGTATAAAGGTAAGTTTAAGATGGGTGGCGGTAACAGTGCATATAGCATGCTGTGCCTGCTTACACATGCATACGTGTACATACTCGTATACCATCAAACTCGGCCCATGTACGTATGCACGCACGCTACGATTCATTAATAGATCATGTAATGTGTACTCGCAACGTAGCGCCACAGAGTGGCTATGTAGTGGTACAGAGTACTCGTGCGTATAACGTATCTGAAGTGATTTGTAAACAAATTAAGGGCGTGCACGTGTCAACCTCGTTAAACTTCCACTTAGGATACCTTAAATGCTGCTGAGAGACGTCCGCGCAAACCGTCGTCCAACCGATAGACCAGCAGCTAAACAGCCACAAGAGCTGTCGCCTCATTTACGTACGTGTGTGTACGTACACATATGCGTGCAAGTGTAAGTAATCGTACGTGCATAGCCTACAGCATGTATAGGTGTGTTATATACGTGTACATACATATGTACATATGTATGTATTCATATACTCACATATACCTAAGCATTTGCGTAAAAGTGTAAATTATCTTTGAATATAAACCAACAATCAGAAGTTTGTTCATTGACTCCAGTTGAGTGGATTTAACTTACCGCCTTCTAAATGTAGTATAATATTTCGATTAGACGTCAAAAATTATTTTGTTTTAGTCAACATGCAGATGAACAGATTCACGAACGACCCATATTAAAGGCATTTGTAGAAAGGGGGCTGGGAAGACAACATCTCATTTTCTTAATATATATACATATTCACATATATGCGATTTCATTAACAGGTATAAGTATTGGAAGTATCAATTCAGAAATTTATGAAAAGTCTTTCAAATGGTAATCTGAAGCAATTCTGCCGCTGGAAAATACAGTACCACAGGAGCAAAGATTAAATCGCTACATCGCTCAGAAGATCAAGATGACAATGAAGCCAGGGATTCTTTTAGCATTCTAACGGTGTAACTGTAGTGTGATGATTAACTGAACTTATTTCGACTATGTAAATACAGCTTTTTGCATTTTCTAAAAGGAAGGTCCATAGGTCTCCTTGTCTTAATGTTGTATTGGTAATAGAATGGCTTGCTCTTTTTTGGTCTAAAGATGCGGGCTTATCGTGAATATTAATTATGCTTGGGTAAATTTTAGCCATAAGGTCTTCTACAGCCGAAATAATTGTTCCTCATGCTGTAACAATAATTATTTTGTTATTCATTAACAACTCCTTTTAAATGGACTGTCATATTTTTAGTACGGTTGGGGATTACTGGTAAGGTTTGCCGGAAATCGCCTGCTTACGATGCAGTAACTACAATACTTTTCCTCGTCTTCTTTATTGGCGTTGGCTTAAGCGATTATAGCCGAATCAATATTAGCGTGTCATTTTCTTATTTTCTTTGTCTGGCGCCAGTTGGAAATACCAAGTGAAACCGGGTCGCTCTCCACCTGATCCTTGCATTGAATATTTTCAAAGCTGGAGTATTCGTATCCATACGGACGACATGACCTAGCCAGCGTAGCCGCTGTCTCTTGATTCGCTGAACTATGTCAATATCATCATATAGCTCGTACAGCTCATCGTTCCATCGTCTGCGGTATTCGCCGTTGCCAATGCCCTAAGACTCCTAGAGCCGACTCATCAGATATTGATATCGTCCACGCTTCTGCGCCATATATTAGGATGGGTATGATGAGCGACTTGTAAAGTTTGGTTTTCGTTCGCAGAGAGAGGACTTTACTTTTCAATTGCAAACTCAGTCCAAAGTAGCACCTGTTGGCAAGAGTAATTCTGCGTTGAATTTCAACGCTGACTGGTTCCAAGATAGACGAAGTTATCTACGACTTCAAAATTATGACTCTAAATAGCGACGTGGGAGCCGAGTCGCGAATGAGATGACTGTTTGTTTGATGAGAGGAGATATTTCGTCTTGCCCTCATTCACTACCAGACCCATTTGCTTCGCTTCTTTATCAAGTCTGGAGGCCAATAATGTCAATGTTATCGGCGTACGCCAGCAGCTGTACACTCTTATAGCATATTGTACCTTCTCTATTCAGCCCTGCTGCTCGTATTATTTTCTCCAGCAATAAATTTAAAAAGTCACACGATAAAGAGTCATCTTATCTGAAACCTCGTTTGGTATCGAACGGCTCCACCTATCCTGGTGGAGCTTTTAGTGCTGCTTAAGGTCAGTTTACAAAGCCGTATACCATACCAAATTTAGACATAGCATCGTATAGGTAGCTCCTTTTCGTGCGGTCAAAGGCTGCATTAAAGTCGACGAAAAGGTGGTGTGTGTCAACTCTCTTTTCACGGCTCTTTTCCTAGATTTGGCACATGATGAATACCTGGTCAATGGTTGACTTACCAGGTCTAAAGCTACACTGATCAGGTCCAATCAATTTTTTAATGGTGGGCTTTAATCTTTCACGCTCGACAAGACCTTATGTGCGATGTTGAGAAGGCTTATTCCACGGTAGTTAGCGCAGACTGAGTAATTCCT
This sequence comes from Ceratitis rosa, assembly GCA_037013455.1. Lineage (NCBI taxonomy): Eukaryota > Metazoa > Arthropoda > Insecta > Diptera > Tephritidae > Ceratitis > Ceratitis rosa. Next base: position 18,043,477 of record JAWMAG010000005.1, read on the forward strand.
CCCATTTGACAATTATTATCTCTATCTAGTAATGATCTATCTCGGGGGTCGAAACATTCTTTATAACCAATCGTATTAATTTTGTGAAAATGGAAATTGCTTTGCTAAATTCTCTTCCTTTATTTCCATGTATTTGTTATTTGTAGTACAGATATTGATAAAATGTTGGCATCGTAGATTATGCTAACAGCAAACTTTTTTGATGACGTCATTAAACTATCTTGAACCTTTTATTTTGAATATAGGATTGTTTTGTTTATATCTGCACTGCTACTGTTTTTATAACCCTTTATAATTCTATCAAATTAAAATACACAAATTATTAATTCCGTACAAATAGATTATTATACACTTGTACTCGCACTTCGAAAATTGTTAACGGGTTTTAACTAGATTGTTTATTTCAAACATGCAAATTTCAAGCAAATCGAACTATAAATATACCGGGCCCCATTTCCAGGAAGAAAATGTATTCCCAATTGTAATTTATGTATTTAGGCAAAGAGTTACTTTTGCAGCAAATTTCATGTAAATCTAGCAATTTAAAAATAAACTTGATTTTTTCTAATAGATCGGTCCCGGGCCCACTTCCAGAAAGTCTTTTCCTATCGGGTGGGGTCATACGGAAAACACCCAACCCCCAAATTTACGGTCTCTACGGCCAATGGTTTAGACTGTGAGTTGGTCCGTCAGTCATTCAGGACAAAACCTTTTGTATATGTACATGTATTTAGATTCTTGGATTTCAGTCTAACCTTCTCCAATCATCTTCTCTCTGTAACAGAACGCAAAGAATGTTATTTAAAGATTCCTACTCAGACATAATTGATATAACCTCAGGTGTTCCACAAGGTAGCCACCTGGGTCCGATTCTCTTCTAGTTATTTATTAATGATTTGTTTTCGGTCATTAAATATTCAAAAATTTGATTATATGCCGATGATCTGCAACTTATACCACAATTAACGAAAGGTGTTATTTACTTATTTGTTGTTTGCTTTGCTTTCTTGCCAATATATTCCACCATATACTCGTACTAATCGCTTAAAACTTATAAATCCACCCACACTTTCATACTGTGCTAGGGTTGATTTTTTAATAAAACTTCTAAATGGACTGATTTGCAATTCACTTCTTTTAGGTAAAACAAATTTTAATGTCCCTATAATATGATAACCGGACGACAGTTTAGACCATTATTTTTAAAATCTAGTAAAACAAACTTTGAGCTATTTGAACCATTTCGCCGTACTCGTATATGTCAAGATTGCAATTGTTATTCCATCACATTTCATTTACCAGACTCATGGATTAGTATGAGCTGTAGGACCCTCCATTTGTTGGAAAAACATCAAGACGCAAAAGCCACAAATTGGAGCAGGAGCTCGGCCGAAAATCACTTCACCGGCCGCCGTGTAGTAAAATTCCAATAGATGGCGTTATATATCTGTATCTGGCCTTGTATAATTCCGAACGGGTTGCGCTAGGTGTCGTTAGAAAGACAAGTTGAGTTGATGCGGCTGCTGCTACCAGCACACTTAGGCCAATAAGCCCATTGTGATACCGCTGAGGCTCATGTCTTAACCTTCTCAGATGATCGAACCATTTCGTGTGCCTTATAAAGGCTACGAGATTTTCAATATTCGCTGAGTCAAGGCTGAACAGTGGTAGAGGTAGTGCTCGATGGCCTCCTCCTCTTCTGCGTCCCTGCAGCTGCGGCAAAAATCATTAGAGTGATATGCCATTCTTTTCCCGTGAAGCCCCATTAAACAATGTCCAGTTATTATGCCCGTCGTTATGCTAATGGAGAACCGGTCTAGAAGGATAAGATGTTTTGATTTTTTCGCGTCCAGACTCGGCCATAGCTGTTTGGTCACGTTATCTCACGATTTCGTTCAACCATCTTTAATCAGCTTCTCTGGCAAAGTCAGAACCAGTTTAAGCATGTATCCTGCCGCGGACAGAGGTAAACCAGCATCGTGTGCATGTTTTATCATGGGTAGAAGGGTTCCTTCCCTTGGTAGCTCGTCCGCCATGCAGTTGCCTGGGATGTCTCTGTGTTATGATGATGGGCCATCACGCATTTGCGAATCAATAATTTTCTAGATGCTGCTCAAAGGAGATTGCACTACCACACAGAAATCATAATCTCTTTATCGTGAATATTGGATGTCGACTGTGTGGGACTAAGTAAACAACTCATCTTTCAAAAATCTTTATGATTCTTTTTAAAAAAGAACATACTTCGTTTAGGTAACGATTAAGCAAATTTTTACACCAATATGTTCATATATGTATGAACGAAAGTGGTATAAGTCTAGTCTGTTTTCATACCAGTCAGATTTCGAACAAAAGGTTACAGTCGTAAACTAACTGTATTTTTTCTAATTTTTTTGGGAATTATTTGTATGTGTATATTTACGTTTTCATTTATGTTTATCCACTAACATACGAGTATTTACTTCTGCATGTAAATTATGTACATATGTATGTATATTCGTATATTTGATGTCCTTTTTCATCCTTTGTTAACTGGCACACTTTGGTACGGATGTAATCGGTTCGAGCAATTGTTTACATTTACCGCTAAAATAATATTTGCCACGGTTGTTAACAATGCGAAAGATACTTCAAAATTTTGCCCCTCAACCGGGCATTGATATTTATTTATTTATCAAATCATTGAACATGACGAAAACCGAATATGACATTTATTTAATTCGCGCCCATGATTTTCAACGCGCTGTGTAATTGATAAGCATCTACCCTAATCACTTACTTTCCTACGTACATACATATGTATGTACATACTCGTACGTGTGTGTGTGTAAGCACTATATTCATGTTTTGTGTAAAGGCTGGTTTCGGCACACAAAATACGACCCTTACAATACTCGGAAACGCTGAACGGAGTGCAGCGCTCGTGTAACAAAACACAATGGGAATTGAAAGGGTGGCAGTGACAGAAGACGCCGTAAGCTTTTGTCAAATAGCCCGGCGCCGCTGGTGCGACTTACCCGGGGGTTGCTTGGCAGCAAAATTGTACTTGCCAACAGCAGGTCCTGTTTCAATGCGGGAGGACAATACTGGGCGGCACAACGAGACAAGACACGATTTCAGTATGTAAAAATGTATGTATGTTATGTGTGTGTGTGTTCTGTATTAAGACGTCAAAAGCCATAACACTACTACGCTACTGCACTGGCGAGCTGTGAATTAAACGACCCTGTAATGTCTTCTTGACGCGGATGTCATTTGGGCAAATAACAATAAGGCACTCTTACACGAATATCAAAAGAATTTTAGATGATTATCGCAGCAATGAACACAAATATTGTCGACACATGTATCCGTTTATTTGCCATGACTTTTTCTTACAACACCACAAGTGCTCGGCCCATATTTCATACTCCCCAGGAGAATTGTTCTACCGTTCGGCAATCATTACCGCAGCTAAAAAATCCTTACATACGAGTACACGCGTACATATGTAGTAAGTGCTTACCATATCGCACACACCCCCTTTAGCCCACAAAAGAAAGACTTCAGGATTTCAGTGTAGTAACGGTTATTTGGATTACACAAAATAGTTAGGCAGGCGGGTAAAGCCGTTTACACCAACAGTTGACATATTGTCTGCTAATCAGTTCCGCTTCAATATCGCTTGGGAATGAAGGGGGAGGGGTGGTATGATGAAGAGAATGCTTCAGTGTTCCCTTGGTATTTGCTCAAATGGTGCCGATTGTTTTCTGCTTGTTTTTTTGTTCCCGCAAAAAAAAAAAAAACAAAAATCACATACAACAAGCTCAGACCACAAACATTTGTTGACTCAATTAGGGTGATTTTAACCTGTTTTTACAATATGTTACGCATCATATTTTTGTAACCCTACACAATTACCATAGTGTGTGCAATATTTGTGCATTATTATTTTACATAATTCGCTCATACGCATTTTTTGTATGCAATTTGTTTGCATATTTTCATATTTGCATATACCATATACAGCCTTGGCCGAAAGTATTAGGCACCCCACTAAAATACAAGTATTCTCAAATGTGGCTTACCACTTCTTTTTGTAAATGTCTTAAATGGGTGTTTAACTGTTGATTAAACGAATAAATTGTGTAATATTAAAAGTCATAGCACTCTGGGTTAGCCAAACCTAAATATTGTCATTTTTAAGAAATTCATAAAATATTTTCGCATTTAAAATTTGAAAGTGAAAGTGTAAATTACATTTAGTGAAAAGTTACCAATCTAATAAAAATAAAAATAAAATAACGAAATGCCTAAAAAAAAGTGAAATTAGTTACGATGAGAGAGTTAGAATTCAAGTTCTAAGTGAAGAAGGTAAGTCTCAGGTTGAGATTACCAATTTGGTGGGATGTTCGCGTTGCGCGGTCCAATGTGCTATCAGGCGATTTGTGGAGACGGAATCCCACAATAGTAAATTAAAAGGTGGAAGAAAGCGTCTAACCAGTAAACGAGAAAACCGAATACTTATACGCGAGTCTCTCAAGGATCGCAAAAAATCTTCTTCTGCCCTTGCAGCTGCCCTTTCGAATGAAGTTAGTAAACCAGTTAGTGTTCGAACAGCTCGAAGTAGACTTCTGGAAGCAGGGTCAAAAGGATGTAAAGCCCGAAAGAAGCCGTGGCTCTCAGAAAAGAATAGGAAAAACCGTTTGGAATGGGCTCGCCGATACCAACATTTCACGGAAGAAAATTGGTCGAATGTTCTGTGGTCTGATGAATCGAACATCGAGGTAAGTTTATTTAAGATCGTCTTAAAGTATTATCAGCCATAGCTTCTCACACTAGAGCAATTTTGAAGACATTATACAAATCTTATGAAAGCATTATTTTTTCTTTTCTACAGATATTTGGAACACCTGGTGTGACGTTCGTCAGGCGACGGGTTGGGGAAGAATATCATCCAGATTGCGTGGTACCCACTGTTAAGCATGGAGGAGGCAGCATTATGATCTGGGGCTGCATGGCTGCTAATGTTGTCGACGAAATGTTCATTTGCGAGGGTCGCATGGACAGTCAAAAGTACATAAATGTATTAGAAGCTGTTCTTCTGCCTTCGTTAACGCGAATTTTCGGCGATACTAATTTAGACAGCGTTCAGTTTCTCAATTTCAGCAAGACAATGCTCCTTGTCACAAATCAGCGACTACGATGCGTTGGTTTAGAGATAACAACATTGTTTTGTTAGATTGGCCTGCACAGTCTACAGATTTTAAACCCATCGAGCCCATATGGGCTGTATTAAAACGCAATATCAAGGAACACCCTGTAACATCAAAAACTGCCTTAAAGAATGCCTTAATTAACGAGTGGTACGCTATAAGTGCGGACGAATGTGCAAAGCTTGTACGCAGCATGCCTAATCGAAGGGTGGACCTACTAGATATTAATGCTATTATTACTAATTCATTGTATTTTCACTGTTTTACTAATAAAACTTCATTACTTCACTTGTTAAAACAAAAAATTCAGTAATTAGTGGGGTGCCTAATACTTTTGGTCAAGGCTGTATGTATGTGCGTTTGTGCATAGGCGCTATTTTGTACACGCGTATGTTATACACTTTAGATTTTATGAATAAACGGTCTCGATTGCATATCGCGATTTATATCCTTTCTGACTTCGATTTTGGAACTTTGTTGTTCAACTTCGCTTGGTTTTAAGTCGGTTGGAATGTTATTGCCAATTGCATTTTCCAAGTATTTCATTTTTTTTCTAATATTTTCAGATTGTTTTCACAAAATTATCACGAAATTAGCGATAGAATTTGTTGTATTTTTGTTTTTTTTTTTTAGTACAGTATTTTAATTGTATTTCTGAGTTATTGTAAACTAAAGTACTAAGAAAGTAGTTTAAATTATACATATATGCCTTTTAAACGTACATAAATTAGAGTTTAACATTAATCTTAATAAATCATCAACGTTTTGAAATAAAATTAACCCAGTAAAAATTTAAAAATTATTTAACATAGCATACCATACAATTTATTTATTCATGCTTTCTTTCTTCATTATGAAAATTGATTTCAAGTATAATTTGCTCCCACGCCACACAGTGCCACCTCTCTCTCATATAGAATGTGGCAAAAATAAAGTTATGTATTAATTGCAATACAATGCAATGGTAATCCATCGGTCCACGCCGCTTTGTTGTTCTTTAGGTGGGCGATTGCTATTTGGACTTCTTCATAGTCGGGTAACGGATTAACTTTTCCATCGAATTCCAATCGCGGGTTCACCGGCTGGTGATATGTTCCCTCTATAAATACATATACTCTGGGCATCTGTCACTAGCTCACCTCCCTGGGTCCTACAAGAGTTTGCTCCGACCTTGAAACCTTCCGTAAGTCGCCGTATCTTTTCGTAGAATTTTTGAGCGTTACCCTTGTCGATCAGCTTCTCTGGCTCCTCTTACTAACACATTTCGGCCTCTTTCTTTTATTTTCCCTGCAAATGCGTCTTGCTTCCCTCTTCAAATCTCGGTATTTATACCACCACAACTTCTAGGCAATTTTATATTGTACAAGAAATCAACAACGAAACTTCAATATATTTGTGATTTAAAAATTGTGATTTAAAAAAAAAACACGCTGTAAAAACAAATATAACTAGAATTTATTTACAAATGTCGCTTTCTAAAAATATTTCAATGAATAAATGTTTTATGCGTAAGTAAAAGAAGATACCCGTACACACGTACATATGTTTGTGTATAACTAACCATAGAAGAGGAAATACATACATATGTATGTATGTACATGTATACCTTCGCTGAGAAATATTCGTGTTCAGCACAGCGATGACAGGCAGTTTTCACTTCCATTACATGTTTGTCTGTTTACTTGAAGACAATTGTAATTTTTATTGAAAAGAATAAGCTCATTATCACTGGAATCAATAGATGCTATAGCAGATCGCAGCAGTTTTATAGGGATTTAAATTTGCTCTCTTTGTTGGCTGTTAATTACAGATATTCACTTAGAGCTTCGGTATCAAAAATACCTGGTGAATAAGATGTCAATGTTCTAGATGCATATACATACATACATACATACATACATGTATACCTATGCATAAATAAAAGTTTTAAATAAAATATTTCTTTTTAGAGCTATTTATCTCAATTTCAGATCCAGCAAAGCAAAAAGTAACCATAAGTACTCGTATATGTAGAATGTATATATGATGCTCCAGATAGGTCCTTGAGGATTTTGGTAGATAGGTCAGCTTGCATATGATAGAGTGCGATAAACAGTACTACCGCTTGAGAGACGATAGGTCTTAATATACAGAAACCTCAGCGCATTTGTTCCATCCTGACACTTGTTGGTATGACGACACTGTCCAAAAGTAAGCGCTATGAATGGTTTTTTAGACGCGTTCTTTTCATTTACTTAGGTGTAAATAAACGTATCCAAAAAATATTGTACATGTGTACATATGTATGTATATGCACATAGGTACAATATCCATTTAAATGTATGAATGTACTATACATACATATATACGTAACAATAATATTTCTTGCTACTGTTTTCTACTTCCATTATTTCCTGTTTTGATTACCTGTCCATAAAAAAGTTAATAAATAAGTTATACACAAAAACCATGACATGGTGAAAATAAAGTATTTGTTGAGCTGCAAGGTAACAATAAAAGAAAATATAAGTTTATTAGACACTGACATGCTTTTTTGTTCGTTGAATGAATGGCATAAACTTTATAGAAACTCATATTTGTAATATGTACAATATATACATTTATATATATATATATATATATTTATGTATATATGTATATGTATATATACATGTACATATAGCACATCAAATCAGTGATAATGAAATCCATGATATTCGAGTATTTAACGCGATAGAAATGACAACCAACTCAAACTCTCTATAATAACAACGAGCAGTGAAGGTGGAATCGAAAAGTAGCATCCCAGCTATTTTTCATGTTATACTATACATACATACGAGTATGTACACGTATATTGTGGTTTGTTAAATTCAGTTATTACAATTTGACGGAGAAGAGACCGCATTAGCCGAGTGGTTAACACTGTGTACTACCGTGCGGATAGTCGCGGGCCAGACTAAGATCGAAAATTATAGAAATCTAGCAGACCCGGGCATACGTTGTTAAAGCTTTCTGCACTTCAAATACATGCCGAATTATTTAATTCGACATACAAATTGTTGTAAGCGAATTACACTAAAAGTGGGTAATTCATTCTCAATTCCCTTTGCCAATTACGACCAAATCGTAGCCTTCTCTAGTTTTTATCGATGTTTTATCGAAACCAGATGACAAATCAAAACAAAAGAGAAGTAAATTATAAAAGAAAACACTAATAAACAAACATTTATTTGAAAAAAAAAAAAAAATTAGGTAAAGTAAAAAGTTCGTTCGGTTTTTTTTGTGCAAATGATTCCAAACGGCTTTCTGGCTTATCTTTAGTTCCTCAGCAATGAAATAAGTGCTCACGTGACGGTCTGTTTCCATTATTTCCATGATTTTATCGTAATTTTCGACGACAGGCCTGCCGACGCGTGGTGCATATTTGACATCGAAATTACCGCAACGGAACCTAGCAAACCACTTTTGTGCTACAGGTTCGTTTACAGTATCGGTATGAGTCAATCAATCGAAAAACTGTCAAAGACAAACTTTTAGCGCGAAGAAACACGTTTTCAGCGCCATATAGTATGACTGATGCGACACGTAACACTAGTACTGTGGACAATAACGCCATCTCTTAGATAAAAACCGAACAAAGTTTTTACTTTACCTAATATTTGTACATACAGTTGCGAGCATTGAAATAGTAGTGCCTATTTGCAAAGGGAGTTTTGCGTTATATTTTATATCCTTTATAATATTACCGTCGATTATTCCTAAAGTTATATTATTTGAAGTGTAACGACCCTGTTATGCACAACTTTCAACTGTCAAACACTTGCCGTTAGTTTTAAAGCTAATTATATTGCGTCGAGCTATAAAATAGTAATGAACAGTGAGCTGGTGCAAAAGAGTAATTTTCACGTTAAAATTTTTATTTGTACAATACAAAACGTAAGTTTCCAGATAATTTATTTGTTTTTTTTTTTGAGCCGCGAGAACTACTGCAGTGAAGAAAACTGTAAATGGATACGGTCTCTAATAAACACTTGTCGGGTGTTTAGCCACAATGATACCTGATGCTATTACTTACAAAAAAAAGAAGAGAAAAGGGTTCTTTCAGAGAGGATTCTTTCAGAGAGTTTTGAACGAAAAGTGGTAAGATGCCGAAGAAGAAGCAGGATAATGACCAGAAACACCCCAGTAGGATGGCAAAGGAGTGGTTTCGAGTAAACGGATTTGAAGTCATGGATGGAGTGCTAAACCGAAAAACAACAACGAACTCTGCAGCGTAGTGGGGGAAGCATGGCAGAGCATACCCTAGAAAAGGTGCGAGTCTCGTAGATAATTTGAAGAGACGTTGTATTGCTGTTATAAAAAATCATGGTCATACTACCAGTACTAATTTTATGCATAGAAGAAATTTCAAAAAAAATCCTTCATTGTTCCTTTAAGATTTTTTTTATTACTTTACTACTATTTTACTGCTCGCTATAATTTTCCCATATAAACAAATCTTTGTAAATAACCATATCGTCGACATACAGTGGCGGACTAAAGTCTACATACGACCCCTTTTTTTGGAATCCCTACCGTCCCATAGTTTTTACAGGAAAAGTATTGATGTAGTCTTGCTTTGAATTTAATTGTAAGACAAAACCGAAAATTTCATATTTGTTCAACATTAACTTTCAATGTTATTAACAAAAAACTCAAAAAAGCCGTTGACAAAAGTGAACATACGTTTCATTAATTTGTTTCGTTTATTACTTCAGCTATTGTTTTCAGCGGTCAAGTACCGTTTTTTTTTTCTTTCTATACTTTTCTTGGTATTTGGCTTTATCTTTATTGTTTTCCATCATTTGAAAAAAGAAATACAATCGCGAAAATGTCGTCAGGAACGGAAATCCCGGTGGCTGTGCAAAAATTGATTATAAAACACAGAAATGATAAGAAAACGTTCGGCAAAATAGCTAAATTGTTAAATTTAAGAAAAGCGACGGTGCAAACAATTTATAAAAACTTGCAGAATCGGGCTCGTTCGAGAGTAAGCCGCGAAGTGGCCGTCCAAAGAAGCTTACCCATAGGGACATCTCTTTCATCCGTAATAAAGTAAGCCAAAATTCCAAGGTACATGCTACCAATTTGGCCCAGAAGCTAGCGAAATGATCCCAAATTGTTGTGCACTTACGCACAATAACAAGAACTCTTAACAACGAAGGATTCTACAGCAGAACTCCTCGCAAGAAGCCTCTCATAAGCGAGAAAAACCGCGCACATCGGTTGGAGTTCGCTAAAAAGCATCTAAAGAAGGATCATGAGTTCTGGAAAAGCGTACTATTTACGGAAAACATTACAGGAGAAGAGCTGGAAAATTTGGAAAATTTGGTTTTTTTCAATGTTAGACGCTTGCAAGCGGTGATCGATGCGCATGGTGGCCCAACAAAATATTAACTTAGTTATTAAAATTAATATGCTTACCTAGAATAGCTAAGCAAAAAATCGTATGTTCACTTTTGTCAGTGCCTTTTTTCCATTTTTTGTTAATAACTTTGAAAGTTAATGTTGAATAAATGAGAAATTTTAGTTTTTGTTATATACTTGAATTTAAAACAAAACTGCATCATTATTTTTTCTGTGAAAGCTATAGGACGGGTTGAATTCCCAAAAAATGGATCGTATGTAGACTTTAGTCCGCCACTGTATGTAAATCAAAATATTTTTTTAATAAATATAGCTTGGAAATTATGCTCCATTTTTGCATTTCAATAGGTGTTGCATAACTCGAAGATATCTAAAATTCTAGTACCCACTACTATTTCACTGCTCGCAACTGTATATTAAAAAAAAAAAAATTGGAGATATTCCCCTTCCTCTGCTTTCACATGCGGGTACTGCATAGAGAACTTTCAAAGTTTGAGTATTCTTATCCATTCTATTACAGGCAAAAAGATACCAATGTACTATATTTAAAAACACAAAAAAAACATCCTGATCTATTTCAGAGAAATAGAAGTGGTTTATGCACTCGTACTCGTTATGGTATTCAACTGTGTGATCATACTGAGTAGCTGTTATTAAGAAAATACAGGTGGTAACGGGGGTACCGTGGTACATTCGTAACGTAAATATACATAACGTATACGTTGGTACGTTGGTATCATACTGAAATTGAAAGGAGTAGAACGAAGTACCTCATCCCAACCCATTAGCTATATTATTTGTTCAACTCAACCAGAAATACCCGATTTCAGCGAAAGGATGTTCTCGCCTACTAATGAAAGCGCGATGGTTTAGTTTGAAAAGGGTTCAAAGTTAACTAGAGTGGATACTTTCTGTAAGACTTAAGTTGATTTAAGCAAATTGTCTAATAATAATGAATTACGTAATTTAGTTTGGTTTAGTGATAATTGAGTTATGGAAAACTTTAAATAAAACTTTAGATCTGTCATTTAAAAACATTTTTTTAAATAACTGTGTAGGAGGTTTTAATCCCAAAACCCCACTCTGCAATCACTCCTGGGGTACGCCATCTTCTGGTCTACCATTTTCACTATAACTCAGCAGGCTAGAGAAGTGTCCTTAGGCTGTTGTATGAGAGCTTGACGTAATTGTTTAACGTACATATTCATTCATGTGCTTACCAATGAGAACAGATCAGTGATTGCTACCTTTAGCATTTCCAAGTATGTACATACATATGCAGCTATTCTGAACGGTTGAAATACAACATCTTACGCAGCTAAATTAATTTCAATGAGTAGAATCTAAACGCCAAAAATCCCCTTTTCCCCTTTAATTCAATCAACACAAATAATTTCCCAAGAAATCTGCTTAGAAATCAATAGCTGAATTCATTCAAGCATTTTTAAATATTTTGGTGCCACCGTTTGCCCGGTTTGGCCAATTAAGGTACAGTATTTCTATTTGAGTTTGGGTCAATTGGATAAAGATTTTTTTTCTGGAGCAATGTTATTTATGTGCGACTAATATATTTCTTGCGAGTCTGCAGAAAGCCAAACCGATACACAAGTCAATATTTAGTAACAAATACACGTTATTTGCAAACGGAAGCGACAAATTCCAAATACACACATATTTACCTATATTGCCTTCAAACGAAATTCGGTGACAAAATCTCTTTATTCTCTTTTATTTCGCCGATCTTCACCTACTACATACCTTCCTTTCTTATTTTAGTGTACATACATACATATGTACATATGTATGTATGGATATTAGTGTATATTTTCATGCTCTATGAAATACTGGTTAATTAGAAGTTTTACTTTTTACAGAAAATCCGCCAGTAAGAGTCGGGGAGCTGATATTTGGCCTTAGGGGCTCTACGACGGTGAATTCTATGATTATTAATCATAATAATATGTATGTACAAAATGAAATTAGCTTCGTATATACGGACATCTACATACATACACACTATGTTAAAAAGCATAATGAAATAATATGCAGGTGAGGTCCCTTTCCCACACGCTGCCTTAGCAAGAGATGTTGCTTTCACAGAAATATACTCCCATCTTATAAATATATGAAAATCTTATGTCCGCATGGAAAAAGCCAGTAATTTCCAAAAATTTTCAAAAGTTCTATGATATTTTTCGGGAAGTGGACTAGGGACTGACCTATTCGAAAAAAATCTTATGTATAGTTCGATTTACTTGAAATTTGGTACATAGATGTCTTTTTGTTTAGATTAACATGAAGACTTGCATTATCTCCAGAAAGTGGACTAGCGGCTGACCTATTCAAAGAAATCTTATGTATAGTTCGATTTACTTGAAATTCGGTACATACGTGTCTTTTTGGTTAGATTAACATGAAGACTTGTATTATCTCCAGAAAGTGGACTAGCGGCTGACCTACCATATTCACAGAAATCTTATTTATGATTTGATTTACTTGAAATTCGGTACATAGGTGTCTTTTTGCTTAGATTAACATGAAGACTTGTATTATCTCCAAAAAGTGGACTAGCGGCTGACCTATTCAAAGAAATCTTATTTATGATTTGATTTACTTGAAATTCGGTACATAGGTGTCTTTTTGGTTAGATTAACATGAAGACTTGTATTATCTCCAGAAAGTGGACTAGCGGCTGACCTATTCAAAGAAATCTTATTTATGATTTGATTTACTTGAAATTCGGTACATACGTGTCTTTTTGGTTAGATTAACATGAAGACTTGTATTATCTCCAGAAAGTGGACTAGCGGCTGACCTACCATATTCACAGAAATCTTATTTATGATTTGATTTACTTGAAATTCGGTACATAGGTGTCTTTTTGCTTAGATTAACATGAAGACTTGTATTATCTCCAGAAAGTGGACTAGCGGCTGACCTATTCAAAGAAATCTTATTTATGATTTGATTTACTTGAAATTCGGTACATAGGTGTCTTTTTGGTTAGATTAACATAAAGACTTGTATTATCTCCAGAAAGTGGACTAGCGACTGACCTATTCACAGAAATCTTATTTATGATTTGATTTACTTGAAATTCGGTACATAGATGTCTTTTTGCTTAGATTAACAGGAAGATTACATTTCTGTAAGAGAACGCATAAGAAATTAGTACTAAGTGGTTATGACATACATATATGTATGTCGTTGATTTGTAGGAAATTTGTTTCTTTTCTCCCCTTCCTCTTCAAATTCGAAAATACAACGTTGAGCTGAAGCGGTGTTAAAATCTCTTTCTACTCTACTTACTTCACTTGCTTATTATTTCATCATGGTTAAAAAGTACCTTTCGGAACTTCTGCATGGAAGGTTTTTTTCAAAATTTTTCCCGATTCTTTCTTGAAAATAAGAAAAGGGGAGATGTCACAATTTCACAATTTTATCGATTTTCTGTACATTTTGTACGTCAATAAGCTGCTAAACCAAGGTTTATAGCATACAAGGTAACGACATGAGCGAAATCATATGTTTAATGACGATGTTGGTTCAATTTTGTGGGTTTCCAAAGATTTTAAAATAAATTTTCATAATTTTTTCTATAAAACAACTTAACGTTTTGACTATAACATTCGAAAATCTTGCATTAAAATCTTTTCAAATTAATAATAATCACAATAAAAACGTTCTGAATAATTTTATTTCGAACAAATGTATATTAGTTTTCTAAAATTTTCGATTTATAAAAGTTAATATGATTTTTTAACAAAAATTTCTTGGCTTGATCTAACTTTTGGAATCATGTAATACGAATGGCAAGAGAAAATAATGTCGAAAACGTTAAAAATTTACAAAATTCAAAGCGAACGCGCATTATTATAAAATATTTAATAAATAAAAAAAAACAATTTTCGCCTATTTTCTTTGTCTGCTAAAGAGCTTTTGGGAAATGGATGATCCATATTTTGTGAAAAAATCGTATTTAAAAATTCGAAGCGGTGAAAAAGTGGAGAGAAATTAAAAAATAAAATAAAAATAAAATGTAAAATATTCTTTAACCGCTCCATTTTATGAATTTAATGAAATATTTGGTTTTATTCGGCCACCTCGACCGACCTTGGTTTGATCAAAACCTTGCACAGTAGCTTATTTTTCGCTAATTTTTGCGCTATCTTTTAATGAAAAAAGTGGCTAAATATGTGACTGCGGTGGCGTTAGTACGTAAAATCAAAAACAAAATTTGTATAATTTGTGTTGATTATTCTGTATAAGAAATTGTTTCCATATTTACATATGTGCATAAACATTTTTGAAAAATAAACCAAATTATTTCTTTTTATTATATAATATCAATTCCCGCCCACTGTATATATGACGAAGTTGGTTCGGTGAAGTCAACGATTGTCGTAACCTTGTATTCTGTAAACCTTGCTGCTAAACCAACTCGATCATAAATATACATATTAATAATATTTTCAAGTGAAAATTCAATTGTAGCTTGTATCGTTTGAAGATTTAATATTATTTATTATTTATTTTGGTTCTTTCTTTTCTATTAGGCTATAAACTAAAAAACTAGGGGTCACTGCAAGAAAAAAAATCAACAACAAAACAAAACGGGATTTGGTAATATTTTTTTCGAATCAATTCGGATAAATAATAATAATTTAATGAACTACCGAATTCTTTGTATTGTTTATGTTTGAGTTCATTCTACTATTTAAAACCTACATGTTAATATTTGAGACAAACACAAATTCTGTTAATGGCAAATGCGTACAAGAGTTATATGATACATGTTTACTTAGGAAATAAAACAAAGAGGTATGGGCAAGTATATGGTAGTCTTAAAGCATTTTACCAAACATTCGTTCATGTACATATGTATGCACTCGTATGTATGTAAGAAACTCTTCTACTCTCTAGTATTCTTTTCATCAGTGATTGAATTTTACTGCAATTGTAGTAGATTAAATGTAATAAAATGTATAAATCTTCTGCATACTGGGAAATTATACAAATCTGTTGAAAGCTTATTTCTTTCTTTAAGATTTCTTTTTGAAATAGCATTTAAATATATTATATTTTCATAGGACGAAGCTAGAAGAAATGTTTCTCCGATTACATTTTTTTAAACAAGTAAGTGGAAATGATGACTTTTGAACAAAATAAAAAAATAGTATCGCTCGGGAGTGATTGAACGACGTCAACGATGAACCTGGTGTGGTCGAAAGGGTATTTACTAGTGTGACAAAACGTAGGTATATGGTTATGACGTCGAAACCAAGGCTCAATTATCCTAATGTAAGCGGCCAGATGAGTCGAGACCAAAAAGTTAAAAATCGAAGAGCAGCCAAAAACGTGACTGCCTTTTCAGTGGTCAACAACAAACTACTAATCAAATTTGTCTGATACTGCCAACATATGATAATTGTATAAGTACCAACATAATAAAACATTTAGATTTTCACCGTTTCTTTTGAAGAGACCTCGTATACATATACGTACACGTATATAAAACATACATATACATACATAATTGCTTTGCTAGCACTGAAGTCACAATGGATGGTATTTAATTTTTAGCGATTTTTAGATTCTTTGTTTGCCAGTAGCTACCGAATTGCCAGGTGTGAACTATTTTACAAACCACCAGCGGTGAATATACATACAGTGATGAACTAAAGTATTGGCACAGCAAGATAGTTCAACTTTAACATCTTTTTTTGACCATTTATGAAAATATTTTTAATTCCGAAAAAAAAATGCTAACAGAGGGACACATTTTTAACTATTTTCACTTCAATTCATTTGATTATCGTTTATATTAAATTAATACTAATAATAAATGAAAAAAGTAGTAATTTTCACCAAACAAAAGTATTGGCACACTTCATAAAAAGACAAAAAAATTATAATAAAATTGTAAAATATTAACGAAATTAATATTTTGTAGCCAAGCCTTTATGTTTGATGACAGCTTCCAAACGCTTTTGCATAGATCTTGCTGTACCAATACTTTAGTTCATCACTGTAGTTTTGTAAACATGTTTGTAAGTAAGTGTGAGAGAAGGAGAATCAAATGCGCTTTTATTAAGTGTGTAGAACTTGTTCAAACTTATGCAACATATCATCCAGGATAGCTCGAGTTTTGACATAAAATAAAATTTACTATATTAACACATTAGCCGAGATGTCAGCAGTGCGTACTATCATGCGGAGGTCATGGCTTCGAACTCTGGCCAGTGCTTTGCAAAGTCTCCAATTCAATAAAAAGTTAATTATTCGGAAGCAGTAGCATTGAACTGTTGTGCACTCTAAGATCGTATATTGATCCCGAAAAAGCTGTAATCCCGAAAATAAACATGATTACCAAGTTTTTTTTAGTAATGAGCATCTGTGCGAAAGTTTTGAATTTTAAATTCAATTCAAACTCGAAATTAGATATCTAGTATATATTGTATATAGAAAATCCGGTCGAAATCGTGTCATAAATCCAATCCCTTTAAATATAAGCTTCTTAACCAAGTCATGCATTGAGATTATTGAGTTGGGTACGTTTTGCTTATGCATACTACCAGTTATGAACTAATTCAACTCCCATTATTCTTCATATTAGCGAATGCTGTTTCTAGCGCAATTTCAATTATTTTCAGTGTCAATGTTTATTTGAATTTACGTGTTCCGACAAATGATTAATGCAACATAATAATATCTACTTACCAAGTTTGATTAAAATGTCTCAAAAACGTATCGTAATTTAGTCTACTTAAATGACGCGAGAAGTGTTAAAATAGACGTGCAGCGAAGATACGGACTTACGGAAGGTTTCCTGACCGGAGCAAACTCTTGTAAAACCCAGCGAGGTGAGCTAGTGACATATGCCCAGAGTTTACTACATTTATGGAGGGAACACTTCTCCAGCCTGCTAAATGGCAGTGAAAATGCAACACTCAGGGATGGTGAACCCGAAACTTCAATTGATGATGATGGACTACGAAGAAGTCCGAATAGCAACCGCTCACCTAAAAAACAACAAAGCGGCGGGGACCGATGGGTTACTGACCGAACTAATCAAATAAGGCGGTGAAGAACTGACCAGGTACATGCATCAGCTTCTTTGCAATATATGGTCGGCTGAAAGCATGTCCGACGATTGGAACCTAAGTGTGCTCTGCCCAATCCACAAAAAGGGCGATACCACAGACTGCGCCAATTACCGTGGAATAAGTCTCCTTAACATCGCATAGAAAGTTCTATCAAGCGTATTGTGTGAAAGACTAAAGCCCACCGTTAACAAACTGATTGGACCTTAGACCTGAACTAATTGTGGTTTTAGACCTGGTAAATCAACCATCGGCCAGATATTCACCATGCGCCAAATCACCACTGTAAACTGACCTTAAGCAACACTAAAAGCTCCGTCAGAATCGGAAAGCAACTCTCCGAGCCGTTCAATACCAAACGAGGTTTCAGACAGAGTGATTCCTTAACGTGTGACTTTTTTAACTTATTGCTGGAGAAAATAATACGAGCTGCAGAGCTGAATAGAGAAGGCTACGCGACTACGCTGGCTAGGTCAAGTCGTCAGAATGGAAATATTTGATGCAGTACCCGCTGTTGGAAGCAGAGGAAGAGAAAGACCTTCACTCCGTTGGAAGGATCAGTTGGAGAGCGACCTGGCTTCACTTGGTATTACCAACTGGCGCCAAACAGCGAAAAGAAAAGATGAATGGCGCGCTATGATTGATTCGGCTATAATCGCGTAAGCGGTGCCAACGCCAATAAAGAAGAAGAAGAAGAGTTTAATATTTTTACAATAAAATCGGTTAAAGTTTCAAAATCTGTATAAGTATATCAAAATTATTTAAAAATGGATTCGGTGGCGTTGTGGTTTGAAGACGAAAACAAAGTTAAAATTCAGCGAAGACATTTTAAGAATCAGTCAGACATTTTGAACCTGAACGATAAAATGTAAGATAAGTTGTGCTAAAACTTAGTAGAAATAAGTGTTTTTTACAGTTTTAATCAAACTCAATAAAGGAGCATTTTTATATGTTTTAAATTGTATTGAGCTAGTTTCTTGTCGAATGATATTTACCATTTTCGAATAGAACTCACTCTCGCATCCGCGTTAGGTAGTAACGTGAATTTGGCAGCATTCGAATTGAAATGCTACTATAGAATTTCGTAATAGTGTTTATTCGAATTCGAATATTTTTTTCTGTCCAATCGCAATATGTAGTAGGGGCCCAGCTCAGCTTTCACTCCCTCAGTAAACGTTTTCGTGTGTCTCACAGTCGTAAGGTGCTAAAAAGTAATACAATGTAGCATATTTGTTAAGGCTTGCGAATTTCAGCTTTAGCAAAAGAGTCTATATATTTCTTTGCATGTTCACAAGCTTACATATACATAAATAAATATCTACATACTCGTATGTATAAACTTATTACGGGTTTAAATTTTTATGTAAGAAAAAATAAGGATTTCATTTTCTTCCATCGTGTAACATACACGTACATAAGCTTATGCGCCCCATCTGGCATTACATGGATTATCGCAAGCACAAAACATTTGTTATAATTCAACACACCCAATATATTTACATATGTATGTATGTATGTACATACCCGTAATAAAGTTGTTTTTTTTTTTGTTTGCGGAATGTCGCAGTTCCACCTGCCTCTTACAGTGAACAGCTAGAAAATTGGTCATGAGCTATAAAGTGAATTAAGATTAAGAAATGATGAGGAAAGAAGATATTATTTATTACTTTAAAACGC
This sequence comes from Ceratitis rosa, assembly GCA_037013455.1. Classification (NCBI taxonomy): domain Eukaryota; kingdom Metazoa; phylum Arthropoda; class Insecta; order Diptera; family Tephritidae; genus Ceratitis; species Ceratitis rosa. The sequence goes on from JAWMAG010000005.1 coordinate 18,062,840, forward strand.
TCAGTAACTATTTCTTGAAACAAAATAGCGGGTTACATCTAAATTTAAAGTTTAAAGCTTAATAATTTTAGTTGTAATCAGTACAAGAGCAGCACTGAAAAATTTTGAATATTTTACTTGACCATTTTTTTCCTATATTCATTGACTAATTCTGTATTATTTTCAAATGAGATTTTCAATGGCGAGAATTATGCTTCTTAGGCGGTCCATGTGGGAAGCATTGTGAAGCTGAAAGCTATCTACAATATATACCAAATTTTAATTCGAGCTACAAATACCATCTTTTTTTTTGAATAGAGTGTTTCTCTCTAATCCAGTCTACGGAAATTTTCTTTCATGAAAACCTTCTCCTGACAAATCGCGCAACCGGCACATAACACCTTTTTTTTTAAATACATACATGCATTTGTATATATGCATAGCTATATATACATGCATATGTATATCTATTTATAATACAAGATATCGGTAAAGTTTCTAAAAGAGGAAAATTATTTTTTCACTGTAACTTAATTCGGAGAATCATATTTCAATTTAACTAAAAATTTCCCAGAATAAAAGTTTATGTAATCAGAATCGAATAGCGGCTTTTATTAGTGCCCACAAAATATTTCATGTAAACCAGAAGGAATCCCGCTGAGTGGCAGTGCAATTAAAGGTTGTAATACAATAAACACCATGCAAACAGTATGAAGACCACAATAGCATTGCTCGCGTCAGCGAAGAGCTTGCGCCGAATTGTAAAAGTACTCAAAATGTACTCAGTTATACGTGTACATACGAGTATATCCGAATAATGTAGCGTACAAGTACCAGCAAAAGTCCTGAGCGCACGTGCATCGCGTTCATCATAAAAAAAATCTTTACTTTGTGCACGTGCTCGGGATTTTCTCGTAATCAGAATCACAAACATCAACGTTTTGGTTAAACCCTCCCCATTCCCTCACTCTCTTTATTCGTTTGCATTAAGCGCACCAAGTCAACAACGCTTTTGGGAGTTTGACGAAATGTAAAATGATGCTACTGCACTTCTAAGACGGATACCTTGGTAACCGAACCTCATCCCTGATCGCCCAAACCACCCATAAAAAACCATTGATGCATATACGAGTACATATGTATGTGCATGTCTATGTACATATGTACAAACATGAGTATGTGTTGATATCTATGTACGAGTACAAATGATGGCATGTTAATATCAATGACTGACACACGCGTGGCTTTTGACTTTTTTGATGCTTTTGTTTTCATTATGACAAAAGTTAATACTCAAAAAAGCATTGGCCAATATGTACTTATGTATGTATTTTAACAAATAATTATGAACAGTCGTCTACCTCTGAGACCGGCACTTGGAAGAGCCTATCAAAAATTATATGAATCTTGAGAGCCAAAAATAGATAAGAGGAGCGCAAAGATTTTATCATGGCTATACTAGTAAGCATTAGACTGTGGACATTACTGTGGGTCTGGTAGTGGATGAGGGCAAGACGAAATATCTCCTGCCATCACACAAACAGTCATTGCATTCGCGACTCGGCTCCCATGTCACTGTTGATAGTCATACCTTCGAGGTCGTAGATAATTTCATCTATCTAGGGACCAGCATCAACGCCAATAATAATTTCAGCCTTGAAATCCAGCTCAGAATCACTCTTGCCAACAGGTGCTACTTCGACTCAGCAGACAATTGAAAAGTTAACTCCTCTCTCGGCGAACCAAAACCAAACCCTACAAGTCGCTCATCATACCGGTTCTACTATATGGCGCAGAAGCGTGGACGATGTCAACATCTGATGAGTCGGCTCTAGGAGCCTTCGAGAGAAAAGTTTTGCGAACGATTTATGGTCATTTGCGCATTGGCAATGGCGAATACCGCAGACGATGGAACGATGTGCTGTACGAGCTATACAATCATATTGACATAGCACAGATAATGAAGAGACCGCGGTTGCACTGGCTAAGTCATGTCGTCCGATTGAAACACTCCAGCTGTGATAATATTCGATGCAGTACCCGCTGGTGGAAGCAGGGGAAGAGGACGACATCCACTCCAAGGATCAGGTGGATTCACTTGGTATTTTCAACTGTCGTCAGACAACGAATAGAAGAGATGAATGGCGCGCTAACATTGACTGGGCTATAATCGCGTAAGCGGTGCCACCGCCAATAAAGAAGAAGAAGAAGAAGTTTTTCACTCCATCAACATTTGATTCATCGCTCTCAATTTAATATAATGCCTTTTCATTCCCGATTCCGGAAGAGTTGGTTTGGGATTCGAACCAATTTTTGATAACAATGGCAGAATTGTGTTTATCGGATCGTTGCGCGTTTGACAAATTAAATATAGAACCGATTGAAATGTTTAAGATCTCTCAAAATGTAACCAAAAAAGTAGCTGGGTTTATTGGATTGATGTTTTTGTTGCTGTTGTTGTTATTGCAGCAGCCTACAAACTTTGCCCAGGAGCAGGCAAAATCAGTCTAAGTCAAGATGCTCCGAAACGTGTTGCTTCGACGGGCTCGAACCAGAGAGTTAGTGGTATTAGATGCGTTGGTTTTAGAGGGCATGAAAAGAGGTGGTTAGTATCGTGGGTGGGACTAATTGCAAGTTGGAAATACGTTGGGTATATCGAGGTCAAGTCTTCTATAAAATTTGCATGTATATTGTCCAGCAGTCATCGGCATATACTCGTATAATCAAAAGAACATCCTCTAGTGATGGAGGGAGCTTTGAAATGTAAAATTAACAAATGAAGGAAAGAGGACACAAACTTGTGAAACCTGTCAGGACTGTTCGACTGAGGACATGGACTATCTGGGTGTTTACGGTGTTAACTGTAGTTATGGTACTGTGCACTTTTCGCACGTCAATAAGAGATGTGGACTAAAATGAGTGTTCCTTGTTGGCAGGTCTCCCCGCAGCGGGTCCACACTTCCTAGTTTCCACCTATCGGGTATAGTCAGAGTGTTGAAAGACTGATTTAGAATCAGCATGTTCATTCTGTTGGTGCTGATGGATTTGGAAACTTTTGACTGCCCAATAATTTTCTGAACAGTTTCCCCGGTGATGTTTAGCAGTACGTTAAGAATACTCTAAACTATTGCATTGGCTGCATCTGGAAGAATGGAGGAGTCGTCTTTGTTACACACGGCAGAAGTAATCCGTCGGATCAGGGCTAGTGTCGATCCTGAAGAGAAGGATTTGAATCAACCCTGCTGCAATTTGTTACTCCGTTGACTTACTTACTGTGTGGAGGGTCATGGCTTCGAACCCCAGCAGGATCAATGTATTTCTTTTATATGAAATAAATTTGCTTCAGGTATCCCCAGACTTTTTAGAATCACAACACATAAACCACCAAATTGGAATAGGAGCTCATATATGGTACACATTTTATATGTAATTATCATCCGCTAGTAAATTATTTGCGCTTAGTATTGCTAGGAATTAAAAGTTAACATATATGTAGCATATTTATGTCCAACAAAGCAAATATGTGAATCTGAGCAGAATTTCCACCCTTAAACTACCACAAAAGCGAATAAGTTAAATACACACCAGATGAAAAAAGATTGTACAATGAATCAGAACAATCATAAGTGTTCAAAAGGCACGTGCATCTCCACGTAGCTCTTAATATTTATGTATATTTGAGTAACAACCAAAAAAGAACAAGATAAAAGAAGATTATCCCAATTATTCAACAGATTTATAATACCTTTTTAAGTATATGTGTGTTTTGGAATTAGACTACTAATTCGACAAAACCAAGATTCATCTTCCCTTTAGCAAATTTGGTGAGGCTTGACCTTTTGGAAGTGCAGATCGGAATACAAAAGCAGATACAAACTCTCTCAAGAAAAACATTAAACAAACCTCATCATGTTTCATCGCTAGCATTTGACGAGGTTCGAATAAATATCACTAGACTAAAGAAGAATAGAGCAGAAGACAGCGATAATCTGCCGTCTAAACTATACGAGTAGGTGGTGAGAAACTAATAAAATACACAAATCAGATCTAATCTATCTTTTATGCCGAAAACTTTGGCGGATGGATAAGCTGACACTTCTCCAAAAGCTAATTCAGAACTGTGAAAGGCTTCTACGAGGCGTTTGAGGCTTTTAGAAAAAATTAGTCTCTAACCGAGCAGCAAGCCTAACTCGAAAAGCTTCTATTCTTGTTGCTTGATATCATTAGCCTCAACAATTATATCGTGAAACTAAATAAGAAGGCGAAGCATTTGTGTCTCTCCATGGCGCCATGGACATTTTGTTTACAATTACGTCTATTAACACCAATAGATGTTAATTGCAGCTGAGTAAAACACTCAAGAATTAAATCCTCTTGCACTGCGCCTATGTTTTTGTTGTTAGTTAGTCTAAGTCACTGAGGTCATCTAACGGGTGGTCCGGGAAACGAGCCGTTTCGACGGCGTGGTTAGTATCGTGCGGAGACACATTAAATGTAGGACATCCGTTGGGTATGTTGGGATTGAGTCTGGATAAGTAGGAGTTTAACCTGTTACAATATCCAGATCTAAGTTGTGCAAGGGTTACGCGGGTCTCTCGAGGCAGCTCGAGCTCTTCGTCTGTTATGGGTGGTGATTTAACTCACAGTACGCCATTCACAGGGAGGGAGTCTATCCTATTATAAGGTGCAAAAATAAGAGCGATGATAGCTTTATTTGATTGACGATCTCTTAAAAAAATTAAAATATTATTCGCAATTGTTTTTGCGGTCATACTATTAGAGATCTGAAGAGGAAAGCGAGACCCATTTGCAGGGAAAAAAAGAAAGAAGCCGAAATGCGTGAGTACGAGGAGCTTGAGAAGCTGGCCGACAAGGGTAATGCTCAAAAATTCTACGAAAAGATACAGCGACCTACGGAAGGTTTCAAGACCGAAGCAAACTCTTATAGGACCCTGGGAGGTGAGCTAGTTACAGATGTCCAGAGTATACTGGATTTATGGAGGGAACACTTCTCCAGCCTGCTGAATGGCAGTGAAAATGAAACACCCGAAGATGGTGCACCCGAAACTCCAATTGATGACGATGGTAAAGTTGTTACGTTACCCGAATATGAAGAAGTCCGAATAGCAACTACCGGTCGAGTTATTTAAATACGGCGATGAAGAACTGATCAGGTACAAACATCAGCTTCTTTGCAACATATGGTCGGATGAAAGCATGCCTGACGATTGGAGGCCAAGTGTACTCTGCCCAATCCACCAAAGGCGTCAATTACCGTGGGAAAAGCTTTCTTAACATCGCATAAGGTCCTATCGAGCGTATTGTGTGAAAGACTGAAGCCCACCGTCAACAAATTGATTCAACCTGATCAGTGTGGCTTTAGACCTGGTATGTCAATCATCGACCAGATATTCACCATGCGCAAAGTTTTGGAAAAGAGGATCGAATCATAACACCTTTTCGTCGACTTTAAAGCAGCTTTCGACGGCACGAGAAGGAGCTGCCTGTACGTCGCTATGTCTGAATTTGGTATCCCCGCAAAACTTATACGGCTATGTTAATTGACCTTGAGCAACACTAAAAGTTCGTCAGAAGCGGGAAGGACTTCTCCGATCCGTTCGAAACCAAACGAGGTTTCAGACAGGGATATTCCTTATCGTGTGACTTCTTTAATTTATTGCTGGAGAAAAAAATACGAGCTGCAAAGCCTTCCCTAGGTACAATCTTCTATAAAAGTGTATAGCTGCTGGCGTACGCCTATGATATTGACATTAATGGCCTCAACAACCGCGCAGAACTCTCCAGATTGGATAAGGAAGCGAAGGATATGGGTCTCGTAGTGAACGAGGGCAAGACGAAATATCTCCTGCCATCACACAAACAGTCATCCCATTCGCGACTTGGCTCCCACGTTACTGTTGACAGTCATAACTTTGAAGTCGTAGATACCTTCATCTATCGTGGAATCAGTATTAACACCAACAACAATGTCAGCCTGGAAATCCTACGCAGAATCACTCTTGTCAACAGGTGCTACTTTGACATTCCTGCCGAGGGCCAACGGCAATTAGAAAAATTAGCTGAATTTTTATTTAAATTCATTTTCTATAACTTTTGGATGTTGGTCGTACCAGGTTTTGAACCCGGACCTTCCGAATGTCAGTACGCAATGCTAATCACTCGGCTACCGCGGCCGCCATTTGGACTGAGTAGGCAATTGAAAAGTAAAGTCCTCTCGACGACGAACGAAAACCAAACCCTACAAGTCGCTCCTCATACCGGTCCTACTATATGGAGCATACAGAAACGTGGACGATATCAATATCTGATGAGTCGGCTCTAGGAGTCTTGGAGAGAAAAGTTTTGCGAACGATTTATGGTCCTTTTCGCATTGGCAACTCCAATAAAAAAGAGGAAAAAGACTATTATTTTTTGTTATAAGTATTAAATTGAATATTTTGTTATACAACAAAGAAAAATAGTAGAAGTGACAGCAGATTACATGGCTGTTGTTGGCTCAGTGGTAGAACATATGCCTGTTAAGTCCAGATCCGTTGATTCGATCCCTGTCATAAGGAGTCTGATGAGGAGATGTGGTGATTTCCGAAAATATTCAATTCATATAAACAAACCAGGCCTGCAGTTTACTTAATACTTAAAATATTATTACACGTATTCATGAGCACTTATTGTATCTTTGAAATTTTTACAACCACTCAATAATTGTACAATAATCGAAGGATATGTACATATACACGTATGTAAATTACTTTTTGCTACAGTTTCAAGCATAATAATTTGTTTTTCAATAAACTCGTTCGTAGTAAGCATTTAAGGATTAAATTTCCGAGTAATGAACTAGAATAATCAAACAAATTTTTTGGTTTATATCGATTGCGCTTCGAAGCGTTTCAATTCTTCTGTTGCGTATTCGTCTGCACATACATACATATATATTTTCAATCGCCATGAATTTATTTGTTTATATTTAAGATGTATATATGTGTACCAAATAATAAGCACATATGTGTGTATGTACATACAAAGGCGTGTGATGGTAAATGTGGAAAAATGTTCCAAACGGAATTTCGAGCCAATTAATGGATTGTTTTGAACTTAGCTAAAAAATGTTTGCAGAACGTTTATAAACAATGAAGGTAGAAATGTATGAGTAGACAGACCTGAATTTATATATGTATGTACATATAGGTAAATATAAATATACCAATCTTTGCAAGACAACTTTTTATTAGCTAGAAGCAGCAGTCTGCATTTTTATCCTAATTATTTCATCCATTCCATTCTATATTTTTCCACGTCAGCGAATGCTGTTTTTAGCACAATGACGCCATACGAAATGCCACACGTACAAACCATTTTCGATTTCTGATCTCAACCATCAACGCTACAAGCGGATCCAGAGTATTCTTAGTGTCAAAATACACCCGCTTCATCTATCACCAATTTAAAACTTTATGGTATATGGGCATTTCTCTAATGTCGCACGCCTTCAAAGTGCGAAAAGTCTAGGCCAAAACTTTATTTTATTTTGACCAAAAGAGAAAATTATAGCTCCTTATTAGCACTATAATTGATATAATTTTGGTCAAAAAACACTGATTTCAGCGAAACTTGATGGAATATTATGTTGCGACGAATTTTAAAAAAGTTATACATTGAATTTTCTGAATAATTTTATTCTAAAACAATAAATAGTTTATTTTTTATTTAATTTTGATTATCGCCTTCTTTTTGTTCCATTATAGTTTTTATGTTTCTTTTTTACTTTGTATGTAATTAAATGTGAATAAGTTGATTATAAGTGATTATTAATATATTTATTATTTATTTTCCGACAAAAAAACTTAATACAATAACCCCAATAATGGAAAGCGCACATATTATATATTAAAAAAAAGAACATAAACTAACTTAGCCTAGGATAGAATAACTAATTTTAAAAAATTATTTTTGGAATGAAATATGCCGCCCTGACTGATTCTACATGTTGGCCGTTCCAACAAAGGGAATGGGAATACTTCTTTCCACTTTCCATCAAACTTATATTATAGAAATAATTTTAATTCCGCTTGCGTTGTTTTCGGCTCCAACTCTATCAACATTTCCCTTTCCGTAAGATAAAGTGTCAAAAATTCCATTACATATATAATAAATATATTGTAAAATATTGTATATATCTATACATGTACAATTCGTTTAAAACATACAACCTCTTCAAAAGATATTTTTTATATTTATATTCCCTGAGAAAATATTAAAATTTTAATTAAGTTTCTTTTATTTAGATTAAAAATTAAAAACAAAAATAAATACGTGTGTCTTATTATGAGAAAGTTTATAGTATATAACCTCAAACGACTCGTCAGCCAAGATATAAAATAATAATCCCAATAGTTACCCTCCTCCTCCTCCAACCGTCAAGAGGGGCGTCATCCGCGTTATGAAAAGCAAGAGTTTGTTAAGCGTCAAGATTTAAAACTGCTCAACTACACACAAACAAATTCATCAGTTGAAATATAAAATTAATTATGCTACCATAGAAATTTATAGTATAAATAGTATATATATGCATGTATTGTAGTATAGTATTTTTCGTTACGAGAAGTGAGTTAGTCAAATCAAATGTGCTGGAATAACAAATGCAATCTTGGCATAGTACAATATATCGCGAAATTGTTCATATGGCTCAAAATTTGTTGTAATTGATTTTAAAAATAATGGTCTAAACTGTCGTGATAATTGGATGGAGACACTAAAATTTGCTTTACCTAAAGAAATGAACTGCAGATTTAGAAGTTTTACTAAGAAAATCACCCCTAGCATTTCTCTACGGTTAGAAAGAGTGGGTGGATTTATAAGTTTTAAGCGATTAGTACGAGTATATGGTGGAAAATTTTGGTGAGAATTCCACTGGAAATGTCGCAAAACGAAGAACAAAAACTGTTTTTGAACGTACTCAATTTTATTAGAATGGACATTATAATTAGGATTCCACATCACCGAATCGTACTCCAAAATTGGTCGCACTAATGACATAAAAGTATTTTCTTAATATAAGGGTTAATATAATATAAGGGTATTTAAATTGTTTAAACATAAAAGCGAGCATATTTCAACACGGTAGTATTAATGTGTTTGTTCTAGACTATAGCTGTTTATTCAGTAAAATATTTAATAAGATATTTGGGTGAAAATAACATGGCTTTACATTTGATTTGAATATGATTAACTTAGCAAAACTCATGCTGGGAACTGGAAATTAATGCAAAATGTGAAAAAAGTTAATTGGATAATAATTATAAAGATATATATTTGCAATCTTCCTTTAATTTTCAATCGAATATCTTCTGTCATCCTTATGGAAAGGAATTATATACGATCTTTTTCATAGGGATGCATTAGAGAGGTTCCTTAAAAGCTGGTACAAGTTGGCAGCGAAATATTTAAGAAAGGATGTTGGAATCAAAACCTTTCAACTGACATAAAACTTTTTCGGGAGAAACAATTGTGTTATTAATTGAACTTTTCGAAGTTTTTAGTTAAGAAAATCAAAGCTAACGTACTTGCAACTTAGAGTATTTCATCTAGTCTATATGTAGCTAGTATTATATTTTATACAGTTTAAAATAGCTAGACTTTCCTTGGGAATGGATTTTTTTTAACTGTTATTTTATATTTAGAAATTTGGCGTGGTTACCTAAATATGAACGGTCTGCAAGGCACTATAACCATTTTTGCAGTAGTAGCGCACCCCACCTAGTATATGTATTATATGTATGTACGTATATGTTATGAGCATAATGCAACATTTTTTACATTAGCTAAATTTGTTAGATTTTCTATAGATATAGGTACATACATACATATGTTAAAACAACATACTTTTATAGACTATAAATTTTTTAGCTGCACATCACTTTCGAGTAAAACTAAATGGAAAATATGTATTTACTTCAATTAGATATTTTGATTTTCTGCCTTCTACACAATTCATTCAACCCAAACATGTTTGGAAAGCCGATTCCACATGAAAATATGTAACCTCAACCCAGTTCAAAATTGTTTTGTGAATTTATCCAACCAGTGTGCTAAAAGCGATTATGAGCGGGTGATCCAAGTAGAGGTATTTTTTCAATAGCATATTTTGGACAGATCACGCGTAAGTTGGGTCAAGCTATCATGTTATTTTTTCTCAGTATTATTTGACATTCCATCATGGAAAGACTTACGCCTGAACAACGCTTACAAATCGTTCACGTTCTGTAAAGGAAGAGCTTCGCGCGCTTCGCTAAATTTATGGTCAACATAATCGGCATACTGAGCGTACTATTCGCAACACCATCACCCATCTTGAGACCCAGCATTCATCATTGGATAATATTCGACCGAATAGACCACGTCAAGCAGGCAGTGAATAAAGTATAGCGGCTATAGCTGAGAATATACACGAAGACCGTACAGAGCCGATTCGGCGGCGTTTGCAGCAGCTCGGACTGACGTATGGAACGGCTTGGCACGTTATACGTCGAGATATAGGCCATTGAAGTAAAACTGAATGATCCAACAAAAAAAACAAAATTTTGTTCGCAAAATTAGTAAAGAATTAATAAATGAACTTGTAATGTCACGAAAAGCTTTGGGGTGTAATGGGAATACATATTCTGAATGTTTAATAGAAAAACGTTATCAAGGAAAATGGACCCCAGAAATGCTAGCTAATTATTGTTGGAGCGTTAGGGAGGGGATGTCATGGGGCATAGTCAAACTTCTGTAGCATCATAGTTACAGTCGCGGGGCTATACTAAATTCCAACCCGGGAAACATGAGCAACCCTTGTGCAAAATGCGGTAACCAACCCTTGTGGAGCCTTGGGTCACGGCTAAAAGAGAGAGATGAGAGGACCCCCTCAAACGTTTAAAGGATCATGATTTGAGGAATGCAACTGGAATGTCCGGTCCCTTATTTGGGAAGGTGCCGCTGCCTGGCTGGTTGATGTCCTCGTAAGAATAAATGGTGATATCACCGCCGTACAAGAACGAAGCGATGTGTAACCCGTCGTATGCGCAAACTGCCAAACACCAGCGCTGCGCTTGACTTCTTCAGGGAAAAGGTTCAGGGGTTCATAGGGAAGGCGAAAGCCTCCAAACCCATCGGCCCCGACGGAATAAGCATGCTGATGCTAAAACACCTTGGACCAGCGGGAGCAGACTGCTTCACGAAGGTCTTCAACTTGTTTTTCACCATCCTAATGATACCTGACGTGTGGAAAACGGGCAGGGTGGTCCGGGGACACAAGCCAACAAAGGAGAGTCTCATCGGCCGATAACTCTCCTCTCCTCAATAGCGAAGACACTTGAGACCTTTGTGCTCCCGACTTTCACTCACCACCTGCGTCCAGCAGCATATCGGCATAGCATCCGTAAAGCTCATAGTACCACAACAGCACTAAACGCCATAAACATTCAGATAGTCTATGGCCTAAACCAAAACCGACCCTGTAAACGAGACGCAGATAAAGAAGTGACAGGCTTGTCAGAACACTGCCCTCAGAAACGCGAAAGAAAACCTGTTGATGTCGCCGGAGCATCACTTGCACAGCGAACCATCTAAGCGTCGAATTAAGGAGCATAATGCTTTGCTGTGCAATCAGTTCCAATTGGGATGTTACGCTGGACAGGACGGCGTACAGACAAGCACTGAACGCCATTCACCAGGAGTCGAGTCAACACCTTCAAAGACTCCCTTCCCGTGAATGGCGTGCTCGGAGACAAAGCACCACCCATCGCAGACAACGAGCTCGACACTGGTACAGCTTAGGTCTGGATACTGTAGCAGGTTAAACTCCTACCTATCCAGACTCGACTCCAACATATCCAATGTATGCCCAGCATGTGGAGAGTCTCAGCACGACATCAACCATATCTTTGCATATCCCCTAATACCAACTCATCTAACCCCCTCTCCCTCTGATCCAATCTCGTCGAAACAGCACATTTCCTGGACCTCCCATTAGACGACCTCGGCGAAAAGGATGGAAGAAGGTGGGTCCTTGTGAAATATACCACAGCGGCCATGTAAAGGAGCGCATATTTGGTGTCGGGTTTGCAGTGGGATTCCATAAATTTCTTCAAAAGACTGACATCCAGGTTAGGTTAGCCCATTCGGTAGTAATTGCAGCCTTAAGCTCATCTGTATTGTAAATTGACGACACGTTCTCTACGAGATTTAAGACCAGAAAGCAAGCTGTCCAAGCCATAGTTTCTATGCAGCAATCTACCAAGAATCTACTAATTCCATTGGTTACATGAATGCGTTACCTTGTTGGGAAAATAGTAGGATCTCCCTGTAAGCAGTGGCAAAGGAAAACAACTTTTTACCAACACTTGAATATTAGCTCTGCTATTAATTCCAAACGATATGAACTGTAATTGAAGCATAGCTTTAGCTGTAGATGTTCCCAACGCTATTACAGAACCTCCTCAAGTCTTTGCTAGTCTCTCCAAGTGTCATCAATACACCATTTCTTCGTCCGAGAAAATGACCTTTACCACAAATAGACCGGAACATATTAACTTTAGCTTCAACAGCAATAACTTACTGTGTCCCAGCTGGTATATGTGTTCTTCTGCCATGCAAGATTCAAATACTTGCAGCGACGCAAGGTACACCAAATTGTGGTTTTTGGCAACTTGGTAGAGTTCGAGGTTATTTTGTTAATTTTTCGCTGATCTCGGTGAGAACGTTCTAATTTTCTCCCGTCAAAAGCTTATAAAATTTGATTTATATTTTATAAATAATCGTTATATTTTGATTTTAATTTAAAGCTTATTGCTCACAGAATAATAGAGTTACACCAAGAGTTTTACTTTTTCCTTGAGCAACAAGAGTTAAAAGTAAGCCTTTTGTTTGGCCTCGACAAATATTAGGTGTAGTAAAAGGAAATCCAATATCTTTGCATGAAATTGAAGGCTTTAATTACCATAATTATAATGATCCGATTTAAGTCAAATCTGCGCCGTTTTGTTCGTTAACTTGTTGACATTTTAAAGGTAATTTCTCTCATAGAAGCCCTCGTTCCTATTGGCAAAAAATTGACAGTCGATTTTCACAAGCTTCTCTTGAAGCGAATTTTTCACCAGCAAAATTGTTCGCCATGGACAGGAACTGATAATGGTCATCACTTGTTGCCAGGTCTGGACTAAAAGGTGTATGCATAAGAACCTTTCAACCAAGCTCCCGGAGGTTCTGGCGAGTCACTATCGATGTGTTTGGCCTGGTGTTGTTCTGATGGAACATAATTCCTTTTCTATTGGCCAAAGCTGCCCGCTTCTGGGCGATTGCTCGTTGACAGTACAATTCCGAGTTAAGAGTTTTGCCGTATGGGAGCAGCTCATAGTAGATAATTCGCTGCCAATCCCACCAAGCATACAGCAAACCCTTCCTGGGCGTCAATCTTAGCTTGGTCACCATTTCCATCGGCTCACCGCGTATCGACCACGACCGATTTCGCTTGACGTTGTCGTAAGTGATGAATTTTTCATTGCCAGTCACCAACCGCTTCAGAAATGGGTCGATTTTGTTGCGATTCAGTAGCAATTCACAGATTTCCATCTATCCATGTGGTTTTTTTTGCGTTAACTCATGTGGTACCCATATATCGAACTTCTTTTCGTATCCCGCCTTATTCAAATGGTTTCAAATGGTTTTTGTGCGATCTTTAGCTTTTGGGCAATCGATACAGTGCTTACATGACGGTTCGACTCGACAATGTTCATGTTTATATTGACATTTTCGACAATTGGCCTGCCACTCCGTGAAGCATCTTTTACATCAAAATTAACGGAATGAAACCAAAATTGCGCGTGATTGGCTGTTACAGTATCAGGCTGTAAAATATAGCGTATTTTCTCTTCACTAATGTCCATCCTTGACGCACGCTTAAGGGGTTAGGGGTAGTCAGAATTTTCAAAAAATCAAATTTTTTTTTTTGCATTTTCGTTAAGTATAATATCTTAAAAATAATCTCTGAAAATTTCAAGTTAATCCGATAATTCATTTTTAAGTTATTCGACAAATAACAAAGAGAGCTCGGGCCTTTCAAAGCGCTAGTGTGAAACTTTAAACGCGTTTTTCTCAAAACTATGTTTTTTGAACTGGTGACAACTGTAACTCGAAAACCGCTCAGTTGATTTTAATGAAATTTATACAGCTTTTAGAATACATAATAAACTCGGGAAAAAATCGAAGGATTTTTTTTTTGAAAAATTTCGATTTTTTAAGACCAATTAACTGTTGATTTTTTACCAAAAATCTAGACAAAAATTTCCTGAGGCCGCCATTTTGTTAATTTTTGAAAAACAAAAAAACCCTTGGATCAGGCCCAAGATTATTTATTTATAAAACTAATTTTTTTTATCCGATTGATTTCAGATGAATCTCCAAGGACTTATGATTGTCACCGCAAGGACCTTTTTTTGGAACTGGGTTAACACAGACAGCTGTAACTTCGGAAATAAATTTTTTTTTTTAAATTTTCGTGACTTCAAGTCAAAACATTGTTTAATAATACCATATCACTAATTTTGTAAAATAAAATTATTTAATAGCAAAAAACAAATACTAAAAATTCTCATTTTTTCGTGCCTCTGACTACCCCTAACCCCTTAAACAAAACTGAATCAACCAATCACAAAACTGTCAGAAAAGCTTTTTTAGTACGAAATATCATCTTTTTAACGCCATCTAGAGGAACCCGATCGGACTTATACAACACGAAATACACGAAAATTATGCAATAACTGTTATTTGGTGCCCCTGGATATTATACAACATTACGAGTATTTTACTCATGGTTGGTTTATTTATAAAAGTCAATCTTAACATTACTCTTTTGTATTCTTTCATAGACATTCAATTCAAACGTCTAGGAATTCCTTATGTCTACAATTACAGTTTTACACAAATTATAATTACATAATTTATCTTACAAATAAGAGCTATTATATTTTGAGCATATACATATGTATGTATGAGTATGAAACTCATATCCTACAAAACTACGAGTATATATTGTTTTACAGTCCAAACTAACTATTTATTAATTTTTTTCATATATGTATATATGTATGTATGTGTTTAATATTTCAAGTACATGCATACATACAATTTCTCATAGTAATATTCGTTGAGCAGTCACTATAAATTCAATGAGACACACACACACTTGCATGCATGCATGTATGTATATGTACGAGTGGTTATGCCATCCCAAATGGATTCTTAACAAACGAAGGATTTGGCACCGCATTTATTGTTTGTTGCTCATATGCAAAAGTTTGACACTAATTGTCTTTCACTTGCTTATAATATTTGGCCCTACATGTATGTATGTAGGTTCGTTTAAGTCACAAAGTCACCAGTGCGACCAAATATCAATATTAGATTAAAAAATTTTAAATATATATAACATTATGTATGTATAACAAAAATATAAATGAAAATCATAGGTAATTTGGATGTGTATAAACATTACATAAAAATACATATAAAAACTGTAAGTAATAGAAATACAGGAGATTCATTGTGTACACAAATTGTCTTTGGATATAAAAGTATATAATTTTCAAAATAAAGCTAAGATATACCTGTATACGAGTATGTATCTGTATCCTAATTCAACTTATAAGAAACGTAGAAAATTCTACTTTTTGTAAATATCCGTACTTTGGACGAAAATGGATTTTATGTTACAACAGGTGAACCTTACAAAAAAAAAAAAACTAACAATTTTTTGAATAACAAAAAACTAAAAAAATTTTAATAAAAAAAAAACTAAAAATTTTTTAATAAAAAAACTAAAAAATTTTTAATAAAAAAAACTAAAAATTTTTTAATAAAAAAGTTATTATTTTACACTTGAGCCCTTGATTTTGAAAGTGGTATATGTAAGCAAAAAATCAAATCAGCACATCAAATCCTAATAAAATAACATAATCTGAAGAGATTAGCAGTGTGTCATGAAAATTAACTTAATAAAATATGTTTTTATTTTTTGGTTGGTAAACAAAATCAGTTACTATTTCTTTTTCTAGTTGTATACGTGTAAGTCAGTCTGTTCACAAAGTTTGGCAAAATAATTAGTAATTTTTATTTAATTTTTCTGTTTTTTTTTTGTCTTCAGATAGCGATCCAGTTATGATCAATATTTATAGTTAATTGTAGACACTATGCGGCGAAGAAATAAAGACTAATATCGTCTTCAGATGATGAAGAGAAATAGTAGAGAGGAATATGAAACAAAAGACTCCAAGCATGTGAGTGGTAAACTTCTCGAAAATAAAGATTGACTTTGTTCCAAAAAAATGTATAAATGGAATCGGATATGAAGACAGGAAACCTAATACTGATTCTGTTTGGAAATTAGCAAGTCTCTATGGTTTGGTTCGAAAACAATCAATAAAACAAAGACGACGCAGAAATTACGAAGATATATGAGAAAATGTAGTTTTAAGTTTCATCTATATGTATCGAACTCAAAAGTTTCGGCTTTTGGAAAACTTTTTTTTGGATACTTTCAAAATATCCAACGGAATATTAAGCCGTATCTTAAATGCTAAAACACCTGGAACGGTTGCTCGTGGCAAAAGATGAAGAAACGATTAAAGTGGTACGAGAACATATTCTAAGTTTTCCAACATGTGACAGCCATTACGAGATCACATTACACTTCAGGTCGAAAGTATCTAAGAGCTGCCTGAGATATTCGAAGAATGTATTATAAGCTGTATGTGAAAAAATGGTATGAAAATAATACATCACGTGCTTTAATATGGTCAAAAATTCTTCAGTCATCTGATAATAATGTTGAAACAGTTGATCATAAAATTATGGTATCCGGCCATTCTTTTTTGCCAAATGATCGCGATTTTGGTTTGATAGAAACTAAAATTAAAAAATCGAATTATTTATACATTCCTGAGCATTTTTATAATTTTATAGAATTATGTAAAAAAGAGAAACCCATTTTTGGTATTATACAAATGTCTCAGAAAGATTTCATTTAGACTAAACAGCTAAAAGAATCCAGGAATAATAGAAAGAAACACACCAATAGAGAAGCTATGTCTTGGCTAATAAATACAATGCATCAGATTTCTAAAAAAATGCTTCAGATAAGATGTTTTATAAGACTTTCCTGGATGAAAATTTTGAATTCAAAGTATTAGACCTCTCACTTAAATAGGAAAATATTGATTTGCCTGCATTTTATACACAACCATTAGACCAATAACAAAAGAACGTAAAGATATGATGGATTTACTACCCTATATCCCACCAAATTTTCACAAACACTTTAATTCCCTAAACACTAATAAATAATTTACTTGGTTACAATGAAATGAGTTTGAAAAAAATGTTAATTACTAATAAAAATGTTTTCTTGAAGGTGTAAGACATTTATAAAGTCATGCAGTTAATTTTTAAAGTGGTATAAGTTATTAATTCAAGCTTTCAAAACCACATTTCATTTAAAAAATGATTATAAATTTTACAATCGTAATAAATACTTGTTTGTTGGCACTACTTTACTGTCGAAAAATCACATTCCATAAAACAAAAATATTTTTTTATACTTTAAAAAGCAAAACTTATACCACTTTCAAAACAAAGGGCTCACTTATGAATGAATTTACACTGCCGCAGTTATTTATTTAAGAAAAATTATAAAAAAATAATAATTGATTTATTAAATTGTTAATCAAACCAAATAAAAATAGTTTAATTTATGCGCGGAATACAACAACGAATTCTGTAAAATAGTTTATGAAAAAATCGTTTAAAGTGAAGGCAAGCCAAGCTGTTACAAATTATTGTTAAAACGGAAGATTAACCTTTTTTCCGGCCGCGGCGAAGAATTTATCACTCGTGTACTGCATTTTAAAAAAAATTCATTTCAACTTCATTTTTTTAACATAATATTGCTATATTCTATAACCAATGCCATACAAAAATATGTAGTTTCAAAACTACTACCAAATTGGTAAGCGGCTTTATACAACAAGCACGCATATGCCAAGTACAATGACATTTTTAACAAATATGTATGTATATTAAATACGAAAAATCTTTACATATTAATAAAGAGTATTTTAAAACGTTGCGTTTCATACATGAACAACTAGAAAACAAATTTAACGATAATGTCCTCCGCCTAAAATGCTCTTATATGCACTTCAAATCCTCGATCAACACTAACTCTGCAGTCGGAATCTATCTACCGAAAGACTATTTCCTTGCTTCAACTAGATGTCCGCGTTGAAGTTAATTACCTTTACCCGAACCCTGAATGAAGTGTAACGAGCTGCTAGGACAACAAAAAAAAAGTAAAATTACACCCCCAAAACACCCAAAATAGCAAAAAGTTTACTTTTCGAATTTCATTTCACAAATTTACGCACGGTAATAGCAAGAATATAAAAACAAAAAGCCTATGTACTTTGTTTGTGTAATCAGAGATTCGAAATGTCAAAAACGAGATTCGTTCAATACAAGGCGAATTTATGGAAGGTGTAGGTGATGTCACATCATATGTTTTTTTTATATACACATATGTATGAACGCTCACATGTACATATGTGCTATATGTATTGTGGATCATTACTCGGGGTTCAACGCACTCTGGTATTTTTCAACAATTACAATTCCAGAAAGGGTTTAATAAAGGCTCAAGACAAGTGATGTAAAAACTGAGAATCTTTAAACTTATAGAATAATTATTACATTTTGTTCAAAATCAAGTAATTATTTTAACGTAATTTTAAAGCATTTCAATGTAATTAAGTAATCAATAAGTCACTTACAATCGATTTGTTAGCTAAGATGCTACTTTAAAAGTTTACATTTAACACGGGTGCACTGGTATTGGTCGCGACTGTACTTTAAACATTTTTGGGAGTCCAACTATTTTTTTTTTTTAGTTAATACAAGTATGTATCAACAATACATATACAAAAGTAGTTATACTTATACTTAATCATTTCTAATACTATAATCTCTTAATTTTCCAAATAAAAGGCATCTCAACATATTAATAATAACAGCTTTTCAAAGCTTGTTCACACCCAAAGTGGGCTAATAGTGTCTGTTATAATTTGCTTTATATCGTCTCTGTCCATATCACTGAACACAATTAATAATTCAACAATTGTACGCGAAGAATTTTTTGCACGACATTCCCACAGGTTGAGTATCTGTTCGGTTGGCGAAGGCTTTGTAGCAAAATACGCAATATAATGATCTGTTCCAAGTTTTTTAGCTAACAAACGCCAATCTTTCTCATCCTGTCTTGGTGGATCAAGTGCAGCGCAAATCAAGTGTTTACAAGTACGCGGTAGATAAGCGCCACTCAAGCTATTCGTCTCATTTACATAACTACTATCACGATCAATAGAAACAATTGCTTGCTGATTTGGAATATCGACTTGAGTTACGTGTTCATTGGAAATAACAAACGAGTGTACTTCTGATTCCATATTTTCAAAACCAGTCTGCTCAAAATCCACATCGAAAATCAACCGTGAGTTCATCGATAGTTTTATACTAAACTCGCAATGTAAAATTGAGTTATTATTGAGAATATGATTGTATGGAATCACTTGCTCATATTCAGTTTGCTCTTTGACGTCCCATGAACTTGATCCTGTATTATGAACGCGTATAACTAAATCACAAGCATTTAAGTGGAAAGCAAAATATTCACTTTCACCCATTAAAGTACCACCAAGTTTTGACTCAATCGTTGTACAAATATCTTTGCTATTAGGAAAATCTTTTACAACATATATTCGAAGACTGCAGTTTGAGCTACCCGGTGCTAGTTGACTAAAAGCAATAAGTCGCATTTTAATTGAAGCAAGGTAGTTTGTGTGTGCTTTCGGTTCAGCGACGACTGCGAAACGTCCTAATTGTTCTGTCATAATGTACAGATGAGTTTCTTCTAAATGAACAAAAACAGGTGTGTTTATAGTTTCTTGGCCAACAGAAATGACTTTCCGCCAATTGGAGTTAATATCGTAGTGATCGTCATCTGCTTGATATATATTCACATTCCATAAGCGGGGATCAACTAGACAATGTGGTAATTTTATTATAACAGGCTTTTGGAAACTGTAATTTCGCGGTGAACAATAGACAATTGTGCTACATACGAATAAGGGTTCAGTGCATGGTATGGATATTCGAGCGCTTTCGTCACTTAATAAAATCAACGACATGTTTTTCTTCTGATTTTTACCGATCGCGAATTCTGGAACATGTAGCATTATTTCACCTCTATATAGACTTAGGCTGCCACCACAATTATTTAAAATTTCGCTTACTATATTTTTCGAAGCAGAAGATACGGACATATTTCCTTTCATATCGTACGTAGAATTTGCTGAAATAGAAGAAACGTGTGTCATAATATTGTAATAAAGCAATATGTACGAGTACTCGTATATCAAATTTTTATAAGTATAATATGCTCCACCAAAATTTACCATTTAACAAACAATTGAAAATTTAATTTAAACATCTCAAAATTTTACTGAAAAACTTATCGCATCGCCGAAGCTAAAGTCAAATAAATCCATTAAGTTAATTTGTGTGTTATAAATACGTTATTTTGTTTTGTTTATTTATTTTCATTACTATAACTTTTTCGTAATTTTTTTTAACAAAAAGATATCTTGATTAGATGAGAAATGCAACTTGAAAAGTGAGACAGAACGCCACATTTTTTAATAATCATAATCTTAATCTGTGCTACAACGAAAGAATAAAGGGTTTCTGATCAGCATGCGTCCAACTCCTCCCTCCTTCTTCCTCAACTTCAACTAAGCCAAATTAGATGGTTGTGGTGTTAAATAATTTGCCTCTTTCTGCATCCCCCTTCATTGTGGAATAGGGCATGTATAATGGCTAAGAAAAACATTGATGTTTTTATGAAATATGTATGAAAAGAGCTATCGGCTGATTTCGAGCTACATGCTATAAAGTGGTGTAAGTATCACCACAGCGAGAGAGAGAGGATCTTTGAAAGACTGCAATAAATGTCAATAAATTCGGAAGTCAAAGGAAAACGAACTGACCAGTGTAAATTCATTAGCTAAAAAGCGTATTCCTATGATTCCCTAAAATAAGAGAGGACCTAAACAACATCTTTGCCGACAACCATTAAAAGTGGCTTATGCTTAAAAAAATTTTAAAAATCTTTCAAAGAATGCAGGAGACAATTTGTCCCAAGTAGAGGAAGACTGGGACATATATTTCAACCTTCCGAGCTCATATAAAAGAGATATAATAAAAAGCTGGGGGACGGAGCCATGTGTAGAAGTTCACGCAAGTGAGAAAAGCTGACATCACCGCCGTCAAAAAAATGCGATGGACGGGACAAGGACGGAAGAATGTGGGTCCTTGTTAAATATACTACATCTATCTATCTATCTTTACTGTCGGAAAATTCAGCCTCCACTACGAAACATCCCCAAATGAGTTAATCGACTTCACCGGCGCCTGAAATATGGTTGTATGTAGTACTAAATTCCAGCATAAGAAAATTCACCAAGCCACTTGGCTATCTCCAGTGTTTTAATGTTTTAGATGTGCGTACGTTCCGAAATCGACTCGTATCACAATCTTGTCGCAGCGAAGATAACCCACATCTGTGTATCAAAGAACGTCCGTCAACAAACACAATGAAGATTCTACGTCGAAAAGCTGCAATCGGCTTACACACTTTCTGACAACTCTCTTCAGCAACTTGATATAAGGGAACTGTGGAACGGCATCTCAAACTCCCTATGTACCGCCGCTTCGGAAACAATTGGTTTTCGGCAGTGCCAGATGAGGAATGCCGAGTTGCAGTGGAGAGAAAACAGACTGCCTACCGCGGGATGGGATAGACACCGAGAGCTGAAGAGGGAAGCAAGACGAAATGCGTGAGTATGAGAGTATGAAGAGATTGGGAAGCTGGTCGACAAGGGTAATGCTCGAAAATTCTTTGAAAAGATACGGCGATTTACGGAAGATTTCAAGACCGGAGCAAACTCTTATAGGACCTAGAGGGGTGATCTAGGGACGGATGCCCAGACTATACTGAATTTATCGAGGGAACAACAAAGCATCTGGGGCTGACGGCTTACCGGCAGAGTTATTCAAACATGGCGGCGAAGACCACCGTCAACAAACTGATTGGACCTTATCAGTGTGACTTTAGACCTGGTAAATCAACCATTGACCAGATATTCACCATGCGCCAAATCTTGAAAAAGACTTGTGAAAAGAGGATTGACACACAACACCTCTTCGTCGATTTTAAAGCTGCCTTCGACAGCACGAATATGAGCTGCCTTTACGCCGCTATGTCTGCATATTGGTGTCCCCCCAAAACTTAACTGACGTTAAGCTAAAAGCTTCGTCAGGATCGGTAAGGACTTCTCCGAGCCGTTCGATACCAAACGAGGTTTCAGACAGGGTGATTCCTTATCGTTTGATTCTAATTCTTCAATTTAATGCTGGAGAGACAAGGTACAATCTTTTACAAAAGTGTATAACTATTAGTGTATGCCGATGACATTGATATTATAAGCCTTAACAACCGCGCCGTTAGTCCTGCTTTCTCCAGACTTGATAAAGAAGCGAAGAGAATGGGTCTGGTAGTTAACAAGGACAAGACGAAATATCTCCTGTCATCAAACAAACAGTCATCGCATTCGCGACTTGGCTTCCGCGTCACTGTTGACATTCATACCCAGTAGATAATTTCCTCTATCTAGGAACCAGCATCAACACCAATAATAATGTAAGTCATGAAATATTTGATCTTGACTTCCTATTCCCGACATTTCGTTCTTGCTCTGTTTTTAATCTTTCTGTACATCTAGTCTGTAAGATATGTAAAATCCTTCACTCAATAAATTTAGAATTGAATTGAACTTTAAATGTATAGTTCCAAGGCCTTTAAATTGCCAGGGTTTGACGAATAATCCGGCGCAACTACACATAACAATCCGGTTATAAACCTTTTTCAAGAGTGCTGCAATTAAACTACATTTCTTCACTATGAAGGAAAGTCAAGGTAAATTATATACCTAAGGCTGTTAAAAGCTTTCATACTCAATACTTTAGGTCAATTAGTATATCTTCAATTCTCCTAGAAACGCTAGAAAGATTAATTCAAATATATATGAGAAATAATCCACGGAAAAAGCGTTCAACTGGGTGGTGTTAGAGAATGAAATTTCTCTGGAGAGTAAAAGAATTCACCCTCATAGACTTCCTTAATATGATAAGCGTTTTAAATAATATTCAGCCAAGGGTCATACCACACAATAATTACCGTAGAAGCTCCCAAGGAGTAGAAGAAGAAGAAGAAACTGTAGAACATCTTTCGGCTGCAAGGTTTTGTATAGGAAAATTTCAAAACTATCAATGGCCTTCCTAAGCGCTTAGGTGCGTCGTCAGACATCCACTGTACTTATCTACCTAACGAAAATTCAACTCAATCAAATCATAAATAATTTCTTTGAATGGCTAGGTAACTGGTCCACTCCCTGAATCAGTACTCATGTTAAAATTAGCAAAGAGCTGCCCATGTATGTATTAAATTCCAAGTAAATCGAACAATAAGTACCACTTTTTCGAATAGGACTGTTTCTGGTGTACTTGAGAACGTTCAATGTCAACCACAAACACATAAGAATTACATATCTAAAGATATATACCTATATATTCTAACAGATGAATTTAGAAAACTTACAAGTATCTGCAGTCGAAGTATCTGGTGTATCAGTGACATACTCTGCACTTATTTCATCTATTGGGTTGGTGTAACTGCAATAAATAATAAAAATTAGTAAAATTAGTTTAAAGTAAGCAAATGATTAACAATTTTACTTGGCAGACAAATTGGGTACATCATAATGATGTTCCGAAGCTCCGCAACTAATAATATGATCATTGGACATAAATCTGTGATCAGCACTGGGATAATCGTAATTGACATTGGCAGTTTCAATACTCATTCCCTTCTTATTTATGCCCGGCACATAATCCGTATTCATATCTGTAGAAAATATTTAATATTTACTTATTTTACACATGTTAGTAAAAATTACGAAAAATATACCAGTTCTGGCCATATTATAATGAGAATTGATTGATAAATTTCTACGGGCACAATAAATTAAAACGGCTCCGAAGGCAATACACACAGTGATGACAAAAGCTAAACCAAGATAAAGCGTCCAATCGAAACCTTAAAATGCGAAATGTTACAACATTTTTTAATGTATAATATATATATATATATTTGTTTAATCTTACCATCATTTCCAATTAAACAATGCTCTCCGCGACATTCGGCAGTTTGAATGTCTTTACCAGAGCACTGCACTTTCACCGATCCCAAACCATTATTGTTATTTATAGCTATGTGTGCATCTATGTTTTCGCTTAAATCTTCAGTAACCGAAGAAATACATTTTCTTCGTCGCACTTGTATACATTTAGAAGAACATGCACTCCAATCGCTCCACGGCGTCCATTTACCCACTTAAAATAATAGTGATCATTAAACGAAATGTTTTGTAGAATTTTTTTTTTTTTTTTTTGGTTTTTTGAATAACATAGTATAAATGTTTCTTAAAATATGTATATATTTTATGTATGCATAAGTATTAATAAATGCAACTTACACTTTTTAGATGTTAATGTGTCAAATACATCAGAGTTTACAATCTGTGTTTCCTCTACGCATGCCGATACCGATGGACAAAAATGTTAGTATTTCTTTGATTTCATAATTTTGTCAAAATAATACCTGGACAGGATATACAATCTGCAGACTTTTGAACTTGCGCACCAGAACATAGCGAGCCCCCATTTAAAGGGATTGGATTATTACAAAAGCGGACTCTCTTTCGACCTTGACTTAATTTTCCTAAGCACTTACATTCTCTCCAAGGACTCCATGAGCTCCACCCACCATTTACTTAAAAAAAAATAATACAAATAAAAGTTTTACATATTTTCCTCAAATATAACATATTTCTTACCATAAACTATCAAAACTGCCGAGTCTGATATTCTTTTACCGGCAACATTCTCTGCACTGCATGTATAGTTCGCCATATCCTGAATTTTAAAAGCAAAAAGTTAGTAACAATAACAACTAAAGATGTGTCCTATTCAGATGTATAAT
The DNA here is from genome assembly GCA_037013455.1 of Ceratitis rosa. Classification (NCBI taxonomy): domain Eukaryota; kingdom Metazoa; phylum Arthropoda; class Insecta; order Diptera; family Tephritidae; genus Ceratitis; species Ceratitis rosa. The sequence continues at coordinate 18,088,083 of JAWMAG010000005.1, forward strand.
TATATTCATACCTGTAAGGAAACGGCATCGAAAGTTATAGTCATGTCGTCGGTGGAGACCAGTATTCCATGATCATTGTCTTTTTGTATAGGCGAGTTATTTTTAAACCACGTTATCTTCGGCTCGGGATATCCTCCTGGAGGTTCACAGTGTAATTCCGCTTTCGTACCCAGTTCAACTTTGAGGGACGTGGGGGAGGTCGCAAAATGTTTCCGTATGTCTTCAAATTTGAAATAAAGTTAGTAAGTATATTAAACCATCATAATTTTATTTATTTTAATTGGATTGATGAATTGTTTTTATTCGCAATAAGATATCCGTTGAATACGAAAACTTACAAGCAATGCTTATTGTAGCTGATTGACTTTTAGCAACCCCTCGTGAGGACCAAGCGTGACATTCACATTTAAATGGGCCTTTACCAAAATATTCATCGACTAAATCGCGGTGTATAGTAGCGGTTACTTCTTCAACATGCACCCCGGTATGAGGATCGACGTGCTTATCATGCGTGGAAGGTGGAGGTTGAGAACTACCACTGCATTTAAAGTTCAACTAATGAAATTGAAATGATGAATCATATATTATTTCAAAGTAAACTTTATCTTTAACTTACTTGAAGGGCATGTGCAGCCTTGCATTTGAGCACAGCTGGTCGATTCTTAACCACATACACGTTCTCGGGTTCTGTTAAGAATATTGGTAAGGCATTACCCGATTCCGCTGTATTAATTTTCTCTAATATGGGACCAGAAGATCGTTCCTCATACTCAATATTTGGTAAATCTTCATTGTTATTGGTAACATTTATATCTTCACTCGATTGGATTTCACTTTTCTCTTGGTTTGACGATTCTATGGAGACTTTTTCTTTCCGATGTACGGGTTCTGTAACAAATGTTGGCCTTTCGTTGCCATGGAATGTAATATCTGCATCTACAGGAAATTCTACACTGTCCACATCAAATCCGCCTAGAAAAGTTCGTGCGGATATTAATGGCTTTTGTTGTGTGCTATTCAAAGTGCTATTGAGTTGAGTTCTTAAATGCTTATTAATGGTATCTGTAAGGGGTAAGTTGTGATTTCGTTGTTCTGGACTTAATTCAGTTGTATGCTGTAGGTTTGCCACAACCGCAAATTTAAAAGTAACGATGAAAGCTATGAATATATAACACTTTCTAAGTTTCATTATTAGTAGTTTGTGTACGACTGTTCTCCGATTGCCAGCTATTGACGTAAATCTGAAAATATATTCGTAAAAAAATTTTTAGTGAGTAGTTTAGAATTTAGAATAATCGCCTACAAAGTATTTAACCGCTAAATTAGTGATTAAGTATCTTCCTGGATTCAAACCTGTTGGCCTTAGTTATTTTCGTAATTCTTTGTGGTCAGGAAATAATGCAATTAATAAACAGCGAATCGCTCGCTTCTTTACATACATACATATGTACGAGTATGTAAGCTTAAAAATAATTTAGACATTACATACATATAAAGGGTTATCCATTTTGCGGTTTCGCAAATTTACGTAAATAAAATACATTTAAAATAATTTTTTCACGAAATTTCTTTTTTATTATAAAGTTTGAACCTTGGCATTAGATGTGAAATACTATATCCTTCATCCGACCGTTTAGCGATTTTTCGCAAACTGCGAACTTGACGAATGGTGGTTTTCAAGTGCTCAAGAGTTAAAGGTGCATCCGTATAACCATGATCTATCACACGATTTCGGAGGCCAATTAACATTGCCAAGATAAGAAATTACGTGTTCAAGAATTTCTCTTGCAACAAAGCCAAGTTCAAGTCGTGTTCTTTAATTGTAGGCGAAAAAAGTTATTCCAAAGTCCAAGTGCAAAGTTAGTCCAAAGCCCAAGTGCTATAATAAAGCCCTAAAAAGCTCTGGAGAACGTGGAGAAATATACATATACCGGTATTCGCCTGCACTTTCACTTACACTTAGCGATATTTCATTTGAAATGAACGGAACTATTATATAGAGGTCTTAAAATTTCTGTAACCGATCCAGTCTCTTCAAATTTCTTTTGAATTTAACCAATTGCTAGAGTAGTTGGACAATTATGTGGCACGAAACGTGGCCACGTTTGAATAACCATTTTTGTAGTAAGTTTTTAATAATTTTAACGCGTTGTGCGGTTGTTAAACGATCGATCTTCATAAATGCCTGACTTTTAATTAAAACAAAACATGTTTGGTTTGACAGTTAAGTTTGAAATGTCAAAATACAGTCCTGTACTTTTGAACCCACGAAATGGATAACCCTATATATACACATACATGCACACACATACACACATATATATAAATATGACATGTATGTGGGTAGTCACAAATTATTAATTCAAGTCATACACAAGCCTCTTCCAGATAAGTTAATAATTATATGCAGAAATACAAATACTTATATTATATATACATATGTATGTACATACTTAATAACTAATGCATGAGCAGTTCGTAAGTGCAGGTTAGTTTTATGTATGCAATGTAAAAAATATTGTATATTCATATTGCATGTAAATAAATAAGGATTTGTCTATAGTATATTTATATAAATAGATATGTATGTGTGCTCATTGAAGATAATCCACCATCAATAAACCTACTACAGTAATGATGCAAATGAAAAAGTGTATTTTGACTGAAATCTTGGTAATATTTCTCTTAATTGGCGTAGGCACGACTCATGCGGCTATAGCCGAGTTAACTATAACACACAAGTTATATCTTCCTTTTGGCGCTAAGCCAGGTCCACCTGGCAGAAATGATTCGGACAGACCTGTGTAGTATATTTCTTAATTCATTAGACCATACCGCCTTTGCTAATTCGCATGAATCATATACCGTACCCAAAAGATTTAACATTGAAATTTTCTAGCGAATTATCGTATATTTTATCGTTTCTTATTCGTACAAGAAAGCGCTTATCGTGCCAAAGTAATTATTCCTCTTTTTTCTACTCTAGTAAACAGTCTGTATGTATTTAAACGCCACTGGTCTAAGGGGGGTTAGATGACCTCAAGGACTCAGAGAGCCTCACCTGCACCTAAGCGTGTTTGTATAGCCGAAACAACAATAACTGCAGCCATGCGAATGCTTCGGCGATGCGAATACTGGCTTGAACTAAATGGAAAATTCGATGACCCGAAAATTTAGCAGTATACAACTAAGTGTTACTGGAAGTTACACAATAGCCTGCACGCTTTCATTCCGTATATGACTGATCACAACTTATAAGGCAATTGGCTGACTGCGGGATAATTCTTTAAATCCTACCTCATAGGTGCACCGATCTGCACGCCAGAACCTAGGCAGACGCAATTGAAGAAACTACAATTCTGCCAGAAAACCTACTGATGTTCCCTATGCACCACTCTAGCAGATGTTAATTCGTATAACTCTAAAAATATACAAAGCCGTAGAATGGCAGATCACAACTAAGCCACATTCATCTTTTAGACATTTTATAATATTTCCATCAAACATTTTCATTTAATGAATTTATTGAATTGGAACCAAAAATTTAAAAAATCTTTTCTTTTTAATATTAAAATATTCCATGATTTAATAATTCAAATTGTATGGCACCCCCACAATATATACATACTTATAAAAATTGTTGTAAATGCTCTCTAAATGGAACATACATATATTCCGACAATATGATAAGTTTTACATATGGGGGTACATACATACATATATGGCTAAGAAAATCATCATTTGCTTTATTAGATTCTTGTTGACATGTAATTTAAGCGAAGAAAACATATATTGACCCATTTTTGTACACTTAATGGAACCGTAAGCACAGAACCTTTATATTTTTTTGATTCCAAATCCAATCAGATTGGATTGTTTACCGGAAGGGACCTCACTTTACATACATATTTAATTATACTAGCACAAACAATTGCATATGCACTTATATATACATGTGTACATTTTTAAGCATGCACATAAATGATCGGTATGCCTGTAAAATATTTCCTGGCGAAAACTTCTTATTTTATCCATCCAATTATCAGAGATAAATAGTCTTAGAAATGTCTTAATATTATAAGTAATACATGTATACATATATACATATAAACATATCTACACATTTATAGATTAATTAAATAGCTTTGTTATTCTTACTTCATTTAGCATAAATTCTCCAACTATTTTGTAATGTTTTGTTACATTGCGCTGTATATTAAACCATCAAAAACACGTCCCACATAAAAGCAACAGTAGCGCGCCTCGGGTATTATATTTACTGTCCATAAATTAAGGGTGCTGTCCGCTTTGCATTCTCCTTTGCTATGATATCAGCATACAGACAAAGATGTACAAGTATTGAATTCATATGTATCATTATTGACTGTTTCTCACAATGTTCTGAATTGTTGTTGACTCAAAATATATACGAAATAATCATTTTTCGTAATTCAAATCTTGTCTGGATTCAGTCAAACTTTTCAATACTTTATCACTTCGGCAGTTGTGTATAAAAGAACATAGCATACATTCATTTCAGGGCATACATATGTATGTCTAAACAAAATAAATTGCAAACATTAACGGGCACTTCTTTACTTAAATTTCCAGCGTTTCTAACTTCACTTTTTAATTTTAACATAAACTATTTCCTTTCTATTTGTCAATATTTAACCAATATTATTATTTGTATGGTTACAACAAATTATAAATACACAACTTCGTCGCGGATAGATTAGGAGCAGCATCTGACTGAAGTTACGTACACCACTTAAAGTTTCAAACGTAACACAACGTAATACTTTACGTGCTGAATGAGAGATGTGCATAATGTAGCATATCGATAAGTCTAGCCAAGTGGAGTTCAGAAAAGATGAAATTGTCTCATCATTACATTACTTGTCGTCGTAACAGCAAAAATTTTACCTAGTGTATTTTGGGAATGTTGCTGGGGCGACAGTTCTTGGCCGAATAAAAATCCATTTTCATCGTCGGAAGTCGCCTGAGTATCGTCGGACGTCTTAGATCTTAGACGCCTCTTACTACAGGCAAAGAACGTATATGAATAAGAAGCGGCAAGACTCATACGGTCTCTGTGCAAATGCGGTAGAGTCGTTTTCAGGGTTTCGTGTCCTCTTCACACCATTTTTCGTCGACGATAGGGAAATATAAGCTTAATTCGCTTTGAATTTTTGCTTTTGGGGGCGATGAAAACAAATTGCAAATTATGAAGGGGTAGAAATGTAGCTACATTCTAATCATTTTATGTAAATGTTTTATTAAATTAATTTTTATAAAGTGATAATCTCTCAATTTAAAGTTAATTGTTAAATAAATGATTTGATGTATATATTACCATATGTACAATTAGGTCTGCTGATCATGCACCTCAAAAATAGCAAAACTGCCGTCGGCAATTTGCATTTCACATGCATATGTTCATACATATGTACTTTGAAATTTATAATGTTTTTTTTTAATCTTCACTTTAATATTCATAATAATATAAAAAAAATTCCAAAACAATACAATATATAAAATAATGAAATCACTAGTACGAAATATTCTGGATAATATCTCTATGCCAGGATTTGAACTTGCGCCAAAAACAAAAATATCAGAATTGTATGCTACACGTACAATACACCACTTGTGTGGTAATCGTAGGAAATAATATCAGAGAACTTATAACCACGAGAAGGTGGAAATTTGTTGCAATAAATATTATTTCAGTTTTATGTTCATTACGTTTTGACTTTTTTTATTAATATACAAAAAATATGGATTCAACGAAATAAAAATAAAAAAAAATTTTTTTGAAATTGGCTTCTTCGAAAGGAATTTGAATTTTAGCCATAAGCAAAAATAGCAAAAATACAAATATACGCAGGCGCTAACGACTACACCTCACATTTTTATTTTTACGTTCATTACATTATGAATTTTTTTTATTAATAAACAAAAAATATTAAATGAAACAAAAAAATAAAAAATTAATTTATTTTGTATAAATGATATTGACTCCTTCGAAGGGAATTTGAACTTGCGTCAGAAGCAAAGATACAATTATATGTACTCTTGTGCAATACCAACTGTGCCACAGCAACTCATAACCAATCTGTGGTATAATCTGTACTTATACCGAATCAAAGAAGTAGAACATTGGCTTTTCTTCTTCTTATTCAGTTATATGTACTGTGCTTCGCTAATTTGCACAGTGCGCGCGCGTGTAGGCGAACAATGCGTACATCATTTCAATAAGGTATGTTCATTAGTTTATGTAAATTAAAGGTGTAGTATTGCCTAATTTTATAACATTTTGAATTGATTTGACATTACTAAACTCTTTTAGATCTAAATTCAAGTTATATTTATTAATATCGTGTGCTTTGAGGGCAATTAGGGAACATTAATACTTGAATTGCAGTACATATGTTCGCCTTATCGAGAGTATGTTTGTTTGCTGCGGGTACAGAAATTTCTTCAACTTCTGATTTTTGTGAGCTGTGGCTTGTGGAAGAGCAGCGCGCGGGCAGAGGTATTGCTTTTGCCATACATACAATTTGTTGACGATGCGAAGAATAGTTTTTGTAAGTTCAACAAGGCGGCATATATGTATGTACATATGTATGTTGTCATGGTAATGATTGGTATTTACAAATGAAAACATAATATGTACACACAAACATATGTACATATGTATGCATGTTTGGCGGTGGATAAAATATGCTTGATTTTTGGTTGAATAATTCATAAAAGTTATAAATAAATATAACATTTAAACCAAGTCGTAAAATAAATTGAAAAAAACTTTGAAATAAAATTAGAAAATTAAATAGCTATTTTATATTAAATATTTTTGTATATATTTATTTTAATGTTAATTAAATATTTTATATACATATATTATACAAATGTACTATGTAGGAATGCATGTAAATATGGGTATTTATATGTAATACCTAAATAACTTCAAATACAATATTTCCATTCATTGATAAACACAAGCCATTCATGCTAAAAATCACAAAAACAACTTCATATGCGCAGCTCACTTTACTTCTCTGCGCACTCCTCTATTCAAAAAGCTATTTGCTATAAGAAGAAGAAGCATAAACGCAACAAAAACAACTACTGCATACAAACTCCCTTCCCTTCTACTCTTCATCTACAAACAGTTTCCTCAAGACGAAGTCAAATTTTGCTAAAAATCAGAAATTGATGTTCAACTCATGCCAAAGTGAAAACACATACATTTAAGCATTTTAATATGTATACGAAAAACGCACACAATCTTAATAATGCGCACGCCCTTCCCTCTTTCAACCCATCATCAACAAACGACTTCTTCGCGACGATGACAAAATTTACAAAAATCAGAATTCAAGTTGGTCTGAAGTTGAAGACACATACATTCAAAGAGACCAATGTGTACACGAAAATTACACACATGCGCAAAAACTTGCCTATACTCTTCCCTTGTACCCGCCATCAACAAGCGACTTCTTCGCGACGATCACAAAATCTACAAAAATCAGAATTTTAAGTTGAGTTGAAGTCAATTACAAACGCATTCAAATATCAGTGCATGTATAGGAAAAACCCATACATACACAAAAGCATGTCAACATATTTCCTTTGTACCCCGTCATCCACAAGCAATTCCTTACCTACAATTCGAAATTTGCAAATTTGAAAAAATAAAAAGTGGGAGAAGGATTTGAACCCGCGACTTCTGGTAAAACACGCGCAGGCGTGACCACTACGCCAAAGACCATATTGTAATTTTTAGGAAAATAGTGGAATCTTAAATTACCAACTGAGCAATTGAATAAATCTAGAATAATATTCAAAACACCCATATTAAACTGGACAATATGAAGGGATAAGGAATAAATGTAATTTCAATTGCTACTTCAGCCACATAAATATGTATGTATGTATTTTAATTTTGATGTCAACAAAACATATGCACACTCATATAAAAATGCATAGATTTTTTACTGAACTATTGCATTGATAAATATGAAAATGTACACTGGTTTTGATTGAATTTACAATCTTTTAATCCACGAACAAAACACTTTTTACACTGCACCTTCTATTAAATTAAATATTAATCATATTCACTTTATTGCCAATGTCACTTTTTCAATTTTTCACAATTTACTGTGGATATTTTAGCAAAATTTCGGTTGTTTACATTTTTCACAACTGCATTGAACAATTTTTGCTAATTCTCATACAACTGGGCTTTTGTTTTTGTTTTGATAGACCTTCAAGCGAAAATTTGGTTTCGCTTCATCATATCGCCCCTCTGGACTACGAATGGTGTGAAGAGGACGCGAATTCCTGAAAATGGACCTTCTATTTACGATCTTTCTGAAAAATCCAATTTACGAGACCGTCATGCCGCTTCTTATTCATATACGTTCTTTGCTACAGGCAAAGAACGTATATGAATAAGAAGCGTCAAGACTCATACGTTCTTTGTGCAAATGCGAAAGAGTCGATCCCAGGAACTCGTGTCCTCTTCACATCATTTTTCGTCGACGAATATGAATAGATGGGAAAATGAATTCGCTTTGAATTTTTGCTGTTGGCGGCGATGAAAACAAATTGCAACTTATGAAGGGGCAGAAATGTAGCTACAATTCTAATCATTCATATACGTTCTTTGGCCTTAGTTCAATTATGTAACTTATTTTATCTAATTTAATATAATTTATTTTATTTTGTATCTCTATTTCATTTTATTTTATTTACTTATGAAATTATTTATTATTATTTTTATATTATTTAATGCTATTTCATATTATTTCATTCGACCAGTTTCACTGGAATGTGGTGGCCGCAAATCGACCAGTTCTTCTGTGGTCAAAAAACTCGCTCTCAATTTCGTTTCATTAATGTTCTCTACCCATAACTAGTCGCCGAGAGATGGCTCATGAACAAAATTGCTGGGGCCATGCCTCAGCGCCACCTATTCGTCGAAAAGTAAACGATGTTCTCTGCTTAAAACTGAGTCACAATTGGGATTTTAAGATATTGTGCGAATGCAACTTGAAGATATCGGTTCTTTCATGTTAAGTACTTTGTAATTTAATTAATTAATTATTATAGATTATAACAATTATTATAGATTCTCTGCTTGATCTTCTTCAGTTTCGACCAAAACTTCTTTAATAGACTTTCTCTCAACTTTTCTCTAGAAAACTTTCAGTGCAGATGTTGTTATCGTCCTTACTTCTGAACCACACACAAATTATATATTCCAATGAATACTAATAAGTTTCGGATGACTTCCTTTCCTTTTAATTATGACCCCTGAAACCGTTTTCAGAACCATGATTTGAAGGCATACTTCTGGAATCTCCTGTCCTTTAATTTGGAAGGTGCCGCTGCCCAGACTATATATTGTAGTAAGACTAAAGGCTCTCCAAGATATGCGATGGACCGTACAAGGACGTAAGAAGAAGGGTCCACCGCCGTGCACCGACAGTGATGGATGAACGTCTAGGCACAATTTGCATTAAAGCGAAATTCTTTAACAAATCGCTGATATGGACCCACGTCCCAATGAAGAGAAGGACAAAGTCCCCCAAGACTATGTACAAACTGAACGCAACTGTGAGAGTGTTTGGTGATTTTGATATGTGGGTAGATAACGAGAGTATTTATGGCACAATAGTCGGGAAATTCTGCTTTCACGATGAAATAACCTCAAGTTGGCTGAAACTGGTCAACTTTTGCCGGAACCGAAATATGGTTGTCTGCACTGTGCGTACGATCCGAGGAAATAACATCGGCTCGGATCACTATTTTGTCGCATGCCTTTTTGTGCAGCGAAGAACGCGTGTCATCAAAAACAAGGATGCTTGAGAAGTTGGTCGACATGGCTAATACATGAAATTTCAATTGCGGCGCCCTAGAGATGGTCTTAAGACTGGATGGCAGTGAAAGCCTTAACTTTCTGAAACACTTGGACGAGAAACCCCAATCGACGATAATGGACAAAGTTTTCTATTCTCGACTATGTCGAGATTCGCCGTTCTTCTTTCTCTAGACTGGATAAGAAAGCGAGGACAAGACGACACATCTCCCATCATCAAACAAATAATTATGGCATTTGCGACTCGGCTCCCACGTCATTGTTGACAGTCATAGCTTTGAAGTCGCAGATAACTTCGTCTACTCATCATTCCCGTCATTCTGCTACATAATGCAAGGCAGAGAGAAAGCGGCTATTCTGGCTAAGTCATGTAGTCCAAGTGGATAAGAATACTTGTGCTTTGAAAGTTTTCGATCTACGTTCCCTCGCTGGAAACAGAGGAAGAAGATGACCACTCACTATTTTTACTTGAAGACGTTTGAAATAAGAATTTGTCGGCATCGGACACCTTGTTTTGAGGTTGGTTCGTTAGATGACCTCGATGGCAATAACTGTTCCTAATTGGGTTAACTAATCGATACAACAACAGCGTTGAATTATCCAATTGTTCATATAAAATCGAAAAACACTTTAAGTGAAGATAAACAATTCCCTAAATACGAGTAAACACAAATTTACGTGATTTTATTGTATGTACATATCTATATAATATTTAGAGCTATAAATCCAATTTACAAAACCATTAATTCAGTTCTTATACATATCGCAGAGCACCTTTTCCATTGGCGTATTTCCAATTGTCCTTTGAAAATATATTAATTCGATCTTGTGGGAGTTCACAGTTCGAAGAAGAGGTAGCATAAGAAGCAGACGACCAAATCGTGCGATTTGGGTGAGAAATTGTGTTTTTGTATGTTGAGACAACATCACCTAGAACAAAAAGTATAACATTATTATTATTATATATATATTTATGCATACCAACAAGCAAATAAGCCTAAATACAAATGCATTTGTATGTACATACACGTATATAATTAGTATAATTAAATTTTAATCAATAAGTAAAGATAGTTTTAATTTAAAAAGATTTCACGTAAAAGAAAAGTTACTAAAATTTCATAAACAAAGAAATTATGTCTTGGTATATGGTATAAATATCTCAACCAGCATTAAGAATTTGAAAGAAGCTTTCCCTTAAAAATATTTATACCATTTCCTGCTGGAAGTTCTCATTCATTACATGAAAACATATGAGGCAGAGCGTTCATGGAACATTTTTCGTTTAAAAATGAATTATGGAGCCAAAAAGGCATACCGTCTTTACAACTTTCACCATATTTCATATATATTTTATATATTATACTTTAAATATTAATTTTCATATCTGAAAAAACATTTTTCGATGTGCCATTTCGTGTAGAATGCCAAATGTTTTATTGATGTATTTATGACCCATATTCACATATCTGAACAAATTGGTTGTATGAGGGCTGTATGTTATAGTGTGTCTGAGTCTACGAATTATGAGAAAAAAATGTATCTTTTCTTTACCTTCTCAGAGCATTAACCACTTCAGAAATATCTATGTACCAGGGGTGTTAGTTGAAGTGTGCCGGTTTTACTAGCAGATGTCGCAAGCAATATGTATAAATTTTTATGATTTGGCATATATGTAAATTTTTTCTATTGACATTAACCTACAAAAATACGGAAGTCACATTCCGCCAAAATAATAGCGTCATATTTGTTTACCTCAGTGAATATGTCGAGTTTCGTTCCAAGTAAATCGCATTTGCGGCATTCGTTGCTTTTCTTATTTCATCAAAAGAAAAAAGCAGCTGAAGCTGGTAGAAACTTATGGTGAACATGCTCCAGCGATTAGAACATGTGAGACATGGTTTCGTCAATTTAAAAGTGGAGATTTCGATTTGACAGACAATGAACATCCTGGTGCAGCGGAAAAGTTCGAAGAGGAGGAATTGCATGTTGATCCAACCCAATCGCAACAAAAATTGGCAGAAACACTACATGTGACTCGAGGAGCAATTTGTCAACGTTTAAAAGCCATGAGAAAGATCCAGAAGTATGGAAAATGGGTGCCACACCAGCTGAACGATAGACAAATGGAAATTCGAAAAACCGTTTGTGAAATGCTACTTCAACGATTCGAAAGGAAATCTTTTCTGAATCGTATTGTCACGGGGGACGAAAATGGATTTATTTTGAGAACTCGAAGTGAAAAAAATCATGGCTTTCCCCTGTTGAAGCTGGCCCATCGACTGCAAGGCCAAATCGCTTTGGCCGTAAGACAATCTGTGTTTGATGGGACCAGTGTGGTGTGGTGTACTACGAGTTGTTAAAACCTGGTGAAACGGTGAACACGGATCGCTACCGACAACAAATGATAAATTTAAATCATGCGTTGATCGAAAAACGGTCGGTATGAGCCCGAAGACATGGCAAAGTTATCATGCAACATGACAACGCGCCGTCTCATACCGCTAAACTGGTGAAAGACACATTAAAAACACTTAATTGGGAAATATTATCGCACCCGTCGTATTCTCCAGACCTCCCTCCGTCCGACTATCACCTTTTCGCAACGATGGGACACTCCCTTGCAGAGCAGTGCTTCGCTAATTTTGAAGAAGTCGAAAAATGGCTCGTCGAATGGTTTGCCTCGAAAGAGAAAAAGTTTTTTTGGAATAGTACCCATAATTTGTCTGAGAGATGGGCGAACCGGCAAATTTCAACTAACACCCCTAGTATGTATATAGTATATAAATTTTGTGTGTTTATACGTTTGTTTTCTAGCATTTCAGAAACCCACTCGGCAGATTAATTTGTAAATTTGTAATCTTGTTTCGGTGATTCCCGGAAAGATTTTTGAGAAAAATTATATTGTTCACATAGTATAAAACAGTACAGTATAAACTGAAGGATGGACACGGCTAAACGAACTGAACGGTATAAATAAATCTTCTCCCACTGTGAAGCATATTTGAAAATTAAATACCCATACCCAAAGAAGGCAACTTTTAATGAATCAAGATATGTAAAATTATGATTTTTATTTCTTTAATTGGAACTATAATTTTATTTTTGGAATATATTAAAAAAAAAAGACTTTATTTAAAAGCCATAAAAGCACATTTTCAAAATACAAGTCGTCCAGGTTTTGAGCTTGACTCCCTAGCTATTGGCCTTGCAGTAGTTATTCGTCTAGTTTCGGAGCAGGTAATTTATTGTTGAAGCTTGTGAACTGAATTACGGACTAAACATTTAAATATAAAATTGACTTTATGTTCACCAAACGCTGAGCGCATTACGATAACTTTAGCCGCTTGCGGCATGGGCAAGTATCAGGTTAAGTTTGAAGTACTTATGTAAATACAAGCTGAACTTCAACGGTAATAAAGCGCAAATTAGCTACATACATGTATGCAAAGGGTGGTTTTTTAGACGCGTGGTTTTCAATGAGTCAATACATTTTTGGCTGGATAAGGAAGCGAAGGATATGGGTCTGTTAGTGAACGAGAGCAAGACGAAGTATCTCCTGTCATCATCGCATTCGCGACTTGGCTCCCACGTCACTGTTGACAGTCATAACTTCGAGGTCGTAGATAATATCGTCTATCTTGGAACCAGTATTAACACCAATAACAATGTCAGCCTGGAAATCCAACACAGAATCACTCTTGCGAACAGGTGCTACTTTGGACTGAATAGACAATCGAAAACCAAACTCTACAAGTCGCTCATCATACCTACTATATGGCGCAGAAGCGTGGACGATGACAACATCTGATGAGTCGGCTCTAGGAGTCTTCGAGAGAAAAGTTTTGCAAATGATTTATGGTCCTTTGTGCATTGGCAACGGCGAATATCGCAGACAATGGAACGATCAGCTGTACGAGTTATGCGGCGATATTGACATAGTTCAACGAATCAAGAAGTAGCGGCTACGCTGGCTAGGTCATGTGGTCCGGATGAATACGAATACTCCAGCTTTGAAAGTTTTCGATGCAGTACCAGCCAGTGGAAGCAGAGGAAGAGGAAGACCTCCACGCCGTTGGAAAGACCAGGTAAAGAAGGCGCCAAACAGCAAAAAGAAGAAACGAATGGCGCAATGTTGTTAACTTGGCTATAATCGCATAAGCGGTGTCTACGCCAGTAAAATAAAAGTAAAGTAAAGTAATACATTTTTGGAGTTGGTATTTTCGATAGCTGATACTTGATTTATCCGTTTTGTTTGCCATTTCATAATGAACAGACTTACTCCGGAACAACGTTTGGAAATTTATACAAAACCAAACTTTATCGGCTCGCGCGACGCATCGTGGGCTACGTCCAATATTCGGTCGATATAATCGCCCAGAGTCAGTAATGGACTGGTTTTGCAACACGTTTACAGTGCGCACCGAAAGCGCTATTGTTGCTGTGAATCAAAGTAAGGAAGAAGAAACGAATTAGTCCATACCCCTTTCGTACAAAAATCGAAGCTGTACCCGTCCACTTTATGGAAGATTTTGCAGAAAGATCTGGGCTAGCGGGATTACAAAATTTAGTTCGTAGTATGGGCAGAGGGAAGCGTAGTGGGTCTGTGGTATGGACTCACGACAGTCTTGTACACTTTATTAGAATATTAACACACTTTTGTTTGTTTGTTTTGTAATATATTTTCAATACTTACATGCGCTTGATCTTGAAGATTTTCGATCTGCACGGGATCCTTAAGACCTCGTGTTTCGGGCCGGAATAAAACTATAGCTTTTAAGCAAGCAAATTCTGCTGGATCCACTAAAACAGCCTTATATTTATAAAAAATTTCATGCAGAGTGCGTACACTTGTGGCTACCTGAAAAAATTCTGAGCTTTAATTATATGTATAAATTACATGTTGAGTTAATTAAAATATTAATTACAATAACAAATAGGTAAACAGGTCGTAATTATATATGTGTGTACGTTTTAAATACTTTTGCAGCAACGTGTGCGGGGTTCGAATGCGGTTTCATCATTAAGATCCAAAAATGAAATATATATTTCATGCCAATACATCAGTGAAGAAGAGAGATCAGCAATATGTGCTTGGTTATCATTACTAATATGATACAATAATTTAAAAGTTGTTTCATTCTCTGTTGTTGTTGTTGTAGCGGCTACGTTAACCCCGCTTATGGACAGGTTTAAGATCACTCAAAGTCACCGAGGTCCAGGAAGCGTGCCGTTTCGACGCGATCGGACCAGAGGGAGAGGATGGTTAGATATGTCGGCTTTAGGGGGCATGTGAAGAGATGGTTAGTGTGGTGCTGAGGCTCTCTACATACTGGGCATCCATTGGATATGTTGGGGCCGAGTGTGGATAGGTAGGAGTTTAACCTGTTACAGTATCCAGATCTAAGTTGTGCCAGTGTCACGCGGGTCTCTCGAGGCAACTCGAGCCCGTTGTCAGCGATGGGTGGTGCTTTGTCTCCGAACACGCCATTCACGGGAAGGGAGTCTTTGAAGGTGTTAACTCGACTCCTGGTGAATGCCGTTCAGTGCTTGTCTGTACGCCGTCCTGTCCAGCGGCTGTTGCACTCCCTTTCTGATGTGCCTAGGTGGAGGTTCAGCTTCAATAAGGTGCCTTTTGGGGTGCTCCTTACGGAACTGCTTGCACAGCAAAGCATTGTGCTCCTTAACTCGTAGCATAGAAGCTTCGCTGTGCAACTGATGCTTCGGCGACATCAAGAGGTTTTCTATCTCGTTCGTCTCCGGGGCCCAGATCGGTTCAGTATAGTTTACGACCGGCTGGCCAATTGCTTTATAGGTTGCCAGCAAGGTTTCTTTGCCTTAACCCCAGGTGCTGCCGGCTAGAGCTTTGACTATTTTGTTGCGGCTCTTGAGTTTTGCGGCAATTGCGGTCGTATGCGTAGTGAAGGAGTGCAAGCTGTCGAGTGCGACTCCCAGTATCTTGGGGTTATTTATGGTCGGAATTTTCACGTCATCGACTTTCACATCTAATTCGAGCCTGTATTCCTTCGTCCAGCTGGTGAAGGAGGTAGCCGAGGATTTAGTCGGCTGTATCTTTAGCTGTCTTGCAGTGAAGAAGTGGGACAGGTCGGCGAGATAGCAGTTGACCTTCGAACAAAGGTCATCAATATACTAGCCAGACGCCATTATCGTGCAATGATCGGCATACAAAGACAGCTTGAGTAGTGGGACTACCCTGCCCGTTTTTCAGACGTCAGGTATCATTAGGGTGGTCAAAGACAAATTGAGGACCTTGGTGGCGCTCAAACCACTTGGTGTATTTTATGAAGTTCAGGAGATTATTGGTGTTTTACAGATGCAAGAGCTGAAGGCAATCGCAAAAAATGTTTTCCAGTAAGCGATAACTGACCGCACTGAGAGCTGGTCAATGGCAGGAGTAAACTTCCACCGATTCATCTTCAACTACATATGTCACTGCAGAGAAACAGTCCAACCTTGTACTGTGAGCGCCCACAATACAGTGGCCGGTTTGCTACGCTTATGGAAGTCCTGTTTATAAGAAGTAAAGACTTAGTTCTATTCTATTCGATCTTCCACATTTATCTGGTCACAGAATGTGCAAAAACGCTTAGTGTCAAAAACTTCCAAGTGAAACTACCTTATAGAATTTTTGTATCATGATTTCTAACGCCTAATTCAAATACAGTTATATTTTGAGGGATTTAGCCAAGAAATTTTAAGTATTATTTAATTTTTCTAATTGCGTTCCCATCGCCAGGGAATGCCAACCCCTCTGAGTGTATTGCTGACATGAAATAAAAGTTTCTGTTCCGGAGGCGTATTAGAATAAACTTTAGGTCTCTCCATTTCGTAGAAAAGCACCAGGACGCACACCACAAACTGGAGGAGAAGCTCGGCCCAAAATCGCTTCAGCGATTACAATTATACATACATATACCTATATAAAATTTAAACAATTCATCCAAAATTTTATATATTTTTATAAAAAATTCTGTAGAATATTCTGTAGCATATTTAGTAGTAGAAAAGAGGAGGATTAATTTAGTTGGCAAATGGAAGCGAATGAAATTAAGAATTTTGTTTGTTAAAGGAATGAAATTAAAATTTCGAAATATTTTAACGAATGCACAGTAAAATGCCAAAATATGAAATACAATATAAAAACACCTTTGAGAATTGATGCGTTTTGACTTATACTGGCAAAACTGATTAAGGAAAAATAGGCAGTTTCCTTAATCAGTTTTTACGACTGATATGTTTATTTTTTAACTGATATCATATTTTATTTTTAATTTACGTTTAACTGTGTCGGTATTGAATAATCAGTATAAAATTAGCACACATTTTTGGAAAATGAAAACATATCTGTACATTCACAATAGAAAACTTTCAGCAGTGAGTGATAGATCAGTGCCTGGGGCAACTGCCAGTACTAACTACTAATCATACTTACTTCTTCTTTGGAGACACAATTATCACTATCTGGAGTACTTTCATAATTGTTACAATGTTCCGAAACTGAAAATAAAGTACATCCGGTTGGGTCTAAAGGAATACACCATTGAATTGCGTTGAGTAAGAACAGGTCCGACCATGACTCCTCTAATAAAATAACCTAAAATGAAAATTGAGGAAAAATATGTAGAAAATAGAAATATGGTAGTTATTTAATTAGTACACACATATGTAGAAGTACTGTTCTTTTGTATAGGAATCTCTAGCATGTACATATGTACGTATGCATATATTATATTTGAGGCCTGCTAAGGGCTGTCTTATCAATAATTGCGCATTTTAACGATCTCATTTCCTGATCCATAAAATACCTGTGGTGTAATGGGAAGTCATTATGCTTTTGGGTATGTAAATAGAATTGCAGGGCTATGCGCCAAATCATTCTCCTGGGCACACCCCACGTAACCAACTAGTCACGGCTAAAAGCCTTGCAAGCTTCCTCTCTTGGAGCCTTGAGTCACGGCTAAACGAGAGTAAGCTGTAGTGAATCAACTCTAACACTTTCGGTTTAAGGTTTCAATAAGGTCTAATTGCTGCGTTTGTTCACCAACGACGATGCTGCGAGGTGGCGTCGGTTTTGCTATATAAATGCGTGTAAAATATAAACCTACCCGCCTAACGACTTTGCGCACTTGGATTGTGACCCGCCGCGTAGAAACCAACTCCAATGAAAACGCTAACAACGCCTCGGATAGGGACTCCACTTTAGATGACGACCGAGATATAAAGGAGCACAAATTTGGTGTCGGATGAGAAAAACGGCGTGATCAAGGATGACTTTTATATACACACGAAGTGTATTTATGGGCTTCGCCATTACCCAAGATATGGTTGCCTATGACGGCAGCGTGGTTAGAATTGCATACTGCCATACGGAAGGCCAGGGTTCGACACCTGGTTTGACCAACATTCAAAAGTTATAGCCAATTAAGTTAAATTTTCTAATTGCAGTCGCTTTTCGGTAGTGAATGTCAAAAGCTATTCATAAAAAATCATCAGCCGTTCGGAAGTTCGAAAAGATGTAATTAGAATAGGCAACCAAACGACATAAAATCCCGGAATTCGTCATAAGGGTACTGTAGGGTGACATTTCAAGTTCATACGAACAGCGAAACACTAAACTATAGAATCTCCGCAAGTTCAAAAGTGTAGCTGGTTCAATGGGGTTTGCGAAGCTGGACGACAGGGATAATGCTCGAAAATTCCTACGGTAGGTTTCAAGTTCGGAACATACTCTTCTAAGTACCAGGGAGGTAATCCGGTGACTGATGCCCAGGGCATATTGAGTTTAGCAAGTAGCACGTGCTGTATGGTAATGAAAATGAGACATCAAGAGGTAACCAACTCCATTTCCTAATTTTTTCCATTGCCCGGCAAAGTTCGAATAGTAATTGCCCGCCTGACTAACTACAAAGTGGCTATTCAAATATGACGGGGAAGAAGTTTTAAGCTTAGTGTCTTTGCAGAATTTGGTTAGACGAAAGCATGTCCGACGATTGGAACCTAAGTGTGCTTTGCACTAGCCACACGATCTGCGCCAATCACCGAGGGATAACCGTCCTTAATATCATATATAAGATCCTTTCTTGATCTGGAAGATCTACAATTGACGAGATATTCACCATGTCCCAAAACTTGAAAAAAACCCATGAAAAGACGATCTGCACACACTCACTCTTCGTCGATTTTAAAGCCCCTCTTTGTCACTATGTTTGAATTTGGTATCCCCGAAAAAAAAAACTTTTCACATTCAAAGCTGCATTTTCAAGGTTCACAAACGTTAACTAGCAACTGAGAACTGGGTTGTTGTGATTGATGCGAAAAAGGATGGAAGGGAAACATACTAAATAAATCCGTCATGATTTTTTAAATTCTTACACAAAAGCAAAATCAAAATGCACAATGATTATTTTATATATTCTCTTGATTTCATCTTCATGAATTTGAATTGATTCCATTAAATGCTTGTATACATTACCGTTATTAAATACGTCAGAAAATACACAAAATTAAAATATTATAAAAATAGAACCTAAATAGCATAGGTATGTTAGAGGGGAACATGAAATCAATAGACTTACTTTACCCAATAGAGACTCAACAATCAATAATAAAATGAAATACACAAATGTCTAATTACCTGATCTCTGAAAGATAGACTTGCGAAACTTGGTAAATTCTTCGCCCACTTCACTGCCATGAATAGGAGGCGGGCACTGGTTTCGTAAACGGTTTCATGTGGTTGAACGTACAAGTTTTGAGGAACAAATGTCGGTATCGTAAAATGACAATCCAATTTCTCGTTACGAAGTGGCTCTTCATCATTGGTAACGTCGATGGAGTCATCTTTAAGATAAAAAAAACAGAAACATACAAAAAAATTACTTCAAACCTCAGACATTGAACACTTATGATGTGTAATAAAATTTTGAACCAATAAATAAATGTTTAAAGGCGATATTTTGCGGATAAAAAATTTTGCTCGCCGTACTGAAGTGTTGTAAGGTGGACTAAGTGTTCAAAGCCTGATTTACATACATATGTATGTGTATAGAAATTTATAAGTGTATGTATATATCGTACTCCAATGTGTTTATTGATTAATAACAATATGAAGCAAGAAAGGAAATATTCCATTGTTTGACACAGTGATGATGTTTTCCATATGAAATTCCTCGGGTACGTGATACAAAAATAGGTAGAGGCATTCGTTGTTGTTGCTCAACGTATGTTACTAAATAAAATTATGACTTGACCTAAAAATTTTACTACTACGAGACAAAAAAAAATAATAAAATATTCGAATAGAAATGATGAAAAATCAGCTTTAAATAAAAAGTGAAAAAAATGTACATATTTACATATGTATTTTCTTAAAATCTTATTCAATAATTATTTGCCACAAAATGGGACACACAATTTCCATTTGACAAAGATTACCATTATTTTCCGTACAATTTTGAAATTGGTAGAGCAGTATATGATTTTAATTTAAATTGAACATGTACCAGGGGTGTTAGCTGAAATTTGCCGGTTTTTTTTTGATAAAGAAAATACTTAATTTTCAGAGGAATCTCAAAATTTTTTTATTCAAAGTATTAACTATTGGTTTCTACACATTTCGCCCATCTCTCAGGCAAATTATGGATACCATTCCAAAAAATTTTTCTCTTTCGAGGCAAGCCATTCGACGAGCCATTTTTCGACTTCTTCAAAATTAGCGATGCACTGCTCTGCAAGGGAGTGCACCTTCGATGCGAAAAGGCGATAGTCGGACGGGGCGAGGTCTGGAGAGTACGGCGAGTGCGATAATATTTCCCAATTAAGTGTTTTTAATGTGTCTTTCATTAGTTTAGCGGTATGAGACGGCGCGTTGTCATGTTGCAAGATAACTTTGCCATGTCTTCGGGCTCATTCCGACCGTTTTTCGATCAACGCGTGATTTAAATTTATCATTTGTTGTCGGTAGCGACCCGTGTTCACCGTTTCACCAGGTTTTAACACTGGTCCCACCAAACACAGAGCATTGTCTTACGACCAAAGCGATTTGGCCTTGCAGTCGATGGGTCAGCTTCACCAGGGGAAAGCCATGATTTTTGTCGCTTCGGGTTCTCTAAATAAATCTATTTATCGTCCCCTGTGACAATTCGATGCAGAAAAGATTTCCTTTCGAATCGTTGAAGCAGCATTTCACATTCGGTTTTTCGATTTTCCATTTGTCTATCGTTCAGCTGGTGTGGCACCCAGTTTCAATACTTCTGGATCTTTCCCATGGCTTTTAAACGTTGGCAAATTGCTTCTCGAGTCACATGTAGTGTTTCTGCCAATTTTTGTTGCGATTGGGTTGGATCAACATGCAATTTCTCGTTTTCGAACTTTTTCGCTGCACCAGGAAGTTCATTGTCTGTCAAATCGAAATCTCCACTTTTAAATTGACGAAACCATGTCTCACATGTTCTAATCACTGGAGCATGTTCACCATAAGTTTCTACCAGCAACCGGTGAGCTTCAGCTGCTTTTTTCTTTTGATGAAATAAGAAAAGCAACGAATGCGGCAAATGCGATTTACTTGGAACGAAACTCGACATATTCACTGAGGTAAACAAATATGACGCTATTATTTTGGCGGAATGTGACTTGCGCATTTTTGTAGGTTAATGTCAATAGAAAAAAATTACATATATGCCAAATCATAGAAATTTATACATATTGCTAGCGACATCTACTAGTAAAACCGGCACACTTCAACAAAGACACCTGGTAAATGCAATACGGCAGGCTTCCCGACGCGTGGTGCATCTTTGACATCGAAATTACCAGAACGGAAACTAGCAAGCCACTTTTGTGCTACACGTTCGTTTACAGTATCGGACCCATAAACTAAATTAATTTTTTCAGCCGCTTTGGCTGCTTTTTCGCCTTGATCGAAAAAAAATTGTAAAATATAGCGAATTTTCTATTTGCTGGTGTCCATCTTTGACGAGCGCTCACAACGTACTGAGTCAATCAATTGAAAAACTGTCAAAGACGTTTTCTGCGCCGTATAGTATGACATGATGCGAAAAGTAACACTAGTACTATGAACAATAACGCCATATCTTAGAAAAGCCGAACGAACTTCTTACTTGACCTAATATTATTCCCAGTATGGTATTGATTAAATTAAATTTTCTAATTGCGGTCGCCCCTCGACCGGACATGAAATAAAGCTCCTCGTAAAAAAACCGTCAGCCGTTCGGAGGCGGCTTAGTATAAACTGTAGGTCCCTCCATTTGTTGGAAAAATATCAAGACACAAAACCACAAATTGGAGGAGGAGCTCGGCCGAAAATCGCTTCAGCGGTTACAAAGCGCCAATTATATATATATATATGGTATTGATCTCGCTACGACTTTGTATGTGCACACATACGTGTATGTATGTGTGTTCAAAGTTTGGCGTTTAAAGCGGTTAAGTTATTTTGTATCAGATGGACATTAATACCGCGAAGAAAGCCAAACGCCACTTCTAGCATCTGACATGCGCTTAACCCCAAAACCGTTAAACACACAAGCATAGCTTGCAGCCGCTATGGATGTAAATGCTCCGTCAAACTCAAAACAACATATAGCCGCAGTATACTAACATCATATCGATTTTTATCTTTTCAAAAATTAATCTAGTCAAAAAGCTACCAATGTACTAAATAAAACCATTGAAATGCCTATTTCACTGTATTTTCTCGAAAATCGCCACCCAAAAGCAATGCATACGTGTAGACAAATAGCGATTCTCTAATGACACCAACACAAACTTGAACATAGTAGCAGCGGAAAAATAAAAAGTGCAACATCTCTTTGCACGCTTTCTGTAAGACGAATACGGAACTTGGTGAGATAGCCAAAAAGAAAAGAAAGAAAGAGTCCACAGTGCAGACTGGTAATGATTGGGGATTAAGGGGAACTCCCCTGATATTGGGCAAAAATCAGGCAAAATTTGTATTTTTTTGTGGGAAAATGAAAAGTCAAAACAAATAGTCGAAATTCAAAATGACGACTACAAAATGGCGCTTTCCGTCGGCCTCTGCGCGAAAAACTTGGCCCAACAACTTCAAGCCTACATCCTCTTGTAGTAGACTGAAATAGAAAAACTTTGTCATTACTTGAAGATAATGAAAATTTCAATTTTAAAGATAAATTTATTGCATAATACTCCTTGCAATTATAAAGTTAAATTTTTTTACTCCTTTTTTTCACTTCAATTACGTTAAAAATATATAATTAATTAATTATTAACGCTAATCTTAGGCTCAAGACGTATAAAAAACTATACATCGGACGGAGGCTTGAAGTTATGGTAGATCGGAATACATGGTTTCGAGAAAACCGCGTTCAAAGTTTTTTGAAAGTCTCGCAGCGTGCGTGAGACAGGTGTGTTCGAGAAGCTGCCATTTGAAAAATATTCATGGTATTGCAAAATCCCTTTAAACACATACTCTACAAAAATATGGCTTTCATTTTGTGCATAAAAAAATCGATTTAGTGATCCAAAATTAGGAGAGGGTCTCCTTTATATGATAATTGCAATCAGAGCATTCTGAAAAGAATAAATAATAATAAAATGCTGAATATTGTGAGCTCCACTAAGGATGGTCATAACATGACCTTCAAAAGAAACAGATTGTGCCCCGCTATCTGACCGGGAATCTATAATACGTTCAAAGAGCGCTGCTCATCAATGCCAAACCTCTACCAATCTGCTTGGGGACTCTAATTTTTTAGTACATATCGAACTTACCATAAATTATAACAAATAACAATAACAATATAACAAATTTCCAAATTGTTTCTCTTAAAGAGTTAATATACTCCTAGGTATATCCAACAAAATATTTAAATAAAGGGCGCAAAATGCCTGTTTGACAAAAAGAAAAAATGAAGCTTCAGTTGACTCAAATGAGGTAAAAAGAGCTTTAGAAGAGGAAGACTTTAATTTTTGGGTGATCATAAATATAATCAACTGAAACAACTGAAGGATCCCAGTACCTTTAAATAAACACGGCTTGTCTTCTCAGCGGCCAAAACAGAATGAGCGAACCAAAATGGTGATCACGAAGAGTCTAAAGCTGCATCTACCCATCTTACATCCTTGCCATCCATACCAACCTATAATGAAAGCGCCATGTAAATAAAAAGTTGTCACCGCTTGCCGAAGTTGTCCTGCAAAAACCAGCGGCGATTTGATTTTCTCCGTAAAACCGGTTTAGCTCATTGCTCGCTGTTATTCAATGTTACCAGTATAGTCTTTTTTTAAGTAATGTTAAAAAATCGAAGAAAATTCGTAGTTTCTTTCAAAAGAAATGAAAACTAAATTCGCAACTAATTATTTATTACCATATACATACGTAGAACATGGGTGGTTAAATTGTAAGGGCCGATGTTGAATGTGAACCACACCTAAACGCCAAGTTTTTTTCCGAATTTAATTTGACATTTCTCTATTTCAGACTTACTCAATTTGAACCATGGAGAGATACACAATCCAACAACGTGTTAAAGTTATCCAGACTTATTATGAAAATTTTCGTGGACGATATGTGGTTTCAGCAGGACGGTGCCACTTGCCACACAGCTAACGAAACAATGGCTCTTTTGCGCAACAAATTCAATGGCCGTGTTATCTCACGTAATGGCGATGTCAATTGGCCCCCAAGATCATGTGATTTGACACCGTTGGACTTTTTTCTCTGGGGTTATTTGAAAGAAAAGGTGTACGTCGATAAGCTAGCAACAATTCAAGAGCTAAAGGATGAGATAATTCGGCACATTAACGGCATAGAAACTCCATTATGCCTCAGCGTCATCGAAAATTTGGACCATCGTATGGAGGTGTGTCGCCGAGGTCGCGGCGCTCATTTGGCCGATATTTTGTTACATACATAATTGAGTAATACCAATATATCATAATAAAATAAAATTTCAATAATTTCCTAAATAGTTTGTGTTTTATTCAAAATCAACATCGGCCCTTGAAAATTTAACCACCCATTATATTTGATTGGCGTTTATATTCGAACATATAAATTATGAAATTTGTTGACGAAATTTATAAATTTATTTAAAAGTATGGAAACACACTGGCAGCTGGCAACATTTCACGTCGATAACTCGTGTATGCATATCGCTCTTCCAGTCGGGTGTTATGTATGGAAGGTATATAAGATGGGTAGTTGCAGCATAAGGTCTTTATGCTACTTGGTTTTCTATATAGTTATTGGACCAGCACCCTTCAGTAGCTCTGTCGACATTTGGCAGCTTGAAAGACTTTCTTATTTCTGGTTGGGCGCAGCAAACGGCAGCCCCACTCGAGTCATAAACAATCTGTTTTCAGCCACTCACTAGGCTTGGCGGCGGTATTATGGCTATGAAAATGGTGCACAAAATTTAATGAAAATAAATACATACATAGTGCGATATATACTTAGCCATAAAGTCAAATTCCCTTACCATCATTATCATTATCGTGAACAGAACTGTTTGAACTGATTGATGAAACACTGCCTCCGACGGGATTTTTCTCTAAAACTGAAACAATTAAAATTTCAATTTAAAATTCAACATGTTATAATTTTATTTTGTTTTAAAATCGTTCAACCAACACGAATGAAAATAATTTGAATAGCATTTTCCAATAAAACATAAACTTAAAGAGATCTATTCAGATTATTTATTTCTGTTAAGTTATTAATATAATGTTGGTTAAATTCATAAATTATATTGGAAAAATTATCGACTAATAAAAACTAACTTCACTATACATAACCTTACTTTTTCGGAAATTAAAGGTAGCAGAAAATTACGTAACTCTTGTATACCATGAAATCTTCTTGTTATCATCTGAAGGTTTCTGAGGGTGTCTCCTTTTTCTTAGCGTCCATTATAAATATAAATTATAAATAAATCATAAAGATAGCATGAACCCACGTGTCGATAAGTGACCAAAGAGAGAGCGACGGTATTTAATAATCTCAGCTGAGAGAAATGCCTACATACATACATATGTAGGTATGTCCCCATTTTTTAACGAAATATCGACAACGATGGCAATATACGAAACTTTTCAATTCATGTGGTCGCTTTGAAAATAAAATTTTTTTCAAAAAGATCCACTGCGACGGATTTTTTTTTTGTATTCTTGGAGAAATTTTGTGCCTTTTCGTATAAATTATTAAACTCTTGTTACACTTTTACTCGTTAACCTTTTGATTTTTCGAATGTTTTCCTTTTTAACTTTATTTCTCCCAGTAAACGTGATCGTTAAAATTCTTACTAAAAATTGTCAAAATTGCATTTAAATCGGAGTCCGGGATTTCAATCTCCCTTCCCGCCTTCACACTTCCTAGTTGGCAAAAGCATTTTTCTGAAGTTGTCATGTCGTCGTCACCGTCGGAATCAAAGTGCAAATTTGTCACTTAATTACAAACCAGCGCATTTTCGTAACTGGACGCCGAAATATCAGTGACCCTGATAATTTTATTCTTTACCTTATAACATAAATACATATTATATAAGAATATACATATACATCTATATATATATGTATGTAAGTTGTAATTACCTGTGTCAGATATAGGAGAGCTGGGATCTATAGAATTTGTACTGCTTGAGTTTGTAGACCCCGATACCGCTCCGCTTGAAAGATCCATTGAGACCGTATAAGGATTTTCTTTGGAAAAGTGCAGGTTATTGTTAAATACAGAAAAGCTGCCCGCGTGCGGTACATTTGAGGAGAGCTGAATGGCCTTTGATATATGATTAGGATGTAATCGACGATTTGCCGGAAGACTCGAAATAGCTAAAAGCACAGGAAATATTTAAAACGTATTTCAAGATTTTCACTTTGGTAAAAGAAATTACAAGGCGGTGGTAGTAGCCCAGGTCCATAACATGGTGGAGACAATAAAACGGGTGGTCTGAAATGTAATGAAAAAATTTAAAACAATATAATTGATATATACATATGTAAGTGGAGTTTGTGCTTAATTGAGTCTGTGGATGAATGAATATCTTACCCAAAAACTCCTACAGCTACAGCCGCTTCACGCAACGCTCGACCATGCTCCATCTCCCGCAGCGTCTCAGGGCGAATAGTGGCTGTGTTTCGCGGCTGTCGTTCATTTTGCACCGCTGTAATTGGAAAATAAATGAAATCGGAATGTGTTAACCGCACACAATACTTTTAACGACATGTCATCGAAATTTCAAGTGAACACACCCCGTATGCAAGGCACGTAGAAACAAATCTTCTTCAGAACTAAATGCATAACTACCATATATCCTTATGTACACGTATGTATGGTATGTATGTGTGCATTTCGCTACATTTAGATTAAGCCTTCAAGGTGAAAATATATATTTACTCCACTCTCACATATTATGCATACTCGTATGTATTTTATGGACTGAAACATTTGAAAGTGTCTAAATAGGCATGCTGATTTTGCACGAGCTTGCTTGGGAAGGTGTGTAATTGTTTTGGGGTCACGTGCCAGCACCACTGGCTATTTAAATATGTGTACATTTACCTATGCGCATAAAATATGTAATACATAAAATTTATATACATACATATGTACATAAATAAAAATAAAAACATATTCATAGATATGTATGCATGTACTCATACAAAAGAATTGAATATAATAAAGCATATAAAATGACAAAATAGGTAATAAAATTTATTAAAATCGTTTCAAATATAGTAAAAACAAAATGTAAGGAACAATTAATTGAAATTTCTTTTCGAAATAGAAACAAATTCATTATGAAAAAATAAACAGTTGAAGTAAGTAGAGTAGAAAGAGACTTTGACACTGCCTGTTGTATTTTCGAATTTGAAGAGAAAGGGGAGGAAAAAACACAAATCGGGAATTTCAGGGGGATTATATACATAAATATTGCAATTAAAAAATTAATTTTTAAAAAATTATTTAAGATGTGCGTCTTGATGTTTTCCCAACCAATGACATCTGACAAATTTTTATGAGAAGCTTTATTCATATCAGAAACACAATTGAAATGCGTGACTTTCCCCGCCGAATGAGTGTTGGTCTGGCCAGAACTAAAACCCAGTGACAGTCTGGACTGCCCTGAATCCGAGATCCAACACGGAAGGTGGCGGTTATACTTGCCTCTTACACTTCTTGATGCATAAATAAGGCTTGGAAGAATCAAAGCTGGTGGAATGAGTATTAAAATCTTTGCTCAAACATTGGTTGTGCATGAACACAATAAAAGGGGTCTATATGATTTTAAAGGGATGATAACACCTCTTATCAATTCAGTTTAAAATAATCTTTAAACATCGCTACTATGCGGGAAGGCAGATTAATGAACCATAAACGACTTTTATAAAGAGGAAGAATCTTATTCACATTCTAGTGTTAGCTGCTTAACACGATTAGTAAGAATTGCATTTATACAAATTGGGTATAATTTTGGGAGTGTATGGGTCATTAAAGTCCTTAACCCAACATTTAATGAAAGCTGAGAGTTTCTTTGCCTTATTAACACAAAAATTTATATTATTCTTAAAATCTAACTTAAGGTCCATTGTTTCAATATAAAACGGTTTTTATAGTACATTTACAGTGTGCTAGTGTGGATCGCATGTTTTTGTCATAACCACTAATTAATATTATCCTATACTTTCTCTTGGTTATATTTTCCACTGATATTTTTTACGTGTGCAAAATATTTTCACACATTGCACCAAGGAGCTGTGCGAAGATACATTTTTCAAAAATGTACATAAATCCAATATTTGAAATTACCCCTTTGCGTATAGACACGGCACTGGTCAATTATGAACTAAGAATAAATATATTTATTGTTAGTTTTTATTATAAAAATTTACAATGCATTATAATCAAAAACTTCCTTTATATAATGCCACAGCATAATTTTTCAAAAAAAAAAAAAAAAAAAAAAAAACAATTAATGTATTTTAGTTTGTAATGGAATGTCAATTTAACAATAATTGAAAAATCTGTAGTGACTAATGATGAAAAACTTTAATTTCACCCTTTTTTCTAAGATTTTTATTTAAATTTGGGAATATACTTCTGTAAAAGAAACATTTCTTGCTAAGGCAGCGTATGGGAGAGAGACAATTGTTTACCTACTTCACCTGGTTATTATCATCGTAGAGGCTTACAAGTATGGAATCTTGTGGAATCTGTCAACTTGCATTTGCTTGTCAATCTCGGGGTTTGCCTGTCTAATATATAAAATATTATAATGGCTGCGGCCAATTTGACAGGCAAACTAGATGATGCGGACATCGTTGGAACGAAAGATTTTCAGAATAAATAAGCAGATAATGAAAGAAGCAACGAAAAAGGAAATGTCGTACCAAAAAGGAGGGTAAAGAATCTGTTAGGGAATCATGATGGAATGAGGGAAATTTAAAAACGAAATGTAGAAGAAATGGAAATAATGAAAATGATTTAGAAATCAGGTGATCTCAGCTGTTTTTCAATGTAAACAAACAAAATGGCGCTTTCCATACTTGTAAACCTCTACGATGGTTATTATTACAAATTATGCTTAGCAAATAAAAAATGGAAAATTTTTAATGTTGGTGTAATATTACAACTCTTATTTAGACATTCTCCTGTATTTTCAATAATTTTTATTACTATTAATGGAACGTAAAACACATATGGATTAATTTGACAGAGAGGCGTCGGAATAAGGATAGATAAAATAAGATATAAAATGGAAATGATACAAAAATCTCATAAAGTATTTCTTTTATAAAACATATCGCACTAAAAGTGTCATCCCTAATTAATAAAGATGTTTTTAAAATAATTTTAATCCAAACATTGAACATTATTTTAATTTCTAAAACAATCAAAATTCGGCCAACACGGTACTGTAAATTATATTATATAATATGAGTGATATTGATATTTTTACTAACCATCCTTATTCATTCCCATTTGAAGGCACTTTTTAAGGCGGCAAGCCTGACATTGATTCCGATGCGCTTTATCAACAATACATCGGCCTGTTCCGGCTTGGCATCTGAAATATTATTATTTGAAATTTTTAGTTATCAATAATTAAGTTAAGCTTTTCTCTTCTAAAATAGATATGTATGTTTGCTTAGTCTAATGCAATCGTGGTTAATTCATGTTAAACAATAAAAAGTTTACCCGGAGTTGGTTTTTTCTTCTTGCAATATGCGGGAAATAAAAACATAAGCCGAAGGCCCTGGCAGCCAGTGCTTTAGTTTGTAAGTGGAATAATTATTAATAATTGTTTCTCTTTTAAATAAATAAATAAATAAAAAAAGGTACATAGGTATATGTTTGGAAATAGGATATTTTGTTTATCGTAACATATCTTTCCAAGTGTTCTGTTGTTGTGCCATTGCCGTGCAATTCATACCCGATAACATGATACAAAAATTCTATAAGGTAAAATAGTTTCACTTCGAAATTTTTGACACTAAACGTGTTTGCTCAAAAATTTTTTGATCTTGCCACTTATAAAATATTAAAATTGGAGAGTTTTTAATTATTTTTTTAAGCAGATGCTATAATATTGAATACACGTATATAAGGATCTATTAAAATATTTGTTTCAGAGAGTGAAACCACGAGCAACTGATCGAGGTGAACAGAACTAAGTATCCAGCGTATTAACCGGACACTGTGTTCTGGGGACTCATTGAAGGATGTGCTGTTTCTCAGACAACTTTTCTGCCACTGCCCAACTTTCAGTGCTTTCCGTTATCGATTTCTTGAAAATTACTTCTTCGATTTTTTAGCAGAGCTTGCATCTCTGGGCATCACTAATCTCCAGAACTTCGTAAAATGCACCAAGTGTTTTGAGCATCTGGAAAAGAGAGAAGAATCTTCTTCACAGAACCAACATAGGTATCATCACGAGATCAGAGTACCGTGATCGTGTAACCAGTTTAACTAACTAATGGGATCTTATCCATAAAAACATAAACTTTGTTGTTATCAATTCTACTATATATTCATACACAATTTGGGTATTTCTAAAGAATCTTTCACGAATCAATTAGACGGTCTAATT
This sequence comes from Ceratitis rosa, assembly GCA_037013455.1. Taxonomy (NCBI): domain Eukaryota; kingdom Metazoa; phylum Arthropoda; class Insecta; order Diptera; family Tephritidae; genus Ceratitis; species Ceratitis rosa. Next base: position 18,119,082 of record JAWMAG010000005.1, read on the forward strand.
GGAACAAAAATTAGTTATAAACAACAATAACACGCCATTCATCCGCCTCATCGGTTGCCCTTAACATCAGTATCTTTTCATTGGATTTTTTAGCCAGCCCAGTCGGTTAGATTCCAAAGCTCTTCGTACTCACGCATTTTGGGCTCTTTCTTTTTTTGTCTGCAGATACGCCTTTGCTTCCCTCTTCAGCTCTCGGTATCTATCCCAACCCGAACGTGTTGTGGTCGATCGCAGTTACGAGGTAGGCAGTCTGTTTTTCCTCCACTGCAGTTCGACATTCCTCACGTTCTTCGCTACACAAAAGATAGTCATCCGAGTTGATGTTAGGACCTTGGAAAGTACGCGCTTCTAGAACACTAGAGACATGTCGTCGGTCTATCACAGCATGATCGATAAAGTTGTGAATGTTTCGATTTGGAGACTGCCAGGCAACTTGGGGATTTTTCGGTCCACGGTGAAGTCGATCAGCCCAACTTTTTAGAGGTTCCACGCTCATAAGTATTCTCGAGGCGCTTACACAAAGCGTCCTTGGGCACATCGTCCTGCTCTTCCGTCGTGGCATGGGCGCAAATTATCGATGTTCTGAAAAATTTCTAGTTGATGCGGATTGTGGCGAGGCGTTCATCCACCGAAATGAATGCCAATACTCACGATGGAATCACTCTTTTACCACAAATTTGCACTCATTTATATGGCGCTGTAACCGACCCCGGTGCCACCAACATCCAGAAATTATGGAAAACTAATTTTAATAAAAAACTTTCGGTCGTCCCTCGGCAGGAAATGTCCACCCCTCCGAATGTATTTCTGACATGAAATAAAGAACTTCTCATAAAAAAACCATCAGCCGTTTTGAGGCGGCTTAATATAAACCATTTGTTGGAAAAACATCAAGGCGCAAAACCAAAAATTGGAGGAGGACCTCAGCCGAAAGTAGCTTCAGCGGTGACAAAGCGCCAATTATATATAAATGTCGGCTGTAGTAAATATCACAAGGACCTAGTCGTTTCCGTCCTTGCCCCATCCATCAAACTTCTTGGATGGCGACGATGTCGGTCTTTAATCTTTCGAAGATATGAACCAGCCAGGCAGCGGCACCTTTCCAATTAAGGGACCGAACATACCAAGTGCATTCCCTCAAATTGTGATCCTTAAAAAATTTACTGGGTCGTCACCAAAAGGAGGGTTTCTCATTCAATCCCGCTTGGGATTCGTCTTCTAACTTTAGCTCGCCTCCAAACGGATATTTGTTGAATACCCAGAGGATAATTGGTCTAAGACCGAAATTCGTGAGCTGCTTGAACTATAGGAAAAATAATCGTTCTCAGGTAAATGGCGATCAAAAACTTTCCTCACTTACGTCAACTTCTACATATGTACCCATCCTCCCGCTGATACACAGAAACGCACAAATTATTGTTTACTAGCTTTTCACCAAAGTGGATTGAATTCGAAACTAAAAAGTATGTTCGAATGTAATTCTTCGTAGATACACTGTCGTAAAATCCCCAGTGATATGCTGAGGTCGAGTATATGGTCGCATTGTTTGGCAGATCGTTCATTGTAGGTTACTCTATCATCCTCGTGGAGTATACATATAATGCAGGGTACTACTGTCAATGCGAACCAATTTGATATATGGAAGCACCCAAACAGTCGCGGTACACCGGAGAGTACCGAATGACCCAGCTCTACAGTACCAAAGCAATTTTTAAACAGAGCGACTCCCTAATGTGTGATTTCTTTTAAACTTGGTAATGGTAAAATAATAAGAGCTGCAAAGCTAAATTATCAAGGTACAGTCTTTTCCAATTGTGTAAAATTGATGGTGTGTGCCGATGATATTGATAGCATAGGTCTCAAAAACCATGCCCGTCAAAGAAGCGAAAGAGTCTGCTAATGAACGATGACTAGACGAAATATCTCCTGTCATCAAATAAATAGTCAGCGTATTCACGACTTGGTCCCCCGTCATTATTGACAAGTCCGCTATCATCGAACAAAGATCAAATTCTACGAGTCCATCATTCGCTGTGTACCCGCTGGAACAAGGAAGAGGAATTGGTCCCAATGAGAGATACCAACCGAACTCACATACCCTTCACCTGCGATATTTAACGTTGCCGCTCTATCTCTGTTCCCATCGCGAATTACAAAAATGGCTGGTGACCGAGATAACAAAATTGAATTGTGGCCAACTAAACTATGAAAATCGAAAACTAAGCAATACATATGTAGGTATGTATGTACATATAAAAATAAAGCGAACCTTGCCCTTATAATATGAAAATTAATTTTTTTAATGTTGTTATGATTTATATTTTCCTTTAGTCATCGCAAATGTCAACTCACTTTATCCATCCCTAGAGATTGATATGGAGCTTAACATGAATACACTTAACCAAATGTGACCAAATAACATAGTGTACTCGTATGCGACCAAAGCGTTTCAAGTCATTTGAAGGGGATGAAGGTAAGCATAACGCTCAGAAGCCTTGGATTATCGGAATGCATTGAGTAAATGTACCCATGTACATACATATATACATACTCGTACATTGCTTGTGTAAATGTATGAATAACAGTATTTTGCTGAAAAAGTATGTGAAGGTAATTTTTTTCCTCCCTTGTGCGGACTTTTCTTTGATAAACAGTAGAGGATATCTACATATGTATGTATGACTATGTGAATATAATGCGAATAATGTGGTTTAGTTGAAAAAATATCATGGAATATACGAATTTTGAATTTTGAATCTCTGTGTTGCATATGCACTTCTTAATATGAGCATATGAGCCCAATTATTGTATAATTTATGTGGAAGATTTATACAAGGAAATCTAGATCTGTTTGAAAAAGCGGAACCATTTGACTTATTATATAATAATTACATTTAGAGTTTAAAAATATAACTTTACAAAAGAATTGTATGGGCATACATCATTATATAGCATGAAACTAACCTGTAGATGAGTTTTCGTCGAACACTACGTTTGAAGAATCCCGAGCAACCATTGCACGCTAAAATTCCATAATGCTTCCCCGAGCTGGTGTCGCCACAAACCACACAAATCAATCCTAAGTTTTGATTTTTGGAGCGCGCAGCCGCAACAGATCCCGCCTGATCGACATTTGTCGCTGAATTCACAACTGAATGTTGACTCCAAGGGACTAATCGATTCTGCGGCGAATAGCACACTCTGTTTGTGTGAGTTGCAAGTATTTCTGCAATAAATAAATACACTTGCTAAGTTGTTTTCAATTAAATTTCGTTTTATTGAATTGCAAATGTGTTCAAATGCATATTACTCTTTTGTATTGTACACCCCAATCTAATCCTCAACTGATGGATTCCTTACTTGTGACTTTGCGTGCACATGCCTTTTGAATATTTACATCCACTATTCTTGCCGTTTTTCTCAATTTGTCCATAAGTGAAGTGTTGCTGCTCTGTGCTGCCGACTTTGTGAGTAATCTACAAATTTATTTACACATTCAATTAGGGTACCATTAAAGCCTCGCGTCAATCTGTGCACAAATTTTTCTCTGGGGACAATTGTTTCGCCATCACACCCTAATTTGATTGTAGTGAGTTTTTGATGCACTTAACCCTGGAAGGAGCAACTTCAACGAAGCACCGGCGGTCTCATTTGTTACGGACGACTGGTAATTTCATCAAATACAAAGTATATTCAACCATACAAGTGGCAAGTGTTAGCCGCAGTCAGTGGGATTAACGTCATATGCTTGAATTTTATGTTGTTAATATTATAAAGATGATGTCGTTGTTGAGCATCAGACTATGTTCATAAGACCAAAATCTGAATCGCCCCAAATGAAAGTGTTAAACTTTTTAAAACCAACTTCCATATAAATATCATGGTAAGATTACCAACATACATACATACCAACTTTTATATGTACCATACATAAGTGGATAACGATATAAAATACCATTGAAAGTGGTTGCATGTAGAAACGAAAGAATGTACACGTATATACGAGTACTTGCATACATTTACATATACTTAAATGTATTCAATACATCAAAAGTGTTTGTAGTAATTTGATTAACTTTAAATGGCGAGTATCGTTGTTATAATTTCTAAAAGATAAGACGATAAAAATCTATCTTGTGGGAATAAAAACGCTAAGGTTTACACTTGTCATATTGAAACGGAATACCAAACAAGTCGGAAATCAATTTAATTTTAGGCCGATAGCCCCAGCTGCTAGTTGCCTTTAATGTAATGTAATTATTAATAATTAGGTATTTTTCTATTTGTATGAAATAAATAAATAAAAATAAATTTAATTTTATTTAGACAGAAGATGGCTTCGTGACATGTTTCAGTGTCGAAAAGTAGCAATACTAAATCTCAACCACAATTTTTTTTCTATAAGCGGTCACTCCCCGGCTGGGAAATGAAAATGGAACAGAAAATCTCCTCATTAAGATCTATCAGCCGTTCTGAGGTGGCTTACAACTGTTGATTGTTCCATTTGTCAGAAAAAGATCAATATCACCTTGTCAACCCATCTTTGGGCAAAACTCCCTATTACTGGTAATAGAAAAGAAATCTCAGCAAATTGTGTATTTGTATTTACAAGGAATTAAAAAATTCTTCTCGGCCAAAAAATGGAATTAACTCGTGAACATTTTCGTGCGATCATTTTTCACAACTTTCGACGTGGATTATCACGACAAGAGTGCATCAATGAACTAGAATTTTTGTATGGCTATGAAGCACCATCCTATAGCACTGTGAAAAACTGGTACAAGGATTTCAATCGAGGCCGATGCTCGCTCAAAGACGAATTCCGGGAAGGTCGTCCAAAAACAGCCGTTGTGCCAGAAAACAGCGATGCCGTACGTGAACTGATAATACAAGACCGTCATGTAACATACCTTCAGATAGAGGCATGCCTATGCATTTCTCCCACCAGCATACATTTGATATTGCATGAACGCCTGGCCGTAAAAAAGGTTTGTTCTCGTTGGATCCCGCACAATTTGACAATCGCTCAAATAAAGGTTCGTGTGGACTGGTGTAAAGAAATGCTGAAACAATACGATCGCGGTGCTTCGAAAGACGTTTATAAGATCGCCACAGGTGACGAATCATGGCTCTATGCGTATGAGCCCGAAACAAAACAGCAATCGACCGTGTGGGTCTTCCAAGACGAGCCAAATCCAAAATTTTCGTTGATAATTATTCGTATTTTCATTATTAGGCCAGAAATATATATAGCAGCCCTCGTATTATTATTATTTTTGCTGTATTGTAGCGGTTGGTAAACCCCACCCAGAAAAAGCAAAACGAGATGTTTGATGGATTCGACCCAGATGGAGAGGGTATGCGGAGAGGTGGTTGATGAGATGCAGCGACTCATTACATGCAGATGTTGGGTATGCCGGTCTGGACAGGTAGGAATGAAGTTGACTACAATACCAGATATTAATTGAACCTCTGTAAATGTCGTTAAGGGTCTATCGGTATGCCTTCCTATCCAGCGCCTCAGTTTTATGGTCCTGTATAGAGTTCTTGAGGCCGAGAACTACGGTCTTACTGTACCTAGGTAGTGGTTAAGCTTCTATTAAATGTGTTTAGGGATTGACTCCCAGCTTACATACCACAGCGTATATATATTTCACTGTGTAAGATGACGTCAGGGTGGTGATTTGGTAGGCTTGTAGTTTTATTAAATACGTCTGGCTAGTCACCAGTGTGCAGCATAGTTAGCGGCCGGGCAATTAATTGCATTGTAAGTTGCGATCAACGTTTCTTTGTCTATTTCACAGGTGGTGCCGGCTAATGATTTGAGGATTTTGTTGCGGCCCTGGAGTTTTGTGGCAATTGCGGTCGTGTGCGGAGTGAAGGAGAGCAGGCTATCGAATGTGACCCCAATTAACTTAGGTTTATCTATTGTGGGAACTGTCATCAACTTTTACATGCAGTTCGAGCAAGCTTGTGAACAGGGTAGCCGATGACTTCGCGGTTGCGACTGTTCTGAGGAAGAGCGGAGATCGCTGAAGGTGTTCTTGGTAAATTTCGTGAAGCCGGGCCAACCAGCTTTCACGACGCAGCGGATTTATTCCGGCCAATGGCTGTTACCCTCTCGGCGACCTAACCCCATTTAGGTCTACAGATAATTCGATTTTCGCTCGTCATCGACATTTGAAAATTGAAGATCTTAGGAAAATTGTTTATAAAAGAATTTTTAAAAAGAATAATTGAAAAAATTGAGTTTACAAAGGAAATTTGTTCAAAAATTTAGACTACAAAAAATTTGAACAGAGAGGATGTGAGGAGTTGATTTAATGTCATAACTTGTGAAGCACTGGCATCGTAGAGGTTTACAAGAATGGATAGAGCTATTTTGTTTGTTTACATTTGAAAACAGTTGAGATCACCTGATTTCTAAATCATTTTCATTATTTCCTTTTTATCGACATCACGTATTTGAACTTCCTTCATTCCATCATGATTCGCTATCAGATTTTTTACTCTACTTCTTGGTACTCATTCCATTGATGTTCGCACCATCTAGTTTGCTTGTCAAATTGGCCGCAGCCATTATGATTTTATATTTGACAGGCAAACCCCGAGATTGATAGGTAAACGAGAGATGACAGATTTCTAAAACATTTCTAAAAAAGATTCCATATTTGTAAACGTCTACGATGGCACTGGTATGGAGGGCGACAGAAAGAAAAAAGTGGCGTAATAAAGTGTGCTTGGGACCTAAATAGGTATATCTGACACAATTAGGACCCACTTGGACGTCATTGTAAACAAGTGACATATGAAGCATCGCTAACAGCTAGTTTAGTGCCCTAACAATGTAGCATACAAAAAATTATAGCAGAACTCTGGCTAAACGTCTAATGGGACCGAGAAAGGGAAAGGGAATCGGCGAACGCAAAGCTATGACTAATAGTGGATATATTTATATTGATACAGACACCGGTGTAGGGTTCTGCTCTGACCGCAACAATAGAAAAAATTGGTTCAATTTTCATGCATAAAGCTCAGTTTTCGACGCCAATCTAACAGGATTCTGGAGGAAATTAAGGCGATTGTATTTATGTGTCAACATAAAGCCCAGCATACAAGGGGAGAATTTACCGACATTCGAGTATAGGTATAGTATACACAATAAAACGAAAAACTTTTTGAGCAAATAAAGCCAAAATTATTCGCACCTATGCATTTTTTCGGAGATGGCAGTTACCAAAAGAGTAGCGCTTAGCACAACCCACATTTTTGTTGTCCTTTAGAAGATATTGTGGAACTACCCAAAAATCAGGGTAGGTGGATCCCTTTCGTTCAATCAACCTTAAAATGAACACCTATTATAGTCAAAAGGAATCTCTCGAATGATTTGTCGGCTTTCGCATTTCGAAGAAAAATATGGTATTCTTCTATAATAGCAGATAACCGCAAACTTGATATGTAATTCTAGCAATTGACTTTCGGGGGAATATTTTTTTAAAGAAAAAAACACAGAACATTCAAATTTAATGTGAAAACATTCTTTGGCATTTATTTTTTGAAGATTATCTCTTTCAAATGCCACGGCTACGTCTGAGATGGTTCTTCCGTTGAGTCCAGTTTTCGATTACTCCTTCGAGCATTTCGACTGGTAACTAGCGATCGACACGCGTGATGCATTTCTCCAAAGCCTGAATTGAAGCGGGATTGTCCGCATAGACTTTAAACTTTGCACATCCTCACTGGAAAAAGTATAACGGTGTGATATTGATTGATTGATTGATTGATTGATACGATGTGTGGGAAGTGACGTCGTCTTGTTGAAACCAAATGCCGCCGAGATCACGAATAAAATTTCAGGCATCAAATAGTCGGTTATCATGGTGCGATAACGGTCGCCATTGACGGTTACATTTTCACCGCCATCAATTTTGAAGAACTATGGACCGATGATTCTACCGGCCCACAAATCACAAATCTGAATGAAATTGCAGCTCTTGAATCTCTTCAGGTTGCTCTTCGTCCCAAATGCGGCAATTTTGCTTCTTTACATACTTATACAGCCAAAAATGGACCTCAGCGCTGAAAAAAATTTGGCTCGAAAACTTGGAATCTTCTTGGAACTTTTCAACAGCCCATAGAGCGAAACGATCTAACTGTATTTCGTACGCTTTCAATTTAAGATCTCGACGTAAAATGCGCCAAGTCATTCCATACGTCAGTGCGAGTTGCTGCGAACGGCGCCAAAACGAATCTCCACGGTCTTCGTGTACATTCTCAGCTACGGCCGCTATATTTTCTTCACTGCATGCTTGAAGTAGTCTATTCGGATAAATATTATCCAATAATGAACGCTGGGTCTCAAAATGGGTGTTGGTGTTGCGAATAGTTCCCTCAGTAGGCCGATTATGTTGATCAAAAGTTGAGCGAAGCGCGTGAAGCACATTCTTTACAGAACGTGAATTTTTGCAATAAAGTTGAACGATTTGTGAACGCTCTTTAGGCATAAGACTTTCCATGATGAAATGTCAAATAATACTGACAGAAAATAACATGACAGCTTGACACAACTCACGCGTAATCTGTCAAAAAATGCTATTGAAAAAAGTACCTCTACTTGAGTCACCCGCTAAATCAGCACCAATATTCCATAGATAACGAGGGTTATTTTACGATTTCGAAAATAAACGTAAATCAAATGCATTTAAAATAATTTTTTTCTTGAAATTGTTCTTTATTATACATACATTTGTGAAACAATATATCATTCAAATGACCGTCTTGCGAATCTTAGCTAACTACGATCCGTTTAAATAATTTTCGACCACTTTTTGGCACATATTGGGCGGTATCTTAGTCATAACGGCTAATGGTTTTTTTACGAGGAGCTTTTATTTCATGTCAGAAATAAACTCGGAGGGGTGGACATTTCTTGCCGAGGGGCGACCGCAATTAGAAAATTTAACTTAATTTTTTATTTAAATTAATTTTCCATCACTTTTGGATGCTGCTAGCACTGTGATATGAACCCGAGCCTTCCGAATGTCAGTACCCAATGCTAACACACAGCACACAAATAAATAAAACAAAAAGTGAACAAAAATTTAATCAACCCTATAATAACTTAATTAAATCGGTTCAAGCCAATTATAAAGCCAACCCTCGTTGTTGTTGTTCACGTTGTCAATCACTTTTGAGTAGCACATAACCATTTGTTTGTCAGTTGTTTTTCAAGAAATCAGGAGCTCTTACGGATCGACTGAAACTACTGCCGTATAGTCCTGATTCAGCACAGAATGACTTGTTCTATTCCTGTACAAAATAAACTGAGACGTCAACGTTTTTCGACACCTAACTAATGATTCTATAACTCAGTTTTTGCGATGATCGACAACGGGCATTTTTATTTTATTAAAATAGAGAAAAGATGGCACCACAGTTTAACCAAACTGACAAAAACAAAAATAAACTCGTGATAACACTTATTTTTATTAAACGAATTGGAATGTATTACATAGTTTATCAAATCAATAACATTTTATGGTTTCCACTTCCAAAACTACGCTGCATGACTCTTCGCTCTGTAGAGGAGCTCCAAATAAAAGAATCGTACCGTGCTCCTCAGCATTTGCCGCCAAATTTTATTTATGTACAAATATAAAGAACTTTGTTATTACAATTGTAATTAAAAAAATTTTCTCACCATATGCACATTGATAAAATGGAATGCATGGTGGTTGACAGAGGCTTCTTAATGATTTCTAGGACTTATGATGCACACATGAGTGCAATCGATAGACCCAACAGTGCCTCCAATAAGAGGAGATGATGATGAGGATGATTAGGCGTCTGCTACATGAATACAACGGCTTACTGACGACTGACTGGTGGATATTCTCATTACTCTCCGACGGAACGTTGATAGCATCCAGTTGCAAAGAATCGATTTATTTTACTGTATTTTAACCTTAATGAAATATCAATATTTTGTCGATATCGCTAACAACTTTAAAATATTCGTCGCTTAGTTAGCGATTTGTCGAGTAGTTTACAGCAATGGCGATAGCGAATATCTTTAATATATACATATATGTATATAATACACCGAATATTAAAATCGTTAAAATTATCGCTAAGTAATTTTTTGCGATCCGAAATTCGTTATAATGCGATAGAGAATTCCCCTACTCAAGAAGCGGTTGCGGCTGCGCTAAATGCATTCCACTGTGGTCAGACATTTAAGGGAATAAGGATCCACAAAACGAATTCAAAAAACTTAATTTTATAACACTAATACCGAATAGCGGCCTCGATAGCGAGTGGTTCGAGTCCAAAAGTTATAGAAAAATAATTTAAATAAAAAATTGAGTTAAATTTTCTTATTGCGGTCGCCCCTCGGCAGGGAATGTCCACCCCTCCGAGTGTATTTCTGACATGAAATAAAAGCTCCTCGTAAAAAAACCAGTAGCCGTTCGGAGGCGGCTTAGTATAAACTGTAGGTCCCTCCATTTGTTAGAAAAAAATCAAGATGCAAACCACAAATTATATACCATACATACATATATAATACCGAAATATCAAATCTATTAGATTCAAAGCATAAAATCTTCAGGATTTCAATTTATATGAATATGAATTCGAAACTTATGAAGCGCATTATTTTATAAAAAAATCACAATTTAAAGAAATACGTATGATTAGCAACAAAATAATGCAATAATAAGTTTTTGCTAGAGATCAAAATATCCAAATTTTCGTTTGCCCAGCTGTATCTCCGGATCAAATTTCAGTGGAAAAAATATATGGACCATTTTGTTACAGAAGTAGTTGGGGTAATGAGAAAAAAACGTGTTTAATCTGTTCAATAACTTTATTCAAAGGCGCAAACTTGAAGTTGGACCTTTGACATATTCACCATAACCTAATTCTGATAAGCGCACACGAAGAAATAAAATTTATTTAAACCCTTGACATAAGGCGACGTATTGTGCTTCCATGGAACTTAGTGCCACATCAAATTGAAACTCCCAGGGTATAGTTCCTCCAGCCATTGAAATAACATAACGTGTAAACGACTTCTTGTCGGTGCTATTACTTCCTAATCAGAGTCTGTAACACAGTAATAGGAGCCCATAAATACGACTTCCTACCAAGTTATACGGATAGATGTGATCCAATAGTAGAAACTGATAACCACTTTAGAATACGAATTCCCAGCAGGGAAGAATGGACAGATAATTACAATACTCCAAGGGATTGCCTGGAAATATACACGGACGGGTCAAAGCTTAAGGAGAAAGTTGGCGGAGGTGTCTTCTCAAAAAACCCTCCGATGGAACTCTCGTTCAGGCTACCTGACCATTGCAGTGTTTTCCAGGCGGAGATATCTGCTATCATGGAGCCTGCAAAGCAAATTGGAACCAGATTTAAAGATAAAGATTTCTTCATTTATAGCGATAGTTAGGCAGCAATAAAAGCACTGGGCTCGCTTACGCTAAACTCCAAATTAGTGCTGAACTGTCGCCGATCTCTTACAGGAGATGGCCAAACAGAACAGACTGTCTCTCACATGGGTCCCTAGTCACAGGGACATCGGGGAAAACTGTAATGCGGATGCACTTGCCAGGCGAGGTGCGACCAAGCATATTCATCTCGATTAAGAACGCATTGGTATGCCTCTTGCTACATGTAATTTGCTTCTCAAGGAATTCATATATGAACAAGCCGCTAGAAGGTAGAATGACATCACAACCAGCCGCAAAATCAGGCATACATGGCCGAAATGATATAAGAAGAGATCGCGAGATATGTACTCCTTAAAAAGAGGTGACATGTTGAAAGTTTTAGAAGTTCTGACAGGCCACTGTCTGATAGGATGCCATGCAGAAAAACTAGGGGCTCCCTATAGAAGATGCTGCAGAGGCTGCGAGGAGGATGAAAGGGAGGAGACGATCATCCATTCATCCATCTCTACCCCATTACTGAGGATTTTGTTCAACTAACCGTTACTATTAAATTGTTATTGCGCCTCGATCGCCATTTCGCTCAATCTCCATTCCCAAAAAAATTATATTGGGCCACAATCAACCCCCTCAAAGCATTTATTAAACTTCCTCAGAATATTACTCATTTCAATCTCCACTTACATATTTTATTTGGCATAAGTACTTCATATTCGATATTCAACTTTTTCCAATGTTTCGCCTCTGGTGAAGATAATGGCTCATTTGCTAAACTTGGATTTCCACTAATGGAATTTAATATTCCCAGCCCATTCTCAACGAAGTACACTTTTTTCGGTCTTCCGGTACAAATTTCGGTCTTCTGCCTTTTTTTATGGCCGACAACTTTTTAACCTTCTTGGTGATCAATTTCATTATATTGTTAATTTTTATCCTTTTCGGGTTGATTCATCGGATATATCCATTTCATTTTATATATAAAATAGTTCTTCGCGATTGTTATCAATTTTCTAAATACCGGTAACCTTTTGCTACATCTTGGTAGCCAACAAATTTTAGCTTAAATCCTTTCGGCAAAAATTTGCTTCCTCGTGACCAAAGACATTTCTGAAGCAGTAGCATATCCCCAATATATTCGTAGGACTTCTGTTCCTAATGTAACTTAGACTTATTTATTTATCGGCTCAATTTAGCTGATGTCGAATACATCTTTCAAACATTTTTTTCGAATTTTTCAAATTCACGAATTGTCCGCTGTCTGCTTAACCGCAAAAAGTTTAAACAAACTAAAAGCTTCCGATTTTTATACGATAAAGTAAACTTCAGTATACCGCGAATACTCTGCTATGAAGGTGGCGAAATATGACGCACCTCCAATCGAACCAATTCCTGTCGGACGTTGTAAGCACTAATTCTAACAGATTTTTCGTATTCATATTATTGAAAATCATATAGGGTTTTCTATCAATTTTACAAACTTCACATGTAAAACAATCTATTGTTTTTGGTATTTTTGCATTTAATCCATTTACCATATTTTAATCATATAATTTATTTAAGTCACTTACGCGAGACATCTGCATTAACATTTTCTTTTATTTTATTCGGTAATATATTTCCGACGCAAGCTTTATAGAATACAAGGTTACGACAACCCTTGACGCCACCGAACCAACTTCGTCATATAGGTATACACGCACATTGGGCGGGAGTTGATATTTATATAATAAAAAGAAATAATTTTTTTCCTTCAAAAATGTTTATGTATGTAAATATGGGAAAAATTTCTTATACAGAAGAAAACACAAATCATACAAATTTTGTTTTTAATCTTACGTACTAACGCCACTTTTTTATAAAAAAAAAAATGTGCAAAAATTAGCAAAAAAAAAACAAGTTATTGTGCAACCAAAGATCTAACCAAAGTCGAAGTGGCCGAATACCACGAAATGTGAATAAGATTTGTACACAAATTTAATACGAAAGTACCACTTTTTATCAAATCAATACTTCATTCTTGCAGATACAGCGTTGGCAAAGAGTATTAGGCGCCCCATTAATTACTGAATTTTTAGTAAAACAGTGAAAATACAATGAATTAGTGATAATAAAATTAATATTTAGTAGGTCCACACTTCGATTTAATAACGGCAGCAATTCTCTTAGGCATGCTGCGTACAAGCTTTGCACATTCGTCCGCCCTTACCGTATAGCGTACCACTCATTAATTAAGGCATTCTTGCAAGGGCAGAAGAAGATTTTTTGCGATCCTTGAGAGATTCGTGTATAAGTATTTAGTCTTCTTGCTTACTGGTTAGACGCTTTCTTCCACTTTTTGATTTATTATTGTGGGATTTCGTCTCCACAAATCGTCTGATAGCACATTGGACCACACACCGCGCACCGCGAACATCCCACCAAATTGGCAATCTCAACCTGAGACTTATCTCTTCACTTAGAACTTGAATTCTAACTCTATCATCGTAGCTAATTTCACTTGTTTTAGGCATTTCGGTAAATATGAACTGTTTTTATAAGATTGGTAACTTTTCACTAAATGTAATTTACACTTTCACTTTCAAATTTTAAATGCGTAAATATTTCATGAATTTCTTAAAAATTACAATTTTTAGGTTTAGCTAACCCAGAGTGCTATAACTTTTAATATTACACAATTTATTCGTTTAATCAACAGTTAAACACCCATGTAAGACATTTACAAAGAGAAGTGGTAACTTTGATAGCCACATTTGAGTATGCTTGTATTTTAGTGGGTGCCTAATACTTTTGGCCAAGGCTGTATATTATATTGTTACCTATCCGATGTATTCAAGTTTTCTCATTGCCAAAACTTCAAGTTTTCAGGCCAAAAAATGGTATCATTAAATTCGTGACATGGGGCGGTTAACGAATATTCTACAATATCGGATGTTGGTTTTAATTTTTCAAAAAATTTGAACAATCACACAATTTTTTTCTAATTCATGTCCACAATATCCACTGCACACTTTTTCACCGCTTCCAATTTTTCAAACACGATATTTTCATAAGATATGGATCACCAATTTCCCAAAAGCTGTTTAGCAGATAAAGAAAATATGCGAAAATCGGTTTATTATTAAATATTTTATAATATTGCGCGTTCACATTGAGTTTTGATAATTTTTAACGTTTTTGACATTATTTTATCTTGCCATTCGAACTACATGACATCAAAAGTTAGAGTTGCTAGCTATTTATATACCACAAGTCTCGAAACCTTCTATAAACCTTGAGCTTCTCCGAACGGGGCAGGCAAAAGAAACATAGATAACAACAGTTCCTCCTACTCCTCTATCATTTCTCAAAAAAATTAAATACGTCCAAAGAATATTCTAAGTGAACTTAAAGAAATTCAGAATAAAAGAGAATATTTAAAGTGAAAAGTTAAAGCTGAATTGGACAGGCGAAAACTAAATAAAAAAAACAGAAAAAATTGGAGCTAGCCTAAAAAGAAATATCTTGAAGTGATACTTACTTTTTAAATGTAATTATAATTTTAAGTTTAATAAAACTACGTTTGGAAATATAGATGCATAACTAGGTATTTATTTGTTGCAGTTTATACTACAGAAAGAGAATAATTCAAACGCTTATTCACAGCAGAAGTTGAACTTCCATAAGATTTATATATCAAAATGTGCCCGTAGTTTCTGAAATATATGGGTCGCCATTGGTGGAAATTTGTTCACACACTCTCCATCAGGCCATCCGTAGTTTGCTTCGTTCTTTCTTGAGTAAAATTGATATATCTTGAGAAATTTATTGCGCATATTTACACTTATTTTAAAATGTTGACCGCGCACTAAATCAAAACTGAGTTTCAAAAGTATCACAATCATAACACTGATACACAAAAAAATAAAAAAATTGCTCCACTCTTTATTTTTAAGTTAAGAATTCTTAAAATTAAATCTAAGGCAAACGGCTTATGGTATAAGTATGCATTAAATGAAAGCGTCTAACCAGTAAGCAAGAAGACCAAATACTTATACGCGAATCTCTCAAGGATCGCAAAAAATCTTCTTCTGCCCCTGCAGCTGCCCTTTCGGATGAATTTAGTAAACCAGTGAGTGCTCGAACAGCTAGAAGAAGACTTCTGGAAGCAGGTTTAGAAGGATGTAAAGCCCGAAAGAAGCCGTGGCTCTCAGAAAAGGATCGTTTGGAATGAGCTCGCCGTTACCAACATTTCAGGGAAGAAAATTGGTCGAATGTTCTGTGGTCTGATGAATCAAACTTCAAGGTTAGCTTAGTTAAGATCGTCTTAAAGTATTAACATCCATAGCTTCTTACCCCAGAGCAATTTTGAAGACATAATACAAATCTTATGAAAACATTATTATTTCTTTTCTACAGATATTTGGAACACCTGGTGTGACGTTCCTGAGGCGACGGGTTGGGGAAGATATCATCCAGATCGCGTGGTACCCACTGTTAAGCATGGAGGAGGCAGCATTGTGATCTGGGGCTGCATGGCTGCTGATGGTGTCGGCGAAATGTTCGCTTGCGAGGGTCGCATGGACAGTCAAAAGTATATAAATGTATTAGAAGCTGTTCTTCTGCCTTCGTTAACGCGCATTTTCGGCGATACTAATTTAGACGGGGCTCAATTTCAGCAAGACAATGCTCCTTGTCACAAATCAGCAACACAGTATAACATCAAAAACTGCCTTAACCCTTTCGCTCCGACTTTTGTAAGGCGCTTGCACAAACTTTATTTTCGACATTTTGGAAACCCAATGGGACTTTAGAAGCGTACAAATCAAACGAAGCACGTAACTTATGTGGAAAGGGTGTTTTTGGGGTGGGACATTTTAGTCCCAATAGGATTTTATGGTGGGACATATTCATCCCAGCAGGGTTCAAACTACAGGAAAAACTTTTTGTATATAATATTTATTTTATACAACTTATGAATGTGCTGAAGCGAAACAATTCATACAAAATGGCAATTTACAGGCTTGACAAACAATTTTTGTTCTTTTTTCAACTTTTCGCTGGGCGCATGCTGTGCATCGGCGTCTTGTAGACCCCTCTATGGGCAAATGCTCTCCAACGTTTCTCATTACTTTATACATATTCGAAGATCTTCCAAGCCGACGAGATCGTTTGTTTGCAGTAGATTCCTTACCTTCCTCAATAAGCGCCTCAGCAATTTCAACAAGGACTGTCAAAAAAGGCTTTTTCTCTCTGTTCAGCTCCGTATGTATAATCCAGGCATTCACTGCAGCCATCATCATACCACGGTAAAAAACTTTTTTCCACCATTTGTTTGACTTCCTGTTTATATCATATAATCCCGACATTTGGTCTGCTAAGTCGACACCACCCATTATAGCGCGATAAGTCTTTACGATCTCAGGACACGGAATTTCTTCCTCAGTGCCATCTTTCATTTTGCGAATAACAGTGGTCATTTCAGATGTGTGGCAGTTACTGAGCAGCATAACTTCCTTGACGTCCTGCCACTTTACGGCGATAGTACCTGGAATCAAGGAAGTTACAAATATCAAAATAAAGAAAATAAGTACAATTTAAATTAGTACAAATTACCTGCAGAATTAACTTTGAAAATGCCTTCACCTCGTTGCAATTTTTCTGGAATTTTGGGGACATTCTTGCGATTAGACATGCATGTTCCCAAAGCTGGATATTGTATATTGTCAAGGAGATGAACTGATGTAAAAAAGCGATCAAAGCAAAGTGTCACGTCCGGGTTTGAAATCGTAGCTGCGAGATCCTTCACAACTCGTTCTCCGAGTGTTCCTTCAAGTCCAGGTCCTTCTTTTCCACTGTAAATGTTCATGTCATAGGTGTATCCAGTCAAAGAATCGCAACGAAGCCACATTTTGATGCCCCGTTTTACTGGTTTTAAAGGCATATATTGTTTGAGCGAGGAACGTCCTTTGAATTTCGTCATTTGCTCATCGATGCTTTGGAAGCTGCTATCGTCGCGGCAGATTTTGAAAGTTTTTTTCAAGCAGTTAATGAAGTCGTCTATGTAATATGTTTTTCCTGCATCTGCAGGCTTGTCCACAGGAGCAAAATATAACTTAGACATTATCTGCTCAAAACGATCGCGTGATATGGCTGATTTTATAGATTGGTTGCTCAATGAAGCATGATTTGACCAATAGTGTTTCAGCGATGGCACATGGTTGTACGACATAATAAACATGCATCCAAGTATTATATCAATTTCGCCTGAGTCTGTGTGAAGAACTTTTTTTCTGTTCTGCCCCGCTACAGGTATTTTCTTGAGCCTCTCGTTGGTGCACTGAGCGATGTACATTGACATGCTTCTTGGAAATAATTTCCGAAAAATTTGATAGGGCGTCGAGCGACGTGAAATGTGTTCAGAAATTTTGCATTGCCGCTGACTTGTAACCGATTTTCTGGGAATAAACGAATTATCCGGTGTCCTCCAAATAACTGTGGCTGTAGGAGGTTCCTCAATTACGGGAGTAGGATGATCATCATCAAGACAGACAAAAGATTTTTCGCTAAATTGACTGCCTTCTGCGTCACTAGGAGAATCATCATTGGAAGTTTCGGAAGGCGGAGGTTGATAATTATCTTCACTACCTTCATTAAAATCAGTTTCCGAAGCACTGGTCTCATCTTCATCTTCATAAAGGACAGCAGTTATTTCTTCGGAATTTAGTTTAGTCATTTTTTTTTGCGTCCTACAACTCAGCAAAAGGAAAACATAACTGTGTGCCACAACATACTGCTGGGACATATGTGTCCCTCTATGAAACCCTATTGGGACACATACGTCCCAGATTTGTTTTTTCTTTTAATTCTTTTATAAAGCACTTATAAAACCAAATTTATTTACTTACCGCTTTCAGTAAAGTATTTTTCTTTAGGAAAAACAACACTTCTTTGAAATAAATGCGTTTTTTTCTATAAATAATGCACAAAATTGGCCCGATCGAACTCACTTCTCAAGAACAACTGCTAAAAACAAACAACGAAAGAAACCACGTGCATCACCGATAACGGTAAATTTTAAACATTGTTCATGGCTACTGATTGGGAAATTTTGGTTGAACTTACAATGCAAATAACGAGTTGCAGGGTCAAGCGAACATTCCGTGGGACACCAGTGTCCCCGCAGTAGCGAAAGGGTTAAAGAATGCCTTAATTAATGAGTGGTACGCTATATGGTAAGGGCGGACGAATGTGCAAAGCTTGTACGCAGCACGCCTAAGAGAATTGCTGCCGTTATAAAATCGAAGTGTGGACCTACTAAATATTAATGTTATTATCACTAATTCATTGTATTTTCACTGTTTTACTAAAAATTCAGTAATTAATGGGGCGCCTAATACTCTTTGCCAACGCTGTATCTGCAAGAATGAAGTATTGATTTGATAAAAAGTGGTACTTTCGTATTAAATTTGTGTAAAAATCTTATTCACATTTCGTGGTATTCGGCCACCTAGACTTTGGTTAGATCAAAACCGTGCACAATAACTTGTTTTGTTTTTTTGCTAATTTTTTGCACATTTTTTTATAAAAAAAGTGACGTTAGTACGTAAGATCAAAAACAAAATTTGTATGATTTGTGTTTTCTTCTGTATAAGAAATTTTTCCCATATTTACATACATAAACATTTTTGAAAGAAAAACATTATTTCTTTTTATTATATAAATATCAAATCCCGCCCACTGTATATATGACGAAGTTGGTTAGGCGACGTCAACGGTTGTCGTAAACTTGCTGATGGTTGCGCTGATGATTGTGACGATTCTCCGCAAAGTTTGTCAAAGCTGCTATAATTTAATACCTCGCTTCCGATTGACTTTCAAATAGCAATGAAAAGTGATCGTATTTGAACACATATTTTAAGTAATCCTGAAAGAAGGTTAAAGTTTTAAGTTTCAAGAAAGTTTCAGCTAACATTAAGGCTCCAATCACTTCCAATGTCACTCCTCAGCTGTATGAACGTCTGCTTCCAGTAGCAGACCTTGTAGCGCACATGTCGCATCAATTTTAGTATTTTTCAATTAGTTTCTTATAGTACGGCTATTCGTTTGGATTCTAAAAAAATATTTAATTAATTAATTTAATTTAAGATCATTGTATACACAAATACTTCGATTACCACATTTTCCATCAAATTTTCCAATAATAAATCATTTTCTTTATTCCATTTTATTTTGGGCTTCTTTTGCGGCCCCATTGAAAATGAGTTGAAATGAGATTTTGTTGAAAAACTACTTACTTTAGCAAAACGAATGACTAAGCTTTTCGGGCTGGTACCTTGTAACTCAGTAGAATGATGTTTTATTAATTTTTCCAAAACAAAATACACGTAAACCCAATTACATAATATTAAACGTTAATTTTTTACCGTAAAAATGAATTAAAAAGAATTACTCGGTACTTTAGAAAACGTCTAAACTTGAACCAAGACAGGTTTGCATTTCACATCAAATACGCTCGACAGTATCTTACATGCGATCTTTAGGAGTGGTAAGCAGTCAAGGAAAACACCGTTCGGCTGCTTGTTGTGATTGCAGTTTTCGACGTCGATTTGATTGCGCGATTGCGCGACCAACCTTCATCATTAAATTTTACATCATCGTCGCTATCAATTACCATTTCATTATCTTCAGCCGAAGGAATTAATTAATGATTGAAGTATGTCAATCCTCTCCGAGTGTATTTATGACATGAAATAAAGCTCCTCATAAAAAACCATCAGCCGCTCGGAGGCGGTTTAGAAAAAACTATAGGTCGCTTCATTTGTTCGACATCAAGACGCGAAACCCCAATTGGAGGATGAGCTCGGCCAAAAATCGCTTCAGCGGTTGCAAAGCATCAATTATATATAGGTACATACTAGCAGACCCTGCTAACTTCGCCTCGTTTTAATTACATGCCTTTATATTACATTACGAGTGATAATAAAATACGTATGTATAAGTATATGAATGTGAATTATTTTAATGAACTCGATCAGCAGAAAATAAAATATGGTAGTTTATCAACACGCGAACATGGGCATTTCTCATAAAATTACTTAAGTTAATCTACGCCGTTTCAAATAAGAAAAGTTCAAGCAGGTCATACGAACGAAAAAATTTAAACAAATTGAAACCTAAATAAGATTATGAAGAACCACTTTCTGCATGTTAATCTAAACGATAAGCTACCAACAAATTAAATTTCAAGTGACTAAGATTATCCCGCATGAATCGGTCTCAGAGAGTCTCTTAATAAAGTTGAGTTTTATTTCGGTCCATCCGTTATCAATGCAGAAAAAACTACAAATTGTTTTCAACATAAGGATTTCTCATTAAGCGTAATCGCATATGTACTAAAAATTAATCACATGTCTCGTTCTGAGAGTTATTTTTTTCTGACTTGGATACAATATATATATTCCGCATGCTATGCAAGGAAACGGATCCCTTTTATGCACGGGCGTGCCTTCCAAAGTTTCTGCTTAAGTCAACGAATGATGTCATCTATCGGCTTTTGGAATGGACCAAGCAAATCAAATATCTGCTCGATGACCCTTGCGCTTTAGAAAATTTGTATATATTAATCCAAAGCATAGAAACGATTTTTTCGAATAGATCGATCCTTTTATTTTTATACACAATTTATTTATTTACTGAATCTGCTTTAATATAAGCCTAACAGTAAGTGTACAAATCTTAAGAACTAAATTACAAACATGTTAGCTCGAGTTATGTAACTTTGAGCCCTTTTAGCGGGGTTGGATGATTTCTCAGCTTTGTGAAGTACTTCGTCCTGCTTCTTTCAGTTTCAGGCTTAACCAGTAAAATACCAAGGTCTTTGTGAATGTTTACGTTACGAACGTACCATGGTGCGCCCGTTAGTGCTCTTAAAATTTTGGACTGGAACCTCTGTATTTTATCAATGTTAGTTGCACAGGTCGTACCCCACAGTTGAATACCATACATCCAAATTGGTTTTAACACTGCGTTGTAAATAAGGACTTTGTAGTCTAGTTTTAGACCGGAGTATTTATTTAAAAGCCAATTTATACTAGCTGCTTTTAATTTCATGTGTAGTATTTTTACCTCTATGTGTCTCTTCCAAGTGAGACATCTACCTAAGTGTATACCGAGATATGTCACATCAATTACTTGGGGAATGTTTATACCATTTAACCGAATTGTTTGACATGATTGCGGTCTTAAAGTAAATGTAACGTGTTTACACTTTTGCTCATTAACTTTGATTCTCCAGTTTTCTAGCCATTCTTCGATGAGGAGTAAATGATTCACTAATCGTTTTTGCTGCTCTTTTAGGGCTTTTATCCCGGCATAAAACAGCTGTGTCATCCGCAAAGGTAGATGTCTGCACTTTTCGGTTTAATGGGATATCTGCAGTGTATATAATATATAAAATAGGCCCAAGGACGCTACCCTGCGGAACACCAGCTTTTACCGGATACTCCTCACTGATAAATTCAGATTGTTTAATTGTAAATGGTCTGTTAGTCAGATATGACTTAAGTATCATATAAAATTGAACAGGCAGAGCTTTATGTATTTTGTACAGTAAACCTTTATGCCAGACTTTGTCGAACGCTTGTGCTACGTCAAGAAAGATTGCACAGCAGTACTCCTTGAGCTCGAATGCCTTCCTGATTTCACTAGTTATTCGGTTAACTTGTTCAATAGTACTATGCTTTTCACGAAAGCCGAATTGGTGATCTGGTATCACATTGTTATGGTGGAGAAAAGGAAATATTTTTGGTAGCAGAATTTTTTCAAATAATTTGGAAAGACTGGGTAGTAGGCTTATTGGTTATTATAGCCACCTGATTTTTTTTCGGTCCTAGGTACTATTCCTGGAAACAAAAGTAATATTCCTGCTAAACTAAGCAGAAGGCTACCTATGTATCAAATTTCAAGTAAATCGAACTACAACTTCAAATTTTTCGAATAGATCAGTCCCAGGTCCTCTTCCCGGTGTGAAAAATAGATGTTATGTTATTCTCAGACCTATTGAATATACAAATAAAATGTCATTAAATTGGTCAAGCCGTTTCGGAGGAGTATCGTATCTAACACTGTGACACCAGAATTTTATATATTTGATGTACGAGGTGTGATCAGTAAATAACCGTTGTTTTCAATTTTTTCAAAAAGTATTTATTCATCAATAACTACCTTGTCCCCTTCAAAGTAATCCCCCTCAGATGTAATACACTTATGCCAGCGTTTTTTCCAATCCTCGAAACACTTCTGAAACTCGTTTTTTTGGTGTCGTAAATAGCTGCTGTTTCGATTTTCGTATGTACATACGTGTATATATCTATATTAAAATAAAATGAATTTAAAATTTTCATTCCAGCTTTCCTCCAAATGGTACCCACACTGAGGTTGAGATGAAGGACGTAACTAGAGTTCTGTAGGAGCAGATCTAAATATAATAATTGCCCTTAGCATGACTTTTGGAATGAATGAAGATGAAGAACGAAACTCCAACGTGTGGGCTACTAAACTAATTTCGTAATTATCTACCCTTTTCCCCACTATTGCCATTCAGACCAGCTCATTACTAAATCTTTCAAAGATGTAAAAGAGTTTTCAAGATAGCCGGTTAAGTAGTGAAGATTTAATACAAGATCTTTAAACTTCGAATGATTCACCTTTTCGTTTTTGTGGTGTGCGTTTTGAGGTTTTCCCAGCAAATTGAGAGGCTTAGAGTTTATTATAAACCGCCTCCGAACGGCCGATGGTTTTATGAGGATCTTTGATTTTCATGACATTCCCAGCTGAGGGGTGACTCCAATTAGAAAAAATATTTTCTATAATTTTGTATCTTTGGTCAGACCAGGTTTCGAACCGAATGTTACATAAACTCCCCTAAAATTCATCGTAGAAGATTCAGGAGTTAGAAATGTTCGCAATTAGCTACCTGAATGCCAGATAAATTAAATTGAAATGATTGCTGAGGATTCACTTAGGCAACTAAACGCATTGCGATACCTCTTCACCCGCTATTTCGCTTAATTCTCGAAAGATCACCGCCTTTAGATTCTTCAAATTACTCCTCCAACATGTGGGCATTCCCAAAGGAAGTGTCTAAAGCTTTCAGTTGTCTGAAAGACAACAAACAATAGAAAAGTGTGAGTTTCGTTTACTCATTAATCGATTTTTTGGCAGCATTTCTAAAAATAGAATGCTTAACATTTTCATTGAGAAAAACACCCCATTCTCGAGATGATTTTATGCGGGTAAAACACAAACTAAATATTAAAAATTTAATTTAAAATATATGAAACATATTTATCATTACTGACAAAGGCTAAACGAATGTCCTCCACTTTAGATCAGTCGATCTTTGCTGACTAGAGTTGGTTGAATCGCCTTTTATGAACCCCGCAATTGTTGAACAACCAAAATCGAGGCAAATGCAATTTTTTTTTTCAAAAATCCCTATAACATCATAATACCTTCAATTATAGGGGACTTTGCGTAATTTTCAGAAAAATCAGTGGCTAAAAAAGTGAAACTAACATATCTCAGCGGAAAATAAATTTATATTTACATAAATAGGGCAAATCATATGCAGAAAATTGGTGGAATGACGGACAGAAACCGATACACCATAAGAAGCATTGTAAAACGATTTAAGGGGGTTTCATCTTTACAAAACGCAACACGTACAGGCAGGCCTTAGGCTTTAAATGACCGCGTACGCTGCCAAATAGTAAGAAAGATAAAAAGAAATCCAAGATTATCTTCCATACAAATCGCAGTGGAAGTTAAGGAAGAGTTGGGAAAGGATATTCATCCGATAACGGTCCGGAGAGCATTGCATGAAACTAACTTTCATTCTAGTGTAGCTAGACGCAAACCCCTAATTTCAAAAGGGAACCAAAAGAAACGTTTAGCCTATGCTAAGGACTACCTAAGCAAACCAATTGACTTTTGGGACAATGTACTCTTCTCGGATGAAAGCAAATTCAATATCTTTCAATCTGATGGCCGTCGAACTGTGTGGAGAAAACCTAACACTGAACTTCAAAAAGAGAACCTTTCTGCGACTATAATATTAGGTAAAGTAAAAATTTCGTTCGGTTTTTATCTAAGAGATTTAGTTATTGTCCATAGTACTAGTGTTACGTGTCCCATCATGCCATACTATACGGCGCTGAAAACGTGTTTATTCGCGCTAAAAGTTTGTCTTTGACAGTTTTTCGATTGATTGACTCAGTACGTTGTGAGCGCTCGTCAAAGATGGACACCAGCAAAGAGAAAATTAGCTGTATTCTACAATTTTTCTTCGATTAAGGCGAAAAAGCAGCCAAAGCGGCTGAAAAAATTAATTTAGTTTGTGGACCCGATACTGTAAATGAACGTGTAGCACAAAAGTGGTTTCGATATCAAATATGCACCATGCGTCGAGAGGCCTGTCGTCGAAAATTGCGATAAATCCTGGAAATAGTGGAAACAGACCGTCACGTGAGCACTTATTCCATTGCTGAGGAACTAAAGATAAGCCAGAAAACCGTTTGGAACCATTTGCAAAAAAAAAAAACCGAACGAACTTTTTACTTCACCTAATATATGTATATACCTATATGCACATACATATGTGTGTATGTAGTTTGGTAGTAGCATAAGCAGACGGACAACTTGAAAATTTAGACTTCTTCATTTGAAAATCGATGATACACAAATACTTTGTTACTTTTGTTAAATTTATACACATACGTGTATGTGGTATATCTAGCTTGGACAATTAAGCGCACTTATTGGTGAACAGAATTAATTTGGATTGGTTTTAATTTTCTAAATATTGTAGACAGGAAAAGAACAATAGTATTTTATGATATGATTTTTCGTGACTTTCTTTTTTTATTTTTATTTTTTCACAATTTATGTTGAAGAAGAGGTATAGTTTTGCAATGTTTGCATGTATGTATGTCATGTATAGCTGTTATAATTAAATTCTCAAGTACATTTTGCGATTGTGCCCCTGATGCATACATTATTTGATTGTAATTAATCGTAAGATATCCATTATTTCCTATCTTCATTAAAAAAAAAAAAATTGGAAAGATTTTCACGCACTGAGTGTATAAATACATACATTTATTTCTATATGTTGTACATACATATATGTATGTAAATACTGATAAATGACATATACGCATACCTTGAGGGGCAGGACATGTTCCAGGCGAATGCTCATTTTTATTCATTTTATTTTGAGTATTTAATTTCATGGAAACACCCGCACAAATCAGCGGTTCCGTTTTTAAAAACTATTTTTTTTTTTTTAATATATATACAGACACATAAGAACGTACATATGCGTGTATTTTTTCACTTCTGTATTCAACATTTGGAATTGTTCATTTATGGTAATATTTTAAATATTTATAACCTTTACAATCATTATACACTTATAATTTGCACTGTATTAAATTTTTCGTGGATTAATTCAACTTTTATTTGATTTTTCGCTCTTGATCAAAAGATTTTCGTTGTTAAGAACCAGGATCATAACTAAATAATTGCACTACACAGATTGCAGACGCCACGAATTCACGATGTTCGCTCTTCGGCTTGCCGTTTGAGATTTATCATAAACCATGACAGGAGAAAAACGGACATGTGTCTGCAACCCCAAAAAACCGTAGCACGCAATCACCAGTAATACAGCAGGAATTATGTATACCTATTCCATACACGCCATTGCCACCACGTCCGCCAACAGGGACACCCAAAAGAGGGCAGAGCTCAATTGTTTTGTTAGTATTGGTGTGTTCAACATTCTAAATATATGTATATGCATGCATATACATACATACGAGTACATACATATTATAGAATTATACATAAATGTTAAACTTACATACGCCACCACAGCTATGTACATACATACCGACATAAAAACTTACATCACTCTATGGTCCAAATACTTAAACATATCAGCAGTGCCACCCACAGATGTGGCAAAAATATGCATGTATATAAGTATGTGGAGGCATTGTGTGTCGTGCTTGCTTTGATTCGTTCTTCTTGACGCCGAGTCTTGTATCTTTACTTTTTGGTGTACGTTTTGTACATACATACATCGTATAGTAATCCAAGCCGCAATCTCCAATAAACACCCATCATTCCTTAACGTTGTGGCGTCCAAAGTCGCTATATCGATTGAAATAGAATAGTGTACATACATATTCGCAAACACAAATGAACGAGTATATGTATTGTAAAATGTATGCGTCAACACATACATATGTATGTGAATGTACAGCTTTATACCAAGAAAATAAGATAATTTAATTACATTAATCGATTTCTGCTTTGATTTATACGTTTGTGTACAAATAACAAATAAACTCTGCTTCTCATATGGGTATAATTTTTTATTTTATTGTATTTTTATATTAATATTATTTGAATTTGAATATGTGGATGTGTCATAATCATAAAAAAAATTTATCTAACATCCAAAATTAATATACAATATATTTTTTTTTTAATATAATATTATGATGACAGAATATCAAAGTATCGAATGGTTATTCTGATTAATTTCTAGGATTCGGAACGCATTATTCTTAAAGAAATATTAACTAATATTATTATGATTTTGCTGACTTGTATTCGTCTCTTGATGACACATAATTCTCACCTCGTTTAGCTTCGAATGACTACGTTCTGACAACGAAAGGACTACCAAATCCTGACGTTCGTTGAAGTGAATGAAAAGACGACATTAATATTCAGTAAACCGTCAGGGATCACAAAGGTGTTCTGCAATCCTATCGGCATCAAAAAAAATTTGTTGCTGCATTTTTACATTTCAATTATGAAATAACAGATTGTTTGATATTAAAAAAAAAAATAGAAAAAGTTATATAAAACAAGAAAGATAAACTATGAACTTAAATTTTGATATTTAACCACTTTGGACCAAAGTTTATATACTATTTCATCTAAAGGGAAGTTTTTTGCTCGACCGGATGTTCTCCGTGGCATAAAGTGAAGAGCAACAAACTTAAAAATTGTTCATTCCAGATTTTATTGAATAACCCACTCGCTAAGGTTCTCACATGAAAGCCCTGATTGCCCTAGATTCTAAAAATGTCGCACATTACGCTGCAATTTAAGGAAAACTTGAAAAAAAAAACAGATTTGCTTTCTCAAGCGAACTCAATCCGCCAACTAATACACCGTAAGATTTTTCCGATGGTAATTTCGGAATACAGAATACCAAATTTGTTGAAAATCGGATTCGAATGAAACTTCGAAAAAATTAAGTTTCGATCGGATTCACGAACAGAACACGATGGACATTGGTTACTAGAATCATTTGCGTCAGTTTCCTTCAAAATTTAATAGTAAAAATTAAACAATGTGTTAGGATAAAATATCTAATAATAATTTTAATAATAATTAAAAAGTTTTCAGAAATGACGTCTGATCTCATGTAGGCAGAGATTATCAGTTCATGGATATAATAATTCCATAAGGGATTTAAAATTAACAGAAAGCAATAAAAAAGATAAATAATAAATCTTTCTTAATTTAATTTAAAATAGCCTTCTTCTTCTTTATTGGCGTTGGCACCGCTTACGCGATTATAGCCGAATCAATTATTTATATCGCGCCATTCTTCTCTTCTTTTCGCTGCCTGGCGCCAGCTGGAAACATCAAGTGAACCCAGGTCATTCTCCACCTGATCCTTCCAACAGAGTGGATGTCTTCCTCATCCTCTGCTTCCACCAGCGGGTATTGCACTGAATACTTTCAAAGCTGGAGAGCTTTCATCCATTCGAACGACATGACCTAGTCAGCGTAGTCGCTGTCTCTTCATTCGCTGAACTATCTCAATATCATCGTATAGCTCGTACAGCTCAGCGTTCCATCGTCTGCGGTATTCGCCGTTGCCAATACGCAAAGGACCATAAATTGTTCGCAAAACTTTTCTCTCGAAGACTCCTGGAGCCGACTCATCAGATGTTGACATCGTCCACGCTTCTGTGCCATATAGTAGGACCGGAATGATGAGCGACTTGTAGAGTTTGGTTTTCGTTCGCCGAGAGAGGACTTTACTTTTCAATTGCCAAAGTAGCACCTGTGGGCAAGAGTGATTCTGCGTTGGATTTCAAGGCTGACGTTATAATTGGTGTTAATGCTGGTCCCTAGATAGACGAAATTATCTACGACCTTGAAGCTATGACTGTCAACAGTGACAGTCAATAATTTGCCAATAAGGTCAATATCATCGGCGTACGCAAGCAGCTGTGCACTCTTATAGAAGATTGTACCTTCTCTACTCAGCTCTGTGGCTGGTATTATTTTCTCCGGCAATAAATTGAAGAAGTCACAAGAGAAGGAATCCCCCTGTTTGAAACCTCGTTTGGTATCGAACGGCTCGGAGAGGTCCATCCCGATTCTGACGGAGCTCTTAATGTTGCTTAAGGTCAGTTTACATAGCCGTATAAGTTTTGCGGGGATAGCAAATTCAGACATAGTGGCGTACTGTCGAAAGCTGCCTTACAATCAACGAAGAGGTGGTGGGTGTCGATCCTCTTTTCAGGGGTCTCAATGGTTGACTTACCAGGTCTAAAGCCACACTGATAAGGTCGGTGGGCGTTAGTCTTTCACACAATACGCTCGACAGGACCTTATATGCGATATTAAATAGGCTTATCCTACGATGATTGGCGCACACTGTGGGGCCCCCTTTTTTATGGATTTGGCAGAGCACACTTAAATTCCAAACGTTGGTCATGCTTCTTTCTAACCATATTCTGCAAAGTACACGTAGGTGATGCATGTACCTTGTCAGCTCTTCACCGCCATGTTTGAATAGCTATGCCGGTAGGCCATCAGCTCCAGCCGCTTGGTTGTTTTTTAAGCGGGCGATTGCTATTCTGACTTCTTCATGATCAGGTAGTGGAACGTCTTTTCCATCGTCGTCGATTGGGGTCTCGGGTTCACTATCTCCGGTTACTCCATTTTCACTGCTATTCAGCAGGCTGGAGAAGTGTTCCCTCCATAAATTCAATATGCTCTGGCCATCGGTGGCTAGATCACCTCTTTGTGTCCTACAGGAGTCTGCTCTGTTTCACCTGCAGTAGAGATATTTGAGGGTAAAGTAGCAAAACAATGATGCACAATCCAGTCTCTTCAAATTTCTTTAAAATTTTACAAATTGCTTGTACGATTATGTGCACTATTATGTGGCACAAAACCTGGCCACGTTTGAATAACCATTTTTTAGTAGGTTTTAATAATTTTAACGGGTTGTGCGATTGTTAAAGATTTTCAACTCTTGGCTTCAAGCATATTCCGTATAATCCTATGACCTATACTTATATACGATTATACAATATTACTTCAATGAAGATCGTTAGCGTTAGGGTAACTTCCAGATGCAGACCTGTCAATAGAGGCGCATCTATTGGCTTTACTCTCTCATCCATAATCTCACTTTGAACTCAGTTTCTATTGGAAGAGTGTGGGAAAGTGGATTGGTTACTGCCTACGCCGATGATTTAGCAGTAACGAACAAAACCAAGTCATCACTACATGGAATATGTACTTCGCAAGGTATTATTTATTGCTCTGATCGTATTAACTTTAAAAAGGTGTAACTTGTCTTCTTAAGCAGTAAATCAATCAGCCCACCAGTTGTAGACGTAGTTTACCGAGTTTTTAGGAGTCATTTTCGACAACAGATGGCATCGGCTCTTCCCTTAAGAGAACAGTAACAATAGAGCTGTCAACCAACAGCGCTCTGAAGAATACTAGAAGTATACTCGTGCTTTCTTACCAAGCACCACAGACCGATGCGTCTCTACTTTGGATAATCAATCCAACTTTATGACATTGAATTCTGGTAGCGAAGAATGGGAGCAAATATAATATAATACTCCGGCCGGGAGTATTGAAGTTTATAAACAGATGATTCAAAACGTGATGGTATAGTGGGAATAGGTGTTTTCAGGTGATAGTCAGTCAAATTCTGGAATCGTACTGGACTATCGCAGATTTTTTCAAGGGATGGCTGAACAGAACAGATTATCTCTCACTTAATTATCTGGTAACAGAGACGTAGGGGTGAACTGCAAAGTAGACGACCAAGCAGATGGAGGCATACCAGGCGCGAACGCAGGGAAGGGGTTTTCTCTCTCGAATTATTACAAAACGTTTTTTTGAAATAACATGTAGAAAGTATAAAACCAACCTGTCAAAAATTGGTGGGAATTGGTACATACAAGTTTCTACTACAGGAATATTTTCACAGACAGGCCTCTTAAAGGTGACCTTTTGTAAGTCGAGGCAAACGTTCCTTATAGGACAGCATACAGAAGATGCTGTGGGAGCTCTAGGAGTGACAAGGAGCAAGAGAAGTTTTTTCACCTGCTATGCGATTGCCCTCTTCTAAGTAGATGTAGACTTCGTCATTTCGGAATCACTTTTATGTGATTGCCATGTGGCAGAAACTAAAGTACGAACGTTCAAATATCTGAAAACGCAGCCGTATCGTCAAAGTAAATTTTTTTTCGTGGTATCACAATAGAATTCTTTTTGACCTAAGAGTGTCGATGCTCACATATCGGCAGCCACTCCTACCTATCTACCTAATGATATTAATGGCCGTGGTGTCAAAGAGTTGAAAAACTAGTTTTTGTAGAAAACGCAATGTACAATACATACATACGTGTACATATAAACCTGATTATTAATCCATTCTTAAGTCATATTTCAGGAAAAAATAATTGGTAAGTTAAATAATTAGTTTATAATTTGATTCAACAACGATCCAAAATTCATATTTCTGAGATCCAAAACCCACACCTTCCCTTATCTTGAAGACCTGCGCCATTTAACAGAAAAATTGCATGCAAAACTGACTTCAGACATGATTAACTTTCAGTATAATCTTTAATAGTCTTCGCATGCAAAGTACTTTTGTAAGTCACTGTAAATGCAAATATATCGTTGTAATACAATATGTATTATTTTGGAAACTCTATTCAACAATAAATAAACCAAGTTTCATTCGAAGTCAAAATTGTACGAGATCTCGCTTTTGGCGGTCCCAATAAACGATAGGTTTTTAGCGTTGAAACCAATATTATTTAAACATTTTTTATTTCATGTTACGCTTCTCCCATGATTGTGAACACAACTCGAATGAATCTCTAATACGAAGAGTATTAGATCTCACTGATCTTTACTTGTAAATATATGCATACGTGTATGTGCATACATATATAATTGGAGCTTTATGACCGCGGAAGCGATTTTCGGCCGATTTCCGCCCCGAATTTGTAGGTCCATGTTGATGTGTTCCAAAAAATAGGGAGTCCTACAGTTTATTATAATTAATTAATTTTGCTGAAACTTTGAAATAAACAAGCAAGGGGTCATCCACAGAAAATCAGTTTCATTTTCATATAATTACTTACTTACATACTTTACTGGGGTAGAGATCGCTTATGCGATTATAGCCGAATTTATAACAATGCCCCATTCATTTTTTTTTCGCTGTTTGGCGCCAATTGGAGATACCGAGTACAGTCAGATCCTTATCTACCTGGTCTTTCCAACGTAGTGGAGGTCTTCTTCTTCCTCTGCTTCCACCGGCGGGTACTGCATCAAAAACCTTCAAAGCTGGAATATTCTTTTCCATCCGGACCACATGACCTAGCCAGCGTAGCCGCTGTATCTTGATTCTCTGAACTACTCATAGGTCAATATCGCCGCATATCTCATACAGCTCATCATTCCATCGGCGGGGTATTCGCCGTTACCAACTCGTAGAGGACCGTAAATCTCGAAAACTCTTAACGCCGACTCATCAGCTGTTGTCATCGTCGCCAGGCCTCCGCCCCATATAGCAGGATGGGAACGATAAGGGACTTGTAGAGTTT
Source organism: Ceratitis rosa (assembly GCA_037013455.1). Taxonomy (NCBI): domain Eukaryota; kingdom Metazoa; phylum Arthropoda; class Insecta; order Diptera; family Tephritidae; genus Ceratitis; species Ceratitis rosa. Next base: position 18,151,486 of record JAWMAG010000005.1, read on the forward strand.
GGTTTTCGTTCGACGAGAGAGGAGTTCATTTTTCAACTGCCTACACAGTCCGAAGAAGAATCTGTTGACAAGAGTAATTATGCGTTGAATATCCAGGCTGTCATTGTTGTTGGTGTTAATAAGTAAGTTATGACTGTCAACAGTGACGTGGGAGTCGAGTCGCGAATGCGATGAATGTTTGTGTGTTGACAGGAGATATTTCGTCTTGCCCTCGTTCATTACCAGACCAATTTCCTTCGCTTCCTTATCCAGTCTGGAGAAAGCAGAACTCATGACACGGTTGTTGAGGCCAATAATGTCAATATCAGCGGCGTACGCCTCTTATAGAAGATTGTACCTTCTCTATTCAGCTCTGCCGCTCTTATTATTTTCTCCAGCAAGAGGTCCTTACCGATCCTGACGGAGCTTTTAGTGTTGCTTAACGTCAGTTTACATAGTCGTATCAATACACTCGAAAAGACTTTATATGCGATATTAAGGAGACTTATCCCACGTTTTTTGGCGCAGACAGTCGGCCATGCTTCCTTCTCACCATATTCTGCAAAGTAGCTGATGCATGCGCCTTGTCAGCTCTTCACCGCACTGTTTGATTGCTCTGCCGGTAGGCCGTTAGCTCCAACCGCTTTGTTGGTTTTTAAGTGGGCTATTGCTAATCGAACTTCTTCATGGTCAGATAATGAAACGTCTTTTCCAACGTCATCGATTGAGATTTCTAGTTCACATTTTCCCTGCACTTTAGGTTTTAGAAGTGTTCAATCCATAAATTCATTATACTCTGCGCATCGGCTACTAGATGATCTCTTTTTGTCCTACTAGAGTCTACTACGGCCTTGAAACGTCCTGTAATCCGTCGTATCTTTTAAAGTTTCTCAAGCTCTTCATACTCACGCATCTCGGCCTCTTGATGTACTTTTTTGGTGTTGGAATTTAGTACTATAGTCCACCATATTTTGGGCTCCGTCGTTGTACCATAGATACCTTCTTTGCCCACCCTGGCATTAAAATCGCCAAGCACAATTTTTACATCGTGGCGGGGCAATGCTCATAAGTATGTTCCAGGCGCTCATAAAAGACATATTTGGCAAATCCAGAATACGTTAAAATATTTTGCTTTGATGTAATTCGTGGGGAGATGTTCATCCACCAGGGTGAAGACGAATTAAATGTCACAAGGACCTACTCGCTTTCGTCCTTATCGCACTTTTTGGACGGCGGTGATGTCAGCCTTTATTCGTACGAGGACATCAATCAGCTGGGCACCGGCCCCTTCCCAATTAAGAGACCGGACATTCCAGGTGCTTGCCCTCAAATCATGATACTTTAAACGTTTGCAAGTAAAGGGGCAAGTTTCTACGCGGCGGGCCACAAACCCAGCGCACAACCGCATGTGATTCGCCTTCTCTCTTTAGCTCGCCTCCAAATGGATGTTTGTTGGCTACCCAGAGGGGACCAATTTTGATCACCAAACATGGGGAGTACATGACCTCATGCATATAGGCCTCATCGTCCAATTTCGGTAAAAATAACTGGGTTATCTGTCGCGATATCGAACATCAGTAATAGTCACTGCTTGCCCAGTCTCATTTTCAAAAAAGTATGGTCCAATTATGCCTCCAGTCCAAAATCCACACCCACTGTTTTGTGGAAACATAGTTATTCGACAATAACATGTGGGTTCTCAGAACACCAAAAGAGTAATTTTTCAATTAATCTCCTCACATTTGACGAAGTTATAACACTATTGCAACCATATTTTGTATGAAATTTTCGCACTGCGGCCGCCAAACTCTCATTATTTTTGAAATATTGTCGATTTGTTGTATTTTTTGAGATTGCCAATACTTTACTACATAAATAGCGACAAATCTTGCGTTAATTTTGGATCTCCCTGTTCATATGGCCCTATAGTCCGAACTTCTATACGAGGTGTGATCTGAAAATAACCGTTATTTTCAATTTTTTCAAAAAGTATTTATTTATTCATCAATAACTATCTTATCCCCTTCAAAGTAATCCCCCTCAGATATAATACATTTATGCCAGCGTTTTTTCTAATCCTCGAAACACATCTGAAATGCGTTTTTTGGTATCGCCAATAGCTCCAGTTTCGATTATTCTTTTATCTCCTCAATCCAAGCAAAACGCTTTCCTTTCATTGGTGTCTTCAGTTTTGGGAAAAGGAAAAAGTCAGCGGGGGTCAGTCCGGTGCAAAATCCATGATTGTTTTTTTCACAATTCTGTGCGTTTCTGGCGAATAGGTAGTATTTCTTATTGACCGTACGACCTTATGGCAAGAATTTATGATGCACCACGCCATTCCAGTCGAAGAAAACACTTACATTTGACGTCAAGGCACGTTAACTTTTTCGATCTTGGCTCTTCTGGACGCTTCCATTGGGATAATTGAGCTTTGGTTTCAATGTCATAGCCATACACCCATGATTCGTCACCAGTTATGACCTTTTTGAGGTAATCTGGATCGTCGTTGACGATGTTCAACATCTCCTGAGCAAAATTTAGAAATTTTTGAACAATCTTCGCTGCCGCACGTTTCATGCCTAAAACATCCGTAAAAATTGCTTGACATGAGCCGAACGATATGCCACCATCATCAGCAACCTCTCTGATGGTGATTCGACGATTCAATGTTTTCATCGGTTGCTGACGTCTCGGGTAACCAGGACGAGCATAGTCATTGACATCTTCTCGGCCTTCCTTAAACCGGTTATACCACAATTGAACTTGTGTTCTGCTCATAGTAGACTCGCCAAACGCCACAATCAACATTTCAAAAGCTCTTGCGCATTTAATTTCATTTTTTACACAAAACGTAATACAGTTTCATTGATCCATTTTTTCGAATAGTAAAAAATCGAAGAGCACACCAAAACACAACTAACCTTTTTATCTGTCAAAAACAAACTGTTAATCTAAAATGGCTGATATTGCCAACATGTAAAACAGACATGTGTATCAAACATAACAGAAAAAAAGTGAAAATCGTAACTCACGAAATATGAAAAAAACGGATATTTTCTGATCACACCTCGTATACGCCCTCAACCTCCACATATATGGTCCATTAGCTTGACGTGTACTAGTGGTACATGTACCTCAATTAGGCCACAATGGGGTCACTTCAATTGTACGATCGTAAATAATTCCATTGAGCCTTCATATATGGTATACAAAAAAGATCATCAAAAAAGAGTTAATTAAAAATTCATTGATATATGTATTTATGAAAAAATGTTGCTCAAAAATAAAGTACCATTGCTGTTTTTGTAAATAAAAAATAAATTGTTTCATAAAAAGCAACTGGAATCGTCCAGTTTATGTAGAGAGGAGGTTAGCGCGCACCCCAATCATACATGCCTGGCCGAGAGAGAGCGAGAGAGAGATACATACAGCTATGCCTACAAAAGCTTTTAGAAAAGTTGAATTCGATTTAAAGACACATTTTTAAAGCGTATGATTTGACTTCGTCTTGAGCTCACAAAATACATATAAAAAAAAAGTAAATGAATAATTGAATTTTCTGATTGAAACAGTAAATTCGCAGAAGAGGTATCATCTATTCTCTTTTCCAAAATTTTCAGAAGTTGAACTACCGATTCCGTACATTCGTCTGTTTGGTGAATGAAATGTAACGTGTTTTGTCAACCAAAATCATTTCAGCGGTAAAAATCATATGAAATTATTTGCCTTACAGTTACCCACTGTATATACATATATATATGCTCATATGTACATATATACATACTATGAATCAATGCAGGTGCTTATGCAATATTGACTATTGCTTTTATATCTTATATTGTACTATTGAACCCAAAAGCGCGATGAGAGGTGCACAGCTATTAAACTTAAGCAAAAAAGTACGATTCAAATTTCAACCACGCCCTTAGAGGAGGAGCGAACATTGCAATCAAAATTGTAGACCATTTTATCGTATCTCTCTTTTCTGGAAATGCGAACAGCAGAGAAAGAGAATTCCATTTTACGTATATGTGCATGTGTGCGGCCGCTTAACAAATGCTCTTATGACAGACAGAGGTGGTTGTTGACGTTTGAACAAATGATAATGTTTGGCCTGCGTACCACACCTTTTTGTATCTGTGCAAACATATATGTATGTATACTTACAGATAGATATATGTACATATGTATACTTGCGCTCCCAAATCCAACACAAATACGGACACATTTTCTTGACGTATGCTTTTTCACATTGCTGCTTATGGATTCTTACAACCCAGTAGTAAAATTTAACTTAGTATTGGATATATTCGTACATACATACATTCATATTTCCCCAAACCACTCATGCAACCATGACACATACTTCCGCTACAAAAACCGACAGACGTTGTCAGCATTAAATTAATTATATTCCTTAAGAGGATTTTACAAACTTCTAATTTTTCTCCTAGTGATCTTACAATCGCATCTTACAGTAATTGCTAACATATGTACATATATACAATTACTATATATATATACTTAAACCTAATAATAAGTACACAAATCTTAAATTTAACTTTAAAACGTGTTAGCTCGAGTTGACTCAGAGCCCTTTTCAAACTAATCTCTGGAGGGGAAATTTCTTCACTGTAGTGGAGATTTATCTACGACCTCGAAGTTTGTGTGATGACAGGAGATATTTCGTCTTGCCCTCGTTCCCTACCAGACCCATATCCTTCCTTATCCAGTCTGGAGAAAGCAGAACTCTCGGCGCGGTTGTTGAGACCAATAATGTCGATATCAGCAGCTGTACACTCTATAGAAGATTGTACCTTCTCTATTCACCTCTGCAGCTCGTATTATTTTCTCCAGCATTAAATAAAAAAAGTCACACTATAAGGAATCACCCCGTCTGCTTTGTTGTTTTTTAAGCGGGCGATTGCTATTCAAACTTCTTCATGGTCTGGTAGTGGAACATCTTTTCCATCGTCTTCGATTGGGGTTTCGGGTTCACTATCTCCCGTTACTCCGTTTTCACTGCTATTCAGCAGGCTGGAGAAGGGTTCCCTCCATAAATTTAATATTAATATATCTTGAAACCTTCTGTAAGTCGTCGTATCTTCTCGAGCATTACCCTTGTCTGCCAGCTTCTCAAGCTCTTCATATTCACGCATCTCTGCGTGAGTTGGGAACGTCGAATACCGCAGCCGATGGAACGATGAGCTGTACGATATATGTAAACGACGATATTGACATACGCTGGCTAGGACAGTTTTGATTGCAGTACCCGCCGGTGGAAGCAGAGGAAGAAGAAGACATCCACTCCGTTGAAAAGACCAGGTAAAGAAGGACCGCTGTACTTGGTATTTCCAATTGCCGCCACACAGCAAAAAGATGAAACGAATGACGCAATGCTGTTAATTCGGTTATAATCCCATAAGCGGTGTCTACGCCAGTAAAGTAAGTAAGTGGAGATTTTCTCGATGAGTTGCACAAACCGTTAGCTAATAAGTTGGGATGATTTCTCAGTTCCGTGAGGTACTCCTTTCTTCTTCAGCCTTAACAAGTATGATACCAAAGTCTTTATTTTCTTAGTATCAGTAGCACTGGTTGAATACCATACATCCAAATTGGCTTTATAATTGCAGTGATAAGTTCCGATTATTTCACAATAAACCGGCTGTTATACAAGTATGACTCAAATAAATTGTAGATTTGGTTAAGCAGAGTTTCGTAAATTTTGTGTAATAGACCTTTTTGCCAATACGTCTTCAAATCGCTTTCCTTCCTAATTTCATTAGAAACTCGGTTGACTTGTTCTATAGTACCATGTTTTTCACTTTGTTCCGATAGAAAAAATGAGTTATCTTAGATAGCGGAATGGCTTCTAATCGTCCCTAAATGTGTTCATCCTTTTTTTATTTATCTATTTTGCATTATATAACTACAAACGTAACAAAAATGATATATATATATACATTTGTTATTTACTTACTTACTTCCTTTACTGGCGTAGACATCGCTTACGCGATTATAGCCGAATTTATAACATTGCACCATTCATTTATTTTTTCGATGTTTGGCGCCAAATTGGAGATACAAAGTGCAGCCAGGTCCTTCTCTACTTGGTCTTTCCAACGAAGTGGAGATCTTCCTCTTCCTCTGCTTCCACCGACGGGTACTGCATCGGAAACTTTCAAAGCTGGAGTATGCTCATCCATCCGGACCACATGACCTAGGCAGAGTAGCCCCTTGCTTCCCTCATCAATTCTCAGCCTCAACCTATCTGGGGGTATTCCGTTGTGGAGACTGGATTTTCCGACAGTTGTACGAAAGATACCCACTTTGCCCACACCAGCATTAAAGTCGCAAGCACGATTTTCACATCGTAGCGGTGGCAACGCTCATGAGTATCCTCCACGCGCTCATAAGAGCCATGCTTGGTCGTATAGTCCTTCCCTTCCATCGAGACGTGCGCTCAAATCAGCGATAGTTTAAAAATTACGCTTTGATACAGATTTTGGCGAGACCTTAATTCCATTGGGGTGAATCCCAGTACTAGACGATTGTTTCTGTCCCACCACGAATCCGCTCAAACTTGCGATCCTTTTATGGCCGCTGTCGCACTTCTTGAATAGCGGTAATGTCAGCCTTTAATCTTTCGAGGACTTCAACCATCATGGCAACGCTCCTTCCTGTTTAAGAGACCGGACATTCCAGGTGCTTCCCCTTAAATTGTGATCCGTAAAACATTTTCTGGGGTACTTCATCCGAGACGGTTGAAATTTGTAAGTTTAACCAGCGGGTACTGCATCGATTATTTTCACAGCTGGAGTGCTTTCATCCATTCGAACGACATGACCTAGCCAGCGTAGCCGCTGTCACTTTAGTCGCTGTACTACGTCAATATCATCGTATACATATCTCGTACAGCTCGTCGTTCCATAGTCAGCGATATTCGCCGATACCAATGCGCAAAGGACCACTTAGGACCAATTAGATCGTCCACGCCTTTGCGCCATATAGTAGGGCGCGTATGATGCGCGACTTGTAGTTTAGTTTTCGTTCGCCGCAAGGACTCTACTTTTCTACTACTCAGTCAAAAGTAGCACCTGTTAGCAAGAGGGATTCTGCGTTGGATTATTGCGTTATTATTGGTGTTGATGCTGGTCCCTAGATAGACGAAATTTTCTACGACCTCGAAGTTATGACTGTCAACAGTCACTTGGGAGCCAAGACGCGAAGCGATGACTGTTTGTTTGATGGCAGGAGATATTTCGTCTTACCCTCGTTCACTACCAGATCCATATCCTTCGCTTCCTTATCCAGTCTGGAGAAAGCAGAACTAACGACGCGTTTGTTGAGGCCAATAATGTCAATATCATCGGCGTACGCCAATAGCTGTACACTCTTATAGAAGATTGTATTTTCTCTATTCAACTCTGCCGCTCTTTTTTCAGCAGTGACACGATAAGGAATCACCCTGTCTGAAACCTCGTTTGGTATGGAACGGCTCGGAGAGGTCCTTCGCGATCCCGGCGGAGCTTTTAATGTTGCTTAACGTCAGTTTACATACCCGTATAAGTTTTGCGGAGATACCAAATTCAGACATAGCGGCGTAAAGGCAACTCCTATTCGTGCTGTCGAAGACGGCTTTAAAATCGACGAAAAGGTGTTGGGTGTCGATTCTCTTTTCACGGGTCTTTTCCAAGATTTGGCGCATGGTGAATATCTGATCAATGGTTGACTTACGAGGTCTAAAGCCCACTGATAAGGTCCAATCAGTTTATTGACGGTGGGCTTTAGTCTTTCACACAATACGCTTGATAGGACTTTATGCGATGTTAAGGAGGCTTATCCCATGGTAATTGGCCAGACTGTGGGATCGCCCGTTTTGTGGCTTGAGCAGAGTAAACTCCCAATCGTTCCAATCGTCGGGCATGCTTTCATCCGTCCATATTTTGCAAAGAAGCTGTTGTATACACCTTGTCAGTTCTTCACCGTCATGTTTGAATAGTTCCGCCTATAGGCCGTCAGCCCCAGCCGCTTTAGGCGGGCAAACGCTATTCGTACTTCGGCATGGTCATGTATTGGAACGTCTGTTTAAAAACCACATTTGCTCAATGTTGACGCCGAGTTATAGTTGGATGCCCCACAAAAATTGTATGGCTATGGATTTTTTTTAGTTGTTTAGCGCTCAACGCTCCAATTTAGGTATGTCAGTAAGAAATTTATTAAACTGTCATTCTATTAAAAAGTATTTAATAATAAAAATAATAAGAACTGAAAGCAAATGAATAAGAAAGTGCGTGTGAATGATGCGCCCATTATAACGCCAAATGTGAGGCCTCCTTAATTCCTTTCCAAATGCCATTTTGAGTAAGGGAACTGTTCATTTGTGTTTTATTTTATTTATTGCAACGTTACTAACTAATTAGTAAAATCTTTTAATATAATAACAGAGCGAGTTACGCACAATTATTATTTGCTCAAAAGGCAAAACACGATTAAACTTTAAACTATCACGATGCAGGCGCAAGTTATTTCAGAAGAGAAGAGTTTGTGGATTTGCTTTTGATTTTCGTCTCTAAATGTGGTTTGAAACCAACAAAAAATTGTATGCAATTTTTATATGTTTGCTCTTTTATTTCATTTCAATGGAAAGGAACTTCACGTGTAAAAAAAAACTAGTTAAAAGTTCATTCATACTGACAAGCATAAAGAGCTGCTTGTCATCTTATGTCGGTATTGTATGATACAATTCCTACTGATACATTCATTAAATATTGTATTTCATCCATAACTTGGTGAGAGTTGGTTTTCAAGTGTTCAGGAGTTAAACACAGTCTTTCGCGTTGCACCACAAAAAAAAGTCCAACGGTGTTAAATCGCACGATTTCGGTGGCCAATGGACATCTCCAGAAGTTTATGCGACCATTAGCCATAAAGCCATAAAGCCATATTTGCTCGTGTTGTGTGGCATGTGGCACCATTTTGTTGAAACCACATACGAGTATTTTCCAAGTTGTCCTCTTCAATTGATGGCCAAAAAAAGCCGGTTATCACACGACTATAACGCTCCGAATTGACAGTGAAAGTCTCGACGTTTTCGGACTAAAGAGTGCACCAGACCGTAATGGCCTCTCTTCAATTATTTGAGGATTCTCGTAGTTCCAGACGCGACAAGTTTGCTTATTTCATATCTCCCGATTGAGAAACGTGTCGTCGTTGTGGCAAAAGATCGCATTTTTAACCCACAAATGAACTGACTCGACTCACGTCCTTTGAGTATCGGCTCAAGCTTGTAAAAGTCTGCGACAAAGAGAAGGGAAATATATGCACTCATGTATGTATACACATACGTGTACACAGGTTTATAGAACACAAGGTTACGACAACCGTTGGCGTCACCGAACATACTTTGTCATAAATGTTTATATGTATATGTAAATATGGGAAAAAATTCTTATGCAGAAAAAAAAAACAAATTATTCAAATTTTGTTTTTGATTTTACATACTAACGCCACCGCAGTCACATATTTGGCCACTTTTTTTATTAAAAGATGGCGGAAAAATTATCGAAAAATAAGCTACTGTGCAAGGTTTTGATCAAGCCAAGGTCGAGGTGGCCGAATAAAACCAAATATTTACACAAATTTAATAAGTAAGTACCATATTTTTGCAAATCAATAATTCATATAATATATCTTCTGCTCAAATATAAACGAGACTTTATCCATAACTCGACAAGGACAAGACATATGGCCATACTCTTTTTTGCTTAGGTTGGCAGGACTGTTATATGTTTACATGTCAAATTTGAGCGCGATCTGTCACATAGTTTTTTTTTACGGCACTATAAACAAGTCAACCTCGAGTGTGTTTTTCGAATTTTACTATGGAAATTAACGTTGAGCAAAGATGTTTGTTTGAAATTTTGTTATTCCAATGGAATAAGTGCGACGGACGCAATGAAAATGTTGCAGAAGGCATATTGAGAGTCTTGCCTATCACGTGCACGTATCTTTGATTGGTATAAGTCGTTCAAGGACGGCCGTACATCGCTGGAGAACTTGCCCCATGATCGTCGTCCAGCAACGTCAATAAACGAAGAAAACGTCGAAAAAGTAAATAAAATTGTGTTGGAAAATCGTCGTGTGACTGAAGGAGAGATAGCTAGTGAGCTCAACATATCAAATGGATCCGCTCATAGCATTATTCACGATGTTTTGGGCATGAGACGTGTGTCTGCTCGACTTGTTCCAAAATTGTTGCTCATACGTCTCGTCTTGTACGCGATTATTTGACCAAAAACAACGTAAATATTGTTCCGCAAGCACCGTATTCACCCGACATGGCACTGTGTGACTTTTTTCTTTTCCCTAAACTCAAATTGCCGCTTCGTGGAAAGCATTTTCAGTCGATTGAAGTCATAAAAGAGAATTCGAAGAAGGAACTGAAAGCCATACCTAAAGCGGCCTACCAGAAGTGTTATGAAGATTGGAAAAAAGGTGGCATATGTGTATCGCCTCTAATGGTGACTATTTTGAAGGGGATAAAATAAATATTGAAGAATAATTAACCGTTTTTGTTTTATTGAGCCAGTCTCGTTTATATTTGAGCAGAAGGTATTGTTACCTATCCGATGCATTTAAGTTTTCTTAATACTAAAGCTTCAAGTTTTCAGCCCAACAAATTGTATCATTAAATTCATAAAATGGGGTGGGTAACGAATATTTTACAATATCACATGTTTTTCAAAAAATATTAGTATAAATCACTCACACAATTTTTTTTCAAATTTTTGTCCACAATATCCCACTGCACACCTTTTTCACCGCTTCGAATTTTTAAATACGATTTTTTTCACAAAATATGGATCAACCATTTCCCAAAAGCTCTTTAGCAGACAAAGAAAATATGCGCGTTCGCTTTAAATTTTAATAATTTTTAACGTTTTTGATATTATTTTCTCATGCCATTCGTACTACAATACATGGCACCTACAGTTAGAGTTATTAGCTATAGAAATTTTTGTTAAAAATTAATATTAATTTTTATAATTTAAAAATTTTTGAAAATAAAATACATTTGATCGACATAAAACTGTTTAGAACGTTTTTATTGTGATTATTATTAATTTTACAAAATTTTAATGCAAGACTTTAGAATTTTATAGTCATAACGTTAAGTTGTTTTATAGATAAAATTATGAAAATTTATTTTAAAATCTTCGGCAGCCCACAAAATTGAACCAACGTCGTCATTGAACATATGATTCCGCTCTTGTCGTAACCTTGTATGCTATAAACTTGGTGTGTTTATAAACTACGAAATATTTAAATACACATTTATGTGTATCATTCAAATGTAAGCGAACCAGCGCCGCCTTTAATACCTATTATACTGCTCAAATGTCTCATCAAGCGTAATGAACTTTAAGCAACACTTTGTTCAACCAATCATCAATTGTTGATGAACCAAAATCAACATTTCACATTCATCGTCGAAAAATGCCAAATACACAATCCGTGGCTGAATTAAGTATACATGGATGAGTGGCTTAAAAAAGTAAGAAGTACCGTAGCGAATGCATGGGGAACATTAGAAGTAGATGGGTTTGGACATATCATGTTGAACGCATGCACCTTCACGTCAAAGCTTTTTATGTGTTTATGCTCACAACAGGTAACATAAAGACACGTGCCCACATTAAATATTGATGTTATTCATATTTGTGTATGTAAATGTTATATTACCAAAGTGGTACATAAATTGTAAAACAAAAGAAGGAGACTTTCTATTTATTTATACTGAAGATATCGCCTGAATGGACAGATAGTGAAGTAAAAATGTCCTACTGTGCGCCCAATTTCATGAAATTAGTCAAGCATAAACATATTAAATCTCTACGAATTTAAAAATATCCTTGTATCTTAAATTGATGGCTAAGCAGTTCTCTCTGAACCTGGTATGGGTTCCGGGCCACAGTAACATACCGGGTAATGAGATGAGCTTGCAAGGAAGAGCACTTCCCTTCCACTTTCGCCATCATGGAAGAGTTTGGGAATGCCGCTCTCCACGTGTAAGCTCAATAGGTATAAGAGAGTTATTCATTAATGATGCCTACTTAAGGTGGAGAAGTCTCAACAAATGTAATGTGACCAGTACAATATGGCAAGAATGGAACAGTAGAAAGTCACGTGACCTTATCGATTCGAAAAGGAAGGCTATGTCTTCTTACAGGATATACCTTAATGGGCAGGCACGCAGAGAGACTGGGCGTGCCTTTTAATAATTTCTGCAGAAGTTGCAGACAGGAAGAAGCAGAGGAAACCTTAAGGCATTTTCTTTGCGAATGCCTCGCACTTTGGAGGAGTAGGCTGAAGTCTTTAGGGGCGGCAACCTATGGAGACCTGTGCGAGATAGCGGGGGCTAAGATGCGGCAGCTGCTCAGTTCTACTAACTCCACGCACTGGTTCGATTAACGGGTGGGGGTCTTTGGGATCGACCTTCAGTGGTATCACAAAGGGCCCGTTTGGGGCCTAGGTGTGCCGTTGCCCGGCAGCCACTTCAACGAACCAACCATCATAAATCATAAAATGCACAGAAATAAGCAAACACCTTTAACGAAATAGCTTCCGAACTGAACCGGCCAACATTTCCCAAGATCAATATTTTAAGACAGATTAACTGACATCGATTTACTATCCTTTGGAACTGAAAATTTTGAACATGATCTCGAACCTGTGTTGCATGAATATATAACTATATAGACTTTGTTTCTTAAACACAGCAAGAACTCATACCGCACGCAGAGGGGTTTTGGGGGTTTAGAAATTAATGCAAAGAAATTTTTAAAATGACGTATAGAAAGCAACAACTTAAGGCTCCTTCTGTGTAGATTTCCACTTGTACCTCTTTTGGAGACCTTTGAGGTACATCTCTTTCCATAGGCGTTTGAATCGGTTGTGAAGCGCCCTGACTTTTTCCCATCGTTTTATTAAATAGAGGGTTTAAGCATATGTCTCGGGCATGGTTAATACTGAATGCCTCGAATAAAGTAACCCGGCGTAAGTGCTATAAAATCAACTGGGTCCTGTGATAAGGCCGAAAGTAGGCGAGAACTTAGTTTAGACTCAATTTGAATTAGGAGTGTTGTAAACTCTTCATGTGTGAAGTTGCAGGTTGTAGCTTTAGCTTTAGGATGAAGTACTCGTGCCTCACAATTTGCAGCATAAGGGGCATAAAGAATCAGTGAGTGTAAGAAGTTCAAGTCTAGGTGACGCAATCCTAAAGTATTCAGGATAATTATTAGATGCCGCTCATTATAGCTGAGTATGTCATGTGTCACGAAAGCCGTGTAGACCTAATGGACCATGCATACATTATAATAATTCTTGAATACTATATATAATATGTACATAAAAATTAAAAATATCTTTTTACAACTAATTTTATCAACATTTTTATGAAAATACTTTTATTATTAAAATTCTTGAATCTGTTTCGACATCGGGAGCCTCACAATAAATAATAAAATCTTAAAACTTAACTAGATCATAAGGCCCATCCGAAGGAATTGGCTGCTGGCTTAACGTTTCTCTTTAGAAAACTGGTTTGTGTCTTCTCTGCAGACGCGTTGGGCTTGTTGTGGAGGCCAGAGTGTCAGCCAAAGGGTTCGGATAATTGTACAGTTACGCTACATATTTTTTTGTTTCTTTTTTGATCTGTATTGATATTTTCTTAGCGTTTTCGATTGGCATCTTTGTAATATACCTGTATTTCCTGTGTAAGCTGTACCCCATAACTGTATTCCATACATCCAAAACGGGTTTATAGTCGCATTATAAAGGACTTCAAGGAGTTCTAAGGCTAAGGCTAAGTTCAGATTTCTCGGTCATCCGCAAAAGCTGACGTCATTACTTTGCCACGATGAACACTACCTTGCAAGAACGGGCTGATGGGTTCACCAACACACTCGCACGATTTCGGGCAGCACTAACACATAAGCAAATTTTTTGTTTACCTTTCTCTTCTGAGTACATACAAATTGAAGGAGAATGCAGCTGAATGGCTAATCCGTTTTATTTTATATTGTTATTTTCGAGTAGAACACCATTTTTTATCGTTTTCTCCATAGCAGAAAGCAGAGAACGTAAAAAAGTGAAAAATATGGATGAGGATCCTATACAAGCTGTGGTAATAATACAATATATTGTCGATTAATTAAGTACTTACGCTTCTCATCCTGCAGTAGTAGCAGACTTAAAAGTATTCGGCATAACTTTGCGAGGTACAACTGCATTCAGATATTAAAAACATTCTTATTTAAACATTCAGTAGCGATTATGACGGAGGCGTGGTAGAGCTGAAGAGCTTCGTCAACAACGCATGACCCTATTCAAGACTTTTGCTTATACAGTTCCGCTTATATTGTATAAACCGTGTACATGATCTATGTAAAATATTGGAATAAAGACTGAATCTTAATAATGTTTGTATGCATGTAATATATGTATATAGGAAAATTTTTGTCAAAGCTGATTTACTTCGGCATCAATGTTGTTGCTTAGCTATGTTCTGTTTGTCCCACAAGAATGACGAAAATGCACAAGAGAGAATGACGTATACGTATACAAATGTACCATAAATATTACTTTTGTCATTTTGACCTTAAGAAAGAGACGGAAATCGTTCTACGAGATATAATTTCTGCTGTCGCTAGCAAACTACTAAGTACAAGACCTCAAAACTTACGAAAAGACTGGCTGTTCATTCAATTTTATAATTACTGGGGAGTGATCAGAGGATAGGTCTGTACTGCTTTCAACAAATACTAAATTCTTATTTATGCTTTTTATGACTGTCAAATCAATCAGGTCAGGGTCTGTTGGCCAGTAAGTCGGTTGTCCTAGGGGTTAATAAATCCAACCTATTTTTGGTACTCTTGACTGTATTATATAACTGGCGTCTTTTTGGGTTTATTAGTCGTGAACCTCAATGAGTATGCTTCGTTTTGTAAACTCATCCAGCTAAACATCTATATCCAAGGGATATAAAAAAGTAGCTAAACTGTTTCTGTTATTACGAAACATGGCGGATAACATATGGCGGCCAAGGTAAGGTCAACCGCCCTGTTTCTGAGAGTTATGGAAGTTTGCTGCAATCAATTTGTTGCTTTGTACAGCTGTACAACCATGAGCTTTGTCATCTGGGTGCTTAATGCAGTACAACTTAAACACAGGTGTATAGAAATTATACTTACTGGTGAGGAGTGTTTTCGGGATGAGTATAACATCAATTTCATGACCCTGGAGAAATGATTTCAGGGCTAAGTTGTGCTGTTTAACACTATAAGCATTTTATACATACAGCCTAAGTTTGCTCATTTTTTTATTAACAGTGTTTGAAGCATTTGGATGTGCTTTTTTATTAGATCTTGAATAATTCACACGGTTGACATAAATGAAACTGGATGGAATGGATGGAACGTAGATAATTTCACCAGTGTTTGAGCTAGGTAAAATGAAAAGAGCTATAACAGGTACATATGTGGGAGTTGGTTACCTTTTTTTGTGCTTGAATTCCCTGATAAAGTTCGGATTTTGAGGCTTTATATATAAAATAAATTTACCTAAAGGGGTCGTGTAGTCTGAAGCCTGATTTTACTTTTGTTTAATAGTTTTTATAATAAACCATTGAAATAAAATAATTTATAATAGGTACATCGTTTTTTTATTCATATTTTAACAATTTTTGTGATTTTTTTTTAAAGACGATATATACACAATATTAGACTTAATAAGTAATACAGAGCTCAATAGGAACTCAAAAAAGGACGCTGTACTGCTTTCATGATTCCGACTGTTCTGCTTATCTGAAATTGAAAAAAAAAACACCCTTTTAATTGTTAGACTTCATTCAGAATTCTAAAAATTTTTATTTTTAACGCTTTAGAAAAAATTAAAATATTCGCAATTTTTCGTGGTCTATTTAGCTATTAAATAACTTACGAAGCAATCTTAAATATTTATTTAGCATCAACTGATAGCTATTTTTGTTTTAAAGATACGTTGAAAATTTGAACAAAATCAGTTAATTAGTTTTTGAAATTTTATGGCAGCATTTTGTAAAAACCTTGTTTCGAGAAAAACGCGCTGGAAAGTAAAAAAAAAAAAAACAAAACAATTAAAAAAAGTTTCTCACCATCAATCTGCTATGCGAGGTCCATATATACCATATATGTGTAGCATGTAGTGACCTTCCTATTCGTCAAAGAAGTCATGGACTCGTATAGTAAAGCAGCTTTCGCTCCTCTCCTCTTTGAAATACGGGATTGTTTTACGAAATCACTCAAGCGCTGCGTTGATGCTCCGCTACGTTAAACAAAAAAAATCTGTCAATGCGGTTGAAATATTTGGACACTAGATAGCCCATTTAAAAGCAGGAAACAGTAAACTGTATAAATAAGCGGAATCAAATGCTGCCCGCGAAATAAACAGATGTTATATATACACCTTTCTGGATGCTAAATCCTGTTCGGTGAAAACTCAGTAAAATTCTCTCTTTGGGAACTTACTGGTTAATTCTTACTGACATTTGTTAACACAAGCCTAGCAATAAAATTCCCAAATATTTTTATGTTTATTTTACCACACAACGTCATCCATAAGAACACTTAAGAAAGCGTTAAAAAGAAACGATGAAAGCCATCTATAAGTAAGTAAAGAAGCCACACTAAGGTTTAGTGTCATAACCAAAAATACCGGCTTTGTGCTATAAATTGTTGCACACGCATTACGAGTAGTAAAGTTTATAAATAATACATTCATACAGACATACATGCTAAAACTTAAAAAACCTATTATGGAAATATGTATATTTATTGTAAGCTATGTGAAGGCCAATTAATTTATTATCAATTTATTATTTAGATTTGGAGATGTAAAACATTTCTTTTTTTCATACTAAGCACTCTCAAACCCATTTCATTGAAATACTGCTAAGAAAAAATCTTTAATTTGTAAGCTATTTTAGAACTTCTTAATTCATTTGTAATTTTTCATATTTAAATTTATTTAAACATATATTTACAAATTATATGATTTATGTAACTTATCTTTTTAACGTATATATAATCAAACAAACTTCCTTCTAAATTTTTTTATTATAATTTACAAATTTCTCTTAATTGCTACTGTTGTTCGTTTGCTAAAAAGCATGGTAAGCATGTGTATCTTATATTGAATTCTCTAATTTGTGTTTAACGTTTTTCATAATTTATGATTGGAAGTAAGCCATGTTAAACCTTCATAAAGACCATCTCCAGTTGTAGCACACGACGGCTGAACATACCAATTGCGGTCTCTTATTCTAGTTAATCCTAATTTCTCCTGAATTTCGTGAGGTTTCATTGCTGCAATATGAAAACAGTTGAAAGTGTAATTAAAAATATATGTATATACACAATATTTGAAAAATAAATTTTACATTAAAATAAAAAATTAATCATATTAGAAGTTAAAATTATGGTTTATATTTTGCTACTTTAAACCAGGGCCCGCTATGTAACCCGATTCGGAAGACAATTTTTCGCTTTTGGGTGATTGGTAGTTTAAACCTTTGAACAGATATGTTTCGATGTATTTATAAGTAAATACACATAACAAATAGTTGAGACGGGCCGAAGCGAGGTGAGTAATATATTGCCCAACATTCAACCTTTTTATGCAATCTCAATTCACTAATGGAATAATTAACGTTAATTTATCCCTTTTCTATTATCGGACATTTGGTACTCTCTGCTTAGATAGCAAATGCCAAATGAACGAATGTTAAAATATTTTAATCGAAAACAACTTAGCAGAACAGAAATGGGCATAAGTAACTGATTTTGATTATGTTAAACCAATAGCCCTTGCGGTTTAGGGGCTCAAGAATTTACCCGCGGGAAGGCATGCCTGTCATAATCCGCGACAGTCGGCTCTTTATATCGGAATATTTTGCGGTTACAACAACATGTTAAACCAATAAGTACGCTTTTCGTCAACAAACTATTTTTAATATTCAAGGACCACTTTCATATATTCAAAAGCTTAAAACTATTGATTCCGAGATACTGAACGCTCTCTGGTGGAGACAATTTATATGAAAATAATCATAAATAATTCTTCTTCTTCTTTGTTGCCGAATCAACAATAGCGCGCCATTCATCACTTCTTTTCCCTGCTTGGCGCCAGTCCATGCTTCTGTGCCATATAGGAGAATGGGAACTTGTAGAATTTGGTCCTCGTTCATCGGGAGGGGACTTTACTTTTCAATTGCCTACTCCGTGCAAAGTAGCACTTGTTGGCAAGAGTGATTCTGCGTTCGATTTCAAGGCTGGCATTATTATTGGTGTTGATGTTGGTTTCTAGATAGACGAAATTATCTACGACTTCGAAGTTATGACTGTCAACATTGACATGGGAGCCGAGTCGCGAATGCGATGACTATTTGTGTGATGACAGGAGATATTTCGTCTTGCCCTCGTTCACTACCAGAGCCATATCCTTCGCTTCCTTACCCAGTTTTGAGAAAGCAGAACTCACAGCGCGGTTGTTGAGGCCAATAATGTCAATATCATCGACGTTCGCCAGCAGCTGTACACTCTTATACCTAGAAGATTTTACCTTCTCTATTCAGCTCTGCGGCTCGTATTATTTTCTCCAGCAATAAATTAAAGAAGTCAAACGGTAAAGGATCTCCCTGTCTGAAATCTCGTTTGGTATCGAACGGCTCTGAGAGGTTCTTCGCGATCCAGGTCCTATTCGTGATGTCGAAGGCGGCTTTAAAATCGACGAAGAGGTGGTGTGTGTCGATTCTCTTTTCACGGATCTTTTTCAAGATTTGGCGCATGGTGAATATCTGGTCGATGGTTAACTAAAGCCAGGTCTAATCAGTTTGTAGACGGTGGGCTTTAGTCTTTTTCACAATACGCTCGATAGGACTTTGCATGCTATATTGAGGAGGGTTATCCCACAGTAATTGGCCCAGACTGTGGGATCGCCCCATTTTTGTGGATTGTACAGAGCACACTCAGTTTCCAATCGTTGGGAATGCTTTCATCCTACCGTCAGCTCCAGGCGCCTGGTTGTTCTTTAAATGGGCAATCTCTATTCGAACCTCGACATAGTCGGGTAATATAACTTCTTTTCCATCGTCATCGATTGGGATTTCGGGTTCACCTTCTCCGGGTGTTTAATTTTCACTGTCATTCAGCAGCCTGGAGAAGTGTTCCCACCCTTGTGGATCAGCTTCTCAAGCTCTTCATACTAACGCATTTCGGCCTCTTTCTTTTTCTCCCTGCAAATGCGTCTTGTTCCCTCTTCAGCTCTCGGCATATATTCCAACCCGCACATGTTTTGATAAGCAGTATGTTTGCTCTCCACCGCAGTTCGAAGTTCTTCTTCGTACCAGCTCTTTTTCTGGCTACAGAAAACCAATGGTTTCCGTAACGGCGGTATGTAGGGAGTTTGAGATGCCGTTCCACAGTTCCCTTATATCAAGTTGCTGATAAGTGCTCTCAGAAAGCAGATGAGCAAGCCGAGTATAAAATCGTGCGGCTGTTTTTTGTGATTTAAGCTTTTCGAAAACGAACCTTCCGTCTTGTTTTACTGTTTATTGTATTCTGTTCGCTGACAACTCAGTAAATCTTTCTTAGGGAGAGTACATACTCTCTTAATTTCGTTACTGACTAATTCTTACTGAACTTCCTCGCCGAACAGAATTATATTTAGGTTAAATGGACGACATGACTATCTCATACGAGTAGGCATTACACGCATTACCGCAAAGGCAATACATATTCCAGAGTATGAAGCTCTTGTTTGAATCAATGTATATTCTAAAATTTTCTCCACCAGATAAAAACAAAGTAGATTCTAAAACATATATTAAACACATAAAAAAGTCATGCTTACCATCCGCAAGATCCTGCTTATTAGCAAATATCAGAATAATGGCGTCTCTCATTTCCCTATCATTAATTATTCTATGCAGTTCCGTTCGCGCTTCATCTATTCGGTCGCGATCAGCACAATCAACTACAAATATTAACCCTTGCGTACCTACAAATAGAGAACAAATGTACAAATGCTATAGGTGAAAAAATAAAATCAATGCATACCTGTGTAGTAATGACGCCATAGAGGACGAATTTTATCTTGACCACCCACGTCCCACACGTTGAATTTCACATTTTTGTAGGTTACAGTCTCAACGTTAAACCCAACCGTTGGAATCGTCGTGACAGATTGTCCCAATTTCAGCTTATATAGTATTGCTATATATACATTTTATATTAAGGAAAATACTTGATAAAAGAGTTCGAATGAAATAATAATAGTCGAAGAATAAAGCCACTTGACAAAAAGCCGCAGTCATTTGAACTATCGTAAGAAAGGAAGAGCTGTCGTTCGTAGACAAAGATAACTTAATACAAAACTCTTCATTTCACAATTGCACTCTAAAGTACACTTTTTTTGTAACATTACAGAACCATGCCTCTGTATAGAAACAACATTTTTTTACGAACAAAAAGTACCCTAGACATCTTAATTACACTTTCACTTATATATACGTTCTCAGGTTATAAATATACGTTCTCGGCCATGTTTTGGAGGACCGTACATAGGGTTATAAAATTCCTAAGCAAACTCTAAAAACCTGTATTGGGGAAAGCTACGTCCAAGTCTCAAGGCGAACAGGTAGAGTAGTATTCCTACCCAATGTAGGTAAGGGGATGAGGATTATTTTCTCCTATAAAACTCGAGCGTCTGGTAAAGCAAACTGAGAGGAAAGTCTACTCTCGAAACACAGCACTCGTACACTAAAAATATTCGCCGCTACAACAACAACAACTAAAAATATTCAAAATGCTGTGGGCATCTTCCTCGACATATCCAGAGCGTTCAATAACGTTTTTAAACATTCCTTAATGGATGGATTAGAATCACTAGGAGTCAACCCTGTCCTTAGGAACTAGCTACACGTTTAGCTAAGTTGCAGGCTGATCCAGGCACAATGAGGACGTGGTAACACGGGATGAAGCTTTATTACCTCTTCTTTAGACTCTCGCGTTAAATATATTTCTGAAGAAGATGGAAGGGGGAGCTGCATGCTTACATAAGCAGACGACATCTCAATTGTTGTTGTTATCATTGTAGCGGCTAATCCAGTAATTTTAAGCAGTAAGTGGCGAATTAAGTACTTTGTGGTTGTATTCACAAAATAGTACAAAATTCCAACTTAGAGCAAACTCAAACTGAGGAGACAATTCTTCAGCTGAAACTTGTCGTGGAGACTCAATAAAGAGGAGCAAGTAAAGTAATAGGATATTGGGCTACACTTAGGCCTTTTAACCGCTCTCTCGCACTGGATTGGAGGACTATGGAAAAAAGTAGACTTTCAATGAACAACAGCACTCGCTTCATACGATTTTGAGCATTCCACTGCCAGCTGAAAATCAGAATATATGGGCACAGCAGTATAGCATTATCCCTAAATGTATTCATATACTACGTAATTCCGCGCTTAACTTTCGGGAATCTGCTATCCATTGCAATAGAGGCAAATGGCTAGAGAAAAATTTTGAAATTAGCAGACAAAACATATGCTCTTTACCTATCGTTCTAAAATGAACGACGGAGTGGGAGTTTCAGTTTACTGCGCCCAACAAGAGAAGATAAGGTCATTTAAGCTAACAAAGCATTACAGGAAAAGACACTGGCCTCCTACTGCTAGTAGGAATATTGACGAGGCATTGATTTTTGACTTAACATGCCTTTTAATTTCACATGCCTTTAACCTACGTCTGGTGAAGGACAACATGTGCAGGAAATATAGAGAATATGTGGAGACAGAGTCCAACATATTTCCAAAAACTTAATTTGCTCATATTCCCTGAGCTGCACATACATAAAATGTATTTTTAAATAAGAAATATTGGTAAGTAACTTTTGTAATGCATATGTATATATTTTTATTTACTCATATTGCAGCTGAGAGCGTTTCCCCATCTCACGTCATTGTGTTGGTAGCAGAAAATATAGTATTACAAAAATTATTTTGATTTTATGGTAATATCCAAGGCAAATTCAAATTCGTCTTGGTAATATCGATTGTTTTTTAGAAACTTCTAAAAATCCTAAAAAGTTATTTTTCTATCACAGTGGTAATTCCGAAATGTTATAAAAATTTGGATTTTATAACAGTCTCGCGGAGGTGTATTTATAAAAAAAAATATTGCACCAACATTAATATTTAATGAGTTCAGGTTTTGACATTTCGAACGCACAAACAAAATACATTAGAACATTGGTTGAACTTCGTCTTTCGACGTTTCGATTGCATGATTACAAAAAAAAAAAAAACAGCTGAGATGATTGTTTTTGTATTCTTGCTATTACCTTGCGTGAATTCGCCTTGGCTATCACAAAATGAAGAACTTCGTATCCAGTAATATTTGCTGGCGATAGTTAAGACAAGTGTTTTATGTGAAATTATGCATAGATAAAACAATGCATAAATTCATCAAAGTGCTTAACTTTAAAAAAAAAAAACATAAAAAAATATTATCGTTATATTCTTATTGTTATAAGCATTTTTTTTTTTTATTGCGATTTTTGTATAAAAAGGATACTTGTTTTCCCCGCTGCGTCTAGCCCAAGCATTAAGATTCGCATTTCCTTATTGCCAAATATTTTAGAAAGTAGTTTTCCCATAGCGGAGCGTCATCAACTTCTTCTATATATCTGCGAATAAATAGAAAATACTTTTGATGATTATTATTACTATTTACATATTATATATTATAAAAAAGGAATTTTTTTCCACAAGTCTGTTGCAAGAAATCTTTGCGGAATTATTACCTGTAGATAATCATGCTTATAGAAGACAGAAATTGTTTAATTTGGTAGTGTAGTTAATAAGACAGACTTTTCAACAAAAACAGCGGTATGACCCAGATCTTTTTGCAAATCGTTCTACATGCAAGAGCAGAAAATGCTGTACATATAGTCTAGCTTTTGCAAGTTCGATAGCAATCCTTAACAAGCTCGATCTGGATATCAAACTTTTCATAACCAAAATAAGTGAATTCCAAGCTTTGGCTTCGACTTTTGTCATTTATTTGACAAAATTAAGATCTTTCACCATAAAGAATTTTCAGAAAGTGAATATCTCAAACAAATAAAAAAAAATAAGATATTGAGCCACCCAAAATATGTTAAGGATAATGAACTGTATTATACTATGACTATTTTGCTAACGAATCTGATGACGAAGACAAACATTACAAAGCATGCTTCTGAAATATAGCACAATTTTGACATTACGTAGCTGGCTAATTCTTACTGACATTTCTCACTGAACAGAGCTAACAGCGACGTAACGACGATGTAAGAGAACACATACAGATATATTAGTTACCCATAGTTTATTGGATAGGGAACACTGATTACAAAACAATTACTTATAGAAGAGTGTTGGAACAGTGTGTTGAAATAATTCATATTAAATCAAGACCATTAAAAAGTCAATCCTTCCAGGCAATGGATTTTAAATAGGAATCTCTGTTACTGCACACGAAAATTAGGTGATTGTGATGGAAGCGAGATAAAGGTATTTTTGAACCAGATATATATTATATTAATGTGTTAAGCTCTTCAACAAAGCACAAGAAGTTAGTTTAGGAAAATTTTATCAGTTCCAACATAGAGTGTTATAAAATAGTTCATAAAACGAATGTTGATCATTGGACAATACAACAACAAAGAATGGTTCAATATTTTTCGAATACACAAATAAAAATTTTGATTCACACGTCGGTGTAAGATTTAACTTTGAAAGAAAAGGAAGTAGAGTTGCTTGTATACTTTGTATTATGGTTTACAAATCTACTGAGCTATCCATCAGCACCTTGTCAACTTGGCGGAATGAATTGCCGGGATTGGAAGACAAAAAGGCCAATAAAACGTTCAACCCTGGACATCAGTTACTAAATGACCTTTTTGTGTCCAACAAGATTCTGCACTGGTCTTGAAAACATCGCCGTATCTGCTTCTCAAGCTCTTCATACTCACGTCCCTCGGCCTCTTTCCTTTTTTGTCTGCACATGTGTCTCGCTTCCCTCTTCAATTCTCACATGTAGTGGTCGATCGCAACGTTGCGAGGCACGCTTTCTCTCCCCTTGCGACCTTTCCAAAATCCAATAGTTTCATTTGCAACTGTAGGTTGGGAGCTTAAAATGCCTTCCGACAGTTCCCTTATACCGAGTTGCTGATGAGTGCTCTCAGCAAGCAGGAGTGCAAATCGAGTAGAAAACCGTTCGGCAGTCTGTTGTGATTGCAGCCTTTCGACGTCGAAACTTACTTGTGTTTGTTGATGGGCGTTCTTACACTGCAGTGAATGTCAGCGGCGGAGTCTCACTCTCACCTCGAATCCGACACCAAATTCGCGCTCCTTGTCCCGTCCATCGAATTTCTTAGATGATGGTGATGTCAGCCTTTAGTTTAGCAAGGACATCAACCAGCTGGAAAGCGTCACCTTCCCAATTAAAGGACTGGACATTCCAAGTGCACGCCTTTAAATCGTGATCGCTAATTCGGGTTCTTCGTCAAAAGAGGTTGCTAAATTATTCAATGGAGCTGGTTTCTACGTAGCATAACGTAACAAACTCTGCGCCACACCCTCGTAAGGCGGAGTGGCTCCACTGAAGCTTCCTCCCTTTTAATCGTGACCCAAGGCTCCACACGGATTGGTTATCGTATCTTGCACAAGGATTGGTCACGTTTCTAGGGTGCGCGGCGTAGACGCAAGAGTAGGAATTGAGTATTGGCCCGAGACTCATTTACATAGTTAGTAAATTTAGTTAATGCATTTATGAATGAGTTTATTCAAAGACGCTAATATTAAATTTCGCATCGCATTAAATCAAGTAAGTTATCATTAAAAAATATATAAATTTATTTTACATTTCAGTTTTTCTTTTTAATTTAATGGGTGAACAAATATGGCAGCAACATCTCTTTTTTATAACATTAAAAATAATAATAAATAAAGCAGAAAAAATCGAAAACTCATAATGCCGACTCATCCTATATTGTCATAAACATGGTTTCCACACATTCAGTAGGTAGTACTAGTTCCACGATCCTATCTGTTGTACATTATCGTGCGGCTTTGAGAGATCTTTCCCAAATCTGATGGAGTTTTTGGTGTTACTCAGCGTGAGTTTACACAGTAGTATAAGTTTTCCGTGCTTTTGAATGGATTTTTAAAATAGACAAAATCGTGTGTGTCGTTTTCTTGACTCAAGGGGTTTCAATTTTTGGCACTCGGTGACTAATTTCCTGAACATTGAAGCAGAATATGTGGTCTCCCTTCTTATAGATTGATCAGAGCACATCACACGTTCAAATTTTAAAGCATGCTTTTGCCCGACCATATTCAACAAACCTCATTCATGCACCTTATCCGTTCGTCGTCGGCATACTTTAGTAGATCGCCAGGCAATACTTCAGCACCCCCAGCCTTGAAATTTTTCAATCGAGCGATTGCAATTCAAAATTCGCCATAGTCAGGTGATGGAACGTCAGGAGAAGTATTATTTCTCCCCTTCTTATCTCCCGTCGTCTTTAATTGAGTGAGGTCCTTTAGGGCTCTGGTCCCGTAGGAAAGATTGAGGCGGCTTATCTTGCAAGTTTATCTGCTAATTCATTCCCTTCAATACCTGTATGTCCCGGAGCCCAAATCAGCCGAACTTTGTTTCGTTCGCACACTTTATTAAGATTCTTTGCACATTACCACACCATATTTCAACGTCGAACATTCCAGATGTTTGTTGACGGGTAGTCGATTAACTTCAGACAGTACTCATTAAAGTTGAATGCAGATCGAACACTACAAGCTGCGGCAGCATGCATATATTCATTGGAGCAACATACAGATATTTTCATTCTACTATACGGAGGGAAATGAGTTTATTCATAGATTTTTCGATTTTGATTTTTAAATTTTCAATATATTGGATGAGTGCATAAGTTCGTGCCCGATTTCAAGTGCAAACTAAAATTGAAATTTTTTGAAGAAAGCGCTTTTATTAATCAATTATGTATTCGCCATCATGTTCGGCAATCCACTCCCAACGTTCAACCAATTTACGGATGCCTGATTCATAGAAATCGCGCGGTTTCTCGTTGAAAAAGGTGTCAAGGTGGTTTTTGACGTCTTCCACATTTTTAAATTTTTTTCCATTCAAATTGTTCTGCAGCGATCGAAACAAATGATAATCAGAAGGTGCAATGTCGGGTGAATATGGGGGATGCGGCATGATTTCCCAATTCATCTCCTTCAGTTTGACCAGGGTCGGTTTTGCAACATGTGGCCTGGCGTTGTCATGATGGAAAAGAACTCCTTTGCGATTGGCCAAAATCGGACGTTTTTCATCAATTGCTTTCTTCAATTCGACCAATTGCTGACAATACTTGTTGGCAGTGATCGTTTCTCCAGCTGGCAAGAGCTCAAAATAGATCACGCCTCGGATATCCCACCAAATGCACAGCAGTACCTTCATCGGATGCAATCCACCTTTCGACATCGGTTCCGCCCCTTCGTGTGCCTGTTTCCATGTTCTTTTGCGTTGAACATTGTTGTACAGGACCCATTTTTCATCACCAGTCACGAGCCGATCCAAAAAAGGTTCGTTTTTGATCCGTCGAAGCAAAGAAATTGCTGTTGACATACGGTCCACTTTGTTCTTTTCACTCAACTGATGTGGCACCCATGTATCGAGCTTCAAAGTGTACCCAACCTTTTTTAAACGACGAAACGCAGTTGATTTGTTGACGTTCAATTCACTGGCAACCTCTTCCGTCGAAATATGTGAGTTATTCGCAACTAAAGTCCTTAGAACATCGTCATCAAGCTCAGAAGGCCGTCCACTGCGAGGTTGATCTTCGAGGTTAAAATCTCCAGAACGAAATTTCGCGAACCATTTCTTTACTGTGCGGAGTGCTGGAGCACGGTCCAAATAAACTTCGCGAATATCTTTAGTTGTAGCGCCCACTGTTTTTCCTTTGCGGAATTCGTATAACATAATATGACGCATATGATCTTTTTCGTTGTTCATCTTCCATGCGTCTTTTCACTAAGCAACTCAAATCAATATGAAGTTATTTTATGCTTGATTTACAGTTCGGACTGTCACCTTTCCAACGATATATAATATGTATATATTTCTTTCACGAACGCCACTCTCAAACGATTCGTACGGCATCCAGCGGAATCGGGCACGAACTTATGCACTCATCCAATATTAGATTTATTCCGCCAATTAAAGAAAAATTTATTGAAACTTTGAAAATTATACATTTCGTCTGAGTCTACTCTTGTGCCTTTCGCCCCATCGCCACGAATCCGACAACAAAATTGCGGTCTTTTATATGGTTCCTTTGAAGTCCTTATACCATAAATCACATCTTCTGGACGACAGTGATATCAGCATTTACATTTCAGAAGACATCAACCAGCTGAGCAGCGGCACCTTCCAAATAAAGAAACCAAACATTCCAGGGATCGCCCTCTCTTCGTAGTTCTTAGTACATTACCCGTGAATGTATCAATCAGAAACTAGAAGAAAAATAAAACGAAGCATACCAAACGAAAATCGCACAAGTGACATTAAATTAGAAATTCAATTGACAAGAAATTGTTAGCAACTAATTTGAAATCATCAGATACAAGATTTAAATAAGCACTACTGCCGAAAGTCTTTTAATCCTTTTAGTGCCGGAGACTCATAGTTTCATAACCGATCTATCGGTCTACGCGTTGTAGTTATTTACTATTCGTAGAGCGAGAAAACTCTAATTTAATATTACTTACTTACTTTACTGGCGTAGATACCGCTTACGCGTTTATAGCCGAATTAACAACATTACACCATTCGATTCTTCTTTTCGCTGTTTGGTAACAGGTCCTTCTCTACCTGGTCTTTCCAACGGAGTGGAGGTCTTCGTCTTTCTCCGCTTCCACCGGCGGATACTGCATCGAAAACTTTCAAAGCTGGAGTATTCTTATCCCTTCGGACTACATAAGCTAGCGTATATCCATATCGCCGCATACATATCTCGTACAGCTTATCGTCCCATCGACTGCGGTATTCGACATTCCCAACTCGCAAATGACCATAAATTCACACCGACTTGAAACAGATTTGCATATAGGTATTAGAATTTGATAGTATGCCTACAACCCAACGATCATTTGCATTTAGACTAATATTATTTTTAATGGCCTATTAAAGTTGCTATTACTAGTAATTAAACGCCTTTAAAATTTGGCGGCCTTCTGCCTTTAATTATATGCCTTCAACATTCATAACCTCTAATTCCTTAAAGTAGACTGGGTGGTGTGCGGGCATGGATTCCACTCCACTGCTACCACATTTTCGTTTAACGAATACCGTAACTATTTAACAGAATCGTTGATATTATTAAATTTATTTCAACAAAATTGCATTTGGGTACTTAATGTATTAAAGATTTAAAGTTATTTTAATTTGAAATAAATTGTTGACAAAAATTCAATCATATGATCACAAATCAGCTGTTTTTCATACGTGCTAGTTTTTACTGGCTGAAATTTTTCCAGCACGACTTTGCAGCTTTCACTCCAAACTAAACGTCAAAATTGCGCTATCTCGTCACTACCCTACAAGAACGGACTGATGAGTTCACCAATACACTCACACGATTTCGGGCAGCGCTGACACATAAGCAAGTTTTTTTTCTCTTCTGAGCACATACAAATAGAAAGAGAATGCAGCTAAGCGGAAAATCCGTTTAATTTCATATTCTTATTTTTGAGTAGAACGTCATTTTTATCGTTTTCTTCGTAGCAGATAGAAGTGGAAAATATGGATAAGGATCCTGTATAAGCTTTGGTAATAATATATTCTCGATTAATTAACTACTTCATTTTTCATTACTTTTTTAATTTGTGTATTTAAAAGCACTCTATATTGTAGGGAAAGTTCAGCATTTTGACTGGAATGGATGCTTCTCATCTTGCAGCAGTAGCAGAACTAAAAATAACAACAAAATTTTGCGAGTTACAACTGCATTTAGATATTAATAACCTTCTGGTTAAGTGCCGCTTTGAAGCAGAAAATTCGTCTTTTAAATTTGAATTAAATAATCGTATAAAACACATAAGTTTAGGGACTAAATGCAGAGTACATACACACCGTTCTGGTAGAACAAAATGATCGTGGTTCGATCGGATCCCGGGATTTTAATGATATACATTTTTCTGGAGCAAAATTCTATATTCGTAGATATATCTCGAAAACATATACACTCAGTAAAGTTGGGATCGTTAGAAAGGTAAGTAAAATTCCTTTTTATATGTTCATATCTCTATACTTTCTGAAGATAAGTTTCAAGTAAGTTTACCCCCTTCGGCGAAAAATATGATTGCCCCAAAAAATATTATGTCATTAAAATCACGAAAACAGGACTAACCACACCCAACTTTTTATATTTTATCTACCTTAACGGTCTGTATTCTGCACTTGTTATTTTCTAGGGTATTGTAGAGAAACTACAACACATAAATGAATAAAACAAAAATTGAACAAGTTTAATTCCTTGCTTTTCAACGTTATCGTAAGATATTTTTTATTGGTCTACGAATTTAGATACAATATGAAATCAAAGTGGGATAAAATACTAAAGCCAACTCGTTATATTTGTGAATATAAATACAGGAATTTTTTCTGATTTTTATTTTGCCACTACAACACCAACAAAAATATTACGCTTTAAATTATAGAAAGCAGCAGAAATATTCAGATGTTATCGTCTACCTTATGATCGAAAACTTAAGTTTTCACCAAAACTATTTCATTAAAACCAGAAAAAATTTGGGTCATGACCAATTTTACGTTTTCTTTTATCTTAACGGGACATATTCTATGGGAAATCTATTTTTTTTAGCCATTGCTTGCATAGGAAAACCTTTCAAGCCGTATACCGTAGCATACATTTTTTAGACTAATTGAATATCTCTAATATTTTTGTTATCATAGCATATTTTTTGCTTGAGTGTTGGAATCTGTTGATTTTTTACTTGCTTTAAATTGTTCTAAGTTACCTTCATGATATACTTTAAATACACTCATTTCTTTGAATTATAATAATTTTCATTTTTAATCAACCTATTGAAAATAAATTTATTAAAAATAATAATATATAAAAGTTTACATAAATGTAAATATATATTTACAATAGATATATGAATCGATGAGTTTTCTTATTGTCTCGTTTTGCATTGCATTTATAGATGAATGCTCTTAGTTTTTTTTTATCTCAAGTACAATACTTGCAAAAGTATTGTAAATTTAATTGTTGCGATCATTTTCAAAAATCAAAAATGTGATAACGATATTTAAATTCCGGAGTCAGATTGATGCTTGTTAATTATAAGCACAAATTTCGTACTGCTTTTTATGGTATTTACTTCGTAAATTACCAAAAGTAAACTTGATGTCTGTTAATAGAATATTTTAAAAATATGCCAATTAGAAATTATCTAGGAATGTAATGACGAACCTTCAATTTTCACTGCAAATTACCAAACCACACTCTGCAAAAAAAATATCTGTTGACACTGAGTGCAAGTTCTATAACTCGTCACACGATTGCACCATATAGAATTTGGTCAATAATATAAATATGTTTTCATTACTTAAATCCATACTTTTTAATATTTACAATTTTTAATTGTGTGTTTATATACACATATAAATAGCATTATATTTAAAAAATATCTGTATTCTTTCTTCCAATTTAAAATGCCAATTGGAAGTATGAGTTCTTTCACAATAATCGATGTAGTTCAATTAATAACCACAAATGTCTTAAGTATAGACACAATTACAAAATAGTTTTTATTCAAGAAAATAATATAGGTATAAAGTCACGCACCAGATAAACAAATTTTTGAATTCAGTGCTTCAATCCACTATTAAAAGCCACTGCTGCTTTACACGTCACTTCAAATTCCAAAAATTAATCGACAACTTTAACAAAATCTGTAATGACCCATCTTATTAAGATAATAGTCACGTTAAACACTTTAATTTTCTCATGAACTAAAATTTACATATTTCTGCACTAAAAGATTATAGTTATAATATAATTTTACATTTTAAACACACGCCTTTATTCAAGTTCGCACAACTTATTATTCACAAAATAAAACTAAGAAAAGTGAAATGATTTGGAAATGAAATGCAAGCGGGTGAAATTATGCCGTAATATTTCGAGAATTATAATATGAAGCTTAAGACCTGAACCCAACCTATACTGGCTATGCTTGCTTTCCTTTACTTCTATTATTTTGAATGAAAATTAAAAAAAAAAAAAACAATGAAAAATTAAGTAGTCAATTAAACTAAAATATTTTATTTATTTATTTAGTTATTTATTAAAGCTTACATAACAAAAACTTATTATATAAACTATGGTGCGCAGCGCTAGAAACATCGGCTTTCGGCTGATTGGTTTATTTTAATACGGCGAAGAAGATCGCATTCCTTTAGGAAATTATAAATTTAAGATATGTTTACTGCTGATGGTACACTTAATAATTGAACCGGATCTTCGTTGTTGAAATGGTTTGTTCTTGAATTTTCCAGAGCGGGACAATATATTATTACCACAGCTTGCACAGGATGCTTATCCATGTTTTCACTTCTATCTGCTGGGGAGAAAAGATAAAAATGGCATTCTACTCGGAAATAATAACATGAAATAAACCGGAAAATCCGTTCAACTGCATTCTCTTTCCATTGGTATTTATTCAGAAGAGAAAAATAAATAAAACAACTTGTTTATGTGTTAAGGCTGCCCGAAATCGTGTAAGTGTATTGGTGAACCCAGCCAGTTCTTGCAGGGAAGTAATTGAATGATTAACAAAAGTTTCGAGCTTGAATACCAAGGCTGTATCGCGTATATTAAGTAATCATCAGGGATACGCGAAGAAATCTGCTCGATGGGTACCACGAATTTTAAATGAGGACCAAAAAGAGGCACGAGTGCAATTTACTCAATTTTTCCTAAACAAATTCGAAAATGGTCAGTCTAGCAACTTTAGTAAAGTGATTACTGGTGACGAATCTTAGGTCTATAACTCCTCTTTACCTTGGACTTTTGAACAGTGTTTACATTCCAAACTACATGGCTGCCAAAAAATGTCGTCAGCATTTCCGTGAGATTTTCCTTTACGGTGTTTAATAGTCTCTTTCAATCCACCGAGCTAGCCGTCTTTCCGGATTCTCAAACTGTAGTAGCCACTTCAGCGCTGCATCATCCGTCATAACTCGGAAATTATGCCCGATGGTGTATGGTGAATATCTGGTCAATGGTTGATTTAAAAGGTTTAAAGCCACACTGATAAGGTCCAATCAGTTTTTTGACGATGGGCTTTAGTCTTTCACACAATACGCTCGACAGGACCTTATATGCGATATTAGGGAGGCGGCCGCGGTTAAATTTTCTAATTGCGGTCGCCACTCGGCAGGGAATATCCACCCTTCCTAGTGTATTTCGTACATGAAATAAAGGCTCCTCATAAAATGACCATTAGGCGTTCGGAGGCGGCTTAGTATGAACTGTAGGTCCCTCCATTTGTTGGAAAAACATCAAGACGCAAAACCACAAATTGGAGGAGGAGCTCTGCCAGAAATCGCTTCAATGGTTACAAAGGGCCCATTATATATGTATCCCATGGTAATTGCTGCAGACTGTGGGGTCGCCAGTTTTGTGGATTGGTAAGATCGCATTTAGATTTCAATCATCGCGCATCCTTTCATCCGGCCCTACTTCGCAAAGAAGCTGATGCATTCATCATATCAGCTCGGCCGGTAATCCATCGTCCCCGATGCTTTGTTGTTTTTTAAGCGGGCGATTGCTAACTCGAACTTTTTCATAGTCGGGTAACGAAACGTCTTTTCCTTCGTCTTCGATTGGGATTTCGGATTCACTATCTCTTGGTGTTTCGTTGTTACTGCCATTCAGGAGCCCTCCGTAAATTCAATATATTCTAGGCATCCGTTACTAGATCACCTCTTTATGTCCTACAAGAGTCTGCTCCCTTGTCGGCCGGCTTCTCAAGCTTTTCGTACTCACGCATCTCGACATCATTCTTTTTTTTGTCTGCAGATGCGTCTTGCTTCCCTCTTCAGCTCTCGATATCTATCCCATCCCGCACGAGTTGTGGTCGATCGCCAGACTGCGAGGTAGGTAGTCTGTTTGCTCTCCACTGCGACACGGCAGTGCTCATCGTACCAGTTGTTTTTGCGAACTTTCCGAAATCCAATAGTTTCCTTTGCAGCTGTACGTAGGGAGGTTTAAATTCCGCCACACAGTTCCCGTATACCGAGTTGCTGATGAGTGCTCTCAGAGAACAGGAGTGCAAGTCGAGTAGAAAACCGCAAGGCAGTCTGTTGTTATTGCAGCTTTCCGACGTCGAACTTTCTTTGTATTGGTTGCCGGGCGTGTGCGTCTCTTCGCTGCAAGAAGATAGTGGTCCGAAACGATTTTGGATCCCCGAAGTGTACGCACATTAAGAACACTGGATACCTGTCTTCCAACCAAGTAGCTTTATGTATTTTCTTGTGCTGGAACCTAGTACTACAGACAACCATATTTCGAGCGGCGGTGAAGTCGATCAGCCTTAACCCAATAGGGGATGTTTCGTTGTGGATGCTGAATTTTCCTACAGTTGTACTAAAGATACCTTCTTTGCCCACTCTGACATTAAAATCGCCAAACACAATTTTCACATCGTGTCGGGGGTAGCCCTCATAAAAGGTATCTTTGGCAAAATGGTTCTTCTCTTCCGTTAAAGAATTTCGCGGATTGTGGCGAGAGATTCATCCACCGGGGTAAATACCAGAACTCGACGTCAGAATCTCTCTCTCGCCACGAATCCGACATTAAACTCCCGCTCCTTTATATGGTCGCTGTAGTAAATGTTACAACCACCGACTCGCTTCCGTCCTTTTCCCCGTCCATCGCACTTCTTGTACGGCGGTGATATCAGCCTTTAATTTAGCAAGCACATCAATCAGCTGGGCAGCGGCATTTTTCCAATTAAGGGACCGGACATTCCAGGTGCATGTCGTCAAATCGTAATCCTTAGTTCGTTTGCGGTGGTTGTCATCAAAAAAGGGGTATCTCATCCCAGGCGTTGTTGAACTTTTCATTGGAGCTGGTTTCTACGTGGCGGGAAAACCTCTCGTTCTGTGAAAATGTCCTGCGGATTAGGGGTTCAAGAATTTAACCGCGATAAGGCATGCCTGTCTTTAGAGGTGACTAAAATCCAATAGTTCCCGCGACGGTCGGGTCTATATACCGGAAGGACCCGGATTGTTTTATACGGCCAAGTACTGTCACTCCCGCAACATTTCCCAAACACCACTTTGGGGAATATTTTTGCGGTTACAACAACAAAAACAACAGCAAGTATAAAAAACAGCTGATTTGTGATCATGATTAAAATTTCGTCAGCAAAACCAAAATTATATAAAATGAAAATAATATTAATACTTTAATATGAATGATATACTAACATTCATAAGTGTAATTTTGTTAAATTAAATTTAATGATATCAACGAATCAAGGTACTCTTTAAACACAACATAACTTAGTTTTTGTACAATGCGAGCTTATTTTGGATTCCTTAAATTTACTAGGAAGCAATGACGACCAAATAAGCCGCAAAACGCTGTGAAGCAAAGCTGTTCCTAAGGTCAGTGACGATGATGAACTCTTAAGATTCTGAAAGCGACGACGGTGCAACAAATGAAATGGTAATTTATTTTAATTTAATAGGGAAACTAAAGCTCTTTCTAAATAAACATGAATTTTATTTAAAAACAAAGCAAAAAATTCTGAAGGGTTCATTTAATATATCCGGATAAAACGGAAAAAGATCTCCAAACTCATTTTCGTATTTTAGTCATCCTTCCTGAAAATCAAGCTACAAATTGTTGAAAAGTAAGATTTACATAAATTTTCGTACTTTTTTTTAATTTTTATGCTTTGCTTGGATCGAAGAAAAATTCACACACGATAATAGCAAGAATACAAAAACAAAAAGCCTATGTATTTTGTTTGTGTGATCGTGTTTCGAAAAGTCAATAACCAAAATTGTTCAATGTATTTTATTTGTGTCATAGAATTTTCGTAATGTCAAAACCTATTTCTCACGTATTTTGTTTGTGTAATTTTTTGAAATGGAAGGAAGAACAAGCAATCATTTGATGTGACAACTTCACCTCCTATAAATTCGCCTTGGCTTGGACTAAATGTTAACCATTGTACAGTCTTGTTAACGTAATAAGTAGTTTATTTTGATGCTGTTTTTGTTTTTTTGACTGCAATGACATTCGAAACGTCAAATCCCCCCTTTTCGCCACTGCTGTCACTTGTAGTGGAAACGCTTTGGGCAACCTTATCAAACGTTTCAGTGTAAATTTATACCGGTGCGTGCAATTATAATATATATTTCGAACAATCACCATGGACGATATTCTTGCAAAAGTAAACTCCGAAATTAATATAAAGCCTTACAAAAAGGATTACATGTGTCACTTTGAATGTCTGCGTGATAACATTTTTACAAGTTTGAAGAAAGACATAATTTTTTCAAAACTATATAATGGAAATTATTTAAAAGGTATAAATTTCTTTGTTTATATAGTATGTGTGTATGTGTAAGAATGTTCATCACTGCGATCTTCTTGTACAAGAAATGACATGTGATTTATAGCTATCGGCGTAAGCATTTTAATCACGTTCAGGGATTATATCACATTAGAAAGTTAGCACAACTAAAATGCAAAAATGACCGATGTTTATATGAAGTAGTTGTGAGCCGTAAAAGAAACAAATCATCAAATACACAAAGGAGAGTAATGTAAACATTCACAGCTTAGACTGCGTTTGCACTTTGAAACTTTTTGGCTGTCATTGCCATATACGTTCGCACGATGAAACAATGCTTCAGTAATTCTCAGCCATTTCATTCGATTTTATTTTCACAATTTAAATTTTTTTTTCTTAAGTTCTCAAATATTAAATTAAGTCTTATCATGACTAAAACCCTTTGGAGGTAAAAAGAAATGAAAATTTTAAAACGACGAAGGAAAACACAAAACGTGTTGATCGAGCACAACAGATTCGGTGCGCTGCCCTCTCTTTCGTCGCACTTGATCCACCAAACTAAGAGGTTTGGCAACAAAAATAGACGATGTAAACTCAGTCTACAACGCGACTTTATTCAGGATTTTTGTCATTCTATTTAAAATATTTTAACGAAAAATACATTATGAAAATTAAATTTGAATTTCTGGATGTTCACACTGCACTATTTTTATTCCGTTCAGTTCCATTACTGGTGTGCAAATGAATAGATGAAAATTGTTGCTAAAAAATTATGTTAATGACAACGACAGTTTGGATAAAAATGTTTGACAACCAGAGAAAGAGAAATAAAAATTGCTAGTGTAGTATTAGCAATTGGAAATTTAATTTCAGAAATTAATTTGTAGATAAGTGAGTACAATCACAGGAGAATGAGAAGAAGTGCAGAAGTTTACACAAGTAAGAAAAGTTTTTGACTGACATTCGCCCCCAAGAAAGGATTCTTGTACATTAGTTCATGCACCTCACGACTTTCGGTGTTAGACCAAGTATCCTCTGAGTGGTCAATAAATATCCAATTGGAGACGAGCAAAGGTGAGAAGGCGATAGGGTTTAGGACCCATGACATGAAAAGAAACTCCAATGAAAAAATATAAAATAAATAGTCTCAGATGAGATGATTTAAGGATCACGATTTATAGGCATGCATCTGGAATGTCCGGTAATTGTGAAGGTCCCGCTCCCCAGTTGTTTGACTACCTCAAGAGATTAACAGGTGATAACACCGCCGTCCAGAAGTGTAATGGACGGGAGGAGGTGAGTGCTTGTGATAAATACTACAGCGGCGATATAAAGAAGCGCAAATTTGGTGTCGGATTCGTGGCGTCGTGTCGTACTGGCATTCGCGTCCAACTTTCAAGACAGCGGGTTATACGCACCCCTGTTTAGGTCATCAGGTAACATTAATTTAAGTGTGCCAACAGAGCAACATCTCGCAGCTGGGCTGCTCCAAATTCTTCTCATCAGAACTGGTGTCGAAAGCAACCGGTCCGACGGATTATTTCTGCTGCGTGTGACATAAAAGACTCCACCACTCCTCCACTTCGGTTAGGTGCAACCAGTGGAATGGTTGGAGTCATCTTAAGGTCTGCTCAGTGGTCCACAAGTTACGTGGCCCCATGCTGCCAGCGCCCAAGTGCGCTCCCTGGCTCCACGGCAGTGCCTTCAGCACCTCTACCCACTTTGGGCAACCACCACCCGACCTCTACGGTCTTACGGAGCTCTCCGCAGCATGACTTCCACCAATCCCCACCCCTACCCACAACCAACTCTTCTTCCTCCTCCTTTTCGAGGGCTACCCAGCAGTTCCTAGTCCCCCGTACAGTCTGTTTCGTGTGTCAGACTATAGCACGTCGGAAAACGACTTCAGTCAGATGCAACTCTTGCTCTGGCTGATGTCATTTTCGGACGTGCTCTGGTGTGCGCACCACCCGTGAGTAGAGTAATACGTTGCTCCATGTTGTATCCACACTACACTCCCTCACCCCCCGTATCACGAACGTCCTCCCGAGACAGACACGACTGTTACAATTTAACTGCAACGAACTCCAGGGAAAGATCGACGAGATATTCGACTACATGAGCCGGGCGCAACTGCTGTGATCCAGGAAACGAAGTTGACCGCCCGCTCGGATCTTCTAATCCGGACCGTGCAGTATCGTCTTATCGACGGCGACATTGACAGGGATACTACCCTAGAACCCGCCGACTGCGCAAACTGCCAAACACCAGCATGGCGCTTGATTTATCCATGGACCCCGACGGAATACTGATGCTAAAACATCTTGGACCAGCGGGAGCAGACTTCCTCACCAAGGTCCTCAATTTGTCTTTGACCACACTAATGATACCCGACGTGTGGAAAATGGGCAGGGTGGTCCCGCTACTTAAGCCGGGGAAATCTGCCAACAAAGGAGAGTCGGCCGATAACTCTCCTCTCCCCAGTGGCGAAGACACTTGAGGCCTTGTTGCTCCGAACTTTCATTCACCATCTGCGTCCAGCAGCACATGAGCATGGCTTCTGTAAAGTGCATAGCACCACAACAGCACTAAATGTCATAAACCTTCAGATAGTCAATGGCCTAAACCAAAACCCACCCTGCGCGCGAACTGTCCTGGTAGCACTGGATCTGTAAAAAACTCATTACCACCAGGATTGTAGGGGTGGATCATGGGCTACCTGAGTGGTCGACAATCATCGGTAGCATTCCGAGATGAAACATCGAAACATAGAAAAATTAAACGAGGGGTTCTGCAGGATGGAGAGCTCTCCACTACTGTTTAATTTCTATATTTCGAAACTACCTCCCCCACCAGAAGGAGTTTCCTTAACCTCGTATGCCGATGATTGCACGATATTGGCGTCTGGCCAGGATATTAACGACCTTTGTTCGAAAGTGAAATCGCCGACCTTTCCCACTTTTTTACTGCAAGACTGCTTAAAAAGAAAAAGCACCACCTATTGCTGACAATGACGTCGGGCTGCCTCGACAGACCCGGGTGATACTAGCAGAACTTAGGTCTGAATACTATAGCAGGTTACAAGTTCTACCTACCCAACGTATGCCAACGTATTACCTTTTCAATTGCTTTGCTAAAGGTAGCAAACACGACATATACCTATGTGCGAGTGAGATTCAGTGTATCTTTAAGAAAAAGCAGGCTTTTGAAATACTGCTACTTCCCGGTATATATTGGTGATTGGTCTTGTGAAGGTCCCGATTTTCTCGTTTGCATTTTTTTCAATTCTTTACTGAACTGGTCTCGCAAATTTCGCCACTTCTCTCTAGCATCCTCTTCTGAAAATACAAAAAAAAAATATTATTAAATAAAACTTTTGCAGGTATCTATCGATCTATTCATCAGAATATGAAGTCATCTGCTGCTTCTATCGTCGAAGAGGTTTACAAGGCCGCTCGGATATGGCTTCAAAAGAGACATATGCCTGAACCAAGCATCGAACATTTTGAAAGGGTATCCAAAGATTATTTTCAAAAGTGGAATGTTCCCAATTGTTAGGAGAGTATCGACGGAAAGCACTATTCTCAGGTGCCCAGCAAATTCAAAAGGTATGTATTTTATCTACAAAAGTTAATTTTAAATAGTGCTCTTGGTGATCGTCGATGCACACTATCGCTTTTTAATGTTCGATCTTGGAGCGTACGGAAAAGACAGCGACGCTGGAGTTTTCACAAATTCAGCTATTTATGAAAGTATTAATAACGGAAAATTAGCGTTACCAAGTGATAAGCTACTACCCAACTGGGATTTTGATGCTCCGGTTGTGTTTGTAGACGATGAAGCCTTTCCCCTACGAACTTACTTAATGAGGCCATTCGCTACAAAGCGACTTGAAAACAATACCAGTGCTTCAAATTTTTATTATTGTTTGTCGAGGGCGATAATGACATTCGGTATGAGTTTTGCTAAATTTAGAATTTTATTGCAAGCAATCGAAACTAATGTTCCAAAAGCTGTTCATATAATAAAAGCCATTTGCATTTTACACAACGTCATAATTGATAAAGAAAAAGAAAACGCTTTGCACAATAATTTTAATGAGATTACCAAATTGAAAAATACAATCAGCAACTTAAGAGTTTCCAGAAATAACAACCACCCACCACGTGAAGCAGATATTAAACGTAATATTTTTTGCAAATATTTTTCACTTAATACAATATAAATATGTAACATTATTTAATTCTAATCCGCCATTATTTACAATAATCAAAATAAAATAATTAATTATTCATTCGTATTATCGCAAAATCGTGGGTATATTGGACATCTGCATTGCAAATATATGTTTGAATTTATGATCTGCCCGCATTTAACACACCACACCGCCCGCACCGCATTTGTCGTGTCAACGCTGGATACGGGACACGGCGTAAGTACGTGTTGCATTTTAATATTTATATTGTGGGTTTTTAATAATACCGTGCGATTCTACGCATTTGTCAGCTGCTAGTTTAACCAACGTCTTTTTCTCACGGAACGAAACGAAATTCTATATACCATGTATTTCTTCTTTGTTCTGTGGCATATACATACATATATTCAACAAACAGTTTGAGTGATTTTCGTTCCTACTCATATTCTTACAGAATTCGATCGCGCGATGGCTTACCTTGTCATAATAAAAAAACTTGCCCTTAAACTGTTAATCTTTCTGATTGGTTACACTTTCGTTGCTTTTGACATTTGCATATACCGGTTGGGTTGTCATGTTCCGTGTTCTGTGCTTTGATTGTTTCCTCTGGCTTTTTCTCAGTCAACGAAAACGACTCTCTTACTGGGGTTTCTGTATCTCGCTATTAGAGGTTTTAGGAGCTTAAAATGACGGGTCCTGGTTATTACTCTCAGTTATAGAGTTTTCTCACTTATCCAGTTCTCACTTACCCAGGTTTGACTGTATACTGTGTACTGATTTTTTGCATCTCAATCTAAGAGTTGCAAACATCAGAACGTTTCTTTTCATAATTGTCTAAATTTAGGGGCAAATATTTAGTACTCTCGGTTACCGAATTAACTTTGAGACTGAGGACATACCAAATACACAATGTTCATTTTTTTTCAATAGAAACAACAGGAGAACGCAAAATACGATTAACTGCAATTACAATGCCTTCACCTCTCAAGCAATTTATTGAAATTATGTTTAGGGCTGTAAGCAGTGAGTTCGGGTAAACAGATTTGTCACGTTTCATCAATAGCGAATAAGCCATATTCGTAGCAAGATATACAAAAGAGAATATCATTGTTTTTGGTACGCATTCTCGAGATATTTTGATACTCGTAATAAGTAGTACTTTGCTTAGCTCTAGAGCTCTTAACTTTCTATTTTTATGAAAAAAAAAAAACAAAATGGTCGAACTCGCATACATAATGTTATAACTTCGAGGATGTGTTTATCTCTAAAACACTTCGTACGCACATCGGATGTTGTCATTTCCGCCTTGGCATCATATACTCGTACTCGTAGTAGGGAGGGCATGTGGTATGCGACGTATTGGGTTTGTTGTCTGCTCCTTGTGTTGGATTTTAAGGCCAATAAAGTCGGAATTGAAGAAACAATAAAGAATATATGTATTTATGTTTAAGTTGCGCTGGCTTTGAGTCAGTTTTATGTGTAATGAAAATAAAGGAAACTAAAATTACATTTTATTACTAACTACAAGATTCTCTAATAATAATATTTATTTGTAATTTTCTAGGAAGTTATGCTGACAATTTAAAAGTAAAATTGCCTGATGAATACGATTTGGTCTTTCGCCTTAAATTACCGGAAAATAAGCACATTATTATACAGGCGGATAAAAAAGTACCAGGGAATGTCATACTTGACTTATCAGAAATTCTTCGAATAATTTCCAATCAAAAGCAACATGAATGCACCTATAAATTATTGAAAAAATTAGTAATTGACGGAAAATTTCTTTCAATAAAATTATTGCAAAGCTGGTTAGAAAGCCTTTTTACAAAAGCATTAGACGATCTTGAAAAAAGAATTGTTCATAAGAACAGTGAATCAACATTATTATATAGAAAACAAGGTCCAGCACATACAATTTATATAAAAACACCTTATAAATATTCAGTAGATTTTGTGCCAGCTATCGTGGTCGGCGGTGGGAAGGCAATAGTTCGAAGTGTTACAGTAGATTGGGATGCGATACCCAAGCCGGTGAAGACCACACAAAGTGATATATCGTTTCGGGCTTCTTATGATGCTATGGAGAATGAAATCATTAAAGATAAAAATAATTTAAAGAACGCTTTGAGGATTATAAAAAAATTTAGAGACGTACATCAAAATATGGGTAAATTAAAAAGTTACTATATTAAAACTTTATTTTTATGGAGATCAAAAAGAGAACCATCATCTTTTTGGAACAAGCCGATAAGCGTGATTGTAATTGAAGTAAGTATTTTAATCTAACTATAGTAATTCTTATTGCAGGTATTTAGTTCAAAATAACGCAAACAATGGCTTTTCACTTTCTAAAATGAAAAGTTTTCATATTTTTCGTGTAAAAGTTTTATGTACATCTCAATTACGTTGTTCGCTCCTTCAATCGTAATTCGCACTGATGATTTGCAGATTCATTTCGTTCTACAAGATAAATAACAACGATATTAACGATATAGAACCCGTAATGGTCCATAACTGTTGAGCTAAAATTAACAGCCGCGTTAAGGAAGCGTCCCATATCATGAAAACTTCAGTTTTAATAAACAAATCACTTCATAAAAGTTACCAGTTTTTCCTCTATGTTTGTGTTTCATGCTTGCCCTTAACAGTAAGCGCTTATTTGTACATTAAAGCAAAACAAAATCTGTATATCTACATTTTTCTAACAGTGAAATTCAGCATAAATATTAGGTAAAGTAAAAATTTCGTTCGGTTTTTATCTAAGATATGGCGCTGAAAACGTGTTTATTCGCGCTAAAAGTTTGTCTTTGACAGTTTTTCGATTGATTGACTCAGTACGTTGTGAGCGCTCGTCAAAGATGGACACCAGCAAAGAGAAAATTCGCTATACCATATTTTACAATTTTTCTTCGATCAAGGCGAAAAAGCAGCCAAAGTGGCTGAAAAAATTAATTTAGTTTATGGGCCCGATACTGTAAACGAACGTGTAGCACAAAAGTGGTTTGCTAGGTTCCGTTCCGGTAATTTCGATGTGCACCACGCGTCGGGAGGCCTGTCGTCGAAAATTACGATGAAATCATGGAAATAGTGGAAACAGACCGTCACGTGAGCACTTATTTAATTGCTGAGGAACTAAAGATAAGCCAAAAAACCGTTTGGAAACAATTGCTTAAAAAAAACCGAACGAACTTTTTACTTTGCCTAATTTGTATGATCCCGTGATGCGATGATAATTTCAGACGAAAACGATTTGCTCATACCTAAATTATTATGCCATTTCACTAATTTTTTTATGGTTTATATCATGATACAAAAAATAGGGTAGTTTCACTCAAATTTTTTTCAAAGATATTAACTATCTGACATAAAAAGATTTTTTGACTTTTGCTTTATTTTGTGCTACCAATTTAATTTTTTATTAAAAAAAAATTTTTTTCAACTTTCTAAATGCAAAACTTTTCAATGTAAACAAAAAAGTAAAGAAAAATAAAACGTACTCACAAAAATCTCAAAAACTTTGCATTGTATTTTCTGAAATCTAATGGAAATAAAATTATTATTATTTTTAAAATGGCAATATCTTAAAGTTAAAATGAAAATAAGATATATTAAAATACCTTTTTCCGTCAATTTTATATTGAGTGAAACTACCTTCCTTTTTTTGTATCAATGGTTCATATACAATATTTTCTTTCTTCTTTTTCTTACATTTAATTCAAATTGGAAATATATAATAGCATTACATAACTGTATTTTCAAGCATTTAAACTTAACAATATGTGCACGATTTGTAATTAATTTTTTTTTTTCTTTAAAGCTCTTCCTAGATCTCAAAAGCAGTTTAGAGAAAGAGCAGCTGCCCTTTTACTGGAATGTTCAGTTTAATTTGTATGATCAAATTGGCCAGTCTGGACTGGTTGATATGAGAAGATGTGTACAAAGTAAAATATTCACACTTGAAAAATATAAAAATCTGAAAGTAACAACGTTGAACGATGATAATAAAATATTTGAAATGTTTTGTAAGTATGAAAATAATATCTTTTTTAGAGAAGATTCAAATTTTAAATTATCTCCAAATATTATTATCTATAAACCAAGGTTTATAGAATACAACGTTACGATATTCAAGTTTTCTGCACTAAAAATTATATCATTAAATTTTGAAAATAGGTCTGTGAACGAGATGTATAAGATTATTCATTTTGTGGTTTCATAAGTACAGGGTTGTATTTTGACATCTGTCAAACATAACTAAAAACATGTTTGGTTTTATTTAAAACTCAAGTGTTTATGAAAATGTATCTCTTAACAACCGCACAACGCGTTCAAACTTTTAAAACACTCAAACGTGGCCACGTTTCCTGCTTTAATAAGAGATTATGGTATACATAATCGTCCAACTACTCAAGCAATTGTTAAACTTTTAAAGAAAC
Organism: Ceratitis rosa; assembly: GCA_037013455.1. NCBI lineage: Eukaryota > Metazoa > Arthropoda > Insecta > Diptera > Tephritidae > Ceratitis > Ceratitis rosa. The sequence continues at coordinate 18,195,863 of JAWMAG010000005.1, forward strand.
TTGAAGAGACTGAAGCGGTTACAGATATTGTATTATATTAAATGCATTTTATTTACGCGTATTTTCCAAACCGCAAAATGGATAACTCTGTATATAATTCTGTACATAAAATATCGCATCTTTGTTTTAATTTTATTTTTAATTTCTCGGCAAACCATAAAATTAAACATTTGATTTTGCTTTTGTCGTAACCTTCTATTCTATAAATCTTGGCATAAATATATTTAAGCTTCCAACTCAATGCAAGCATCGAGCGGCCGACTTACAACTGCCAATCCTCGTGGGTAGATAAATATTTTGGGCAGGAAATGACCGTGCGAAAATTTGTATTCAGATTTTGTCCACAGTCTTCTATAAGTATTTAAATTTTTGTTATATTTATCTTCTTTATTTCTGTACATACATTTATGTATTAAAAACTACGTATTTTGAAATTCCGATGGAGGCAATTGAATATTTTATGTAAAGCGCTGGTGTTCTGAATGTGTTCAAGAAAACGGCTTTAAGGTAATCTAGTTACATGCTTATATATGCATGTGTTCAAAATAATTTTATTGTTCCGTAATTTTGTAGACTTCAATGTATTCACACTTCTATTAAATATTTTTATTAGCTCTTCAATTTATTATGTAAATTTTTAACAATCCTTCTTAAGGACTGGAAAACAAGTTTTTTTTTTTGGAAAAATGTTTTCTTATTGCTTCCCTTAGTAATACTTGAAATTGCAAGAGAAAAAAATGTCAGCGCAGCACTGAAATTGGAAATTCTTTTGCTAAAATCAAATTGGAGATTTTTATTTATGCAATTTTGTAATATAATTTAAGTCTTAAAAACAAATGCTTTACACTCTGATGACCAAAGAATTAGTGAATTCAGGATTTGTACATATATAGAATGCTAATGGTGTAAGTCAGTAAAGTGAATGTTTAGAAGTGAGTAGACGTGTTTTTCAATCTCTGCAATCAATCACGCTTTAAAACGTAATTACCGGCTTTAAAATAAAAAACATTTTGTCGTAACAAATTGTCAAATTTTGCATCAACATTTTTCGTTATTGTGTTAGTGGCAAAACTTCAAACAAGCAAATTTTCGGCAATTTTATTTTTGATTTTGCGAATAATCGTATATATACATAATGTCAACACAAAGAAAAAGTGCACGTAATGCCCTCTCCCCTCAACAAACTCCTGCTCAGAAGTTACAAGGTAAGTCCGAGTTTACATGAGGATACTTTTTGTCGCCGAAACACTCGTTTGTACGGGAGGGGGCGACGACGAAGGCGACAATGCAAAGTCTCTCTGTGCTCGTTCTACTCGTTTTGTGTTTCTATTCGTCTCTGTAGATTTTGGCATTCCCTTTTATTTTGTTTCTCACTTAGAACTGATTGTAGCTCTCTAAAATTTCAAATGAATAAATGCCGTAAATTTGGAAATTGAAATTGGGGGTTTTTACTACAATATTTACATATTTGTAATATATGTATGCAAACATATATGCCTTTGAGTATATGTATCCGATTATTAATAAATATTTCAGATAATGGAGTTTGCAGATAAAGTTGAATTAATGCAAGAAATATTATAGAGTATTGAAGAAGCCGCTGAGATTGATTTTGATGATAGTGAAAATCATGAAAAATGTAAATAGATTACACTTTGGAAAGGTTAGAGTTGATGTTTAATAAAATGTAAAAATATATAAAAGAAATAGATAAATAAAAACTGTGTCTTCCTTTACACAAACAGTGTTTTTATTTTAAACATATTAGAAAGCGCGATGCGAACGAAAAATTGCGAGTGTAAAATAAAGCGGAGTAGAGAAAAAAAAATGAACACCAAACAAATGTCAAAAAAATTGCTTGACGAAAGTATCTCTGTGTGAACGTGAAGGGCGACACAAAAGAGAAAATGTCGAAAAAAAGCGACAAAAAGTATCCTCATGTAAACTCGGACTAAAGGAGACAGCAAAGCGGTAAACAGCCCAACTACACTAAGTTTGTTTGAGAGGCTTGAACTGAAATTAGAAGCTTCTATTGCGAGCATCATAACAAAAATGTCAGAGAGTGAAGAGCGTATGATGCAGAAATTAAGTGAAGTTTCTGCTGAACTCAGCAATTTAAAATCAGCTGTGAAAGGTATTGATGAGAGAGTGAGTGCTTTGTCCGAGTTTACATGAGGATACTTTTTGTCGCTTTTTTTCGACATTTTCTCTTTTGTGTCGCCCTTCACGTTCACACAGAGATACTTTCGTCAAGCAATTTTTTTTGACATTTGTTTGGTGTTCATTTTTTTTCTCTACTCCGCTTTATTTTACACTCGCAATTTTTCGTTCGCATCGCGCTTTCTTATATGTCTAAAATAAAAACACTATGTTTGTGTAAAGGAAGACACAGCTTTTATTTATCTATTTCTTTTATATATTTTTACATTTTATTAAACATCAACTCTACCCTTTCCAAAGTGTAATCTATTTACATTTGTCATGATTTTCACTATCATCAAAACCAATCTCAGCGGCTTCTTCAATACTCTATAATATTTCTTGCATTAATTCAACTTTATCTGCAAACTCCATTATCTGAAATATTTATTAATAATCGGATAAATATACACAAAGGCATATATGTTTGCATACATATATTACAAATATGTAAATATTGTAGTAAAAACCCCCAATTTCAATTTCCAAATTTACGGCATTTATTCATTTGAAATTTTAGAGAGCTACAATCAGTTCTAAGTGAGAAACAAAATAAAAGGGAATGCCAAAATCTACAGAGACGAATAGAAACACAAAACGAGTAGAACGAGCACAGAGAGACTTTGCATTGTCGCCTTCGTCGTCGCCCCTTCCCGTACAAACGAGTGTTTCGGCGACAAAAAGTATCCTCATGTAAACTCGGACTTTAGAATCTTTGCGCTGCGAAAGTATTAACCAAAACAAAGAGGTCGAAACATTGTCTCAACAAATTGATGAGTTGGAGAATGTGTTAGTGGCATCAGATGCAATAATTTATGGCGTTCCGCCTGCAAGCGAAGAGAATTTACCGTCGTTGTTTGCTAATCTGTGCTTATCACTTAATATATCTTCATTGCCTGTACGTTCAATTTTTCGCATGCGCCAAAACAAGAACAAAACTAACAGGCCCGCTCCTATTATAGTCAAATTGAACTCCTCATATGACCGCTCAGTTCTATTTAAGGGAATTGCTTGCTCTCTTAAGGCAAGCCGTAAGTCATTAGCACTTAAAGATATTGGGCTTGATGCTAATCATTGTACAGTCTATCAAGTAACCTAACTCTGTTTTTGTTTTGATTATTGTCATTCTATCGGTTTCGCTTCTCGGTTGTCAAATCAGTTAACCCAGTGTGTTGTGAAGCAGCCAGGGTGTCGTGAAACACAGCCAGAGCTTCGTGAAGCAATGAATTTGATGAAGGGTTGTTGTGTTGCAAGAAATTGTTGGTTAAAGTTTAAGAATATCATATATTTGCCTTCAAATTATTATTACTTCATTCAATAGTTTAGTAAAACTTGTTTTAAAGATACTGTATCAATAATGTGCGGTGGTTTTTATATTAAATTTGTTTGAAAATGAAAAAATACTCTCAAACTTATTTATCAAAATATTAAAAAAAAAATCCGACGTAAGTACATCTCTGCGGTTATTTATTTTCGATTCAATTTGAAAGTTGTTTTATTTTACTTGTTGTTTTTTATTACTTTTATCACAAATAAAATTGTATACAATTATTCTATACATAGCCAAAGATGTATTCATAGAATATAATCTTATTTATATTCCTTAAATTAAAGTTCTTTAATTCACTAATGTCTGCACTAAATTCCATGAAACGTTCAGAAGACATGGTTATCACATAAAATCACTGAAGCGGCACGCATTTTTGCTGCTGCCAAGCCTGAAACTCAGAGGGCCTTATATCTTTATTAGCCGTCACCAAGGCCAAGATTTCGTCACTTCTTATTTAAATTTAGTTCAAAATAATTTAAATATCGGTTCACTAATTCAATTCACCAATACGGGAATGGGGATTCAAGATGTAAATTGCATCTGTTGGTATGGCGTGGAAGCGAAGACCGGCGTCTTGTACGTTATGTTTTTTGTATGCTTAATATAATCACAAATGTGGTGAAGCATATATGCATACGCCGAGGAACAGTTTCATTATCTATAAATCGAAAAGTTAATTAGAAAAATAAACGTTTTAAATCACAAAAATTGTATTTACCATCGTTTGCCAAACAAGAAAACTGCTTATTGAAATGTAAACAAAAGGAAATACCATAAACCAATGATAACGCATGGTTGTATTTCGAAGGTTTTTTACAATATCAGATTTACTTCCTAGATGTAAAAAAAAGCTAATAAAATAACCAAATAAAAATGAAATAAGGAAGAAAGATATGTTTTATATATTTTCCGTGTACTTAATATTAAAATAAGTCATTATTTTTCGACTTTGAGTAGCATTTTATGTTGGTTGCCACTAGTTACTTTTTTTCATACAGTTTAATACATGTTTATACAACACAGCGCTTGAAAGTGAATTTTTTTACGAATGACAACTGAAATGAAAAACGAAAACGATCAGGTGAGCTCAGCTGCGGGGTCGAACCGGAAACATACGTTAAGTTTTCCTACTTTGGAGGCTGTACAATGATGCTAATGGAGACATTTTTGTGCATGAATGCCTAACAAAGAGAAATCGTAGGCTAATGCAATACGCAACGCAGCTAAAACGACAAAAACAATTGGCGAGTGCGTTCTCAATTCGTGGACAAGTGTATGTAAGAAAGCATCAACACAGCGAAGCTGCCTTTATCCGACTCTTTTAGCAACTACTATTTTTATATGTAATTACATTCGTTGGCCAATAGATCTGTAGAAAAAATATAACAATCAAAATACTACTTAGCTTCATAAATTCTTTGTACTTTGAGTTTTGCGCATATTTTGCTTTGGTTATAAGGTAACCCAGAGTTGATCCAAGTTATCTTTTCATAAAAATCATATATAGTCAGCTACATATATCTGAACATAGGATTTACTAAATATTTGGTTAAAAAAATAATTTTGAATGTTTTGATTCTTTTTTTTTTCAGTAACAAAGCCAGAATTGATGAAGTTGGGTATAAAGAAAGCGCCAGAAATAATTGAGGTGGAAAAGAGTTCTGAAGCAGAGTCATCAGTTTTCAAAAATTGTGTTATATGTTGAATAAATATGTGAGTAAATAAACAGAAGACTCTCTGAGATAAAAGAATAAATATATGCGCCAACTAAACAAGTGACTAATTTTATTGAACTTATACAAAATAATAATCATAAGCTAAAAATGGACTCGTCCTTCGATTATTCCCCAGTTACGATCAAATTATTAGAACTACCCTTGGCTCTCACATGCAAGTGGAAACTGAAGTCATATCTGAAACGGATATAGAGACGTTAGGCAACTGCAAAAGCTTATGCTCGGGAAGATTCCGAGCCGATCGATACCAAACGAAGTTTCTGACGATCGAAGGATAAGGAAATGAAAAGTATGGGTCTGGTAGTGAACAAGACAAAATATCTTTTATCAAAGAAAAAGTTATTGCATTCCCGAGTTGGCTCCCACGTCACTGTTGGTGGTCATACAATAGGTTTGAAGATGTAGACGATTTCATCTATATTGGAACCAGCTTTAACAGCAACAGCAAAGTCAACACAAATTAGTCCGCAAATTGTTTCAAGAAATCGATATTATTATGCTCTTATAGGAAACACACCTTAAACCCAGAAGTATAATTGTATTTAGATTTCTAGCTAATGAGCCGACAGTTATATAATATGACCATAATTACCAAAAATAGATTCGATTTTATCTCCTCAAGACAACCAACTTACTGGCTTACAGACCCAAAAAAATTATCTAATTTGATTAAATTGCAGTTATGAAAAACGTAGATAGGAATTTAGTATATGCCGAAACCAGTGCTGGCCGGTCTCCTGACCATCCTAAAAATATTAAATTGAACGAACAATCGACTAAACGTCAGTGTGCTTTTCGCTATACTACATTGGAAGCTCATAGAAACCATTCTCAAAAAACATAGTGAAACTGATATTGATAACGAGCTACTTGTCAGTACTTACAGTATGTAGCAACAGCAACAACTATTGCGACACCAAAACAGAAAACACAATCAAAACCAGAACAATGATATCTAGTGGCGAAATCGAGTTGCTGGTCCTAAGGCTTGTAGTAAAAATTGTTTTGGAAAGCTAGCAAAAACCTTAAGCAATCACTAAATACTGAAGCACCTTCGAGACTACTTTACAGTTCATAGGGCAGAATTAAAAAAGAAATCACAGTTCGTTTTGCAAAGCACCTCAAAACGATAGTCTAACCAAATGCTGTTTCAGATGAGTGATATTAGTTACCTGTTACCTATTAACCTAAACGGGGTTAGGTCGCCTCCGGTGCGTAGAACCGACCATTAATAACCCTAAGATACTGGGTGTCACACTCGACAGCCTGCACTCCGCTTACGACCGCAATTGCCGCAAAACTCCTGAGTCGCAACAAATACTCAAAGTGCTAGCCGTCAGCACCTGGTGTAAACACAAAGAAACCTTCCTGGCAACCTATAAAGCAATTGGTCGGTCGGTAGTAAACTACTCTGCTCCGATCTGGGCGCCGGGGACGAACGTGACGCAGACAAAGAGGCTACAGGCATGTCAGAACACTGCTCTCAGGACCGCGACAGGAAACCTGCTGATGCCGCCGGAGCATCACTTGCAGAGCGAAGCAACTATGCTACGAGTTGAGTAGCATAATGCTTTGCTGTGCACGCAGTTCCTATTGGGATGCTACTGTAGGGAGTACACAGGCACGTTATAGAAGCTGAACCTCCGCCTGTGACCAGGAGTCAGTCACACTTCTAAAGACTCCCTTCCCGTGAATGGCGTGCTCGGAGAAAAACCACCACCTATCGCAGACAACAGGCTCGAGCTGACTCGAGAGACCCGTGTGACATTGGCCCAACTTCGGTCTGGATATTGTAGCAGGTTAAACTCCTAAGTATCCAAACTCGACCCCAACATACCCAACGTATGCCCTGCATATGGAGAATCTCCACACGACCCCCTTAAGCCGACACATCTAACCCCCCTCTCCCTATGGTCCGATCCCGTTGAAATAGCACGTTTCCTGGACCTGCCGTTAAATGACCTCGGTGCCTTAGATTGATAAACCTGTCCCTAAGCGGGGTTAACGTACGCTACAACAACAACAACAACAGGGATCTTATTCACTAAACCATAAGTTCTAGATCCAAAAAATCCATGGGACACGATCATATCCCACAAAAAATGTTAAAAAAAAACTGTCAAAAATTGATTTCGTTTTTCTTGCAAAGCTTTTCAGTGTCATATAAAAGCTAGGATATAATCCACAAGCATGGAAATGGTCGGTGGTAATTATGATATCTAAAACAATTAAGGACGCAACCCCGCCGTCATCAAATAAACCAATCAGCCTGTTGACTTGATTTTCGAAACTTTTTGAAAAAGTACAAGCTTACTAACTACTAACTAATGGATCATTGGGATTTAATTTAATAATAAGTTAAATGCATAAGTAACGATCCAACCCATTTTACAATACTCTTGAATCCTACTTATCTAACAAGGTATTCAAGGTACTGTAATTTAAAAGGTAAATAAAAAAAAAACGTCTAAATCAAAGCTTATTTTTACTTTAGTTTTTATTAACATTTGTTTTTTTAAGACACATACATATGTATGTATCTACATATATTTATATATCTTAAATGAACATACTCGTATTCATATATGTATTTTTCGTTTAACAATTAATTCAGAAACAAAGAGTAATTTTTCAAAAAAAGAAAAAACATCGCTTATAATCCACCTCCGGATCGATCAACGCTAATTTTTTGTTTAAGTTGAGCAGCCTCGTGTTTTTGTTCCTCTAATTCAGCCATTCTGGCAAATCGGGAATATGCAACATCTCCTGTTTTTATTGCTGACATCATCTGCAATAAACAATTAAGTCAGAAAAATATGAAAATTATTACAACAGTACGTTAATGTTTTTGTTAATACCTGTAAGTATTCATCAAGTTCAACTTGTCCATTCATATTTGTATCAATTTCTTTTAGTATCTCATGAAGTTGTTCTCCCGAAACGTCAGCATCTCCGAAACTCTGTTAAATTATATTAAGTATATATTAATATAAATATTAAATAGTATATATGCGCATACATATGTAAGTACATTACTTAAATTTTAGAGTGAAAGAAATAGACGTACAAAAGAATTTAAAAAAGAATAATTATGACGTATAAACGGCAAACGGCAATTTACGTAGCAGAGAAACTACACCGGATTTTAAATCCGGCCAAGGACTGTCACTCCCGCAATGTTCCCCCGAAAACCAATTCGGGGAATATTTTGCGGTTACAACAACAACAACAGTGATCTCATAATGGCTTTTTTCAAATCTTACACGAGCATTCCGCATTAAATCTTGATAAATGTTAGGTCAAGTAAAGAGTTCGTTCGGTTTTTTATTGATTTTTCAAAATATGATAACTTTGTGTACATTTGTCCGATTTAAGTCAAATATGCGCCGTTTTGTTCGTAAACTTGTTGCCAACGAGATGCCAATTTCATTATACCCCTCTCGTAGAAGGCTGCGTCCCTATTGGTAAAAAACTCGAAGAGCCAATTTTCACAGGTCTCTCTTGAGGCCAACTTCTCACCATTAAGCGCCTTCGCCATGGACAGGAAAAGATGGTATTTATTTGGTGCCAGGTCCGGACTATAAGGTGGGTGCATTAGGACCTCCCATCCGAGCTCCTGGAGCTTCTGGCGCGTCACCAAAGACGTGTGTGGCCTGGCGTTGTCCTGATGGAACACAATTCGGTCTCTGTTGATCAAAGATGGCCTCTTCTGGATGAGTGTTGCCTTCAAGCGGCCCAGTTGTTGGCAGTAGAGGGCCGAATTGAGCGTTTGGCCATAGGGGAGCAGCTCGTAGTAGATGATTCCTTGCCAATCCCACCAAACACACAGCAAAACCTTCTTGGCCGTCAATCCTGGCTTGGCCACCGTTTCCGTCGACTCACCGCGTTTCGACCACGACCGATTTCACTTGACGTTTTCGTAAGTGATCCACTTTTCATCGCCAGTCACCAAACGCTTCAGAAATGGGTCGATTTTGTTGCGATTCAGCAGCGATTCGTAGATGGAAATTCGGTTCTTCACGTTTTTTTTGTGTTAGTTCGGGTGGCACCGAAACTTCGAGCTTCTATTTGAATCCAAGGTTATGCAAATGGTTGCAAACGGTTTTCTGGCTTATCTTTAGTTCCTCAGCAATTAAATAAGTGCTCACGTGACGGTCTGTTTCCACTATTTCCATGATTTTATCGCAATGTTCGACGGCAGGCCTCCCGACGCGTGGTGTATCTTTGACATCGAAATTACCGGAACGGAACCTAGGAAACCACTTCTGTTCATTTACAGTATCGGGCCCATAAACTAAATTAATTTTTTCAGCCGCTTTGTCTGCTTTTTCGCCTTGATCGAAGAAAAATTGTAATATATAGCGAATTTTCTCTTTGCTGGTGTCCATCTTTGACGAGCGCTCACAACGTACTGAGTCAATCAATCGAAAAACTGTCAAAGACAAACTTTTAGCGCGAATAAAAACGTTTTCAGCGCCATATAGTATGGCATGGTGCAACACGTAACACTAGTGCTATGGACAATAACGCCATCTCTTAGATAAAAACCGAACGAACTGTTTACTTGACCTAATAAATTATTCTTCCAAAAATTGCTGACTAAATTAATTAAGTCACTCTTAGCTTCACTTACTTCGTACTATAAAATGAGTTTTACTTTAATTCATATATATATATACATACATACATATATATATACGGATTATAATTGTTGTTATTCTTAAGTCTTACCTTGAGAGCTCGGCGAATATCGTTAATTGAAACATAACCCTTTTTATCTTTATCAATGAGTTGAAAACGTTTCACATATGTTTGTATTTCATCTTTAGATAGCTTTATTGGTATTCTTTCCTTTGATGTTCTATTTACCATTTGTCCCATTTCGTGAGCCAAGAATTCGTTAGCCAATTTTATTTGCCTCTGAAAATGGAAAGAAGAATCTTTATTAGCTTTTAGTTATATGATGTTAATAACTATCTGGGCTTGCCTCCTTTTCATCTTTAGACCAGTGTAGCTCTTCACCCATTAAATCAACAATGACAGGCAATGCTTCTGATGCTGCCTGAACGTTTAAAAATGCTAAACGTAATCGGCGTGCAATCATATCTACAGCGGTGCACGCATACTCTCTAACGCCATATCGTATCTCAGCATCAATGTAAGGAAATTCTGGATGGACACGATTTCCGATAATGGGCCATCGCTTTCCCGTTAGTGATGCCATTTTTGATACAGCGAATGCTCTATCTCCATAAGATTTAGCCAAATGTTGAGCTACTTCACATTCCAGACCAAAATCTTGTACTAAGCGAATGTACATAGTAGGAGTCCAACCTTGTCCACCTTCGATTTTCAAGTAAGATGTTACTGCCTCCGCACGCTCAGGCTTTAGATTGCAAGCTAATAAAAATTATATATATATTTTTAAAAATCAATATTTAAGTAATACTTTTCAATTATTTAACCTTTAATAGCTGCATCGATGGTATGTTCTGCCATAGCTCTGTATGTAGTCCATTTTCCACCAGCAATAGTTACCAAATTAGATGGGCTCACATGAACAATATGATTTCTAGCTAACGATTGTGTGTCCTCCTTATTTGGATCCGATACAAGTGGCCTGATACCACTCCAAGCAGACAAAACGTCACCACGACGAACCTCAACATCAGTATTTAGGTAATTCTTAATTTCATTTAAAATAAATTGAATTTCATCTTCGGTTGGACCTGGATTGTGAGTGATATCACAAGGAAGATCTGTAGTACCAGCAATTGTCTGCCTTTGCCATGGTAAGAAGAAAATAACACGTCCATCCGAAGTGGAAGGATCTAAAAGTCCCATTTGATCAGGACTATAATATCCAGGTAGAACAATATGTACACCTGAACTAGGACAGCAAATAGTTTTTACATTCGGGTCGTCCATTTTTCGTATAAAATCGGTAAATGGCCCAGTTGCATTTATAATACATTTTGCTTTTACTGTAAATTCTTTTCCATTGATGTTGTCTTTGACTTTTGCTCCGCACAGCACCTTTTTGCCATTCTCATCTTTCTTCAATAATTCTTTAACCTCAACGTGATTACAAACAGTCGCCCCATGTCGTGCTGCAGTGAGGGCCACCGCTAAACACATTCTCGCGTCGTCTTGCTGTCCTATAAATACATAAATAAAACTTCTTAAATATACCTTGCTTATACGTATATTCAAGTCAATTGCGTAGAGTGAAAGAGACCGCGCGTGTAAATCAATAAAAAAAACACATATCTTAAGGTCTCAATAATTTCTTCGCGATTAATATCTGTCCTAACTGAAAAGGATTATGTACGGCATTTGAAAAAAATTTCAGTCGAACAACCGTGACTTACCAAAATTATATTTTACTTATTCAGTCAGTTAATAAAATCTCGTTTCAAAAATAATGATCATGAAAGGTATACAAATTAAGAAAAGAAAAACCTTTAATATCATTATTACAGCTCATTACTCATCACTATACGTATTATGGGTCTCAAAATATAATACAAAATTTCTTAACGTGTTAAAGCAAATTAAAATAAAATAGTAAGAAGCCGATTCCGAAGAAAGAATGAAACTATCCCTAATTATTGAAATGATAAAAGTTTTAAAAGGCACTATATTTAAAATGTACTCAAAAGAAATCGAGAATCTAAATATTAATATTAAGTGTCCATATTTTGAGAGGCCTAATCTGGCATCTAAATAAAGGTTTCCCCGAAAAATAATTTTATTTTTTTTTTTGATATATGCTAATCTGCACATGTTCATATGTCCATATGTATACATACCGTCATAATAGACAATGGCTCCACAAAGTTTATCCTTTTTTAACATGGGGAAAAGTTCCAAGGCATCTTTCTTAGAAAGGTAGTATGAACTTTTGACATTTCTATCACCCGCAACAAGATCGTAACACTTAATACCAACCCAATAGTAGGGCACTTGCCACCATCTAAAATAAATCAGTATTTATCAAATTTATTAATAAGATTAATAAGTTTATTATTAATTATATATGTATGTAGATGCTTGATGCATATTATAATACAATGTAATGCATGTGGAAGTATGTACTCGTACACACAATAATTTTCACAATTTTGTGGACAAAATTTTAAACAAAAATAACATGAGGAGTTTTATAATGTTTTTAAGATTTAAAAAAATCATGCAAAATAGAAGGTACATATTTCACTAACATTTTTTGTGAGATTTATTAACGATCGACATAAATAGATTTTTTGACTTTTGCTTCCAATTTATTTAAAAAAATACAAACTTCTACAAAAAATATTATATATACATATGGATATTAAATATTCTTAAAATCTTTAAGTGAAACTTAAATCAAAAAATCCTTCCTTTTTTGTATCTCGACTCATACTAAGGAAAGTTAGTGCTATATAAGAAGGTCTTCAAAATTTTTTGGGTGTTTGTGTGCGCAATAGTTACAATAATTGAATTTTGTTTTGTTTTTCGGTTTTATTTCAGAAAGTTACGATTTTAGATCGGAAATACAAGTAAAGGTATTGATATTCTTTGGCAAAATAAACAACTTTTGAACCATGGTTCAGGTAGGACTTTAAAATGCTTCCGTCTGAGTGCTGCAATCTATTTCATGTGACTTGAACTACGACAAACATTTTCAAGAGTCATGCAAATTGCACCATCTTGTGGTTACAAAACGTAAACTCAAAAATAATAAAATAAATAAAAAAATAATAATAATAAAAAAAAAATAATAATAAAAAAAAATGAAATTAAACGAGTTTTTATCAATTTTTAGGGTTGCAATTAGACTTATGCAATACATGTAGAATATATAGTATTTCAATATCCGCTTGGATGGTGGGTAGGGGGAATAAATAAATACATATATCATCATCATATAAAATCATGTGTTGGGTAAGATAAATTGACGAAATAAATAAATGAGTGTTTTAAAGACAATGTATAAATGTAATGAATTGTTCATACATATGTTTAAATGAATCCAGCTGAGCAGTACGTGCATACATTAAAATGATTATGGAAAATTGTATTAGTCTGCATAGCTCAATATTACTTACTGATATACTGGCAACATTATTGGTAAGGGATGAGCAAGATGTGGGGCTGACTCAAGCATAGATGCTCGTTCTTGCAGAGCTTCTTTTACCATTCTATACTGTTCAAAGTCTAGCTAAAAATTAAATATTCCAAAAAATATGAGTTTTCAATTCAAACTTATGTATTTTTGTTTGAGACTAATGAAAAAATATATGTATATTTAACTTAAATAGAGCAATATTAGCAGTGTTTTTTTTTAACGCGCAAATTTAAATTTTTGTACGAAAAAGTAAAAACACTGTTTTGTTTTGTTTTGTGTGCTTAGAATAATTGATATTTCTATGCGCCTAAAACAAAAACGGCTATTATTAATTTTTTCGTCATGAAAATGTGAGAATCGAATATATCGGGTTGCTTGACTATTAAAATCGTTTTTTTTTTTTATTTATTTCTTTAAGCAAATTTATTTACCATTTTTTTGATGACCTTTCGACATCTGCCAATAAGTTCAAAAATTCTAAGCTCAAAGTATTCAATTTGGTCTGCATATTTCATTTTCGGCCTTATGCTGAATATCGTCTATGTCTTCGCTGACGGTCGTCACTTTCATCGTTTCGTCTTTGTTTAGGTATTCTGTACAAGCAGACGAAACGAGAACACGCGAAAGGTCTGTGCACGGGATATTTTCTGTTTTGGGAAATTTATTTGTGAAATGATTGTTTTTCAGTTTGTTTGTATATTTTTGGTAATCGAATCATATATTCAAGGTGTGAAGTTTGCTTAAATCAATAAAAGTGGTTTTTAAATTAACAAAAAAATGGAACAATAGTTGTTCTTTTCAAGCTCAAGCGAAGAAGAATAGAACAAACATTTAAATGTTCATCATAGACTGTGGCGATTGTTGTCGAATTTGTGCTACGCGAAATGCCGGCAAATGACACATTATGACGATGACGATATTCAGCATAAGACTGATTATAAGAACATCTCTTATCGATTGATTCTGTTTTTCTTTACTCACGTATAAACTGTAACTGCATAAAATATAATTTTTGAATGTATCAATGAAAAGTTCATGGATAATGATTTTACTGGCACAACTTTGAGTTAGATGCTGAGTTAAATTCAAACAAATTTCATATCAAGTGTTACGTACTATACATACATATATATATAGCTATGTATTTGCAAACAAATATATACTTTTAAATACTAATACTCTCTTACCCCAAGAATAGCTTTTTGCAAATAGCGAACACCTCCGTGAATTAGCTTTGTGGACCGCGAAGATGTTCCACTAGCAAAGTCATCCGCTTCCACAAGAGCCGTTTTCAAACCCCTTGTAACCGCATCCAATGCACAACCAGCCCCTGTTGCACCACCGCCTATTATTAAAACATCATATTCTTCTCCACTTTGAAGACTTTTCATTTGTTCGGAGCGGGGTGGTAGAGTACGCTTTCTCTTCGGTGGCCGTGTGATTTCATTATGAACCTTTGTGAACAATATTGTTTGAAATATTTTTTTAGTCTTTGTTTTTTTTTTTGTTTTTTTGTCTATAGTAAATATTTTCTTACCACATATGGTGAACTATTTCTGTCGGTACAAACCCAAGTGGCAGCAAGGGAACCGATACAAGCGCTTAAAGCAGTCACACCAAATTTATAGAAGCGTGATGTCATGGTTTCTAAAAATCCAATAGAATAAATGAACAATAAAGTTAGAATTAGAGATTTAAATGTACATAGATAAAATTTATTACGATTATTTTGGTGTTTTTATAACCAATAATTTATTTGTGCATTATGTATAAGCTATGGATATATTAAACTAAACTAAATTCATCTCCAAACATGAGTGTTCATTATGCTTTGGTATATTTTTTATCAATCAACATCGCCCATGCGCATATTGTAGCTCCGCTGATACACAATATGCTTATGCTTTGATATGAGTGTTACTAAGTTCACACACAGATGTCTCCATTCTCATTTGACATGCTATATTGCTAACAATATCTATCGTAGCAAATATTTAATGGCAAGTCATACATAAGACATATCATGATCATGATTATCAATAAATAAAAGAAAAGTGGTTTTGAAATGGAAAGTCAGTGGCACTACAGCGATTTTCTGCCGTTTTATCATTATTAATAACAGGCAAAGTACGGGAAAAATTGTTTCTTAGAGAACACGATAAGGGTGCCTATATATTTGTAGATATATCACTAATTATATAATATAACAACCGTTCAAATTTTAGCAGAGCAACTATTAAAGTTATATTTACTTCACTACTACTGAAAATTTCGTCACATTTACAGTGAGCCAGATTTACGATTTGAATTATAAACAAAAGTTCGTTGTGTTTAAAAAATATATGCTAGAACTTAAAAAACTATGAAACGAAAATTTTAATATTTAATAATAACACTCATATAGGAAAAGACATTAATATGCTAACTTTTATAAAAATACTTTTGTTCATTGACTAGATGGGCTGTTTGGCACCAATTGGAAATACCAAGTACAGCCAGGTCCTTCTCTACCTGGTCCTTCCAACGGAGTGGAGGTCTTCCTCTTCTTCTGCTTTCACCAGCAGGTACTGCATCGAAAACCTTCAAAACTGGAGTATTCGTATCCATCCGGATCACATGGCATAGCCAGCGTAGCCGCTGCTTCTTGATTCGCTGAATTATGTCAATGTCGTAGTATATCTCATACAGCTAATCATTCCATCGGCGTCGTTCGCCGTTACCATTTCGTAGAGGACCATCTACTAACGCCGACTCATCTGTCAACAGTGACGTGGAAACCGAGTCGAGAATGCGATGACTATTTGTGTGTTGGCTGAAGATATTTCGTGTTGTCCTCGTTCACTACCAGACCCATTTCCTTCGCTTCCTTATCCAGTCTGGAGAAAGCAGAACTAACGACTCGGGGTTTGAGGCCAATAATGTCGATATCATCGGCGTACGCCAACAGCTGTAAACTCTTATAGCTTATTGTACCTTCTCTATTCAGCTCTACAGCTCGTATTATTTTCTCCAGCAATAAATTAAAAAAGTTACAAGATAAGGAACCACCCTGTCTGAAACTGTTTGGTATCAATTGGTATCTTTGCCAATTCTGACTGCCCTTCTGGTGTTGTCTAGCGGTAGTTTACATAGCGGTATAAGTTTTGCGGGAATAGCAATTTCAGGCATACCGGCGTAAAGGCAGCTCCTATTCGTGCTGTTGAAGGCTGCTTTAAAATCGACAAGGGGGTGCTGTGTGTCGATCCTCTTTTCACGGGATTTTTCCAATATTTGGCGTATGGCGAATATCTGGTCAATGGTAGATTTAACAGGCTTAAAGCCATACTGATAAGGTCCAATCAGTTTTTTTAAGGTGCGCTTCATTCTTTCACACAAAATGCTGGAGTGGACCTTATATGCGATATTAAGGAGGTTTATCCCACGGTAATTGGCGCAGAATGTCGTATCGCCCTCTTTGTGGATTGGGTAGATCACACTTAGATTCCAAGGGTCGGACATGCTGTCATCCAACCATATTCTGCAAAAAAGCTCATGGATGCACCTTATCAGTTCTTCACCGCCGTCTTTGAATAGCTTGGCCGAAAGCTGTCGGTCCCTGCCGCCTTATTTATTTGAATTTCTTCATAGTCGGGTTACGAAACGTCTTTTCCATAGTCATCGATTGGGGTTTCGGATTCACCTTCTTCTGATACTACATTTTCACTGCTATTCAGCAGGCTGGAGAAATGTTTATTTACTTTGCTGCTACATTCATAAAAATTGCTCTTTTTAGGTTGTTGATTGTATTTACTTCGTAATTATCAAGCGAAGAATTGAATTAATAATAACTTTACAAATCACATTAATTCAAATCAAGATTTAAATTTAAGAATTAAGAATTTGCACTTTCCCTTCTTCTTCTTGTAATAATTTGCAAACTATCCGAGGTTTCTTCAGTACTTGCAGCCTACTACAAAAATGGGGATTCAAACGTTGCCAACTTCCGTGCTTTAAGACGAGATTATCGTGCACATAATCGTCCAATTATTCAAAATTGTCTCATTTGGAGCTCTGAGAATACTCAAACAATTGAAGGGACATTATATATAATATATAAGTGGCGCTTTGTAACCGTTGAAGCGATTTTTGGCCGAGCTCCTCCTCTTGTGGTTTTGCGTCTTGATGTTTTTATATACTAAAAACTTATTATCTGGTCCGGAGATGTGATTGGATCTTGCCTCTTTGAAAATGACTACAGCGACTTTATGTGGTGGATGCCAAGCCATTCGCACAACCGTAGAGGGTACTCGCCTTCTCACTTTACCATAGCTCGCCGCCCAAAAGATACTTGGTCTAAGACCGGAAGTCGTGAGCTGCTTGAACCATATGTAAAATAATCGTTTATGGCCATTGCCAGGTGAATGGTACAACAAATGGTCCCATCCTTATACTCTTTTATACATAATATATATGCACAAATACGAGAACATCTTTGCGTTCATATATGTACATATGTATGCATGTATAAATATCACCTAAACCTCGTTGCTTTCAGATCAAACTGCTTCGTAAACAACATGGTGCATTTATTTATGGTATAGAATAAAAAAGCTTTTTTCTAAAATAAGAAGACTGGGAAAACAAACACGTAAATATGTGTAAATATATGTGTATATACATACAAATGCACTTATGCAAGTCTATAAATGTAAAACATTGCAAAACGAAGTGCTACATGGTAGCAATACGTTTTAGCTTATGGTACTAATTACATAAAAAATCCTACATTTAGCCATCTATGATGATTATCCAAACATATGTACGTGTATATAGCAATACAAAAGTTATTCAAAGCTAAATTTCGCTGGATCTGAACATACTTATTACCAATTTCTTAAATTATTTTTATATAATATATTAATGTTGTCAAATTATCAATAAAATAATTAAAATATTTCCCGCTAATTTCTAGTTGCTACAAAAGAAAATAACTATAACATGCATTTTTCTTTCTTTCTAAAGCTACTCATTCCTGTCAACTCTCATATTCGCTGATTTTTGTATACCTAATGAAGTCTCTATACCCAATGAAGTATGTTATGTTTTACATTTGTTATGCCAAGAACGCGCCATTTTCAGAAAAAGTTTGAAATCAGTCCACCTCAGTTCCTTCTGCGAATTTTCTTTTACGGCTTCAAAGGAATCGAAACGGGTTCCACGGAGTAATAACATGAGTTTTGGGAACAAAAAAAAGTCGCATGGGGCCAAATGTGGTGAATACGGTGGTTGATCGATGGTATTGAACGAGTTTTTGGTCTTAAAATCGTTCACAACTACAGCTCGGTGCGATGGCGCATTATCATCATGAAAGTTTCCGGAAATTGTTGGTCCACAATTCCGACCGTTTACGACGGCTGTTTTTCGTGCAAACATCTCAAACGCTCAAATAATACTCTTTATTGACCGTTTGTGCCGTTGGAACGAATTCATGATGAACCAAACCGCGAATATCGAAAAAAAAACAATTTCGGGAATTTTCAATAATTTTTGATGTTACTCGAACCAGGACTCGAACTCTGGCTGTCAGAATGGCAGTGCACAATGCCAACCCTCCAGCTATTTCTGCCGCCAATATATTACAGAAATATGTAGAATTTGTATATCTCTGGGTTTAAAATATACAGCTCTAACCACCCAGATGCCAAATCTCACGGTGGTAAAATTCAATCACTCTTAAAAACAGCGGGTTGCCCTTACTTTGGTCGCGATTTGCTGTCCACCCCGCTTTGTAGATTTTTATCTGAAGGATATTATAGTGTGAAGCATATCCATTGCGGCTTCCGATTAATCAATCCGAAACGCCGACAATAACATTAACACGGTCATGAGTACTAAAATATACTCGATTTTATCTCACCAAGACTATCAACTTACTGGCCTACGGATCTAAGAAAACTACCAAATTTGATTGATCACCAAATCATAATGTTTCTGAGCAAAAAAAATATTCTCGTTCTAGGTCCGAAAATCTCCTGAAAACGATGATATCACACCAAAGATATTAAAAGAACTTTCAATCCTTTTCAGTGCCATATCAAAGTTAGGAAATTATCAACGAACATGGAAAAAGTCGCTTATAATTATAACAAGTAAGCCAAGCAAAGACGCAACCCTGCCATCATCACATAAACCAATCAACCTATTACTATGCTGCTATCAAAAAATCGTATAACTAATGGAATAATAAAGGCGTTCGAGTTCGGCCGTTTTTCTTAATGTGTCGTTTCACTGTAAAAATGAATAAATGTAAAACTTAACAAAAAAAAGCTTAAATTACAATTTCCGGAAACTTTCTGGTCTTAATGTATATACATATACACATAGCCAAAAAAGTCTACGTGCACCTGATGCATATTTTTAATAAATTAAAACAGAATATAAATATGTAATTTAGTTAAAACAAAATTCCATATTCCAATATTAATTTTCTAGTTACCGGTATCTTAGTGTAGCAACATGAGTTGAGAATACTGTTACTTCTCATGAAGATGTTTCTTTTTTTTAGCGTATTTTCTATTTTTCCTTTTATTCAAATTGTTTAAAGAGCTCGTGACGCGTTTTAACAATAGTTTTAAAATATGCAAACCAGAGGCAAAGAAATTAGTGAGTCAGAGAGAAAAATTATTATTAAATTATGGAAGGAATTGGAGGTCTAGCGCGTAGTAAGTTATTTCAAGCAAACCGGAATTTTAACGCCGAAAAAATATTATCGGTACGGGAAGAACCCAAAATAATAAGTATGATGAAAGTAAACCCGCAAATAACATCAACAAATACGAAGGCTGCTATATATTCTGAGTGGTACACCACCATTTGTTTGCCTGAAGTCTTCGGAGAAATTCGAAAAACGAACAAGAGAAGACGAATCATTGTGCACCATGACAATGCGAGCTCTCACACATCGACTCAAACCAGCGCCTTTTTGACCAAAAATTGATGGGTCATCCGCCGTACAGACCTGACTTGGCGCCCAATGACTTCTTTTTATTCCCACACATCGAGAAAATAATGCGTGGTCAACGATTTTCGGCGCCAGAAGATGCTGTTGAAGCATTCAAAAACCATGTTTTGGAGGTGTCTCAATCAATCAATTTGAGCGCATGCAAAAGTGTATAAATCTTGATGCAGAATATTTTGAAAAACAATAAAACCATTTTCGTTGATAAATATTCGTATTTTCATTATTAGGCCAGAAATATATATAGCAGCCCTCGTATAATTGAAAACATCAATAACAAGTTTCAAAAACCAATTTGTGCCGAAACTACTAATAAAATTTCACGAAAAGCTGGATATCACGGCAGTATCTCTCTAAAAAAAACCTTATAATTCACTTATCAACGGACGAAAGTGCATTGAATTTGCTCATAACTATTGTATATAAATAAAGCACGGTGGTGGCGGAATTATGGTGTGGGGTTGCATGGCGGCTGGTGGTGTGGGTCAGATCGAATTTATTGACTGGACAGATGGGCATATTATATTTGAATATAATAATATAATATAAATAGTCAGACTTTGGCCATTCCATTGAGAATTCGACAGAATGTAATTAAAAACAGAAAAGAGCCTTGCGAAGTGTTTTGCAGGCAGAATGGTCCCAGATTACATATGAGGAAACAGAAAGGTTGGTAAATTCAATTCTTAACCGAATGATTGAGGTTTAAAACAACGTGTTTATTCCATAAAGTAATAAATTTAATTTTTTTTTCATCACCATTAATGATTGTATAAATAATTTTAAGACTGAATGCAGACTTTATTGGTTATGTGTATATATTTGCGATAAGAGCAAGCGCCTCCTATTTTTAAATATTAGCATAAAAGCAATAATAAGAGCGAAAACCGCTCCTCACATGCACATTAAACTTTACCTTTAAGACTATACTTTTTCCACACAAATAGCAAAGGATTTTTTTTTAACAGCTAGGTAAGTATTTATATATATATATATATATATATATATATATAATTGGCGCTTTATAACCGCTGAAGCGATTTTCGGCCGAGCTCATCCTCCAATTTGTGGTTTTGCGTCTTGATGTTTTTCCAACAAATGGAGTGACCTACAGTTTATACTAAGCCGCCTCCGAACGGCTGATGGTTTTTTTATGAGAAGCTTTGTTTCATGTCCGAAATACACTCGGAGGGGTGGACATTCCCTGCCGAGGGGCGACCGCAATTAGAAAATTTTGTTTAATTTTTTATTTAAATTAATTTTCCATAACTTTTTTTTAATGTTGGTGGCACCGGGATATGAACCCGAGCCTTCTGAATGGCAGTACGCAACGCTAACCACTCGGCTACCGCGGCCGCGTAAGTATTTACTGATTTATAAAATGTGTAGAGAACAATTAATGAATTTATTAAGAATTCTGATACCGTACTGACACATTCGAGCTTTAGAACAATTGGCTTATATTTATTGTATTTATGATAATTACCAGTTTGTAGAACTAGATTTTTGTATTAACAGATGGTTCATCGATCACCCCACGTGAAAGTATGTTTACCGGAGGGAGTGCATTTCTGACACGAAAGCTCTTTATAAAAATCCATCAGCCCTTTGATGGCAGCTTAGAATAAATTATCGATCTCTCAATTTTTGTAAATTATATACATACATATACATATACATATTTACGTATATTACATATACTTTTTATTTTTCCAAGATATTGGATTTTTTCAAGTAATTGGTTGGCGGCCGCGATAGCCGAGTGGGTAGCATTATATACTGACATTCGGAAGGCTCGGGTTCATATCCCAGTGCCAGCAACATCCAAAAAAGTTAGAGAAAATTAATTTAAATAAAAAATTAAGTTAAATTTTCTAATTGCGGTCACCCCTCCGAGTGTATTTCTGACATGAAATAAAGGCTCCTCGTAAAAAAAACCATCAGCCGTTCGGAAGCGGCTTAGTATAAACTGTAGGTCCCTCCATTTGTTGGAAAAACATCAAGATGCAAAACCACAAATTGGAGGAGGAGTTCGGCCGAAAATTGCTTCAGCGGTTACAAAGTGCCAATTATATATATAATTGAGTTGTTGTTGAAAAACGTTTTTTCGCTTTTGTAAAAATAATTGTGGTAGATGTGAGTTCTTTCTTTTCTTTGAATTTACTTTAGTATATTTTGTCGGTACGTTATTGAGATGCATTTTTATTGATCCCTTTGAGTACAATAAAGAGCTTCTAAAATGGTAGTTTTTGATAAAGATATGAACGTCTCTATATGAGTAATTTTTATAATACATAACGGTAATTTTTTTTTATTCATGCATTATTGAAAAAAAAACATTTAATATATTTAAAGGCTATAAGCGCTAAGTAGCTTACAGGGTTATTATAAACATGCATTTCGATCGATAGTTAAATTTGCTTATTTTCAAGAAAAATATTTCGTGTTACATATTTTGAATTATTCTATTATATTCCGCTTTTTAGCTAAAGAATCTGAAAACATACATACATATGCAGACCAAAATCCTTTTTGGATAAGAACTTGGTATTGTGGCGGGAGCAACACAGTCTGGCACCGATCCAAACAAAAACTGTCATCTTGCAAACCAAGACTTAACGTGCAAAACATTCTCACTTGTGATAACACTGAGATTATTTACCATCAATTTCCGATTCTCCGAGAGTATAATATTTAATATTTACGCTCAGAAAGTTTGTTAATAATTGTGGATGACTACTCACGTTGCCAGTCACTTCACGCATTAAATCAATGTACATTTCATACACGCATACTCGTATATACCATAGATTTTTATTGTCTTAGATATGTAGTATATCAATGTGTACATATGTATGTATGTTTGCTCACATGAAGCAATCATGACAATTTGTTAACTTCTTATTTGACCTCTAATATTTGCTAAATACAACACGAGTACAAACATTGAAATAAAAAATCTTCCACTACACTTTTTTTTATCACGAAATCACCAACCTCACATTATTACATAAAAGCGCGAAGATTAGTTTTTATAAGAAAGAAGTGGCACCTATTACATCAGAGCGAGTATGCACCTTTTGCCGATAAAATTGCAATGAAAATAAAAATTAATGGCAAATACTTTTTAACTCCTTTTATGCAAACATATACGTGTATGTACAGTCATAACTTTATTGGATTTTAGCACAGTAGCAAGGCAATAATTACCTTAAAGTAAATATTGCTTAAAGTAAATATTACTTTTGTAAGCTGTAAAATTCACAATATCAGAGAATGCAAGCAGTTGCAATTTACTAATTTGTACACCTTCTCACTCACCAGCGGTTGTGCAACTAAAAATTACAGACACGAATTCACCAACAGCGGCTAATATTCCTGTTGTTAGCTTAATGTGAATCTCGTTGATACCCAAATGTTCTATATGTATGCTAGAAGAGAGCTAATCGTATAACAACATTTAACATCATTATCTAAGATCATTATGGAAACTTTATATGCCTTTTATAAATACATACGTACATACGTATAATACATACGAGTACGTACATATATATTAGAGCTTTAGTTAGGAAAGCTTTTATTTAAATATGAATTGTAACTTCTCTTTACTTTCATTCTGCGATCACTTTAAAACCAATTAATTAAGTAGAAATGTAAAATTTGATTATTGATAGAAAATATTCATTTGTATATTTTTTATACTTACATATTTACATACGTATATTTAAAAACAAACAAAAAAACAAGAAATTATTAAGGGATTGTTAGATGGCGCAATTTTAATTTTAATTTTTTTTTTCAATTTCGCTGTGTGATCATCCTGAGACTAATTTCTGCATTTTAATTTCTCATTTTCATTTCATTCTTCAAGGCATTGATTATTGTCAGGAAAACTTAGGAACAGGCTAGTTAGTCTAAATTATACAGGTCGTTATAGAGGGTTCGGACCAGAGGGAGAGGTGGGTTAGATGAGTTGGTTTTAGTGGGCGCGCAAAGGGGTAGTTAGAGTAGTGCGGGGACTCGTTATACCTTCTGCTCAAATATAAACGAGACTTTATCCATAACTCGACAAGGACAAGACATATTTTTTTGCTTAGGTTGGCAGGACTGTTATATGTTTACATGTCAAATTTGAGCGCGATCTGTCACATAGTTTTTTTTTACGGCACTATAAACAAGTCAACCTCGAGTGTGTTTTTCGAATTTTACTATGGAAATTTAACGTTGAGCAAAGAGTTTGTTTGAAATTTTGTTATTCCAATGGAATAAGTGCGACGGACGCAATGAAAATGTTGCAGAAGGCATATGGGGAGTCTTGCCTATCACGTGCAAGTATTTTTGATTGGTATAAGTCGTTCAAGGACGGCCGTACATCGCTGGAGAACTTGCCCCATGATCGTCGTCCAGCAACGTCAATAAACGAAGAAAACGTCGAAAAAGTAAAGAAAATTGTGTTGGAAAATCGTCGTGTGACTGAAAGAGAGATAGCTAGTGAGCTCAACATATCAAATGGATCCGCTCATAGCATTATTCACGATGTTTTGGGCATGAGACGTGTGTCTGCTCGACTTGTTCCAAAATTGTTGCTCATACGTCTCGTTTTGTACGCGATTATTTGACCAAAAACAACGTAAATATCGTTCCGCAAGCACCGTATTCACCCGACATGACACCGTGTGACTTTTTTCTTTTCCCTAAACTCAAATAGCCGCTTCGTGGAAAGCATTTTCAGTCGATTGAAGTCATAAAAGAGAATTCGAAGAAGGAACTGAAAGCCATACCTAAAGCGGCCTACCAGAAGTGTTATGAAGATTGGAAAAAAAGGTGGCATATGTGTATCGCCTCTAATGGTGACTATTTTGAAGGGGATAAAATAAATATTGAAGAATAATTAACCGTTTTTGTTTTATTGAACAGTCTCGTTTATATTTGAGCAGAAGGTATGAGGGTCTGGATAAGTAAGAGTTGAATCTGCTACAATATCCAGACCTAAGTTGTGCTAGTATTACGCGAGACTCTCGAGGCAACTCGAGCTTCGTCTGCTACGGGCGGTGGCTCACGGTCTGTGTATACGCCGTCCTGTCCAGCGGTTGTTGCACATGTTGCTCAATGCATTCCTTCAAGTCAAGTACTCCCTTTCTGATATACCTAGGTGGGTGGCTCTGCCTCTAGCAAATGTTCGTTGGTATGCTCTTTGCGATAGCATCCCAGCAGAAATTACTTGCAAAGCAGTATACTTCTTAACTCGTCGCATAAATACCTATTTCTTTGTGCAAGTAATACTCTGGATGCATCAGAAGGTTTCCTGTCACGGTCCTGAGAGCGGTGTTTTGACTAGCCTGTAATTTCTTCCACTGCGTCTCATTTGTCCCCGGTGTTCAGATCGGAGCAAGATAATTTACGACAGGTCAGTCAATTGCTTTGTATGTAGAAATCAAAGTTTCTTTATCTTTGCCAATCTGGGCTGCCTTTGAGGATTTTTTTGCGGCTCTGGAGTTTCATGGCAATTGCTGTCGTATGTGAAGTGAAGGAGTGCAGGCTGTCGAATGTGACGCCGACTTTGACTTCGAGTTCGAGCCTGTACTCCTTCGTCCAGCTGGTGAACAGAGTAGCTGAGGATTTTGTGGATTGTAGTCATAATTGTCTTGCAGTGAAGAAGTATTAAAGGTCATCGATATAACAGTTCACTCTCGAGCATAATCCAACAATATCCTGACCAGACGCCAATATCGAGCAATCATCGACATATGAGATCAGAGAAGCGGGGAGAGGACACCACTCTGCGGAATCCTTTGACTACCCAAGTGTTTGTGACGTTAAATGCAGTTGTGGTGTTGTCCACTTTGCGAAATCCATGCTAATGTACTGTTGGACTAAGATAATGTGAGGGTTGGGAGTAGTAAGGCTTCAAGAGTCTTCGCTACTGGAGAAATATCGGCCGGACTCTCGCTTTTTGGCGGGTTTCCCTGGTTTGAGTAGTGGGACCACTCCCATATCCGGTATTTTTAGGGTGGTAAAAGACAGGTTAAGGATCTTGGTAATGAAGTCTGCTCCCACTGGTCGTAGATGGTTTAGCATCAGCATGCTTATTCCATCGGTTCAGTTTGATTTGGAGACTTTCGTCTTCCCGATGACCCCCTGAACCTCTTCCCTGGAGAAATCAAGCGTCGCGCTAGTGTTTGGCCGAAGGGTGGAGTGTAAAAAGTCGGCTTAAATAGCTCGCGTAAGCCCGGGCATGACTGTGTCCCAGAGCTTGGTTGTCTCAGAGAAGAGGTTGCAGGATCTTAAGTGTTTCCGCTTATGAATGTTGTCTAGTCGCAGAATCTCCTGATTGAGATGCCTGATTAGGAGATTACTGGGATCAGCATTACGAATGGAACCGCGTATTGATGCTTGTACCGCCGCTTCCGTCTTGAAATTTGGGCGGATTTCCGCAATTCGGTCTACCGGGATGAAGCGGGCGACATCGGTCACGACAATCCTGCGGAATCACCGGCCAGTTAGCTTCTTTGAAGTTGACGATTGTGCGGTGGTCATGGAAACAATGTTGGGAGGCCTGTTAACCCAGA
Source organism: Ceratitis rosa (assembly GCA_037013455.1). NCBI lineage: Eukaryota > Metazoa > Arthropoda > Insecta > Diptera > Tephritidae > Ceratitis > Ceratitis rosa. The sequence goes on from JAWMAG010000005.1 coordinate 18,222,810, forward strand.
TAAGTATTGGTCGCCAGGCCATGCAGTTTATCAGACCAGCACTCGCAGCTATTATGTCTGGCGAGCTATCGCAATTACCCACAACTCTGTTGGGGGCTTTATCGTTCATGTTGCAGAATGTCGAATCATCTATCTGTTCTTCCAGTTCCATCCGACTCCGAGTAACGCAAAGAGGATAAATGTGCTGAAGGCACTGCTGTAGAGGCTGGGAGCGAATTTGAGCGGTGGCAGCATGGGGCCATATAACATGTGGACCACTTAAGGCCTGAGCAGACCTTAAGATGACTTCAGCCGTTGCACAGGTTGCATGTAACCGAAATGGTAAAATGGTGGGGTCTTTGGAGCAGTCCTGCTGTGAGATGTTGCTCCGTTGATGACCTTAGACTAATTTTACCTGCTTGGCAGCCCTTGGACCGATATAATCTTTGTCCACTCCGGTGCATAGAATCGGCTGTCGTGCGAGTTCAATTAATTGCTGTTCTTTACTGCACCGTTGCAGTTTTCATGTTAATGGCGCAAATTGGTGAAATGGTTCGCGAAACCAAAATGTATGGATGTTTGTATATATATATCCATGCATACGTTTTGTTAAGTGATCTTTCCCATTTATGTCTGAATGATTGGACTTAGGATTCCTATCAGAGGTGTGATTTAGAAAGCACTTTTAAATGTTGGCCAGAACGGAACACGAGATTTTAATTATTAATTTAATTAATTCAGCGGTCTTTGTGCCTCTGGTTGGAGTTTTTAAAAATTTGAAGAGTGAGAAATTCTTGAGTAATATTTATCAATGATTTTTATTATTATATTATATATATTATTGGCGCTTTGTAACCGCTGAAGCGATTTTCGGCCGATTATTATTATATTAAAATATGTATATATGTATGTACATATGTATATCTAAAGGAAGGAAGAAGTAAAAACATTCGGGAGGATGTTGCAAATGTCCTAAAAGTACTTGGTCAACTACGAGAAAGTCAGACAAGCAGGTCACTGCTTCCTTGCTGAGCTCTGCAAAAACCGTTTTATGAAGAAAGCAGAGGACATAATGAAGATGTGTCCAAGTAAATGGAAGAAAGTGTCACCTATTTGCGAAGCATGAATCGCTCTTTAGAGAGCATACCAGATACTGCAAGTACAGGAGCAGAAAAGACTCAACTAAATACAGTAGGGATTGCTTAGGGAGAAAATTGAGATAAAGCAGCAGATGCTGAGGTTGGACACAAATTACCAGCATCAACATAATTAACTTTTTTCTTTTTCTTTATTTCTGTTTGTTTATTTTTATTATTTTTTCATCTATGTAAAACGAATGCTGAATTTTATTATATATAAGATTTATTTATTTGTGAAGACTGCGAAATGTAACAAAATTTTTGAATGAAAAAGTAAATATAATTCACAATATCTGTTTTAATTAAATTTTAATAAAAGGAGAGTTTTATTTCTAAACAAACAGCTTTGTTTTATTTCAATTTCACAAATTCACATGCGAGAAACTAATTTCGAAAATGTTTTCTCTCTTCCTCTTCTTCTTTCGATTCGATCGTAACTCAGATTACCTAACTACGACTGCGAGGGCTTAATATTTATAAAATAAAAAAATACTAAATACAATTTTATTTTAATTTCGTATCTTAAATGACCTAAATGCTATGCAAAAATTCCCTAGGGAGATTTTCTAGAAAACTAAAGCACCTTTGCTGCATGACAATACCAATCTGACAACTAAATTCTTGCAATCTGTGTGAAATAAATATACATACGTGTACATACGTACATATGTATGTAGATATAGGATATCTTTACCATTGTAGTTTTTTTTCCAATTATCTGTTGTTGTGAAATTGCACGGATAAGAAAACCGTACAATCCGTGCAAACCAAGCATATAGTTCTCAGACAAGTGAATACCCCTAATGTACTGCGTTAAAACAGGGCACTACGTGTACGTATTGCGATTCGAAAGCAAGATGCGATCCGAACTGATAATGGCACTACCTAACACTTGCGATTCGTTTTCGCAACGTAATTTTAAAATGTGGCAGCACTATATTCGAAGTTTACATAAACGTCGCGAGAAGTGTCAAAATATATAAAAAAAAATTTAATATTTTATACAAAAGTCGGTTAAAGTTTCAAAATCTATACGAAAATTATTTAAAAATATATTCGTTGACGTTGTGGTTTAACGTCGAAAACAAAGTTAAAATTCAGCGCAGACATTTAAGGAATCATTTCGAGCCTGAAATAACCGTTGATTCAAAACTTTCTACTCAATAAAGAAGCATTTTTATGTTTTAAATAATATTTAGCCGAAATTACAAGCACCTACCTCATCGTTGTGTCGCAATACCCTCAATCCTAAGACTGGCAGCTGCTTTAAAATTTTTAGCTCCAGGTTGTTACCATTATCGAATAGGGCAAGATTTTCAATTGGGATTTGAAATGCTTTTGTTGAATTACGGTAGCATTTATTCGAATTCGTACATTTTTTCTTTCGAATCGCACGTCGGGGCCCAGAATTGCATAATCTATATTCCATTTCTTATTTTTTCTGCCTTTTATGTTAAATAAATCTTTTAGTTGTCAATTTATTGAAAAATACTATAGCAGTATAAGAATGAAGAAAATAGTTAAAATTCTCATGGTAAAGCGTGTCGTTTTTGTTGTTATAGCCACCCGAGGATATCTAACGATTGGCCCAGAAATGAACTGTTTCGTTAAGTTCAGCCATTTATTTTAAACAAATCTTTAGTGTGTTATGCCCAGTTAACATTTTTTTATTATACTTATTCTGTACATGGTATTGTAATATTGTAGAAACATTAAAATAATTTTAAAATAAGCAGTTAAATATTATAGATTAGATGAAGAATCTATAGCTGCTTCTGATACAGTTACTGAAGTGGTTTTGTCCATCGACCGCATGTGCAACAATGTTTGAATCAAATCCAAAATATCCGAGTCTTTTAAACTGATGCTACCGAACATTGTTTGTAAAACTTTTAAGCGTTCAGCGTCTTGTTTGCAGTGTTTAAGAATATCTGGTATTTGTGCGAACAAATTAGCTCTACAGGCAGTATTGATTTTGGACTTTTCACAGATATATTCAATAACTGAAGGTAAATTCAAACGATCACACACGACCGAAGCTAGATTTTCTCTTATGGCATGATCCAAAAAGTCCTTAGAATGATTTTCCGAAAGTGCTTCAAGAATGCCCTCTTTTATTTTAGAATTGTCACTCATTCCTTTTGACATAGTTTTCGCAATTGTATTATAATGCTTTAATTTTGTGTCTTTGCCGCAATCTAAATATTTTTCCAATAGTTCGTCCAAAGTATATTTTTCTATGATCAATTCAAGAGCATTACTTGGCAAACCAGTGTCATTTTCCTTCGCTGATAGATTTAAGCTATTTTGAGTAGGTTTTGAAGAACCTACTTTATCACTTGATTCGTTTTCTTCAGTGTCTAAACAACAAATATTGCCATCATCGATCTCTTCGGTACGCATATTTTGATTCATCAATTGCTCTTGTAATTTGTTCGGCTGCTGATTTGAAAACTTTTCAATCTCAATAATACTATCCAGCTTACTTCTGCGTTTCAGTAAATATTTATTTTCCGAACTTTTCTCAATATTTGAATGCATTTTATCCATAATCAGGCAACTTAATAAGATGAAAAGAAACAAATTACATATTACTTACATAAATAGAAGTGATTCTAAATAATATATAAACTAAACTTACCGCTTGGGTTTGGTTTTATTTTCATCATTATACTTTATATACTCCTTGGTTAAAGAAACCGGTGGATCATGAAAACTAACTCTCTTTTTCTTGCAGGCCGGTGAATCAAAAGATATATCCTCAAGACTTTCTCTCCGATTTCTTTTTAAAATACTGGTGGAAGGGCTAGCAGATGGAGAAGGAAGCCGTTTAGAGAAAGTCAAAATATCTTTCGAGGCTAGCGGTGTTGATGTATGCTCTACCGCTGCTATATCCATATCAGGTACTGTACGATCGATGCTGTCAGTTTTGGCTACAAATAATCTAGGCATTGGAGTTTGTGGTGATTGCACGTCTATTTTTCTATTACGTATCATATTGATTAATTGCGCTCCTCTGCCAGTGAGGTGAGCTGGTGGCTTAGGACGTAACTTTGGACTGCTGTTATTATTTGTAAGCTTACGATCAGGTGGTGATAACTGAAAAACATAATAATAAACAAAATATCATTTATAGCAATTAAACTTTAATATGCGAACATATTACTCGCTTACCAAAAGAGAATTCTTTGTTGATGATTTTTTTGGGGAAGTTTCCTTCACACTTTCTGCCACACAAGCAGCGTTTACGGATTCTGTTTCATTACTCTCAACACAATCGTTCGTGGCAGCTCTTATGATATCTTCAGTTATACATCTTGTATCTTTAGTGGGGAATTAGGTATGAAAGAAAAATAAAAAATTTATTTTCAAAAAACTGTATGCTAATTAAGAAGAAAATTTCAGAAGATAAGGATTAACAATGGAGCCCATAGGCTCAGCATTAGATACTCGGTTCAATAAGACTATATAATCTTTGAAATTTTTTTGTAGGCTGCAAGTTTTAATGAATTTCTTAACCTACGACATTAAGTCACTCAAGTAGGGTGGAGCAAAAACTGTACTATTTCAGACTCTCTCCAATTTTCGGCAAAATATAGATATGTACATGTATTTTCAAATTGGAGCTTTTTAAAGCAAATCTGTGTGCTACCGAAGTATCCCGAAGTTTTGTACTAATAAAACTAACCATTATATTCGCACTCAATTCGTCGATGGAGTTTTTGAGAAAAATTGGTTTCTCGATGCATTCCAATATTTGAAAATGTGTTATGATAAAACAACATATTTTTATGTACTAAATACGCTGAGTTTCATTATTATTGTTAAGATGACTTACTTTTTGTTAGTCTTATATTCAAAAACAAAAAAAAAAAAAGAATACGTGAGTGAGTGTGTATGTTTACATAATTAATACTTACATGATTCATTGTTTACTGCTTGTGGTACTTTGGAATTTATATTAGGAGTTAAGTCTTCGTCATCAACTTCAATTGTCTAGAAAAAAATTAAAAATATTAACAATTTAAATCCCGAGCATATAAAATTTAATATCGAAATTTGATATGCTGATTATGGTATGCCATAAGAAGTGTACATAGTCTGATAAGTGGATATTCAATAACACTTACCTCTTTGGAATTGCATTTTTTGGCATCAATCTCTTGAGGTTTATTCTGGTCCATTTCCATATTTCCTTGTTTTGATTTTTCATTTGAACTATTAAGTAAGGTTTCCAAATTTTCTTTGGAGGTTCTCGGTACTGTTCCAATATTTTTACGACTTGATGAAATATCTAGGCTTGCTTCTCTTTCAGTTGAAATATTTGAATTTCGCCGCATGTTCAAACCTTCAATAATAATCTCATTCTGATCTTCCTTTGCTATAACTATTTTCTTAGGAGTCCAGGGTTTTATTAAAGAGTCTTGCGACTGACTCATGTCGTTATATAATGCAGGGATACTTGTTTTCTCTGCAATACGTTCCTTTTGCCGGTCAGTCAACTTTTCAGGTTTAAGGCTCCAGACTGATGGTATTATGACATATACATCATCTTTAAATAATTCGGTAACTTGACTTGTAAAATTTTTGTCCATAAAACCACGTACGATATTAAGAATAGAATGTTTCCATTCCTCATAAAACTTTGAGTTTACACCTCCTTTAGAGGAATTACGAATAACATGCTTTAGAGTGCATTTAATTGACTCCAGCAAACTGCTGTCAGGTGTTTTTAAACCATGTAGAACGCACCGGAATATTGTAAGTAATTTTTCTTTCTCCTTTGACTGTAATTTCTTTTGAATTACTTCTTGTAAAATTAAAAATAATTGTTCGTAGTGCTTTGAATAGTTAGTACAATCGTGTTTCATTACTTCATCAGCATATGCGTTAAACAGATTAACAAAAACTCCCCACTCATAATCTGATCTCAACATTGTACTTAAAACTTCAGCAACTTCCGTTAACAGTTGTATTCTACCAACAGTGTTTTCAGAAAGCTGGAGTAAATTATGCCAAAGCAAATAAAAATGTTCGTCGAAGATAGAAGTGTTACGTCGCCCTGTAAATTCGGTAACCATCCGCAATGGCCATAAACTCCATGATATTAGTATATCAATGAATTCATCTGCCGTTCGGCCAAAAGTTTTATTTCTGATAGTATTCACTATCTCTGATGATATATGACGCCAAATTAAAAATTTCATTTCAAAATAAACGAAGTCTTCGTCATTAAGCATATTGACAAGGTAGTCGGCAATTACTTCTACCGCGCGCCAACACAGATTTTTTGATATAAACGCGTCCAAATTAGAAATTTGAAATATGCATTGCTGAATAATATTATGTGAAATTACTTCTCGTCCAGATGTCAGAAATTGCACCAAATAGTGCAATATTTTAATATAATTATCAAAGTCACTTAACGAATGAGAAAATCGTATACCTTCAGTTCCAATCATGTCCGCAACGATTTTTATAGGCAGGCAACTTTTTTCAGTTATTTGTCTTAAGCCATCGCAAAAATACTCAAATAATGAAGCAATATCATTGTTTATTAATATGCGAGTTGAATTTTTTATAATTACATTTAGTAATCTGAGTTCTAGATCACTTTGTTTTTCATTTTCGATAAGCAAGTTGGTAGCTTCAAACACAGCATAAAATATAGATTTACCATACTTTTCTATTGTATTGGAATTTAATATTTGTGTATTTTGAGCTAAAGGTTCCAGCTCATATTCCCTTAATAATCTTTGAAGAAAATCATCCTGCTCTTTTGAGACAATTGTAGCCAAGCATGTCAATGCAAGTTCTCGAACAGAGAGGTACTGTTGTGTAATTCCGGGAGTGCCTTTTGACTCCGAGCCAAAACAAAATATTAGAAACGCTTCAACGACGTTTTCAAAATTCTCATTTATTTGTGGGCCCAAACATGTTATCAAGTACCACCAAATACGTAGTTTGACTGCAGCGACATATGGAGTCTTCGACTGAGAAGATTTGAGAGGAATACAAACAAGCTTTAATCTTTTAGGAGATGATAATTGATTATGGTTGGCAAAAGTTTGAATAAGAAGATGCCAACAAGTAAATGCTTCTGCTCTGACGGAATTATCAGGACTACGAAATCCAAGTTCAACAATGGATAGAAAAAGATTGATTGTGCTGGCGCTTTTCAGTATCTCCCGATCCAACAAACGAATTAGTATGCACCAAACTCGATGCCAATATTGGCTCCTATCTTCTCGCAGTTGATGCACACGCGGAGCATATTCTTTCACAATCTTATTTTTAACACTATTCCAACAACTTCCATTTGGAATACTACTAATGTCCAATGTTAACAAACCTTGCTCTAAAGCATTTATCGCACTACCCTGTATTGTAGCATCTTCGTCGAAAGCCAACGGTAATATGTCTTCAATCCAGAAACGAACAAAATCATCGGAACGTAATATTTTCCCAATAACAGCAGCTGGAGTACTCTTACTCGTGCTAGCTAGTAGATCTAGCATCTGCAAAAATGTTCATCTTTATGTCAGTTACTCTACATAACAAACATACTTACACTATGATACAGGTGCTTCTGGTTATTTTTCAGTATTTCTTTAGAGGAATTATATACCTCATAAAATCCACGTCCTAAGTTGGAATCCATTTTCTCTGATGTGTTAACGATGTTATTATTCTTTTAGATATTTATATATAAAGTGATTGCAAGCGCGCCAAACATATATTGGATATGTTTAATAGTAGTCATATAAGTAAATGTTGCCAGATAAATTAAAAACTACCGTTGCCACGATATTAATTTATTTTTATTTGTCAAAAAATGCAACCATTTGATGACAAATAGCTGGCCACTGCAATAACTACAGATGGCTTTCGCCTAAGGATAGTTGCAGAGTGCACGTAGAAAGCTGTAGAGACAAAAAGAAAACTTATCTGCTTATTTATTTTGCTTCCAAACTTGTCAGTTTCTTCTAGCGGTTCTCATAATCATTTAAAAACATTGCGCTTAAATCTTGAATGTAGCCATGAATCACGAGTGGTAACAAAAATAACGAATCAAATGATCACATGGGCTCAAATCCGAAACAGATGCCAAGTTTTTCAACTTTGGAGGATGTACAATGCTTACAAGCCGATCCGAGTTCAAAGCTCATTCATGAATACTTGAATTGAGCATTTCACTTGCTCGCTGTGCTCCAATCACTTATCATGTGTACTTACTCCAAGAGAAATCAATTCCAATCGTATTTCAAAATAGTCTTGAATATTAACTTGGATTTAATATTTTATTTGTATATTATCTTTTTCAACGATTCATTTATTGTAAATAGAGCCGTTGTAATAGTGCCACTGGCATAATACGAGTACTAACTATCTTGCAAAGATTTAAATGCACTACCACCTCAGTGACTGCTTCCGTGCCAAGATTGCGTTGAAGATCACTATTGGACTATTCAAAATACTTCTCAGTACTTTATTTTTTTAATTAAAATATTGAATTCCCGCTAGTCCCGCTAGGATGGTTGATTTTTTGGTTAGTTGAAAGAAGAGGTTTATGAGCTGACCACTAGCAGACAAACCTTAGCCATTGAGTACTCTCATTTTGATCCACGCGTATCCCAAATATACGTTCGCTCGATTTTATGAATTGTTTTAATGAAAATGGAAGTATTACTCAAACAGCTAAAGGTTGATCACTCGTCAAGATATTTTTTTGTGAACATTCTGTACTCACCCGACTGCATTATACCTAGCTAGTTGAGATAATAATTTCGGGGTAGATACTCTGTCAATTAACCCAAAATAATAATAAGTTATATTTTGTTTAATGCTAGTAACAGTTTGGTCTGCAAACAATGTACTGTGCCTTCATGGCAGAGTGCTTTAGACAAAATTTTAAGGGTCTAACACAAATCAGCTTGTCCGCGTTTTCCTTGCTTTCTGCAGTCGCGTAACCTCGGACACAAGACATATTCACATATTCACACGCGATAGCCTGCTTACATGCTCCTACACATTTGGACTTAGTATTAATACAGAAAATTACTTCAATTGTCACTTGGCTATAACCAAAGACCTGGCTTTCAAAATGTTCCCTTCAGTTAAGTTTTCAACAAAACTTATTTTCCATACAGGCGTGAACACTGCTTAGGTAATTATAGTTGAATACTTTTAAAGTAGTATTCTTCTCCATCCGGACCACATGACCTAGCCAGCGTAGCCGCTCTCTTTTGATTCGCTGAACTATTGATCAATGCTATATTTCGAACAGTTCATCGTTTCATCAGTTGCGGCAGGTACACTAGCAGAAATCCGATCAGCTATCTGTCGTGATTGCAGCTTTTTGACTTCGAACCTTTCTTGTGTTTGTAGAAAATCGTTTTTTGCTGTACAGAGGCGGGTCGGTGTCGATATTGAGTCCTCGGAGTATACGCACGACAAGAAGACTGGTTACATGTTGTCCGACTATCACAACATGATCGTTCTGTTTTTGAGTTTTTTAATCTGGAGACAACCATGTAGCTTGAACTTTCTTATGCTGGAATCTTGTACTACAGACAACCATATTATCGTTATGGAGGCTGAATTTCCCGACAGTTGTGACCGAGGTGAATACCAGTACTTTTCCACGGAGTCTCTGTACAACACCAAATTTGTGCTCTTTTATAGGGCCGCTGTAGTAGATGTCACAAGGACCTACTTGATTCCGCTCTTGTTCCGCCCATGGCACTTCTTGCACGGCGGTGATGCGAATCTTTAATTTAGCGAGGATATCAACCAGCTTGCAGCGGCACTTTTGCGGGAGTCGTCATCAAAAGGGAGTATCTCTTCCAAGGCGTTGTTGAACTTTTTATTGGTGGTGGTTTCTACGTGGCGAGACCCACACTCAGCGCACAACCTTAGATTTTTCTCTCCTTTACATATCCCTCCGACTGTAACTATATATCCAGAAGCTTGACTACAACCCATTACACCACTCAAGCATTGTAAACCTGATCCTTCCATCGGAGGGGATGTCTTCCGCCTCTTCCACTGGCGGGTACTTCGTCGAATTCTTTCAAAGCTGGAGTGTTTCCATCCCGTTGGATCACATGCTCTAGCCAGCATAGCCGCTGTCTGTTGATTCGCTGAAATATGTCAATGTCCCGTACAGTTCATCGTTTCATTGGCTTCGATGTTCGCCGTTCCCAACTTGCAGAGGACCATAAATCTTGCACAAGACCTTTCTTTCGAAATATTTTAGCGTCGACTTATTAGATATTGTCATTGTTTATGCCTCCTTATCATTTAGAATGACGGAAATGTCGACTGACTAGTAGAGTGTTTCGTTTGTTCTACGTGAGAGCACTTTACCTATTCTTCAATTGCATCCACAGGCCAAAGTAGCACATGCTTGCTAGAGTGGTTTTGCGTTGTTACAAGTCGAAAATTTTCAGCTTCAAAAGTGACATCTGCGGCAACGACGATGTTTTCATTGGTGCGACAAAAAAATATTTTAGAGACATACAATTTATTTTATTTATCAATAAGATATTTTCCCTTCGTAATCAGTTTATTTTTATATGTTGCTTTAAAACCATTGTAGCCAGTTTAATTATAAATACCATATATAGGTATATCTAATTTGTCCACAGCTATATTGGTGAATGTGTGGTCGTGTAGTCGCCATTTCGTTCACAACAATTATGATTTTAACAACTCGTAGCCCGTAGCTCGTCGCCTTCATTATGTTGAACTTTTAATGCATTTTGTGCTTGAGTGGTTTGGTTGGCAGGGTTCTCTTTTCCGGTTTATCGTCTTTCTTTCCTTTCCGAAATTCGTCGAGAGTAAGTCGACATGAGGTACGTTCTGAATAATATTTTGCCATTGAATATTTTTCGCTTAGATCTGTGATTTTGTTTACAAATTTATCGTACTATTTAAAAAAAAAATTATTCTAATTCCATTGCAGTTCCCTTAAGTTGCAGAAAAGGCTTGCAGCCTCTGTTATGCGATGTGGCAAGAAAAAGGTTTGGTTGGATCCTAATGAAATTAATGAAATCGCAAACACCAATTCTCGTAAGTAATTGATGTTACAGAAATGTAATTGGATTTAAATTGATTAATTTGTAATTCTAGGTCAAAATATCCGGAAATTGATTAAGGATGGTTTGATTATTAAAAAGCCCGTTGTTGTGCACTCGCGGTACCGTGTTCGCAAAAACACAGAAGCTCGTCGCAAGGGCCGTCACTGTGGATTTGGTAAGCGTAAGGGTACTGCAAATGCTCGTATGCCCACTAAGTTGTTGTGGATGCAACGTCAACGCGTTTTGAGACGTTTACTCAAGAAATATAGGGATAACAAAAAAATTGATCGTCACTTATACCATGACCTGTACATGAAGTGCAAGGGTAATGTTTTCAAAAACAAACGTGTATTGATGGAATACATTCACAAAAAGAAGGCAGAGAAGCAGCGCAGTAAAATGCTTGCTGATCAAGCAGAGGCCAGAAGACATAAAGTACGTGAGGCCAGAAAACGCCGTGAAGAAAGAATTGCTGCTAAAAAGCAGGAACTTTCCAAATTGCACGCTAAAGAAGATGAAGTAGCGGCACAAGCTGCGACAACTGTTCCGAAAAAATAAAACAAAATATGCTAGAATGGTATATTAAATGTTTTTATTGAACTAAAGTTTTGTTTTATTACTGGCGTTTTTATATTTATATTAGGTTTATGGGATTGTAGTTGGGGAAGTCGCATCGCAACGATATAAATACTAAATTCTGTTATGCATGATACATACAATAATTTCAAGTTAGTTCCATACACTTTGCAGCTACTAAAATTTGACACAAATATTTAGAAAAATTTGAGGAATTTAAACTATGTAAATGCGATTAAATATTCAAAATACCTTAAAAATCATGGAAATATTTTGTCACCACAGGTCGGTTTCAGCGATTTTAATGTATGAAATTGTGTGAAAGTTATAAAATATGAAGGCTAAAATTTAAACCGATTTCATTGTTTGGAGAAAAATTAGTTAGCTTTAAGGGAATAATGTTTTAACAAAATTTTGAAAGCAGACAAATAATTAAATTTTTGTTTTTGAGAATGCTGGACTCGCATTGGTAAAAATTTCATAATTTCGCCCAGAGTTATTTTCGAAATCGAAGCTGAGTAATTTACGACCGGTCGGACAATTAATTGATTTTATTTATCTTTATTATCTTTTACCCAGGTATTGCCGGCTAAGGTATTGAGCATGATGAAATAATAACCAGGTGAAGTAAGTAGAGTAGAAAGAGACTTTGACACTGCCTTAGCTCAACGTTGTATTTTCGAATTTGAAGAGAAAGGGGAGGAAAGAAACAAAAATCGGCAATTTCAGGGGGATTTCTATAAATATTGAAAATAATAAATTATATTTTAAAATTTATATATGTATATATACAAACATAATTTTTATAATTTATAATTGCTAAAGTGTTTTTCGGCCGAGCTCCTTCTCATATTTATGATGTGCGTATTGATGTTTTCCCAACAAATGTAGAGACCCAGACTTAGTTCTAAGGTACCTTAAAAACTTCTGACAAATTTCTATGAGAAGCTTTCATTTCATGCCAGAAACACAATTGAAGTGCGTGACATTCCCCGCCGAATGACGACCGCAACTAGAAAAGATTAAGTTAATTTTTTTATTTGGATTTTCTATAATTTTGGATGTTGATCCGGCCAGAACTAAGACCCATTGACAGTCTGCACTGCCCTAAATCCGAGATCGATCACGGAAGGTCGTGGTTATACTTGCCTCTTACACTAAACAGCTGCAATAAACTACACCGAAAAAGGGGAAGGAAATTACTTATTTATTTAAAGTAATTAGTTCTTGATGTAGAAGTAAGGCTTGGAGGAATTAAAGCTGGTAGAATGAGTATTAAAATCTTTGCTCAAACATTTGTTTTGCACGAACACAATAAAAGGGGTCTAGATAATCTTAAAGGGGTGATAAGACCTCTAATCAATTCAGTTTAAAATAATCTTTAAACATCCATTTACGACTATGCGGTAAATAACAATTAACTTCCAACCACTGGATCTAAAGCAATATCAAGGTAACTACAAAATTATTACTTGAAACTAAACAAAATCGCTGATCCCCGATAGGTCAATAACAAATTTTCCCTTTCGTTAAAAACGCGACACTGGATGCATAAATCCATTTATTGTAAATTTGTATTTAACAAAATGTATGTTATATTCAATTCTTAACGTGTTATATTGTTCCTACTATAATTTTTTAAACAAAAAGTTTGAACAAAACTTATTTACAACGGAATGTCGTTAAAACAAACATTGAAATACTTCCAATAATGCCTACTCTTCTCAGTGATCAAAAACTTTAAATTCTCCCTTTTTTCTAAGATTTTTATTTAAATATTGAAATATAATTCTAAAAAAGCAACATCTTTTGCTAAGGCAGCGTGTGGGAAAGTGACAATTGCTTACTTACTACAGGAGTGAAGGAGTGCAGGTTTTCGAACGTGACTCCCAATTTTGGGTTGCTCATAGTCAGAATTTTTGCTCCATCGACATTCACTTCAGGGTCAAGCCTGTACTCCTTCGTCCAGCTGGTGAAGGGAGTAACTGAGGATTTTGTGGGTTGTAGTCATAATTGTCTTGCAGTCAAGATGTCGGAAAGGTCGTCGAGATGGCAGTTCACTTTCTAAAATAAACCATCAATATCCTGGCCAGACGCCAATATCGAGTAATCATAGGTATAGGATATCAGAGAAACTTCTTCTCGTAGAGGAGGGGAGGGTTTCAAAATATAAAAGGTAAAGAACGGTGGAGAGAGGACACCACCCTGCGAAACCCCTTTTGTAATCATTATGAGTTTCAATGTTTGACCTCGAAATTCTACTGATGAATGACGACCACTCAGGTAGTCCATGATCACCCTCTTCAACCCAGGCGGTAATTAGGATTCCTCAATGTTCGATAGCAGCACTGATCGGTCAAAAGCATTTTACAGATACAGTGCTACTACGACAGTTTGCTCATAGGGCCGGTTTTGTTTGAGACCATTGACTATCTGAGTGGTTATGACGTTAACTACATTTGCGTCGCTGTGCACTTTTCGAAAGCCATGCTAATGTCCTGCTGGACTTAGATGGTGTGTGAAGATCGGCAAAAGAAGGGCCAAGAGCCTTCGCTCATTTGTTGGCTGATTTTCCCATTGTGTCTTACGAGGTCATCCTACCCATTTTCTACATCAGCATCAGCATGCTTATTCCGCCAGGGCCGATGGATTTGAAGGCTTTAACCTCACCGATGACCCCCTGAACCGCTTCCCTGGAGAAATCAAGCATCGGGCTGGTGTTCGGCAGTTTGCGCAGACAGCGGGTCACTTGTCGCTTCATTTTGTCAACCAAGGGTGCAGCGTAAAAAAGGCGACTAAAATAACCCACGCACCTCCATGGGTCCAACGCGCCGCGGTCACCAAGAGAAATTTCCACCCGATCATCGTGTTTTTTCAGGTTTGACAGTGATTTGTAATGTCTACTCGTATATCTGTTCTACCAGCTCCATCCCTCTACGATCATTGACTTGCTAGAATGCCAAAGATCGTGGTGGGCGGTAAAGTCGCCCAAAACCAAGCCAACTGAACAATATCAATGATTCCAACAATAAATCAAAATTTCCCAGTACGAATTTGCAACTTTGTCTCCAACTAAACAACAAAATTGTGCTCTCTCGTTACAAATTTTCCCTGGGTTTTTGGCACAACGAGCACGATCGAGAAAAGTTTGGTAAAAATTGTTACTGCCTATCTAGTCAACGAACAAAACTAATATTGTGGCCAAAATGCCAAATGCGAATGGCAGATGAAAAGGAGATGCAGAAACTAAAGCACTTTCTAGACGCGGTAATCGGGTATTCTATATACCGTAAGAGTATGCCAGAAGGTTTTAGAACCGAGTACGAACACCATCAGTTGGGTATATAAGAGAGCAGCTAACGAAAGTGAGTTCAATTATAAAGTGAACTCGTTCGTGACAACCTCAGTAGAAAGTGAAAATGGTAGAACATGGAAGTTGTTAAATAAATAGTCCTGTTTAGTAAAATAATTTATTTATTTAATAATAAAAATTTATTGAATATTGTATAGCCGTTGACTGAAGTTTTTTCAATTAAGAAACGAATTTGGTGGAGGCTTTCAAGGCATAATTAGCAAAATCGTAAAAATATTTATTTATATAACAGTAAACGTAATGTTTACATATTTATCGAATTAAGATCGCAAATATAATGTAATATAAAAAATATCACAATCTATAAATGTAAACAAATAACTGCAACTAGCCTAATCTTTGTTTTCGATTAATTCTTGTTGTAAACACATAATCCGATAGCATCGATTATTTAAAACCCATATAATTTATCTTTGTGTATATAAATAAAGACAATTGTTTTTAAATAATATAATATGTTGCGGATATTAAGTTTGCGTAAAAATTTAGTGGTTGTCCACAAAAGAAAGGTTCTTTGAATAATGTAAACATGTATAGGATTAAAATTAATCAACAACTTCTACAGGAATTATGCAATTACAACAATTTGTTTTCAACTACACGCTATTATTCCAATACTCCAAATCCGGACCATAGTGATTGTCATATCGATGGAACACGCAGCTTACCTCGGCTTATGGACTTACCAGAAACATTGTGGCCTTCAACTCTTAATACAATAAAAAACTGGATCTTGGTTCAATTCATAATTCGTCCTTACTTCGATAGAGATTTTACCATTAGCGATTTTATTATTGGTGCAAAACATGCTCTTCAGGTGATCTAGATGGTACTTCTGAGATATATGTACATATGTAAAGAATTATTTCTTAGACAAGACAATCTAACTTAACAGGAAGTTGCCTGTCGGCAAGCTTCCACGACCAAAAAATTACACCAGATTTCCCGCACTATAATCCAAAGCTACTTTGGAACAAAGTCTGGAAAAATGTTAATGCGTAACAAATAAGCATTAGGTAAAAATGAATACACATACATATATGCACGCCAATTGACACTGCTTCTATTTTCACTACTAAATATGCCGGGTTCGCTATCAATCCGAAAAAATATAAAATATCCTTAACACAGTGCGAAAAAGGCGGATTGTTACAGTTGGTTGGTGGCGCGTTTCATTTCGAAACAAATAATTTTTGAGATTGTCTGATAACGATCGGCAATGAAGGAAACGGGACGTCCTTCCTTTGCAATAATAACAGCAACAGCAACAGCAAAAACAACAACAACAACTACTATAGGGCTTTATTTTAAATCCAACGCAAATGCTGCGGTATCGAGTTCATATTTTCCTGTAAACGCACTGAACGAGCACGTACCGGTTTGCGAATACAATATTTTCCAATTTTCTTTATGCGTAAACATTTCCATTTCAAATCTCTAAACCTTGTACAGAATATTTGACGCATATGCATGTTACTCAAGTTGTCAAAGCTTAAATAACCTTTAGTTCAAAAATAAAATGGTAGGATGCACTTTTGTGTTATACGAACTGCTTAGAATAAGTATCATATCAAACCAAAATACTGATTCAATATAACATAAACTTTTAGGTTATTTCGTCAAAGTTGGTAAATGGAGAGTTTGCTGCACTAAGCAGTTTTGTGACAAGAGAAGCCATCGGTGAATTAAAACCAACTATACAGAAGCTATCAGTGGCACAGAGAAAGCAGCTGGATATTAATAAATCAGATATTTACTTCGCTTTCCCCTACCAAGTCGGCATTATATTTGATGATGATCAAGAAAAAGTCCAGAAACGTTGGGTCGAAATTACAATGGTTTTCCATGTTCTTCGAGGACTAACAGAAATGCGAAATAGAGGGGAAGAAATTCCATGGAATATGGGGTAAATATGTACATGAATTTTTTTTTGCAAGTTCTCATTATTTGTCTTACTCCTTTGTCTAGAGCCAAATAATTCGAAATTTTTATTCTTTTCAGATCTCTTCCAGAATATCAGGATAAGGTATTTGTATGCAATTATCGCTTCAAAAAGGAGTTTACGAGCGATAATGAGTCAGATTGGACAGTAAATGCCTTAAATCATTTTAAACCAATTGATTTAGTAAGAGAAACTAAATAAGAAATGTTGTTCAATGTACTGTATAGTATATATTACGTATGTATGCATATTAATTTTTATTACAAGTTTTGATTAATAAACAACCAAGTGTTGATTAAGTAAAAAGGAATATTTAAATATTAATTTTATTATAAATATTCTTACATTTTAACGATATTTTTATTTTAAAGCTACGAAAATTACAACATAATCATTGCAATTCATTTTACTAAATGTTACATGCCGTGGTTGGACCGGCATCTACAACGTGTTTTCGCATCAAAAAGTGGTTTTCGTCCTTAAACTTCTGTTTCCATCCACGTCTATACTAGTATGTTCCAAATATTTATTTTCAATTGGAATAAATATGATATACTCTGTTTTTAATAAATAATTTTTGATCAAATCAAAATAAAATAAAAGCGACCAGACCTAAATAAAGGATCTATCAGATTTAAACATCAGTTCTGTGATCTGATGGGTAGTTGTTGTTGTTGTAGCGGTTCAATAGCCCCGCTTAGGGACAGGTTTAATTAAGCTAAGTCGCCGAGGTCATCTAATGCTGTTTCGATGGGATTAGTCCAGAGGGAGCGTGGGGGTTAGATGTGTCGGCTTAAGGGGACATGTGAAGAGGTGGTTAGTGTCGTGCGGAAATTCTCCACATGCAGGGCATACGTATGCTGGAGCCGAGTCTGGATAGGTAGGAGTTTAACCTGCTACAGTATCCAGACCTTGTTGTCTGCAATAGGTGGTGATTTTGCTCCGAGTACGACATTCCCTACGGTAGCATCCCAATAGGAACTGCTTGCACAGTAAAGCAATATGCTCCTTAACTCGCAGCATAGATGCTTCGCTGTGCAAGTGATGCTCCGCCGACAACAGGAGGTTTCCTGTCCCGGTCCTGAGGACAGTGTTTTGGCAAGCCTGTAGCTACTTCATATGCGTCTCGTTCTTCCCCGGCGCCCAGGTCGGTGCAGCATAGTTTACGACCGGTCGGTCAATTGCTTTGTAAGTTGCCAGTAAGATTTCTTTGCCTTTACTCCAGGTGCTACCGGCTAGCGCTTTGAGTATTTTGTTGCGACCCTGGAGTTTTGTGGCAATTGCTGTCGTATGGGGAAGGAAGAAGTGCAGGCTATCGAGTGTGACTCCCAATATCTTTGGGTTTTTTATAGTCGGAAATTTTACGTCATCGACCTTCACATCTAATTCAAGCCTGTACTCCTTCGTCCAGCCGAGGATTTAGTTGGCTGTATTTTTAACTGTCGTGCAGTGAAGAAGTGAGAAAGATCGGCAAGATAGCAGTTCACTTTCGAACAAAGGTCATCAATATCCTGGCCAGACGCCAATATCGTGCAGCCATCGGCATACGAGGTTAAGGAAACTCCTTCTGGCGCGGTCACCGAATGAAATCTCTACTCGGTCATCGCGGGTCGTCGGGTTAGACAACGACTTGACTGTAGCCCAGAGCTTGATTGCCCCAGAGGAGAGATTACAGGATTAAGTGGTCCTTCGACTTATTCCGCTTGTAGTTGTTCCCTACATTACGGATCTCTGCGTTTAAATCCCTGACTAGGGGATTTCCGGGATCAGAGTTACGAAGGGTGTCGCGCCTAGATACGAAAACCACCCCTCCCGTCGGGAAATTGGGGTGTATTTCCGCAACGGTGGAGTCTTTTACGGCACACGAACCAGAAATAATCCGCGGACCAGGGTTGGTTTCGACGCAAGCCCTAATGAAAAGCATTTGGAGCAGACCAGCTGCGAGCTGTTGCTCCATTGGTGACCTTAACGGAGTTAGATCGCCGAAAGGGCAACAGCCCTTGGCTGGATAAATTCCGGGTCAACTCCGGGCCAACTGCGGTGCGTAGATTTGTAGAGTATTTTTAGATTTGCTGATACCTGATTCTTGTACCGTTCATTCTAGTCGACCTGCCATTAAGAGAATTTTCCGAATAATACGAGGTGCAATAATGGATATTATATATATATAATTGGCGCTTCCGAACTGCTGAAAGTTTTTTTATGAGGAGCCTTTATTTCATGTCAGAAATACAATGACATAACATAATGACATTCCCTGCCGAGGGGTGAAGGCAATTAGAAAATTTAACTTAATTTTTTACTTAAATAAATTTTCTATAACTTTTTGGATGTTGGTACTACACCAGGATTTGAACCCCAGCTTTCCGAATGGAAGTACGCAAAGCTAACCACTCCGCCATCGCGGCCCCCATGTTAAATAAGTAACTAAAAATAGTGATGTCTTATTTGGAGAGTAATTAATTTCATCGTGAATTTCTGGTTGAGTTGCACAAAGCGTTCGTTATATTATAGTGTTTCTCTCTGCTCCATTCAATTTCAGGTTTAATCAGTAGGATACCGAGGTCTTTTTGTTTGTTTATCTTACGAAGTTCCGCGGGGCGCGTGTAATTACCCATAGAATTTACTCGCACACTCGTTCATTGCTCATTGCTCGAAAATTTTCGAGCTTGAGCTCGAGCAGTTCGAGCATTTTTGAGTATTTTAAATAAAATAATTGACTTTCTTCCCAGAACTGCTTTCTATAGTTTTAATTTTATTTATGCAAAGTGTAAAACTCATTGGAATATTGAAGAAATTTTGACTAACAAAGTTGAATTTTGAAAAATTTAAAATTATCATTTAAGCAGTTGAGCAACGAACGAGTATCGAGCTGCTCACACTGCTCGATACCCGGGTATCTGGAGCTCTAGTAAATAGTACTAAACTAGATTAAAGTTTTAGTCCACAGCCCTATATTTAAAATTGTAGAACATGTTTCTGGGCGCAATGTAAACGTAATGTTTTTACACTTTCAAGTCATGATACATATACATACATATATTGTATAATTTACTATATTACATTAGTAATTTGGTTATTCTACAGTAGCCTGTTTTTCTCGAAAACCGAATTTCTGTTTTGGTATCACTTTATTACGATGTAGAAAAGAAGATATCTTTCGAACAATTTCGAAAGACAGGACAGTGTAAGAAGACTTTTCGGTTCTACCTTTACAAACAGTATGAATATATTGGTGCAGTAAAACGAAGACCATTATTTTTCCAATAGATGATGTTATTTATCTGTATCTCGCGTTGTATAACTCCGATCGGGACCCGCTAGAAAGATGACATTTCGTACTAAAAAAACTTTTTTGACAGTTTTGTTATTGGTTGCTCAGTTTTGTTTGAGCGTGTGTCAAGGATGGACACTAGCAAAGAGAAAATACGCTATATTTTACAATTTTATTCGTTAAGGGCTAAAACGCAAGCCAGGCGGCTGAAAATGTACGAGTATATCGTTTATCGTCCTGATACTGTTACTGTCAATCATGCACAATTTCGGTAATTCACGGAGTGGAAGCCCAATTGTCGAAAATCTTGATAGAATCATGAACATTGTCCAGTGCGATCGTCATGTAAGCACTGTTTCGATTGTCAAAGAGCTAAAGATTGCACAAAAACCCGTTTGGAACCATTTGAATAAGGCTGGATACGAAAAGAAAAAATTAAACCATTCAATTTCATGCAAAAATAATGAATTTCTTTTTACTAAACGTAATATAATAGGAGTTTTTACCACGGCCTCGTTAATACATTAATCGTTATTCTGAAGTTTTCTCAATTTCTCTAGGCATTTTTACTATAAAGAATGATCCCTATCGTATCACTATCGTGCAAAATTTTTCTACAAGATCCTATATCCATGTTCTACGCTTCCAGAAAATATTTGTCAAAAACATATTCAACTTTTCAAAGCTTATACATTTGGTGGGGGTATATAGACTTAATTGACCCACTGTATATACCAAATTCAACCTATAACCCTAGCAGCTTGAACCCTAGTCGTGAAAATTTATTGTAACTTCAATTATAATATTTTTATAATATATGGTTTAGTATATATATATAATAATAGTACTCAGTGACCTCTAAGGTCACACTACTTGGACAATTAAAGTGCCGCTGATGTACAATTAGGTCTCTAAATGGTTTTGACCCTCAACCCGGCAGTGTCGGTACAAAGTTGCTACAGTTTCACGAACATCTATTCAAAGCTTTGGGCAAAATATAGAGAACAAAAAATTTACATAAATGTGTAAATATGTATTGATTGACTTGATTTTAAATCTTGTTATTTCCACCCATTCAAAAGTGTACAAATTTATTGAAATAAGTATTAACGCATGTATATAATATATATAATTATATGAAAATTTCATTAAGTATGCGTTCAACCTTGTTTCTCATATTTAGACCGGTAAACTCCTCTTGAGTCATATTTATCCAGAAGCAATTTCCATTCTCCTGGACGGTTTGAGCGTAGAAAGTTGATGACTTTTTGAGAATTCTTCCTTTGTGTTTCTGTACATTTGGAACAATCTGTTTGCAATGCATCAGGTAATAATTCTGAAAGAAAAATTGGTAAGAGAACAGAAATATATAGAATACGATTAAGTTATATTTACTTTTCAGCTCGCGACCCTCTGGAGTACAAGGTCCTTTTTCCATTAGACACTTTATGTAGTTTGTTAGAATACGATTATTTGATAAAACTCCGTCTACGTCCACATTATCGAATTTATTTGTATATTTTTGCGCTAATGCAAGCTGAACTGCGATAGTAATTAAACATATTAAAAATATTGTCTTCATATTTTCCTGAAAGAAGAAAGACAATAATTACCATTTATTCGTATATATACTTATACATATGTATATCTTGAATTTGAATACAATAATTTTACAAAGTGAAGAAGTAACATTTACACTTCATAACTTTCTACTTGCGCTTAAATTAAATCCACACAACAAAATACTAAAAATATATTCTAAATAGTTACAGTGCAAAAAAGAAAATATTGTTAAAAAACGTAAGCCCAACCTTTTTAGAAGAAAAGTGCTGCTAGAAAAAATTTATATCAACTATCATTTGGTGAATATATGTATATAATTTTTTCAAAGAAAAAACTAGTTTTGTTATTCAAATTGTTATTGTATTCTGTCCAAATAACTTTTGATTGCAAAAGCTGACAATGGGAAAAACACGCATAATCTGGTATTATACGTATACGAAATTTGATGATTCTTGTTTGCCTCGACTTCAAGTGGTAATTCTTTTAAAGAGCATAATCATATCTATCCCAAGCGTATGTTATTTAAAGTTAATATTCTTTTTGATCATCGGTGGACTTTACGTTATGAAAAGTATAATATTTCTCATATATTCTTTTGTTACTGTGTTGAATAAACACAAGCACAAAAATAAATATTTCAACACAGCGAAGATATCTTTAAAGTCTTCACTTTCATTCCTTATAAAATTCATCTACCTTTTCATATGTGCTGCCAATTAATCTAATCAAAAGGTGTTTAGTTTTTAAGTCACTATAACTGTAACAATATATGTATATTACTCGTTTTACATGAAAAAATCGCATAAGATGATTCATAAAGAGTTAGTAAATAAAAAAATTTTAATGCCATGGAATGATGTTTTTTTTTTACTAAAATAGATGTTAATCTAAGGAAGTATTTCAGTCTTATATTTCCTTAGGTTAACATCTATGGATTTATGGACATAAACGACGTTATTACACACACATGTAACTAATTTTATGTAACCGGTAACTATTTAACAGCACATTTTACCCAAATTATAACTTCACATATACGAGTATATATATGCACATGTATTTTATATTCACATATATATATGTGTGTCTGTATTTAGCTACAATTTATGTGAATTGTTAAGAAGATTGGACGTGACAATTTTAATAATTTTTAAACATTTCTATGAACTTTTTATATATTTCAGTATAAATTTGCACATATGTATTTATTTATTCAATATAACATACATATGTATGTATATACAAATATGTAACATTAAACCACATATATCCAAAGATTTTTATACACAATTTAAAACATTAAAAACATTTTTATTCTTATTAATTTGACTGAAATACACTGGTGAAAGCTTTAGACTCCAAGTCATGTATAACAAATTGATAACTATTATGAACACAAATTATTTAACTGTTGCATTCTTTTTTTCACTCACTTTTAAAAAGTTTGTCTTCAAGGGCTAAGCACTTCACTCTGGACGACCGGAGAGCTGGACTATAATTACATGAAAGCGAAATTTTACCACTTTATATAGCCCAAAAAATTGGTAGTATACATTACACGCTATACAAATGCCTCTTGTTAACGCAACCAGTTCATACTTTGCGATCTTTCTGACTTTTACGTCAATACTACTTATGCATACGAGTATATAGGTAAATATAAGTAGGTACAAGTATGCATAGGTACGCACTTATGTACACATACGAGTATGTATGTACTATACACATAAGGAAACTCACATACAAGTAAATACATTGGTTTTATGCATACATATGTATGTAAATAAAAATATGTCAAAAATCAAAATATTCTCCGAATCGGCTTATTTTCAAATGTTACTCCATTTTTTATAAATTTTCATATTAATAATATATAACTACATAAGTCTCTATTAACTATAATTCTATTCACACCATTCTAACTTTTATATCGCATTATACAATATGTATTTACCTGCAACTAAAGTTATAAAAAAACATATTGAAAATGTTCACAGTGTACTTATAAAATGCTCATAGCGAAAACCGGATTTTTAATTTAAATTGATGCTTCTTTTGCCTTCCTTATGTAATTAAGATATTGCTTTATTTACCTTTTTTGCTGTCTGTGCCAAAATGACCTGTCATTGAGATTTCGGAGAAAACACATACGTACAGATATATAAATGGGACTTTGAGATCACAATGGATGGGATTTTTTTTACTTTATTTTAAAATAAACAAATATCCATTGGTCGCAATGTCAACAAACGAGAAAATCGTAAACGATAAAATGAGTAATGGACATACGTGTATGGGCTGATTTTGAAACTACTAATGTGCCTTTAATAACCAGAATGTTGTTGTTTATTTCCACAATTAAACATGTACATACCTATATTTATTTAAGGTTACACAGCTACATTATTACATATCCACGTAACTTGTTTCCTTAATATACATACATACATATGTGCAATAAAAGAATCGATCCTCGCCACCAATCTTGCCAATGGAATATTCCAAACTGCTCGAATTAAAATTAAATTTGTTTATTATTTATTTAAAATAATAATTATGATATTAAAAACAAGTCATGTACATATATTACTGTGCCAATTTCAGGTTCACAGAGAGTTCAAACTGAGAATAAGAGCGGAGAACGACCGAAAGACCTTGCGGAATATCCAAAATATTTATAATCGTTAAAATATATACTCGTATATGTAATTCGGCGGCCGCGATAGCCGAGTGGTTAGCATTGCGTACTGACATTCGGAAGGCTCTTGTTCATATCCCAGTGCCAGCAACATCCAAAGGTTATGGAAAATTAATTTAAATAAAAAATTAAGTTAAATTTTCTAATTGCGGTCGTCCTCGGCAGGGAATGTCCACCCCTCCGAGTGTATTTCGGACATGAAATAAAAAGGCTCCTCGTAAAAAACCGTCAGCCGTTCGGAGGCGGCTTAGTATAAACTATAGGTCTCTCCATTTGTTGGAAAAACATCAAGACGCAAAACCACAAATTGGAGGAGGAGCTCGGCCGAAAAATCGCTTCAGCGGTTACAAAGCTCCAATTATATATATATATGTAATTATATGTAAGTGGATTAGGGTATCAGCTTTTTATTAAGCTGCAAATCTTATCTATACTAACTAAGGGTTGAGTATTATTCCCCATCGGTTGCCCACCATCTGCACGAGGGGCGCAGTCCGAATGACGTACGGTTGTGTTCGTTGAGAAATGTCAGTAAAAGCCAGCAAGTAGCGAATTTGAGAGAGTAAGATGTCTTACTCTCCGAAAGAAAGAAATTTACTGAGTTTTCTACGAACAGGATTCAGTAAAAATTAGCCAGCAAGTTGTATAACAGCTGTTTATTTTGGCGGTTAAATTTGAATCCGTTCATTTGTACAGTTTATTACTTCTGGTTTAAAGTGTTTTCCCAAGTGTTTTAATAAAATTGGCAATTATATAATATATTTAGTTGTATTCAAAATGCATTGTATTTCAACAATGAAGAAATTCTACATGCTATATAGCCATCAAACGATAAATACACTAATATTTTTTTTATAATAGTTCTCTAAAAAGACGAAAATTTATACAATGCTTTGCACCAATTTTTCGCTTAGATTTTTAGTAAGGAATGTTTTGCGACTCATTTTGGTCGACATTGCTTTCTGGCAAATTATAGAAATCCCAAATCAACTTGCGCTGTACAAAAAATAATAATACGAGTATATTCTAATTCTATGCCTTCCTAACTTCTAATTTCTCAACGCAAGCTGGGTAGTGTGCGGGCGATGATTCCACTCCACTGCCACCACATTTTCGTTTAACTCCTTTACTATTGTTGGAATCATTGACATTGTTCAGTTAAATTAAACAACATAACATTTAACCACTTATTTTGTTGGTATATAATTCATATTAAAGAATTAAAATTATCTTAATTTTAAATCAATTTTGTTTTGTTGACAAAAATTCAATTAAATGAACACAAATCAGCTGTTTTTCATATTTGCTAAGGTTTACTGTGTTAAGTCTTCCCAGCACGAATTTGCAATTTTCTCTCCAATAAAACGTCAAAATTGCGCTCTCTCATTAACAATTTTTATTGAGGTAAAAATTGTTGCTGCCCATCTAGTCAACGAACAGAACTAATAACACCGAGTAACGATGACAAAAATTCATCAGCTGATTTTAAATAAGTAAGTTATTTCAATTATATGTATATAAGTTTATGAGTCGGTGAAAATAATAAATTAATCGTGTCAGGTATGTCAAATCTGTTAGAATGAGAGTTGAAATCAACACACAAACAAAGCAAGAACTTGCGAAGTTCAAAATTCTTTTTACAAATTTTTACAGAATTGATATTCGTACATAAATAAGTGAAACTGGACCATAGTCACGCCAAGACTAGTTGTAAATAAATCGCTTTAGTTCAATAACTGGCTAAGCTAGAAATACCAAGATGTACTGCGGGAGGGGATCTTGTGTGTTAAAATTTTGGCAACGAGTTATGAGCTGGTAGTGAACTTCAGTTGTTTTACACAAAACTTCCGATTTTCAAAAATCTGTTTTTGGCTATTTTGTTTCTTAATGTTAAAAATTATTACAAAATTTTACATCAGAGAGGTTAATCGTATTTCCCCTGGTCGCTGCGATATCAATGGTTAAAGTGAAACGGACCATTTTGCATTCCAAAAGTAAGTATATGTATTCTGGACAAATCATCGTATGGAAAAATTTAACCAAAAAATGAAACATGATAGTCCGTTGGGCTGTAGAAAAATTTGTAAAATTTAAGAGTTGAAAAAATTAACATTTTTTTTGAATTATAATTTTGAATCTGAATATATTTGGTGGTTACAAATGTTAGGAAATATATTTGCACTTTCAGAAGCAAAAACAATGCCCTGTCTTCTTACAAAATTTCCCAAAGCATCTTTAAAATTCATGGACTAGTTTCTCCTCAAACAGGCAAATATATATTGTGTAATACGCTTAGCTCCTGATTTCTATAAAATTAAATTTATACAACTTTCTGTGGTTGTTATACCTTCTGCTCAAATATAAACGAGACTTTATCCATAACTCGACAAGGACAAGACAAATGACCATACTTAGGTTGGCAGGACTGTTATATGTTTACATGTCAAATTTGAGCGCGATCTGTCACATAGTTTTTTTTTTACGGCACTATAAACAAGTCAACCTCGAGTGTGTTTTTCGAATTTTAGTATGGAAATTAACGTTGAGCAAAGATGTTTGTTTGAAATTTTGTTATTCCAATGGAATAAGTGCGACGGACGCAATGAAAATGTTGCAGAAGGCATATGGGGAGTCTTGCCTATCACGTGCACGTATTTTTGATTGGTATAAGTCGTTCAAGGACGGCCGTACATCGCTGGAGAACTTGCCCCATGATCGTCGTCCAGCAACGTCAATAAACGAAGAAAACGTCGAAAAAGTAAAGAAAATTGTGTTGGAAAATCGTCGTGTGACTGAAAGAGAGATAGCTAGAGAGCTCAACATATCAAATGGATCCGCTCATTATTCACGATGTTTTGGGCATGAGACGTGTGTCTGCTCGACTTGTTCCAAAATTGTTGCTCATACGTCTCGTCTTGTACGCGATTATTTGACTAAAAACAACGTAAATATTGTTCCGCAAGCACCGTATTCACCCGACATGGCACCGTGTGACTTTTCCCTAAACTCAAATTGCCGCTTCGTGGAAAGCATTTTCAGTCGATTGAAGTCATAAAAGAGAATTCGAAGAAGGAACTGAAAGCCATACCTAAAGCGGCCTACCAGAAGTGTTATGAAGATTGGAAAAAAAGGTGGCATATGTGTATCGCCTCTAATGGTGACTATTTTGAAGGGGATAAAATAAATATTGAAGAATAATTAACCGTTTTTGTTTTATTGAACCAGTCTCGTTTATATTTGAGCAGAAGGTACAATGACCATGAAAGGTATACTCGTATAGTCGATAAAGTTATCTGTCATCGGTTGCAAGCTCATGTATTAGTTTTTAATTTTAAATCAAATTTAAAAATTATTACAATTCTCCATATACATAAATATATTTTAATTTTTTATTTCAAAATGGTAAATTTTTTTTTAATGGAAGAGGGTAGCGAGATAAAGACGAAACACCTTTAATGGCAGATAGTTATGAAGCCGATAGCTAAGAGAGAATGAAAGTACTTTTAAATTATTAGCTCCGTTCGGTGAAAAATGTCAGTAACAATTAACCAATAACGAAATTGTGAGAGTAACCCACTTTGATCAAATTTACTCTCCCAAAGAAAGAAATTTACTGAGTTTTCAGCGAACAGAGGATTCAATGAAAATTAGCCAGCAATTAGCATTAGTATTACAGGTGTTTGTTTTGGCAGTAACAAATGAACAGATTTTTAGAGTTAATTTTTTCTACTTTTAAGCACTTTTCGTTTTGGATGCCTTACAAGGAGCACGCAATATTTGCTGACTGAATAAAAATCCAACTTAATCCCTTAAAATATGAAAGTAAGTAATATTTAAAATATCTGTAAATACTTGAAACTAATTAAATGAATAAACACACAGATATTTCAAACATTTCCAAATGAAATCGAGTGTTTTGAAATTTTGGACGTGGGATATCTAACTTCAGTAACACTACTATTTATTATAAACCTTCTTCGGAAGACCGATTTTTATTTTATGTCAGTAATAGACTCGGAGAACTTGAAATTTTCTGCCGAGGAACGCTCGCAATAAGTAAAATCAATTTTTGTTGGTTGGATCAGCACTCGAAACCTGGTCTTCTGCATCGCTAACTACTCGGCTATTATGGCCGTAATCTTGCTGCTAACGAAATTTATTTTACAAAAACGAAGGAGGTGAATTTTTGAAATCTTACCAATTTTTGTCTCCATTTGTCAAAGTTTGTTCTGTTATTAAGTTGTCTCATAGAAAGGTTATGATTAACAGCTTCAATTAAACCTACGAATCATGGAATATTCGTCAGAAGATGATAATTATCCCACTTTCTAATCATCTATAGATGATTCATCCAACTTAAAATGTCGAATAACTAATAAACATCCGCATTCTACATACATAAAAAAATATTAAACTTAGAAACGCGCTAAATATAAATAAATGTTTCTCACCTCTCCACCTACCGCTTCCCCAATGGCTTTATGGTTTAATGAAGAATTGAAAAGTTTAAATTAAAAGAAGTCCAGATTATTTAATTACCGGAAAACCCTCTAACTGTAGTGCTTATTTCATAATTAGGCAAAAGTAGAATATTTTGAGTAAGCCGTTTCACTAGAGGTATAAGATAAGAACTCGAATTAATACTAATTTAAAACCGAAGTCTTTTCAAAGATAATGGCATTGCGTAGATTCCTCCAATTTGTTGGATAAACATTGTTTTATAGAAAATAGTAAGTTAAGGCGATGCGTCTTTCTCCAGGAAATCTTTCCAACATTTTACCTATGTACCTATATGATTACAATATAGAACGATTGAATGACTTCGTACAGAGATGTTGGGGTTATATTTTTGAAAATAATGTTAAGACGATTTACCAATAACCCATTCTTGCTTAGTTAGCGAGCTTTTCGATGTTGCAATTAATTAATCATTACAATAGAGATGACACATGACTTGTAAATTTTTTCTGTAGGCTTAGCTTTAGAGCATAACATAAGTATCACATGAGCTGAATATTCCTCGCTTTCGGTTTGTGAGAGATAATTTTATATGTGCTATATGGACTACATTGTACATATATATTATTTTAACGCATGAGTAAGTAATTTGATGTTGTTGAGCAATGTTGCTCTAATCATTTCATCTAACCTTATGATTCCTTGAATACAGGGTTATACAATAACTCGTATGTTAGAAAATTCTGCTTTTAAATTCAAATATTTATGTATTGATTATACAGTGAAATGTTTCTTAAACAGCAAGCATGTCTGAAAACAACAAAGCACATTCGATTATTTTGCATTTAATACTCTTTAAGGTTATGAATTTCTTTAAATACTCTTTATCAAAATTATTGAATGAATATTGGGTTAATCACCCTGTACAGCATACCTACGTGTGATAAGAATGTTTATTTTATTTATTTTTTCTAATCCACATGGAATCATCCCATTTGATTTACCATTAAATTATTAGAAAATTAAGTACTTTTAAAGTTATCGTATTAATTAGAAGTATAATTTTGTATTAAGTTTTGTTTGCTATATTCTAATATGACTGAAAACAAGTGCTTTTGGTGTAAGAAGAAAATTGTGTTTCTACTTTAAAAAATTGTTTTATATATATGAAAATTTCAGGTAAAATTTTAACGGTGACTTTGTTGGGTGCTATGTGTTCCATTTTGTTTGTAATATCATTGAAAGTTGATTACCAATGGGTACTAACACAAGAACACATTCGTTTTCGCAAGGGTTTTCCCACACAAGGAAATTGGATATCATCTCCCTATGGAACTCTGAAGAGCTACCTGTTTAATGTCACTAATGGCGAAGCTTTTCTTAATGGCACCGACTCGAAAATAAAAGTACAAGAAATAGGTCCGATCGTATATCGCATTAAAGGCAGGAATGAAGTTTTAAATCAAAACGACGATAGTGTTACTTATCGAAAAATACCTTATGACGAAATAGAATTCGATCCGGACGCTAGTTGTGCACCAGATATATTGAATCAGACCATTATTTTACCAAATTTTATATTATTCGGAACCGCTGCTAAGTTGCATGATTGGGTTTTTCTAGTCAGATATGCATTTAACGCCATTACCGTTAATGAGCCGCCCCTAATAAAACAAACAATAAATTATTTTCTTTGGAATTTTACAACACCTGCACTAAATTCGCTATCCAGCTACGTACCAAATATTGTTTCGAATTGTGGAATGCTCCATAATGTAATTGTAAAAATAACTCCTTTAGATTAACTTGGTTTTAATGTTATTTATTATTTTAGGCGCTTAAAAAGAAGGAAGAAATATATAATGTGAAAATAGGAATCAAAAATGGCGTGGAAAACTTCTTTAAAGTCAACAACCTTAATAATAAAACATATTTTCCTGAGCAAAGTAATCGTTTAAAAAAATCAAAGCACGATTCTAAGTATTGTCCGATTGATTTAGCCGAAGCCTTCGATAATTCATTGTTTACACCGTATTTGGATCCACTAAGCGAAATCAATATTATTGCTGGAGAAGCTTGTAGGACTCATCGATTAAATTATGTAGATATAGTGCAGCATTCGGGATTTACAGGATATCGGTACGCTATTAATGACGACTCAGCAGGGTCGAGTTGTTTGGATAACGCCATGGGTATAAAACTACATAAGGGAATGTTTGATGTATCTAAATGTCTTTTTAGTAAGTAAAATGTGTATAAATATGTATCATTATTTCATAATAGCTAGAACAAACTTGGATCTCTTTGAGATACAGAGTTCGTATAAGAAATTGTTTTGCTTGCATTACGGATACTTCTTTCTGTTATTGTGTACATCATAACATTTGCATTTTTGTATAATCTATATTAAAGCAGTTTAGTTAATTTTTTAATAATTAATATTATATATCATTCGAGTGGATGATACGTAGGCTAGTTGCAGTTTCATTTACCACTCGTATCTCAGTTCAACCTATCTGTAGCAATGTGCTTTTTTTATTCCAACGATTTCTCAACTCCAGCCTATGCGCACAGTGGAGCAGTCCGCATAGCGTACGTAACAATGATATCAGTATAATCAGCATGCGACAGTAATTGTTGGTTATTAAAAAATATCTTACTTTGTCTATTTAAAATAGCTCTGCTGCTCTTATTAGATGCGTTAGATTGAATAAGTCACACGACAGAAAGGTCCTTTCCAATTCTAACTGCGCTTCTCGTATTGTCTAACTATATATGCTTATATATTTATATTTTATTAATTTTTTAAGTAATTTAAGCTTACTTAAAAAGTTATCTATAATGTGTAAATAAATCTATAGAAATGCTCGTAGTTAAAACACTGTTATTAATAAAACCTTTAAAACGATTGAATCTCCAAAAGTTCTAAAAAGTAATAATACAATAAACTATAATAACTATGTTCTTAAAATAATGTAGGTATACCTGAGTAAATTTGATTAAGATTTTACTGGAAAAATCATGTACTCGTATGCATCAGTTCCTCATGTTTTTGTTAAAAATATTTCTTGATACGCATTTTATAGTCTTATGCATATACCATATACATATATATATATTTGCAGACGACGTGCCCTCCGCATTTTCACTTCCACACTTTTACGGTTCATCATATAATTGGAGCGAACATTTCGAGGGACTATCTCCAAACAGAGAGAACCACGAAGCGACGGTAATAATTGAACCAATTTCGGGCATACCAATTGAAGAAAAATATAGGTTCCAATCAAACATACCGTTGCCAGATATGACTGGCTACAGCAAAGAATTACAACGATTTAGTAAAATGGTTATTCCTACATTTTGGTATGAATATGTAAGTACAACATTGTGGGTACTTATTAAAATAACGAATTTATTAAATATAATATTATGTAATGTAAAACCGAAGTATTCAAAATTCTTGAATTTGATATATTATGTATGTATTTCAGAGCATTTCATATTCATAATGTTTAAGTCAATATCAAATATTTATTTATTGACTACTTAATTCATTTGATGAATATACATATTATATAACACCGTCCGACATGATTTTTGACCCACGAAAAAATCAAACATTTTCGGAAACTAGGACCAAAAAAAAAAAGATGTACGCGTGTCTGGACGTTTAGATAGATAAAGTCGTTTATGGTTTTTAGGGACGGTGTAATATTTCAGAATGTGAAGTTAAGCGTAGAACATCTTTAAAAAAGGGAAGAAAAAATTGATATCCACTTTTTAGTTGCAATAGGCTTCAATTTAGTGTTTATATGTATCAATCACAATTGATTATGGCAACCACGCGGCCATTAAATGCATTTACCACCTTAAAGATGTGGGTAGCTAGAAAGAGTACAATTCTAACCATGGTAAACTCTGCACACGATGCAAAATACCTGATGACAGGGTGAAACCACATGCAATGTGACCAGGCAGATCTGGCCACTGATCGATACGAAAATAACTAAGTCTCTACTCATTTTAAGCAGAACATTCATGAGCATAGCAACCACTGTATGGCTGGTTCTCTAGTGAGTTCTGTCGAGGCTGCAGTGACATAGGCGAGCAGGAGTCAGTGAAGCACTCTGCCATTGTCCCGCCCTAAGTACAACCCGAACCTACTCTATATTCTACAATTTTTCTTCGAGAAATTCGAAAACGCAAGTAAGGCGGCTAAAATGTGAATAGTGTTTATGGTCTTTATAATTTTGGTTTCGTCATTTTCATTTCGACAACTTAGATGTAAAAAGTGCTCCACTGTGTGGAAGGCCAATTGTCAAAACCACTTGAAAAAGATTGGATAACGAGAAAAACCTCATGGATCCAATTTCCATCTGCGAATCGCTGCTGAATCCTAATAAAATTGCTCCATTTCTGTAGCTTATGGTGATGAAAAATGAAGTGAAGTGAAAAGTGAATCAGTCGAGGTCGAAGGTCAATAAGCTGGCACTACCGGTGCACCAACGGTGCATATTTGACATAAATCGGATGATTTTAACTATGGTAAATAAAGCCTTCAATCTAATGCAAAAGTAATGGATACCTTTTCAATTGACCTAATACTCTCTGAGATTAAAAGAAAGAACACAGATAATAACTCCTGCTTACCCCTAATTATTCTCGGCCACAATAGACGAGTCTCACCAGCGCATACTACAATTATGAGGGATTACACCAACATGCAAAAGAAAAAATAATTCTAATTGTTGTTAACCCCTCTGAGTATAGGTATATCTGACATTGTTCCGATAGGTCCCTCCATATGTACACCTGAAACTATGGAGGAGAACATCGGCCGGAGATCACATCAATGGTTATAGAGCGCTAATGATTTAAGACATTGCTATTCAATACTCCACAAGAATTCATCAGGTTCAAATTCTTGTCATTGCACTTAAAAATATTATATTTTGCAAACGGATCGATGTTCGTTATAATAAGTACGGAATTTTATTAAAAAAATTATTCAAATTCATACTTCAAATATAGAGGAATAGATATATAGGTTTTAATCTTCTTCTTCTTATTGGCGAATCAATTATAGCGCGCCATTCCTCTCTTCTCTTCGCTGTCTGTCGCCAGTTGGAAATACCAAGTGAGGCCAGGTCGCTCTCCACCTGATCCTTCTAACGGAGTAGAGGTCTTCCTCTGCTTCCACTAGCGGGTACTGCATCGAATACTTTCATTCGGACGTAGCCGCTGTCTCTTCATTCACTAAACTTCAAAATCATCGTAAAGCTCATCGTTCCATCGTCTGCGGTATTCGCTGTTGTCAATGCGGAAAGGACCATAAATCGTTCGCTAAACTTTTCTCTCGAAGACTCCTAGAGCCGACTCATCAGATATTGACATCGTCCGCGATGAGCGACTTGTAGAGTTTGGTTTTCGTTCGCCGAGAGAGGACTTTACTTTCCAATTGCCTACTCAGTTCAAAGTAGCACCTGTTGGCAAGAGTGATTCTGCGTTGGATTTCCAGGCTGACATTGTTGTTGGTGTTAATGCTGATCCCTAGATAGACGAAATTATCTACGACCTAGAAGTTATGACTGTCAACAGTGACGTGGGAGCCGAGTCGCGAATGCGATTACTGTTTGTTTAATGATAGGAGATATTTCGAAAGCAGAACTCGCGACGCGGGGTTTGAGGCCAATAATGTCAATGTCATCGACGTACGCCAACAGCTGTAAACTCTTATAGAAGATTGTACCTTCTCTTTTCAGCTCTGCAGCTCGTTTTATTTTCTCCAGAAATAAGTTAAAAACGATACACGATAAAGAGTCACCTTGTCTGAAACCTCATTTGGTATGGAACGGCTCGGAGAGGTCCTTCCCAAACCAAAATTTTGTTTAATAGACTAAAGCAATTTTACTTGTACAATT
This sequence comes from Ceratitis rosa, assembly GCA_037013455.1. NCBI lineage: Eukaryota > Metazoa > Arthropoda > Insecta > Diptera > Tephritidae > Ceratitis > Ceratitis rosa. The sequence goes on from JAWMAG010000005.1 coordinate 18,257,818, forward strand.
CATACTACTTATCATTATTATATTGAAATTATTATTCTATTCTCTTTTTACAGGATCTTGATGACCTGCCATCGATGGTACTTTTCTTGATGCGATTCAACATATTTGTGGTTCCAATAGCTCAACCGATTTGCATGGGTGTTTTTTTGATTTTAACGCTATGGAGTTTTTTGTATGTGTGTCTAACACTTAAAGGCATCAAAATGTCTTATCTACTATATAAATTTCGAAGTGAAAAAAATAAATAATATATGTATAATCATTAAAATCTGATTCTGTTTTAAAAAAGTAGTGAAAGCGCAAAATATTAATTATATTTATAAAATACATTTCCCAGACCATGGAACTCTTTGTTTTTCGTTTGCAATCGACAATACTCTTTTGGATTAGGTTTATTGTTTCTTAGATTTCTAATTATTTTAGAATCTTTCAATTCAAATAAATGAACACATTTTTTGCTGCCTTTTATAGTCAGCTCATTGCTTCAACAAACCCTATCTTTACAAACCGAAAAACTTAAAAAAAATTTAATTATTGCTTATAATTTGGTAAAAAAATAAAAAATAAATAAATAATAAGTATATGCATCTGTTGTTAAGGTCTTTATGTATTTTCCGTGGTATTAAAATAACTAGATCTCTTGTCCAACTGGTTATTGGTCCCGTAAGACTACAGGTTGACATCATCGTTGCCTAAAAACTCCGATGGACGAGACATGGACGAAGATGAATAGGCCCTTGTGAAATCCTACAGCGGCCTGATGAAGGAGCGCAAGTATAGCTTCGGATTCGTGATGGGAGGGAAACTCCGTTGCTGAGTCCTGGCATTCACACCGGTGGATAAACATCAACGCCGCGACCGATCGAATCAATGCGAAATTGTTTATGATTTGCGTTCACCTGGAGCAAAAATTCACAACCAGATCTATCACATTGTGATACACGAGCGACATGTCTTCATTGTTATTGATCTTGTAGCAATAAAAATTCGCATCCGCCTCTGTGCAGTAAAGAACACTCGTTAGAAAACATAAGGAAGGTTCGACGTCGAAAAGTTGCCATCGCTGTGGTACCGAATTTCAAACTCTCTACATACAGCTGCAAACGAAACTATTGGTTTTCTGAAAGGTGCGATAGATACCGAGAATTGAAAGGGGATGCAAGACGCATTCGATTAAAAGTTGGCCGTCTGGGGTAATGTTCGAAAATTCTACGAAAAGATTTACAGAAAGTTTCAAGGCTCGGATATACTCTTGTAGGATCCAAAGAGGTCGTTATATCACTGGTGCTTAGAGTACACTGAATTTATGTAGGGCACACTTCTCCATTCTGCTGTATAATATGATCCGATTCACTAATACATAGATGACTATAGATGTTTTACTGCCCGGCTATGAAGAAGAAAACGGCGAGAGACAATGGTTAGTTAGCCAAGCAGTCCTCTCCTGGCGAACAAAAGCCAAGCTCTACTTCAGTAATGGAATAGAAGAAGACCCGCTCAATCCCTGATGATATAAAATACTTTAAACAATTATATGGGAATCGAAGTGGATAGAAGTGAAGCATCTTAATTATTTAATAATTTTTAAAAATTTGACTTCTTAACCTATTTTAACTTAATTATTTAAACATTTTTAAAATCAATTTTTTTAAATATTTTCTTTATTTGGTTTTTTTTTAATATTTAAGTTTTTTTCTTAATACTTTAAGTAACAGAGCAGATATTAAAGATACTAGTTATTTAAATCCTTATTATATTCCTATGAAAATAAATATTTTTGCAACTGAATTCTTTATATCGGATTTTTTAAATCAGGTGGCTTAGGGTTTTTGCTAGCTAGCGATTGTTTAGTAGAAGTGTTGGCGTCGTAAGCGTCGTTTGTTTCAGTCCAGTAACTCTATTTTGCTATTAGTTATCCATGTTTTGGGTTTTGGTTTTGTATCCTGCTCTGGTATTCCTATGGTTGCTGCTGTTGATAGCATACTGTTTTTTTTTATATTTTAGTTATTAGTTCAATTTAATGATTATTGATTAATGATCAAAAGATAAGTCAGCATAGATTTCGGCAAATACTAAACTCCTTCCCACGTTTTTAGTGACTGTAGGGTCAATCAAGTCAGGTAATTTCCTTGGGCCTGTAGGCCAGTAAGTTGGTTGTCTTGGGGATATAAAATCGTATCTACTTTTGCTACTTATGATCGTATTCTACAACTGTCATACACTTGGTGAGATTAAGAATCATGTCCTTAACTCCAATACTGGGAAGAATGACTGTTTTTTATAGTTCGTTGGCATATGTCATTTGACCAGTATCTGAGCTGGGAAGGTTGGAAGGGGTTAAGGTAGGTACTATAAGGTAGTTGGTTCCATTTAGTTTGTTCGTTTTGGCTTGAGCAAGTTTAGATTTTGAGCCTTCGTAAACCGGATAATCTCTATAATTAGCGGTGTGATTGTCGCCGCAGTTTTTTTTAGGTTGCATCCGTTTTATTCAGGGGGAGAGATGTTCTCCAGATGGAGTGGAAAATGCATTGAAGGTGTTCTCGGTGAATTTCGTATTATAGCTTTTTTAAAGTAGACAGATGTCGGTGATCCACGGAAACGATGTCCAGAGCCAGTCTATCAAGATAATTATGGCCAATGGTCTGACGCGAAGGATATAATAGGCGCCAAGTTATGATGTTTATCAGACCAGCGTTTGCAATTGTGATGATGGTGAGCTGTGGCAATTGTCCACAATTTTGACGGTCGCTCATGACCCAGAATGTCGAATAGTCGGTTCTGCTAGCTCCATTCCTTTAAGATAGTGGTCAGTATTCAATATCAACTGGGTAAAGAGTAATTTGAATATGTCGCGCGTGACATCAACTGACGATTCTGTTCGGTGTTTTGAAGGCTGGGTGGGGAGAAGTTTGAAGAAGGAGCTCTACTGCCGTTCACTCTCTTTTTGTCTTAAGATGACCATACCCGAAATGGAAGAATTGTGAAGTCGCCTTTGGTACACGCAAAAAGTAGTACGTCGGATTAGGTTTGGGCTCGACACCAGCCCCGATGAAAGGATATTAATGCAACCCTTTTGCGAGATGTTTCTCAAATCATTTATTTCCAAGTGACTTCTGGTTGTACTCGCAGGTAATGCCAGTAGACATTATTAGACCTTCAAATGTCCTGAACTCCTTTCGAGACCAGTTGACCAAAAGGGGAAGTATTAGTATCTCTATTCTTAGCTTGAGCCAAGGTGCTAGCCAAAGGGCTCGGATGGTAATACAATCTCTTCCTTGATGGTGGGTTAATTTAGGTCTCTATTTTCATTAAGCATTTACCATGGTGCGCCGAATATTACTCTTACTCGATTGGAACCTTTGAACTATATCTATATTTCTACGAAAGCTGTGCTACATAACTGGAATCCACTGAGCTGGAATACATTCATAACAATTTTTTGTTGCACTATAAAAGAGGACTTTGTTGCTAAGGCTATGTCCAGACTTCTTGTTTAAACTGATTCAGATTTGAGTTTAAACTGCATCTTTTTAGCGGAAATGTGTCGTCTCCAGGTTAAGCTCCTGTCCAAGTGAATTCCGAGGTATGTAATTCGTTAGTTTGCGGTATCGGTACATTGTTGAGTTTGTTGAGCTAGGGCATGTTTTTGGCTTTAATGTAAAAATTATGTGTTTACACTTATTTTTATTAACTTTTATACGGCATTTTTTCCAAGGGGAACAGTATCTATTGTACAATATTATTCCAAGACCCTGCGGACCACCTGCCATGATTGGATATTTCTCTGTTAAGTATTCATTTACTTTTACTGTGAACCACCTGTTGGATAAGTGGAATTAAAGAATATTGTGGAACGCGGCCGAGCAATACTCTCTGTACTCTAAAGCTTTCTTTATTTCATTGTCCTCGAAAACCAGGATAATATTCTAACTTTAAAAAGACACTAAAAAAGAAGAGCAATGCTTGGCAATAATTTTTGGTGAGTAATGGTAGTCTCTTGGAGATGTTTTTGGACTTAAGGCCGTAAATATATTTATTTAGTTCAGACACAGATGCTCCGCAAGTAACAGTATATCTTGGAGCCATGTGGTTCGGTGACAAAGGTGCATTATTTGCAGCAGTATTTGGTTAAATACCGTATTGAGGTGCCTTTTCTTCAACCGTTTCGGCCCATGAACTGTTTCAGCGGTGCTTCAGTACTTAAAAGTTTTTTTCTTCGCATGTTGATGGCTTTTTTAGCTTAGTAGGCTTAAGTACATCGTTATCTATGTCATGTTTACTCTTCAGTTCCCGTTCGGTCTGTAAGAGACTGCTAATGTATTTTTTATATTTTGTCGGTTAGTTCTAGGTGTCGTAAGATGAAATGGATACTGACTTTCCACTTGCTCTTCATTTCATTTTATAATTACTGAGGAGTGTTCTGAGGATAAGTCTGTACAGATTCCAGCAAATACTAAAATCCTATGAACGTTTTTGGTGGCTGTAAAGTCAATAAGATGAGGAAATTTCCTTGGATCTGAAGGCCAGTAAATTGGCCGCCCTGAAGAGATAAAGTCAAACACATATCCTTATTATATGACTGGCGAACTTTTTGAGCTTATTAGTCCAGATCCCCAGTGAGTATGCTACGCATTGTAATCTGTCCCAGCTAACACAACCTCATCCATTTTTCATCTCTTGGAAACTTCATTGTACACTGTCATTGGGTGCGTTCAGCGAACTGAGTGCTCAATAAACACGTCAAGTGAGCGCTTTTACTGAGCGATTAATTTTCATGAACATACCGCTACTTCAACTCTCGAAACGACTAACTGATTGCGAAGTTAAGTTTTCGCCACGGAAGAAAATGGTATGCTTTATTGTATTATTTTAAAGAAATTATCTTAAAAATTATATATTTACAAGTATTTTTGCACAATTATGGCTTACTTGAAATGCTGTTCTATTCATACTAAAATGTTCCGCAAACTGGTCATCTGCATACAAGACACGGTTTCTTCCCAAAAATTTTTGGTTATTTCATTTGAATTCCTTTCTTTGAAGATCTATTTGACAATCTAAAAAATCTGGTAAATTGTCACACAAGTATTTCGAAGTAAAAATATCTTTAAGTTTTCGCGATTCATTTTCTTCGATTTACAGCAGTTGGTCAGCGCTCACTGAGCATGTTGACTGAGTGCTCAGTTCGCTGAAAGCACCAATTGACGTCTTTCGTAATTCATGACTTTTTTGATAATCTCATCAAGTATTTCGTTCCCCCATAAGAGATTCGATTATGGCACCCACTTGATTAACCATTTTTCCGCCCGGGTTAAAATTCCCAGCAGCGAAGAATAGACGGATAATTACAATACTCCAAGGGATAGCCTGGAAATATTCACGGACGGGTCAACGCTTGAGGGGAAAGTTGGCGGAGGTGTCTTCTCAAACTCTCGTTGAGGCTACCTGACCATTGCAGTGTTTTCTAGGCGTAGATGTCTGCTATCATGGAGGCTGCAAAGCAAATTAAAGCCAGCTTCAAGGTAAATATATCTTCTATTTCAGCGATAGTCAGGCAGCAATAAAAGCACTGGGCTCGCTTAGTGCTGAACTGTCGCCGATCTCTTACAGGAGATGGCCAAACAGAGCAGACTGTCTCTCACATGGGTCCCTGGTCACAACGACATCGAGGGAAACTGTAGAGCGGATGAACTTGCTAGACAAGGTACGACCAAGCAGATTCTTCTACATAAAGAACGCATTGGTATGCCTTTTGCTACATGCAAATTGCTTCTCAAGGAATTCATATATGAATAAGCCGCTACAAGGTGGAATGACGTCACAACCTGCCACAAAACAAGACACCCAGACCGAAATGGAATAAGAAGAGATCACGAAATATGTACTCCTTAAAAAGAGGTGACATCTCCAAAGTTATAGGAGTTCTGACAGGCCACTGTCGGATAGGACGCCACGCAGAAATACTAGGGGCTCCCTATAAAAGATGCTGCAGAAGCTGTAAGGAGGATGAAGAGGAGGAGACGATCATCCATCTCTTATGCGACTGTCCTGCTTTGAGCAGAGCGAGGTTTCTTAATTTTCGGAGCCTACTGCTGGATGGTCTATCGAAGATAGCTGACGTCAAAGTCATGGATCTAATGAGGTTCATTAAAGAATCAAAATGGATGGAGGATGAAACCTGATGGTTTAAGTTTTTGTGAAATCACAATGGGTCTAAGTCAGGCTTAGGTGAATCCGACTTGATAGATCAGTAGCCACTGCAACCTAACCTAACCTAAATGTTCCGCTACTGGCCAGGCGAACAACACAATGTAGCACCAATCATCTTCTTACAAGCGAATGCAATGAGCTTCCACAATAGTTTGCTGTCCAGAATTACTACGAAATTCTTGACATGTCGAGATCTTGTTAAAACTAGAAGAAGTTGCATACTTCTTTAAACAATTTTTTTTCTTTTTTAAACCTAATCTTCTCTTTTTGTAACATTAGGTAAAGTTCGTTAGGTTTTTTTATGCAAATGGTTCCAAACGGTTTTCTGGCTTATCTTTAGTTCCTCAGCAATTAAATAAGTGCTCACGTGACGGTCCGTTTCCACTATTTCCATGATTTTATCGCAATTTTCGACGACAGGCCTCCCGACGCGTGGTGCACCTTTGACATCGAAATTACCGGTACGGAACCTAGCAAACCACTTTTGTGCTACACGTTCGCCTACAGTATCGGGCCCATAAACTAAATTAATTTTTTCAGCCGCTTTGGCTGCTTTTTCGCCTTAATCGAAGAAAAATTGTAAAATATAGCGAATTTTCTCTTTGCTGGTATCCATCTTTGACGAGCGCTCACAACGTACTGAGTCAATCAATCGAAAAACTGTCAAAGGTAAACTTTTAGTGCGAGTAAACACGTTTTCAGCGCCGTATAGTATGACATGATGTGACACGTACACTAGTACTATGGACAATAACGCCATCTCTTAGATAAAAACCGACGAAATTTTTACTTTACCTAATATTGAATTGTCTTGTTATACTTTTAAACAGGTGGCAACCCTTCTGAAACATGCTTGATTTGGTTGCTAAAAAATTTCATATTTATTTCTTAAATTTTTTAGCGAAAAATATAATTTTTACAGAATAGAAATCGGTTCAACCATTTTTCAGGCATTGCGCATTTTTCTTTATATAGATCGATATGCATACATAAATACATACATACATACATTTGCAATAAATTATATATCATCTCCGAACGGGTGGCACAAAAGTTGACCGATTATCGTAGTAATTATTTAAACTAAAAATACATACTAATATAGTTTATTCAGCGATTAAAAAGTTTCCATTCAAATTATACACGTATGTACGTACGAATATGTACATAGAAACAAAACAAAAGATTTCAATAATGCGACAAACTTGTTAATATTGCACATCGTTTTCCTGCATTTGCTTTATTAGTGTACTCGTACTTTTGCCCCCCCAAACAATAAAGAGAATAAAACAATATAAGAGAATTGTCTTATACTGAACTTGAGATGAAAATGTTCGACTTTGCTTACTTTTTAAAAGCTCGAGTACAAACTCTACGCCTAAGCTTACCTTTGTATACTCGTACTACTTAATCAACTCTTATCCAAACTATATTATTGCGTGATATTTGCTGTAAAAATATTGAGCAAAGTACAACTTGCCGAACGGGTTTTGTATTCACACTACAATGTTCAATCTGCAATCGAAGTCTTGTCTTTAGTCTTCCAGAGACATCGGTGGCATCGTATGCCAAGTTATTTTGTTGCCGCTGTACAAGTCGTGTGTTTCTGCAGTGCATACATTTTCGAAATTAATTCGATACGCGAGAAGTTTTAAGAAATTGCTTAAGCAGAGGTAGCTGTTTTTCCAACAACAAGTATTCAAACGAGTACACACTTATACCATACACATACATACATATATATGTTATATAAATACAGTGTTAATAAAATTGTTATTACAAAAGAAGAAATAATTTAGTTTACAGCGCCGCAGAATGCAGAGTTTATCATAAAAAAAAGCAATCCATTTCCCCCTATTTTAATTGATAGCTTGTTTTCACTTTTACCATTTTTATGTACATATGTATGTATTTACATATGTACATAAGCATAAATATATATATACGTGCATTAAATAAAAAGTTTTGCATATTGGCATTTGGTTTATCTATGAATATACATATATTAGTGCGTATGTATGTATGTACGATTGTGCTTCAAAATTCACTGTTTCAGTTTGAGGTAGTCAGTTTGTACGCACGTAATATATCTATATATGTATACACAATTGTGTGTATGTGCGCATAGTTACAAGTGTGTGTGTGTGTGTGTATATATTTATTTACTCATAAACATTTTCAAATATATGTATATACATATATGCATTTATCGTACGTATGTACATGTGTATATACAGTGTAAGAAGAAAAACAGACTGTAATTTAATATGATGAAAGCTTTCAGTCTCATTTCTAAAATATTTACGATATATGTATGTGCATACGAGTATATGTATGTATGTATATACACACAACAAAAAGATCAAGAAAGTAATTGGAAAACTTAAAATTACAACTGAATAAACTTCAATTGATATGAACACATAAGCGAATTTCTGCTGCTTTTTATACACACATAAATAACGTATGTATACATGTATGTATGTATGTATGTATGTACATACTTCTTTAGATAAAATAGACGGTTCAAAGTCTTTGCGAAATAAAAAATAAACGTCGTTTTTCTCGCATACACATAGTAAATACCTGTCGTTCAATGAGATTAAGCTTATTCGCATAAATAACTTGAATGCTTATTTACTTAAACATTTTATCTCATTGTACCTATGGTAAATGCTTTTGTACGAACGAAGGTGAAGATGATAATTATTCCGAATACGCATAAATTTATATATAAAATATTATGTACGAACAAATATGTATGTATATGCATACATATACGTATACATATACACTTATACTCGTATGTACATGTGATACCTAAATAAAAGTGTTGAAATGCTTCTTGATCACCTTGGAATTTGATTGTATGCAACTTTTGTTCACTTTTGGCTTTCTTCTGTGCCGCTTCTTTCTTCATAACTATGAGCGCATTTACATACCTTCATACACAAATGGTTGTTTTTATATGGTGCTTTATGTGCAATCGGGCTGTATTGGCATTGTATTACCTTTTTGTATTTGGTGCGAAGTCTTAAAAGATATTATTAAGCTCCTGCGAATATACAAACATGCTTGAGTCATAACCTCGAAGAGTACGTGATGAGGATACTAATCGGTTTATATGGGAATACAAAATATTTTAAAATTTTAATATAGGTACATATTGAAATTAAAAACTCTTGAAGCATAATTTCATTATTTGCTTACGTTGCAATTTCAATTTCTGTGTAGCTTCATTATTTATACTCAAAGATATTTAAATATATTTACTGTATACTGTTTCACGATGTTAACGGCTTTTTAAGCACAAATTTAATTTATGTGTGTGACCTTAGTCAAGGTAGGCAATAATTAAATATTATATACTCGTACATATGTATACCATATAAATTCATATATGCATGTACAAGTTCACATACGAGTATGTATATATGTTTACTCGTGAGCAGAGATATTCAAACATAATAAACGCTTAAGTATATTTTTTGAAATTTTGTTTGTTATATGAAAGATAAAAATTGAAATATTGCTCATAAATTGAAACGCTGAATGCGGTGGGGGTGAATAGTGGTAGAAGTAAAAAAATGAATGCGGGGAAAGAAAAATAAAATAAAAGTTATTAGTTTAAGCAAAGGTGTCTATAAAAGTATTCGTAGTGTTGGGATAAATGGTTAAAGAATTAATATATGTAATGTTCTATCTTTATATTAATTCCTTATTTCAATACTCTAGTTAATATGTCACTCTCTTGGGCGTCGAATACTTTCAAGAATTCAATTTCAATTGGTTATTAAAAAATTTTCAAACAACTCCATTTGAAATAAGACACCTTAAAATAAATTGAGGCATACTTAGCTCTTTTTTTAATGAATTACAATAAAAGGAAATACATATTAATAATTTAAAAGTCTATACAGCTTTCCAAAGTATATTTACCAGGTGTGTTTAACTCAATAACAACAACTCAATTTCATTAAATATCTGTAATTCGATAGTGTTAAAGTGTTAAAAATTCAGAAATTAATTCAAAATTTATGAGGTGTAACTTTTAGCATACCAAAACCAAGCCGGTAAAAAAAGTTACTTTTGTGGTGCCATTTGAGTAAACTTTTTACTTGCGAATCTTTATTTCGATAAAACAGTTTTATTATTATACATATAATATCAAAAATGGAGACATATTTAAAACTTTTACACTTTGTATAATACAATAATATTTTCTTTTATAATTTTATGTGTTTTGCTAGAGAAACCTCTAGCTTCTGTTCAGCATTGATACCACGCGATACACAAATTAATAATTCTCCTTCTTTGCTTTTCTTTCAGTTAGGAAAAAGCGTAACATTTGTATTCCTTACATGTCAAATGGAGGGCTTTTTATTTCATGTCAAAAATATATAAACTCGCAGGACTTGACATTCCCCCCTGACCAGTGGCGATCGCAGTTAGAAAAATTAGTTTTCTATAATTTTGGTTGTTGGTCGAACCAGGACTCGACCAATTTCCATCCGAATGCTAGTAATCAATGCTAACCACTCGCCTATAGTGGCCGCCGCTTTGGAAAAGGCCACTCAATATTAGTTGTACTGAACCAATATCAATCTGTTTGATTCGATCTGCATCACTTAAAAAATTTGCATTGATTTTATTTACATTGAAGTGTAAAAAAGTGTGAAATTGGTAATGCCAACTACTTATATATTATTTATTTGCAAAACAACTCACTTTACGCCGATGTGTTATGTTGCAAGATTTTTCAAATGTGTTTACAATTTCTTAATTTTGATACCCAAACAAAGTATCACTCTGAATTGAATATAATTTAAATTATTCCACATATTGTTAGAGGCGATAATCTTAAGCTTGATAATTCCATTAATTTGACAGGTGGTTTATATTTAAATAAAAACCGACTTTGATTATTGAAAATTTTAGTACCGGGCATGACATCCAGGGAGTGGTTGACCGTTTAAATTAAAAATATTCTAAAAAAAAAAATAAGTAAGTGATACAGCATGATTTCCTGGAACTTTTTGAACATTCTGACAGTATTCGCAATGTTATTGCTTAAAACTAAACGACAGGTTGGCGAATATGTTGCAGATGTCTTTGGATTTAATTAGCAGATAAACTAAGTGGGCATGAGTACATTAACAGAATTATTAGGAAATCATTCCAATTTGACTAACTTTATATTATTTGATTATTCTTTTTCACATTATTTTTTATATTTTTTTAATTTTAGGAAGTCGCAATGCAGGGCCGAAAGCACAAATTTTGCACAAAACTTTACAGTACATATTTAAGAAAATGGTGTAAGTATAGCGAAAATTCAATATTTATATATATGTATATATATATACTGTGCTTTATATTTAAAATATGATTAAAACTGACTATAATCGTAATTCGTTTGTTACTTATAATACGAAAATGAATGAAATGAATGTTCTGAAATAAATCTAGTAGGAAATAGTACATACATTACATATAGTTGAAATACATTTTTTGAGTATATAATTAATTTAATTACATATATATTTTCAATCTAGGGATTACAATTGCTATAGCTGTATGCCTTCTCATTCTTGGAATTTTGATCACATGTGAATTTACGGCGTTAATAAATTTAATTATAAACTATCAAGTTGCACTTCGGCCGGGAAGTCAAACATTTGGGTGGTGGGCAAAGCCACCAGTGGAACCGAAAATTTCCGTTTATGTGTATAATGTTACGAATGCAAATGAGTTTTTGAATAATGCATCCAAGCCAATTCTGGATGAAGTGGGCCCATACGTGTACACGTAAGTTTTTACTATATTTTCTATATTATATCTAGATACATACATATATATCATATTAACATAATATAAAGTAATTTTGATATAATCCCTTCTAAGCAATAAATATATATTTTTAACAGAAAATAGTCATTTAATTGAAAAACGTTAAATAGTTATTTAAAAAATATAATAAAAGCATATGAATAAGGCCAAGCTCGATGATTAATTTGTTTATGTTCATACTGCTGAAATGAAACCCAACGACCTCTAAAGATCACGCCAATAACCTACCGTCATATGCGTTAGTGGGCAAAATTATAATCTTTATTTTTGAAATGTTTACGCACAGTTAATTGTAATTTCATTCATTTTGTCGACCTAAAATACTCATTCTAGTGAAAATTTTCATATAATGCTAATGAATTGAGATAAAAGGAATCTTTGTGTTTTAGTTGTTGCTGGTGTTGTAGCGAAGTTTGTATTTTAGTAGAGTGTTTTTGTTTAGTATCAGCTTTTCCAAACCAAAAATTCAACATTTTTAGCTTGCCCTTTGCCCTTTGCTGTTTTAATTATGGCATTCACATGAACACTACTATTTTTTTAAAATATGATTAAAGTATTCTTTGGAAATGTTGATTAAAATGTTCTATCCATTTCATTATCTCTCCAACAGTTGACATTTTTGCTACTAGGTGGAGCACAATTTTTTAAAAATATATCATGTTCAAAGCGACCCGAATTCACATGCTTAAGAAGAAGCGTTTTTTGTTAAACAGAGTCTCAGTGTTTTGAGTTTAAGATTTGTCAGCTTACAAATATAATTCCAAAAAGAAAAATAAAAATTTTATACTAATAATTTTAAATTATTATTTTTTTTAATAATTTGGAGGTGTGATCTCCCCATTACGAAATAATAGGACTCTCATAAGGTGGTTAAAAGTTATGATAAAAAATAGTTTTCTGGACTGTACTGTATTTTTGAAAACCCCTTTTTTTATAACCTCTTTCGCGTGATCTGGTCACTCTCTTACCAGTTGAAACTAGTCAATAAGAAAATTTATGAAATTTATGAAATCGAGCAAAATATACTATGTACAAAATGTATTAAACGCAGATTCAATAATACATTAATTAAGTCGCAAAAATCAATTCCGAGCAAATAATTACAGTCATTGAGGCTCATTCGGACTGACTATAATCAGTTATCGCACACACTCTGTAACAATTGGAGGTATATGTAATATGTTAACGAATTATGATATTAACCTTAATAATCTGGTGCAATTACAAAAGATTTTCTAATTTAATTCACAATAAATCTTCTTTTAATAAATTTGGATTCAAATTTAATGAACAAATTTTTGGGACAGGTTGCTTTTCAACAAATGCTCTCTCAATTTCCAATTTCCTCCCTATGTTAATATTTTTGTTTTGCAAAAACAGCAAAAATTTATTATAATACCTATTTCTAGCATTCTTATGCAATCGTAAAGAAAATATCTCAATTAATTTAATTCAGCATCAACATCAAGCACATTTTCAAATTGAATATGTAGCGATTTTGTGAAATTTGCACAAAAAGCAAGCTTAAAATTGGCATTTTCCAAGTAAAAAGTGATTATTTATCTATAGCTCGAAGATAATTTTATTGCGAATTTTTTGCCATTTAATGTATATAAGCCATTAACTCCTAAATAGTTTTAATTTTACTACTATCCTGGAAGAATTTTTTGATATTTTTGTTGAGTGATGCAGAAACGAAAGAAAATTAAGCTTTTTATTAAATACATTATTATTAGTGCAATAAAAGTTTCAAAATAATAAAGGCTAAGGTATTAAAACTCAAATACTTTTAGCTTCATTACATGCAAGAACAAATTATTTATTATTTGTATACCTATTATTTTTCCCTTTGCAGAGAGTCATGGGAGAAAGTCCATGTTGTTGAAAACGAAAATGGTACATTAAGTTACAATTTGAGAAAAATTTACGTTTTTCGTGAAGACCTTTCTGTCGGCCTGGAAGAAGATGTCGTTATCGTGCCCAACATTCCAATGTTAAGTGCAACATCTCAAAGCAAACATGCAGCAAGGTATATTTTAGTTCAAATAATAGAAAATAAAAATTAAATATTAAAAATGAATTAAAATGTCTACACTGCCACTCTTATAATCATTTATATTTCAGATTTCTACGACTTGCAATGGCCAGTATAATGGACATTTTAAAAATAAAACCTTTTGTTCAAGTGTCTGTGGGTCAACTACTTTGGGGCTATGAGGATCCACTTCTTAAACTAGCAAAGGATGTTGTTCCGAAGGAGCAAAAGTTACCATACGAAGAATTTGGACTGATGTATGGCAAAAATGGAACATCAACAGTGAGTTTAACATGCAATAACAATTTTTATATGACATAGTGCGTGATAATAATTAATAAAATTTATTACAATCTTTATTTTTAGGATCGAGTAACTATTTTCACAGGAGTAGACGATATTACACAATATGGAATAATCGATAAGTTTAATGGCAGATCTTATCTTCCTCACTGGTTAAGTGATAACTGCAATAGATTAAATGGCACAGATGGATCAATATTTCCACCACATATTGAAAAAGATCGTGTTCTGTTCGTATATGATAAAGACTTATGCAGACTTTTGCCGCTTGTTTACGAAAAAGAAGTTCAAATAAAGGAAAATGTTTTGGGATATAGATTCACGCCTCCGGAAAATGTATTTGGGGATGTTGAAAGTAATCCTGAAAATGCATGTTTCTGCCCAGCGGGCCAGCCATCTTGTTCGCCAAAGGGATTATTCAATGTATCACTTTGCCAATATGGTAATATTATTTGACACACATATGCTTACCTATGTACATACATACATATTATTATAATTATTATATGTTGCATTCATTTTAAGATTCGCCAATTATGCTGAGTTTTCCTCATTTCTATTTGGGAGATGAAAGTTTCTTAAGTGCAGTTGAAGGAATTAGTCCTCCGGATAAGGAGAAGCATACATTTTTCATCGATGTTCATCCGGTAAGTGAAATGAAATTTTATAAAAAAAAAATTATAAATTTCTGCAACATTTGCATCTACGAGTAAAATCTAATTTAAGAAATTTCAATAAAAATAATTAAGATTATCGTTCAAGACATCAGGTACAAATATCATAAGATAGTTTCATTTCAAATATTTGATACAAAAGGTGTTTACTTAGTACTGTTTGGTTAAGCCACTAGTAAGATATTTTATTTAAAAATGTTTTATTTGTTAGCGGTGGTATTTAAGACAAGCATTTAAGATTTTTGCGTAAAAAAAATTATAATCCTTGAAAAGTACGTATTAACTTGGTGAAGTTTTTTTACGATATAACAACAAACAAATTCTGTTAAAACACGTTTATACCTTTTTAAGCATGTATTTAGTCAAAATTAGAAGTAGTTTTTTAAGAGCAGAGAGTACCATAGGAAATAGTATAGGATCGTGAACTACATTGGATGATAAAAATTAAGAAGATAACTTTAACCGACAAAAAGGGAAGGTTCTCAATTTATACTTGACTATGCTATGTACGAGTTGTGACAATTAAGTAATGAGACTGATTATATTGCCGGGATTGTGATAACCCTGCGACTTTAAAATTCCCTTGCCCTTCTCCCGGCATCCTTCTCCTCTGCATTGATATATTTGCCATCGCTCTAGCTTGTTTAGTTCGCCTGCTGTGTCGTGTTGAGTAAACGTTTGTTCGTGGTGCTCGTCACGAAAATGCAAAAGCGAAATCAAGAGCAACTCGTCGCGATGAAATTTTGAGCCAAATTGGCCGAAACAGCTTCGGAAACGTACGTTAAAATTATAAAATTGCATGGTGATAGTGCGCCCAGGTATTTCGATGGCATAAAGAGCTTAAGTTTAAGTAAAGCTCGCATGAGCAAGTCGAAGGTGAAAACCATAGCCGTGGAATCGTCTACAAACAATTTCATTCACCAGGGCAAACCGTAAATCAAGTCTACTATCGCCAAGTACTCGACATCGCCCAGACATCGCTCGTAACTGGATCCTTCATCACGACAACGCGCCGTGCCACACCGCCCTCAGCGTGTCCCAGTATTTGGCCTTTAAAGGGATCATTTTGGTTTTACGTTTGAAAAGATACAAGCTTTCGGTCTTCTATTTGAATTATTGTATTTAAATATATAATTTTTTTGGCGTTTTGTAATGGCTGATTGCATTTTTAGCCGAGTTCCTCCTCAAATTGGGGTTTATGGAAAATTTAATCTAGGCTGCCTACGAACGGTTGATGGATTTTTATGAGGAACTTTTATTCCATATCAGAAATACACTCGAAGGGGCTAACATTCTCTGCTGAAGGGCGAGTGTTGAGTCGAAATTCGATAAATAATCTAAATTTTTTATTTAAATTAAATTTCTATAAATTGGATGTCGATTAAATCAGGACCAGGGCTATTGTTCTCAGCGTATTTAAATACTTCCCAAACAACATTAATTTTAGTTTTTCTTCTAAATTAGGAAGATCGAGAAGTTATCTTCGTTTATCGTAGACAATTCGGAGATTTGATTGCGAAAATATTTACCAAATAAAATTTTGAGACTAAGTGAGGTATTATAGGTATATTAAGTCTTGCTTGAGTAATAATAATTAAAATAATTGTGATATCCATGGTAAGTTAGTAGTTTATTAATATGTAAAGCGAGTAATTTCGTATTTTATCTATAAAAGTTCGCTAAAAGTAAATCAATGAGAGCACGTTTATACTACATACATATAGGTATATATATAATATTTAGATACTATAGTTATAAATTTCTTTAATATTTTTGCAGACAATGGGTACTACTTTAAGAGCTCGTGCACGAGTTCAGATCAACTTGGCGGTGAGTCAAGTATTTGACATAAAACAAGTGGCTAATTTCCCCGACATCGTGTTTCCGATATTGTGGTTCGAGGAAGGTATAGATGAGCTTCCGGATGAAATAACCGACTTGATGAGTTTCGCTGAAACTGTACCACCAAAAATACGTTTGGTTATCATAATTGCTCTATTCGCTTTGGGTGCTTTACTCTTTTTGCTTGCTCTGTTCTGTTTAATAAGGAGTTCGCATAGACAAAGCACTTTGCATCTAGAAGGTTCTAATTACTTAGCAACAGCACAATTCGATCTAACGAAAAAGAAAGCTAAAGAACCGAAACATTGAATATTAAGTGTAATATAAATATATATATATTATTATACATATATCTACCTATTATAATTAATTAATGTATAGACAAGGAGGCGGGTTATGTAATCTACCTGTACAACTGCTATTAAGCAAATCTATATACGTGGATAATAAACACAGTGCCTAGGAAAATAAAAGCACCATGATATGGTATGAAACGCATGAGTTTAGAAGACAAAAATATTTTACTGTTAGTTAGCTTCTCTTATTATTGTGTATTTATGATTTGTCATATATTTTGACTACAATGAAAATTTTAGCAAAAGAAAAATAATAGTTGTGGTGTAGTTTAGACGATGTGACGCAGCGATAGTCCCCTATAAGGGGTAGTTTAAAATTTTCAGACAGTAATTATAAATAGTTTCCAGATACAAATATTTATTTTCCATTTCAAGCTGAAATTTAAATACTTTAGACTTCTACAAACATAAATCGCATACTAGATAATGGTGTTATTATTTTGAACCGCACTGTAAACATACATATATATGGATTCGTATATTTACGAATATTCAATTATTATATGATATTTCATACAACAATTATTACAATATATGTATATACCCATAGCATTGGTACTTAATACAGTTTTGGGTCTTATTTTTCCTCACTGTTAATTAATTTCTAAATTATTAGTTATTTTTTGTTATAAAGTATTGAGAGGACATAATCAAATGCTGTTATTTCACTTATACATACAAGTCTTTTCGTTACACTATTTTTGACTTATATTTCTGAAATACGTATATTGAATTATCTCCTTTTTTATAACTGAACAATCATAGATTTTGGAAAAGTTTAAGAAATCTTTAATAAAAATAAATAAATATATATATATATATACCTCAAGGTATTGAACAAATGAGTATACATAAAGCAGCTTACCTATATTTAAGCCCATGAGAGAAAAGGAAGGTATCGTATTAAAGACTGAATCATTAAAATATTTGTTATGTCCTAACAATGCTTTATAGCGAAACTATTAGAATATCCCTCGGGTATATAAGTATTTTATATATACGAGTATTGTTTAATTTTTAATTTTTTATAAATATTTTAGTCTAACTCGATGAAAACTTGTCAAATATGAATTATCGAATATAATACTGAAATAGTGAATTGAGCTATTTGAATGTCTAAAAATTGCACATGTTGCTTAAAAACATACATATATACATAAATATTATTTTTGAAAAAACGTTATATATCAATAAAATAACTTGGATGGTATTAAATGTATACTTGCATATACATATGCACATATATACGAGTATATGCTCGTACATATAATTTAGCTTGTTATTAAAATATAAATATATGTATATTGTCCAATTGTACTTAACTACTATAAAAAGTCAAGATAATATATTTTCGTCTAGTGGAGTTACTGTTTTATAATATCACCTTTACAGAAATTTTTTCAAATGCAATTATCTGTGAGCAAAGCTACCCTATTCATACATATGTACTTACCAAACATTTCTGGTCGTTTTAGCTCCACACTTTTTTAATTTTTAAAAAGGATTTTCAAAGCTCTTACGCTAATTACAATAGCTTAAATAATGGATAATAATTATCTTATGTGTAAATTAAAAATTAATATTTTTCCGTTTTTTATTCGCTTTTTGACTAACTTAATTCACAAATTGAGGAACTTACGGTCGAACTACCTAACCTATAACTTGTCTTGAAAACATTAATAATTTGAAAAAATGGCAAGTTGAAAACAACTTGAGAATTAAGGGTTAATTAAATATTAAATAATATTTTTAAGGGCTTCCTGGGTACATACTTATGCATATATATGTATGTGGGTGTGCTTGTGAGTGTTAACTTATATCCATATATGAATAGTATGGAAACTTTATATTGTATTAATATAATGCAAATACACACAAATTTATATGTAATTGTATATACATATGTACGTACATAAAAATTTGTTTTTAGCTAAGTAAATTGTAAATACACTTGTACTTCAAATTATATTATATTATATTATTTTAAATGAGGATTTGGGGATATGAATCTACTTTTAAATATATATGTATATGTGTATACTCACAACTCATTTGTTAGTTTTAAGTGGTTATTTTTTTAGGTCAGAGATATATATAAACTTACATATGTATGTAAGTGCAATTTGTTTTACTACTTTTTCACAAGTTAGTTATGCATGTGTATGTTTATCTATGTTACATGTTTTTATTGTTTATATAGACAAGTTGCACTTTAAACTTCTAGTGAATTTTTATTTTGGGATTATGTTTTATGTACATACATACATATATGGTTAAATAGAATAAATAGTTGTTTTATTTATTCAACATTTCGTTTAGTTTATTAATTTCATTTCATTTGTCTAAAGTAAATGAGAATGAAGAGTAATGAGGGTAATACTTGAAAAAAAGATTCGACGGCTTACAGAAGGTTTCAAGTCCGGAACAGACTTTTGTAGGATACTAAGAGGTGATCTAGAAACCGATGCTCGGGGTATTTATGAAGGGAATACTTCTCCAGCCTACTGAATGGCAGTAAAAATGGAACACACGGAGATGGTGAACCAGAAACCCCAATCGATGACTATGGAAAAGACGTTCCATTACCTGATCATGAAGAAATTCGAATAGCAATCGCCCGCTTAAAGAACAACAAGGCGGCGTGGACTAATGGATTACCGGCCGAGCTATTAAAATACGGCAATGAAGAACTGCTAAGGTGCATGCATTAGCTACTTTGCAGAATATGGTGGGACGATTGCATTCTAAGTGTGATCTTACCAATCCACAAAACGGGCAATCCCACAGTCTGCGGCAATTACCGTGGAATAAACCTTCTTAACATCGCATATAAGGTCCCATCAAACGTATTGCATGAAAAACTAAAGCCCACCGTCAACAAACTGATTCGATCTTATCAGCGTGAATTTAGACCTGGTAAATTTACCATTTCAACGCATTGACGGGCAGGTTTTCATACTCCAACCTGCTTATTTCAGTAACCACAGCTGAGACAAATTGGCAAATTCTCTCGTCGGGCGCAATACTTTTTGATCCGGCAGAATGGCTATCGCCAGTTATAACACGAGCAAAGATTCCAAGAACTTTGGCTCGATGGCATTGATTGGGATAAATACACAGAGCCCACTACATTGGTGTCTAGTCTCCCCTCCCAAATTCGGTAATATGTCCCAAGCGGACAAGTGGAGATAATCCCGCTGATCTCAGCACGCGTGGCTGCAAGCCCCAAGACTAAGCCATCAATTCACTCTGGTGACACGGAACAAAGTGGCACATACACCACATCGTCTCTTGGTCTAGTTCAAAGGCACACAGTACCTCTCCGCCAGAAAAACATAAAATAGAGGTGTATCATGCGCTCGAAGAAAAAGTCAATTTTCTTGGTCGATTCTCTTCATTCGCCGAGCAATCCGAAGGTAACCTTTAATCAAAAAAAGCATTTTTTAATGCAAAGCCTGCACTCTACACAAGAAACAAATGCGCTGTCATCTAATGGCCGCTCTACCCGGTACCATTTTCCATAACCGGAGTGAACTTCGCAGAGCAGTTTTAAATAAAGGCCTCAGTACTGAGATCCACTACATTCCTCAAGGGTTACGTTGCGGTATTGGTTAGTTTCGCGACGAAGGCAGTGTATCTTAATTTATGCTCTGATCTTACCACTGAAACATTTAGAGCAGCGTGATGACGATATTCCGCAAAAATGATAAGAGAGCAACTGAACGTGAATTCGTCCAATTCCTTAACGAATGTTAAGTAGATATTACCCAGACGTATGCAAAATATACCACCCAGCGTCCCCTACATAGGCGGTTTGTAGGAATCCGCAGTAAAAAACCGCTGCATCTCACGAATTCCCATATAAACTCTTTATATACTCTTACACAGGACTAACTCCGGGTCATTTTATTCGAGGTGCTTCGCTTTTAGCCATTCCCGACCCTAATGCAGAAACCCTCTCTTTAATCAACCGATAGGAGAAAATCAAAGCACTTCACCACCAATTCTGTCGCTGTTGAAAAGAGTAGTTTCTCCAAAAGAGGTACAAGTGGAAATCTCCACAGAAGGAGAAGTTGGCGACTGCATCGTAGTTTGAGACAAAGGTCTAGCGCGGACCGATTGAAGTATCGGACGAATCGGAAATGTTCACAGTAGGCCTTATAATCAAATTGGTGTCGTGGACCCCTTTCGTTCGAAGCAATAAAGATAAATCCCTCTGTTAATCCTACACATCTGCTTTGTGCATTACAACTATCGATTATCCCATTATTTCTTCAATTCTAGACGAAAGAGAACAATGGCAAATGCACAGTGCAGTTTCTCTCGCGCCCAGATACCCGGAACTGCCTATAGTTGCGGCTGTGCCACTTGTCGCTTACACACGTCACTGAAGAGTGTGACTCACTGGAAAGTTGCAGATGATCCAAAAAGGCGTATTACACCATGCTACATCCGCCAGACAAAAAAAGCAAAGCAAAAAAAGCGACAAAGGAAAAAAAGCGGCTATCCGCCTCGACGCCACAATGCGCAAATCTAGGAACTACCTGCGCGCTTATCATCGCCCGCCCGAAGAAGCGACAACAGCAGCGCGCAATAAAGCAACGCTTTACGTTGTTATCAATAGAGCACATGGCCACCGTCCTCCAAACAAAGGAACCGGACCCCAAGGGCGCTAAGGACGTAGCAATTCGCGCTCTTACAGGATGCTTAAGCGCGCAACATAAACTTGTAACTCCGTGCGAGCCAGGCTTGCTTCCTTTTTACCCCTGTTCGTTAGCTTACAAAAATGAAGTCTGAAAAACTATTCCAACGGCCGAGCAATAAATGAATAAATAAAACTAAATTTACCAAGTGTCTGTGCACAATTTGAAATTACTTCTTTTATTCAATCGGAAAATCGACAAACCAGCTTAAACAAAGTCACAAGCGAATTAACCACCTAGTTTCTCTTCTCTTCTTCATATGTAAAATAAACAACGTGGTGGTTAGAAGGCTTTGCTGGCCTATTATCCTTGTTTAAGCTGTCCGCAATCTAATGAGTCAATAGTAGAATCATGTTGTAGTTCCACACCTTCAGTTTCATTATAGCCTTCTGATTCGGAGTAATGGTCAACAGATTGTACATATGGCTGAGGTAAGAATGTTTGCATAGAACCTCCAACACCTGTAAACATGATAAAAACAGCCTACGGTTAATCGACTTTAAGCCATAACGGTTACTCACCAAAAGTAGAGGCTCCTCCTTTCAAATGGGGAAGGACAGTTAGTTCAGCTTTTAAAACCCAGTCAGACGAAAAATGCGGCCACTTTAGTCCACCAGAAACGCAAGGCATTGTCCCAAACCCGTCTACACGATTGTCAGATGACACAAAGGCACGAGGATATGTCCGCATCTTTGACATACGTGCTCTTGGGAATATTATCACATTCAATTCTACGATGCCAGCAGTGTCAGGTGGACTTGTATGGGCTTTGGAACGGAACTCAGTTTTTTTGGAGTCTAGCACCTGATTTATATCCCACGATATGAAGTTATATGCCTCATTTCTGCCATTGAATGTCGGCGTCAAGATGGCAAAGAATGCCGGTTTACTCCTGGAAACTTTTTTCTCATATTGATTGGATGATGTCAATAAGCTTAGATCGTATGGAGCACTGTCATTTGGTGATAATAGCCACCCAAGCATATTGTTTGAGTTAGATATGTTTACATCCGCTAAGAATTCACTATTACGTTCCGTCTTGATCTTAAAAATATGTCCGAACTTGGTGGCAATAGCAGCCACATACCACCAGGGACAATTCCAACTGTAGTGGGTATCCAGCCATGAGAGATTAACATTTTCAGGCCGGGTGCTAATATTACTAATCCAACCCCAAAGTAGTTTGTATTTTTCAATATCAACCAATCTGTCCACAAATTCGGAGGAGCGCATTACAAAGTCGTCAGTCAGTGATGGCCATAACTCTAGATATTGATCGGGTAAAAACCTCCATGTCTTGGAAAGTCTGTTGTGCTCAAAAATGGAAACACCTAGCTCCACGAAGGCCCAATTCGTTAAACCTAGGATCAAAGAACCGTATCCAATAGTGGCGTTAAAAACGTCAAAAGGTTCTCGCGAAATATATCTATCAGGATCGGGGTCCTGAGAGAATATGCCACAAGCTCTAAGTATTCTGATATTAGGTGACGCTTTAGCCAACTGATACTGGAGACATCCAGCTCTGTATTCATACAGACATGGCTTATGAGAGGCGTCTCTTGTTGTATTCACCAAACCATAAGCCAAGTAGCCAAGAGGATCACACCTCCATGTCTGATGTGCTAATAGCCGATTTGTCCGTTCAGCTTTTGTCAGAGACGCGAGATCTGGCAGTACGTAATCTCCCACCTTGATGTCATTCTTTGCGTTAAACTGAGCTGGACCAAAAATGTTGTTACGGTCTGTTTCCCCATCTCCAGTGACTTTCGGCGGGGGGTCTGGATTGGGATAGCATCCATATCCATTAAACTTTGACGTTGCAAGTACGGATGTTTTGACGTGCAATTTTCGAAAATCCATGGGCGTACACATGTGCTCTTTCATATGGTTCAGAGCTTGTGTGATGTCCGTTACTTTCATATGACGAACGGAGTCATCTGTCCTTCTACCAAGGTAGGCGTAAATTTGTTTTGCAAAGTCAAAATTTCCTTGGCGCGTTGCCTGTATTCCACGACAGAGAGGATAATTTTGTGCATCCTGCAAACTTCCCTTTATGGAGTCGACTATAATAAGACATATAGTCTTGTAGCTGCCAGGAATATAAACGGTTGAGGCACGAGGTAAGAATCTGGCTTTCATTGATATACCTGCTGACTTCTCGGCGACTGTATTAGAGTAGGCAACATCTACAGTAACTGCATGATTCCACCATGATGTTGTTGTAAATGAAAGAATGTAAGGTACCAACCACGCCTGTCCTCTCCAAGCCGACTTTACTGGTATAAAAACAATATCACTTATGTCCACTCGACTTTCTGTTTTATCTCTTATATAAACAGCGTCGGCTGCCGTTCCAGATACTAGTGCGGCATATTCATCAATTGTACGGAAATACAGGTTACTCGTTGTTGTTGCCACACCTATTTGCAGTTTTTCTGATGTGTCAATAGCAGGTGTCCAGACAAGTTTGCAGTCTGTCCGCTTGACGTTCATGTTTATGGCAAACTGATTGATGGCTGACGATACGTAGGCTTGTTGGTGAGCATCGATTGTTAAGGTTTGAAGTAATAACAGTCGAACAATAGCTGCTTCATCTAAAGAAGGCGCCGCCCATATGTCGCAAATGTCCATAATTGTTATTAGTGGTATCAGCTCCTTTAGCTCTGGAGCAAGAATCAAATTAGGGATTACATCAGGCTGTGAAATCTTCTTAATTTGCTCTCCTAGAGCGGAAAGTCTAAGAGCAGGTGACAAATCTACGTTTTTGTTGTAAACATTAACTTCGACGGCTGGTACATTATCATGAGAAGAGGACTCATTCATCACGATCAGCTCGTAAGGCAGAAGGGGATCAGCCCACATGACTGGGCTATACTTTGCAAAGTCCTCTTCTAACTCGCTTATGTAAATTTCGGTGCCGGAAGGCAAGTATTTTAATCCTGACGGAGTTGGGTTGGGTATCGGGTCTATGAACATCTTTGAAATTATGGAAAGAACTTCAGCTGAGAGCTGATCAGTTAGGTGAGATTGTCCTCTAGCCGTATCATTGTGACAAATATTGGTGCGTGATTCTAAGTTGCCTACTGACTTTGTAGCTCTGTCCGAGTTACCACCGCCAAAATCTACTCTCTTTGGAGTATATTGTCCCTCCGATCGTTCATTGTATAATCGGTCGTGTACTCCTCTTTCATCTTTGGGGTTAAGATTTGGGTCATGATCTGGAACTCTTGCAACTCTGCCAGTTCTTCTCATAGTTATTGGTGCTCTTTTCAAAAACCTATAATCAGATTTTAAGTAATAATACATCATATTTTGTAAACAAAGATGATGTAGTTGTGGATATAGTTTTGCTGTGGAATTTGGAAAAGGATTTGAAAAATCTTTCTTAGGGGGGTAGGAGGGAGAGGATGTTTAGGAGTAGGGAAGGTGTTGTTAAATAATACCCTCAAATGTATTCTTTGTACCGTTCGGCTCGGGTGTGAACTCCATAGGAAAAAATTAGAGGTGGTGCGGGGTGACCATTCCTCTTTACACACCATGTATTTATTGTGTGGAGCTCATGGGATTGAGCGCTTTGGCTCTTCAAAATTTGTGGAGCAAGGTAATGCTCCGTGGAATTCTTGGAATTTCTGGTAATAATCTAAGCATGCAATAATGCAAACCTAGTATGTACCAGTCACATCGAGTTTAGCATCTAATCGACACTTTCACCAACTTATTTTTGATTTTTAATTTTTTGATGTTTTTTCACAATATATTTATAATTAAACCAATATAAATAAATTACACAATTAAATTTCTTGATATTGTTCTGCTGGTGTTGCAACTAAGTGAGTAAATGGGTATGTTGTTGATATTGCTGCTGAATATGCTGAATGTTAGTATGTGTTGCTGTTGCTAAGTTTGGGCCTGCTGTGAAGTAGCCGATGTTGGTATTTCTCCGTTTTGCGGTGTGATTCGCGTCAGTCGTTCGTCATTCACCGCTCTAATAGTAGTAGGAGAGGCTTTAATTAGTTTTTGTTCATCAACAATAGGTGTTGGAGGCAATTTCGTTTCTTTTGCAGTAATAGTTGAAAGGCATCCTGCTGAACTTTCACTTCGCTCCATTAGTACTACTAAAAAACTGAATGAAGTCAATTCGCAAAGGTAATGTAATACATACCTGGTAAGCAATACCAATAATATTTCTGTAAAAATAAGAACTACAGGGGAAGAACACTACTTCGTGACCTTAAATTCTTCGGCCATCACAACATAGACTCGGATTCTCCAATTAATATGTTAAGCGCTGAAAGTAACTGTTCCAACCTGGCAGATATTGCTTTTCGCTAGCTTTTCTTCGTTTAATGGCATTTTTGAACTTCGAAGTTAACATTAGTGCAAAACTTATACCACATATCTTTGATTTTGGCAAACAATTACGAAAACTTCAACTAAAAATGAGTGGGAAAGCATACGATATATTTACTGCCCATATTGGCAAGAATGGTATATAGAGCGAGTTCCAAAACTTCAAAATACTTTGTCATTATGCATTATAATCCCTGCGTTCTATAAATTTGCCTTGCAACAATACTTTGCAAACTCGAACACTTTGGTACGCTTTTCGAGCTGTGTAACTTTAAATGTTTATAACTTTTAAACTAGAAATTTGCGCACGATAAAATTTATATTTTTGGTAATTTTAGACCTCCTCCTCCCACCAAACGCGTTTTAGAAAATTTAATAACAATTGTTGCTGCCATCAGCTCACCGAACAAAGCAATTATTACTGCATTCTGTATGTTACGAATAGATTTAATGAAATAACATTTATTTTTTCTTTTAATGCCTCAGTAACATATAGTAGATTTAAGAAATTGTTTATAATTGATGTAACCTTTTCCTTTCTTATTCAACGGCCAGATATGTGGTTAGACGTCGATAGATGATAACAAAAAAACAGTTCGATATATTTGGATTTAGTTAGTATACCTGGCCTGCACGATACAATTTTGTAGATCAGCCTACTTCCGATAATTTTGTGGCGGAAATTACAACTACGAATGACAGATGAAAAAGTGATACCGATAATGCCTGAAACAACAATGCACGAAGTACTGCACGTTTACTGCAGACATTTTACTTTTGTAAGCACATGCGCAGTAAGTCCTGTTGCGTGCAGTGACTTTTCAATTTAATATTTGTAAAATAAGTAAGTTTGCAATTAAAATATATAAAACTATTAAAGCGCAATGGTAAGACTGGCTTCAAGGCGTGGAATGCGTCCATTCCTTTATGTCTTAGACAAGGTTTTACCAATAAGTACGTCCAGGGGAAATTTTGTGATGCTTCAATAACTCGCAATTTGATTGTTTCACAATCTCCATCAATCTGTTCCCAAATAACTGTTTTTGACATTGATGAGATCTGCTCGGTGTTCTCTAGGTCAACTCGCCTGTTACTGTATGAGCTCTTATAACTAATGCCGAGTGTCACTTCCATGCTTTTGTACTCCATAATTCTGTTAATCTGAATGCCTTGGTGGCCGTGATATCCGAGTGGTTAGCATTGCGTACTGCCATTCGGAATGCCAAGGTTCGAGTCCTGGTCCGATGTACATCCAAAAGTTATAGAAAATTAATTTATATTCCTTATCACCCTGTCTGAAACCTCGTTTCCTATCAAAAGGCTCGGAGAGGTTATTCCCTATCCTGACGGAACTTTAAGTGTTGCTTAGCATCAGATTACAAAACCGTATAAGTTCTGCGGGAATACCAAATTCAGACATACCGGGGTAGAGGCAGCTCCTTTTCGTACTGTCGAAAGCTGCTTTAAAATCGACAAAGAGGTGGTATGTGTTGATCCTCTTTTCATGGGTCTTGAAACCTTCTGTAAGTCGCAGTATTTTTTCGTAGAATTTTCGAGCATTACCCTTGTCGGCCAGCTTCTCAAACTCTTCATACTCGCGTATCTCGGTCTCTTTCTTTTTTTTTGTCGGCAAACGCGTCTTGCTTCACTCTTCAGCTCTCGGTATCTATCCCATACCGCACGTGTTGTGGTCGATAGCGAATCGTTGCGAGGTAGGCAGTCTATTTTGCCTCCACCACGATACGGCAGTCCTCATCGTACTAGCTACGCTCGAAAATTATATGAAAAGAGGCGACGATTTACCGAAGGTTTCAAGCCCGGTACATACTGATGAAGTAATCAATGAGGACGTCTAGTGAACGATGTCCAGAGCTCACTTCAAGCATCACCTTCTAGGTAGAGTATGGATTTGAACTTAAGTGCACTCTGCACGGTCTGCCTCAATTGCCGTAGGATAAGCTTCCTTAATATCGCATATAAGCTCCACTCCGTTTTATGTGAAAAACTAAAGCCCACCGTCATCAAGTTGATTGGAACTTATCATCGTAGCTTTAGACCTGATATATCCACCAGTGAGCAGATATTCACGATGCGGCAAATATTGGGAAAAAAAACAGTGAGAAAAGAATCAATATACATTACCTTTTCGATGATTTTGAAGTTGAGTACGCAGCGGCAACGCTGGCTAGGTCATGTCGTCCGAATGGATGAAAGCACTTCAGCTTTCAAGGTTTTCGATGCAGCACTCACCGCTGGGAGCAGAGAAAAAGGAAGACCTATACTTCGTTGGAAGGATCAGGTGGAGAACGACCTGGTTTCACTTGTAACTTCCAACTGGCGCCAAACAGCGAAGAAGAAGAAGGAGATGTTGATTGGGTGCCTTTCATTGTAAGTTAGCGTGGTATATGCCAATCAATCGCAGAAGTCCATCGTTGTCCAAGAATGGATTCAAAACGAGTAATGAACTTTTTTTCAATCAAGAGCAAGAAACAGCGGCCAGGTCGTGTGGTCCAGATAGATAAGAGTACTCTATCCTTGGGAGTTTTCGATACAGTACCCGCCGGTGGGAGCAGAGGAGGAGGAAGACCTTCATTCCCTTGGAAAGACCAGGTAGGGAAGGACTTGGCTGTACTTGGTATTTCCAATTGGCGCAAAACAGCGAAAAAACGGGAAGGATGGCGCCATGTTAGTAGCTACGAGGTGTGACAATTAAGTAATGAGACTGATGCCATAAAAACCGTATATTTCAAATCTATTCTACAACTCTGCCATCCCGTTCAAAGTAGTCCCCTTGGGCAGGTATACAACGATTCCAGCGCGTTTTCCATGCTTTGTAACATTTCTAGAAAGCTTCGACTGGGATGTCCCTCGTCACGACCGCCTGGATGTTCTCAATCGACTCAAAATGGGTTCTTTTGACCACCGATTTTGTTCTAGGGAACAAAAAAAGTCACAGGGTGACATATCGGGCGAATAATGCGGTTGTTGCAACACGGCGCTCCCTTTAGAGGTCAAATACTGGGACACGCTGAGGGCAGTGGGACACGGCGCGTTTTCGTGATGAAGGATCCAGTTACGAGCGATGTCTGAGCGCACCCTGTTGACTCGTTTTCGCAATCTATCGAGTACTTGGCGATAGCAGACTTGATTTACGGTTTGCCCCGGTGGAAGAAATTCTTTGTGGACGATTCCACGGCTATCGTTTTCACCTTCGACTTGCTCATGCGAGCTTTACTTAAACTTAAACTCTTTATGCCATCGAAACACCTGGGCACAACTAAGAGCACTATCACCATGCACTTTTATAATTTTAACGTACGTTTCCGAAGCTGTTTCGCCCAATTTGGCGAAAAAATTTTAACGTGACGCGTTGCTCTTGATTTCGTTTTTTCATTTTCGTGACGAGCATCACGAACACACGTCTACTCAACACGACACAGCAGGCGAACTAAACAAGCTAGAGCGATGGCAAATAGGTATATCTATGGAGAGAAGAAGGATGCCGGGAAAGGGGCAAGGGAATTTCAAGGTCGCAGGGTTACCACAGCCGCGGCAATATAATCAGTCTCATTACTTAATTGTCATACCTCGTAGGCTATAATAATGTAACGGTGTCTACGCGAGTAAAGAAGAAGAAGATGAACACGCTTGTTTGCGTTTATCAAACTTGGTACATCCATTCAGCTTGAATTCAATCGCAGACACAAAGACTTTATATGGTGCATAAAAAACTTCAAAGGAGGTGTAAACTTTGTTGAATTAAATATTTTGATGTATGTACATATGTATAAAATTTAATGTTTTCTTTTCTTTGGCTTTTTCAGAAAATTTTTCGTTTGTTTTTAGCGTATTTTTTGAGGGATATTGCAGAAATTCTGAAATTATTGGTTAGTAGTCGTGGCATTGTCTTAAGCCAGTTGCGCGAATTTTGAATAAAAAAATTGCATACCTGAATGAAGAAAGAAACCACAGCAAAACGATTTCTTTAAGAAATTGAATTTTAGAAATGTGATCTTGACAACAAAAATTATTTGAAATTTTTTGATGATATTTTACTTTTAGACATCGATCACTATATCCATCCACCGAAAAGTAAAGGATTTCATTTTCCGTAGCCAACATTTTTATGTAGGGTTGTAGGGTTATGAAACCTTAAAAAAATCTCCCACTGAGTATATTTCTGACATAAAAAAATAAAAGCTCCTCCATCCATCGGTGGTTGCAAAGTGGCAATTATATAATTTAGTTATAATTTATGGATTTTTATGAGGAGCTTTTATTTTAGGTTTCTCTTTCTAAAACTGCTGCTCTCTTAAAAAAAAAGTAAAATCCAATAGTTTGACAAAAGCTCAAAATAAATGCTCGCACTCTAAGAATGGTTCATGAAAATAGCACTTATCAAGAAATACATATACAAATATTGCGATAATTCTGTAATCAATTTCGTAATAATGTTTACACTTATAAAGAAAATGTGATTGTTAAAAAAATTGAGAGTATTACTTAAAAAAGAGTTATGAGATACATACATAGATATAAATAATTACATTGCTGGTAATCATAATATCATTTGCACATACTACATTTTTCAATAATTGTTTATCAAAATAATATATAAATGCCTTAAAGTTCAAGAAAGCTATCGCCATTTAGAAAAAAAAATGCAATTGTATGTAGGAATGTACGCACATAGGAATAAATACTTAAGCAACACGTTCCGAATACGTTTTGGCGATAAGGAACTCATTTAAGCTGAGTTCAATAACATGACTTCCAAGTACAACATGAATATAACCCATTCAAGATTTTTATTTCATATATAGTTTATGTAATTCGCACTTAAAATGATTTAGTAATACCTAGTAAACAGTTAACTTTAAGCTAAACTGTTTAATTTGTTTTAAAATTTAAACCATACTTTGGAGCACATAGCTTTTAAATTTATTTAAAGTTTATTTAAGGAGTCATCCAGATCCTAACACATTTGGAAATATGAAAAGAATTGATATTGTACAATATGTACCTACGAGTACATAAATATATGTAATCATTATACATTTAAGTATTTTGCATATATATCAAAAAAGGCTCAGTTGTATTGAGATTCAAAAGTATATATAATAAATACACAATGAAACACAAATAATTATTTTTTCTTATCTTTAAACTTTAGCATATGTACGTACATAAGTACATACCCTGCAGGCAACTTACTTGAATTCATTTCAACTTAATGAAATCGCAACTAATAATTGGTACAAAAGTATAAATTACACAAAGATCCATCTAATGGACTTCTTACATAAATCAAAAAAAATCCCTTCACGACTCGACGTTATCAAATTCGAGCGCCTTAGACTAGGACACACCAAATTAACACATGGGCATCTTATGAATAACTCAACCCCTCTATACTGTACTTGCAGCGCAAATATCATAGTCACAGTTAACCACCTTCTAATTAACTGCCCACTATATGCCACCCATAGAGAACGAATTTTTACTAACACAAACCCAACTTCTTACCTCTCAATTCCCTCAGCCGAATCAATCCTTTTAATAACGAACTTTCTCAAAAGAACGAATCTCTTTCATAAGATTTAAACAAAAAGAATCTAAACTTGAAATGTAAATATGTAAATAAGTATTGAGCTTAAGGCCTAGTAGCTATAGCTCCCAAGCAAATAGCTTATAAGATTTATGTTGTAAGCTATATCTTATATAAATAAAAATAAAAATTTTATTCTTATTCTTATTCAACCTTTGTAGATTTTACAATAACATTTGTTATTTAATCATTAAATTACATTAATATGTTTTTAAGTATTTTTACGACGTTACTAAATTTTGTTGAAATATTTCTATTAACTACCACAGTATTAAATAGCTATAGTTTTCTTTTTCTTTTTTAAATAAAATAATTAAATATACATACGTGTATATAATATTACTCAGTTAAATGTTGCCAACGTTCATACAATGAAATAAACAAAACTTAATTGATGCCAAGCTTTTCTATATATTTAGTTATCAAAGTGTAATTTAATTGCAAATTTATTATAAATATAATATCACATTTTTAAATAAAATTATGATGAAAAAAATGAAGTGCCGTGAAAAGTAAGGACATAATTCAATAAAGTGTTCAAGATACAATTTTACAAAATTCTATATACACGTTTACTGCTGTCAAATTACACAGAATTTAAGATTTTGAATTATCAAGCAGACTTTTATATAAACTTAGCCGTTTGTATTGTTTGTGCAAAATATTGGATAGATACTGGAGCTTACGAAATCATTTGGAAAATGGGCTTGATATGTTTCAGGGATTTTTAAACTTACAACAATGTCCTTGAAGGACATTCTGATAGGTGTGAAAATGTATTTTTTGTTATTAGTAAGTGCTTAAATTTAATACGTAAAATTAGGATATTTTTGGTAATAAGTAGAATAATTTTTGTATTATATTTTGTATATATTAACCTCAAAAAAAAAAAATTAAAATTAAACTATTTATATTTTATTTGTTGGATGCCAATTAGGTAGAATTTGCTTATGTTGGACTCAACGTCAACTTCTGTTATAACTCTTTTTTACCTAATTATGGGAAACTCAATAAAAGTTAAAATTCAATAAAAGCAAAAAGAAATTTTCTAGTAAAAAGTTTACTGAACTGTAGGCAATGACACTATGTTTTAATTTGTTTCGGCATTTTCTTAATTTTGAGATAGAAATACATATGTATGTACAATATTTACTTATCTATCTTAAAACAATACATATTATCGGAGCAATCCAAATTCCTGACAGGGTAGGAGCATGTTAACATGCATGTACACGTACATATGTATATTCGTATCAATATTGCAGATATGTTTGTATATAAGTTTGTATTTTTTCCATTATTATATATTTTTCGTATGCTCCTCTACAAATGTATATATATACATATGTACATACATACATACATATGTATATAAACCTATGATCTACTCTCTGCTTGTTTTATACTCTTCTTATTCTCATTAATATGCCACTGAATAATCTTTAGTCAGTTGTCATTCGAACCTTATCAAATACTAAATTTGAATTAAAAAACGTCGGACTAGCTGTTTAATTGTTTTTACTTAAATATATAACGTGAAATTATGTACCATATATTTAATACGTTTGGAGAAATAAAATAAATTCAAATAAAATCAAATCAAATAAAATAAATACTACCTAACAAAACAGTCTTTAACTTAATATCCTAATGTTTAAAAAATGTTGTTGCTGTTAAAAAAGAATTTCGATAATTTATTTTTGTAAAACTAATATTATTAAAAGAAATACCTTATTTTTCAAGTACTCAAGTGACTTAATATGTAAGTATTTAAAAGTATTTAATGTTCATGCTGAATCGACCAAGAAATTTAAAAAAAAGCAACGTTTGTTTTCGACAAACCAATATGTTTGTGATTATTATACGGATGCTGGGGAAAATAGTTAAATATGATTGACCAAATATTTTTCGAAATTTGTTAATACGATATGAAACTAAAAAAACGTAAATAATAATATCATTAATAATAAGAGTGAACTTTATGGTTTAAAATCATCAATTTACTGCACAATCAGATCATGTAATCAATATTTTACGCGAAATCGTATAATAGAGTTGTAAATTCACATGGTATATGGCCTTGTCCGTTTGACAATAATAATTTCAACGGTTGTTAAAATGGTGCTTTAATTAATCGGTTTCAAGTGCTCGTGTGAGGATCTTCGAGAAGAGTGGCGATATAGTCTTCGTTGGAACACTTTACAAAATAATTGATGTCAGTATTCACACTTGCAATAAAAGTGTCGATAACACTCATACGTGTACTTCCAAATGTATGTTTAAGGAGTTCACATGAACGTTGTATTTTGTTATATTTACTGAGTGGAAATACATTATATTGTATATAAATATCAGTCTCGTAGAAGTGTATAAGTGATTAAATCAAGCTTTGGGAAGTACGCATAGTGTGTAATTTGCATATATGTACAAATCTTTCAAGATTATATTGTAATACTACCTGAAAAACCTACCTCGGAATTCTAAATTTATGTATAATCGCAAGTATCAAAGAATTGAGACAAGCCATTAAAGCCTATTTCTTAAAAGTATTGTAAAATTTGCATTGTAGGGGAAACTGACTTCAAGTGTTATCAGCATAAAATGGCTTTATTTGCATTAGCTCGTGAATTATCCTCCTTTAAATGCAAATACTCGTATGAATGAAATGAAATGTCACTCTTTGAACTTCTTCTTTACTGGCGTAGACACCGCTTACGCGATTGCAGCCGAATTCATAACACTGCGGTATTCACTTTTTCCTAACGCTGTTCGGCGTCAATTGGAAATACAAAGAACAGCCAGGTCCTTCTTCTTCCCCTGCTTTCGCGGCGGGGACTGCATCGAAAACTTTCAAAGCTGGAGTTTTCTTATCCATCCGGACCACTTGATCTAGACAGCGCAGCCGGTTTAAACAATGTATATAATTACATTTTAAACAAGTTTTGTCATATATTAAACAAAAAGGTTAACTAATAAAATTTAAATAAACGATACGTACATATAACACTCACAATGCACAATAACGATTAAAAAATAAAAAAGATTCATGTCGCGTTTTTAATGCATCTGGCAAAGAGAGAAGCAAAAGAAAATTCGAAACACGTGTAGGCTAAATGTCAAAAAGTTAACACTTTACTGATATACTTAAGTTGGAGCGTTCAGCGTAGCGCTTCCTTTCTCTTTCTCTTCATGTTCGCATTATTTTAAGACCAATATACCACCACCTTAATCGGTCGGTAAAAGTGTGCCTCCATTGGGTGAATTAATTTTTCAGTGAATATTTATATTTTTTTCGCAAAATACAAGTTATTTGTCAAATTTTTATCCTATTTGCCTATTCCCCTTCGTCAGTTTTTTTCTCCTTTATTTCACAATATTATCCTGCACATCTAACTTCATCATATAACGCTCGATATATGAAAATTATGGCACAAAGCGCCCCACGCTTTTCTCTCAATTATACAAGCATTTTTTATATATAATACTATTGTCTTAAGTTTATTTCCAAAATTATTTTTAACTTTTTAGTTTAATATTCTTTAAAAGCGTGTTTTTTTTTAGTTTTTTTAAACTATATATATTTTTTTTTCTCATGAATATAGCTATTTGGACTCTATTTCAAATACTTCTCATGTTTCAAAATTTTATTTGTAAGACCCACTAAACAAATTAACAGTTTTCCATTAAAAATCGAAAACATTGATCTTTTATTTAATTTTTGAAAACAATATTATCTACTGCACTTCGGTTACCCAACTACAACACCACATGTTACTTAGCTATTGCATGGTGAATTTAACAAGGTGAAGGTTACGACAACCGTTGACGTCACCGAACCAACTTCGTCATATACCAGGGGTGTTAGTTGAAGTTTACCGGTTTTACTAGTGGATGTCGCTAGCAATATGTATAAATTTCTATGATTTGGCATGTATGTAAGTTTTTTTTATTGACATTACCTACAAAACTACGCAAGTCACATTCCGCCAAAATAATAGCGTCATATTTGTTTACCTCAGTGAATATGTCGAGTTTCGTTCCAAGTAAATCGCATTTGCGGCATTCGTTGCTTTTCTTATTTCATCAAAAGTAAAAAGCAGCTGAAGCTGGTAGAAACTTATGGTGAACATGCTCCAGTGATTAGAACATGTGAGACATGGTTTCGTCAATTTAAAAGTGGAGATTTCGATTTGACAGACAATGAACATCCTGGTGCAGCGAAAAAGTTCGAAGACGAGGAATTGTAGGCGTTATTGGATGTTGATCCAACCCAATCGCAACAAAAATTGGCAGAAACACTACATGTTTGAAAGCCATGGAAAGATTCAGAAGTATGGAAAATGGGTTCCACACCAGCTGAACGATAGACAAATGGAAAATCGAAAAACCGTTTGTGAAATGCTGCTTCACCGATTCGAAAGGAAATCTTTTCTGCATCGAACTGCAAGGCCAAATCGCTTTGGCCGTAAGACAATGCTCTGTGTTTGGTGATCACAATGATCAATTTGAATTATGCGTTGATCGGAAAACGGTCGGAATGGGCCCGAAGACGTGGCAAAGTTATCTTGCAACATGACAACGCGCCGTCTCATACCGCTAAACTGGTTAAAGACACATTAAAAACACTTAATTGGAAAATATTATCGCACCCGCCGTACTCTCCAGACCTCGCCCCGTCTGACTATCACCTTTTCGCATCGATGGGGCACTCCCTTGCAGAGCAGTGCTTCGCTAATTTTGAAGAAGTCGAAAAATAGCTCGTCGAATGGTTTGCCTCGAAAGAGAAAAAGTTTTTTTGAAATGGTATCCATAATTTGCCTGAGAGATGGGCGAAATGTGTAGAAACCAATGGTCAATACTTTGCATAAAAAAATATTGAGATTCCTCTGAAAATTAAGTATTTTCTTTATCGAAAAACCGGAAAATTTCAACTAACACCCCTGGTATACAGTGTACGGAACTTGATATTTATATAATAAAATGTAATTCTTTTTTTCTTAAAAAAAAACACAAATTATAAAATTTTTGTTTTTGCACTTACGTACTAAGGCCACCATAGTCACAGATATGACCATTTCTTTTTATTAAAAAATGGCGCAAAAATTAGCAAACAACAAACTACTGTGCAAGGTGCAAGACGTGGCCTGTTTTGATCAAACCAAGGTCGAGTTGGCCGAATACCACCAATTGTGAATAAGAACTTTACACAAAGGTACTGCTGCGGTGACGCTAATATGTAAATACCTTTTTTTAAGCAACACTTCATTCTTGCAGATATATTATATCATATTGTTAACTATCCGATGAATACAAGTTTTCTTAAAGCCAAAACTTCAACTACAATACAATATCGTATGTTTGTTTTAAATTTTCAGAAAACCTTAATATAAATAATTCATACAATTTTTTTTTTCAAATTTTCGTACACAATATCCCACAGCACAGTTTTTTGCCGCTACGAAATTTTAAACATGATTTTTTCACAAGATAAGGATCATCCATCTCCCAAAAGCTTTTTAGCAGACAAAGAAAATAAGCGAATATCCGTATCTATTGATGAGTGCATAAGTTCGTGCCCGATTCCGCTGGATGCCGTACGAATCGTTTGAGAGTGGCGCTCGTGAAAGAAATATATACATATTATATATCGTTGGAAAGGTGACAGTCCGAACTGTAAATCAAGCATAAAATAACTTCATTTTGATTTGAGTTGCTTAGTGAAAAGACGCATGGAAGATGAACAACGAAAAAGATCATATGCGTCATATTATGTTATACGAATTCCGCAAAGGAAAAACAGTGGGCGCTGCAACTAAAGATATTCGCGAAGTTTATTTGGACCGTGCTCCAGCACTCCGCACAGTAAAGAAATGACTTGCGAAATTTCGTTCTGGAGATTTTAACCTCGAAGATCAACCTCGCAGTGGACGGCCTTCTGAGCTTGATGACGATGTTCTAAGGACTTTAGTTGCGAATAACTCACGTATTTCAACGGAAGAGGTTGCCAGTGAATTGAACGTCAACAAATCAACTGCGTTTCGTCGTTTAAAAAAGGTTGGGTACACTTTGAAGCTCGATACATGGGTGCCACATCAGTTGAGTGAAAAGAACAAAGTGGACCGTATGTCAACAGCAATTTCTTTGCTTCGACGGATCAAAAACGAACCTTTTTTGGATCGGCTCGTGACTGGTGATGAAAAATGGGTCCTGTACAACAATGTTCAACGCAAAAGAACATGGAAATAGGCACACGAAGGGGCGGAACCGATGTCGAAAGGTGGATTGCATCCGATGAAGGTACTGCTGTGCATTTTGTGGGATATCCGAGGCGTGATCTATTTTGAGCTCTTGCCAGCTGGAGAAACGATCACTGCCAACAAGTATTGTCAGTGATTGGTCGAATTGAAGAAAGCAATTGATGAAAAACGTCCGATTTTGGCCAATCGCAAAGGAGTTCTTTTCCATCATGACAACGCCAGGCCACATGTTGCAAAACCGACCCTGGCCAAACTGAAGGAGATGAATTGGGAAATCATGCCGCATCCCCCATATTCACCCGACATTGCACCTTCTGATTATCATTTGTTTCGATCGCTGCAGAACAAGTTGAATGGAAAAAAATTTAAAAATGTGGAAGACGTCAAAAACCACCTTGACACCTTTTTCAACGAGAAACCGCGCGATTTCTATGAATCAGGCATCCGTAAATTGGTTGAACGTTGGGAGTGGATTGCCGAACATGATGGCGAATACATAATTGATTAACAAAAGCGCTTTCTTCAAAAAAATTCAATTTTAGTTTGCACTTGAAATCGGGCACGAACTTATGCACTCATCCATATTTAAAATTTAAAAAATACTATATTTTCCACGTTTTTGACATTATTTAATCATGCCATTAGTATTACATGACACCAATAGTTAGAGTTGTTAGATGTATGGTAGAAGTTTTTATTAAAAAATAATAAAAATTTTGGAAAATTAAAATACATTTGTTCGACATAAACCTATTCAGAGCGTTTTAATTGTAATTGTTATTAACTTAAAAAAATTTCCATGCAACTTCGTCATTAAACATATGATTTCACTTTTGTCGTAACCTTCTATTCTATAAACCTTACGATAGGGAGTTCAAATTTTTCCTTCTCTGGACGTAGAAATTGCTAAAACAATTTTTTTAATTTACATTTTGTTTGCTCTTTGCGGGTAGCTTTTTCCTCACATGTTTTTTTTTACACACATTCATTACTTTTCTTCTACCCGTGGGGAACTAAGAACAAAGTGCTTTATTTTGACCTTAACCCTTGTTACTTTCTTTTATACGAAAAAAGCATTTTTAAAGTAGTTTTTGCTTATTAAATATATTATTAATAAATTATTATTTACATATTTGATTAAATACTTACATTTTAAAAAGTTAAAGTTCTTTTATTTCGAATAATTACATTAAACCTCTGTATTGATTGAAAAATGACTCTTCGCAGTACTTACCATTTGTTTCAAATGCTTACAGTATGTCTAGTACATGCATAACAAAAGTGTAAGTTTTTCAATTTTTTTTAAATAAATTTAAATAACGCAAAGGTAATTGTTGTATTTGTTCTCCTGCTCTCACCTTTTTGACCTTTTAACTTACTGTTTTCTTTTTCCTCTTTTTTTACATGATTAAAAAGATCCATTGCATTCTTTCATTTCATTTCAGGGGAAAAGCAGATAAGAAAACCAATTGCAATGAAGATATCCGTTATGACCAAGCAACTAAAGATTATTCTAAGCATTTTCCTGACAGTAATGAAAATGCTATAAGTGAGAAAAGTCCTACAAAAGTGAAAAAAAATTGCAGCAAAGAAAATGTGACCCAAAATCAAGATATATTGGATGCGGTTTTTGAATTAAGTAGTATAAAAGAAAAAGACGAGGCGAAAGAATTCGGAACGTTATTACGTAAGATACAATTATATTTAAATTTTTATGAAAACTTATCTAATATCGGGTTTTAAATTCATTATAGCTTTTAAATCTTACTAAAGTTTTGTTAGCTTTAATTACGTTGTTGGAAAAAATTCCCGTATCTATGAAAACAACTTCTCTATGTAGGCAAGTAATTCCAAGCGGCATGAAAAGACCGTATAAAATTCCCTATTTTCGTAGCGGCGATACGAAGAGAGTTTGAAATGCTGTTCTCCATATATCGGGATGCCCATGGGTACACATCAGCGATATTTCGCACAATTTCGCTTTAATACAGGTGTTCATCCAACGAAGTGAATGCCAGTTCTCGGTGGCGGAGTCTCTACAACCACAATTTCCACACCAAATGTGTGCTCTTTATATCTTACTAAAGCGAGATTTAACAAGGATCCACCGTCTTACGCCCTCGTCCTGTCCATCGCATTTTATGGACGGCGATAATTTCAACCTTTATGTTTGTGAGGACATCAGCCAGCTGGGCAACGTCACCTTTAGAAATTCCAGATGCATGCCCAAAACGTTTGCGGAGGTCGTCGTTATAAGAGAAGGTCTCCCTTTCAAGGCATATTTCGATATTATACATTTTATAATTGATGGGTCCCAAACCCTTCGCGAAACCTCAGGGAATTCGCCTTCTCACTTAAGATTGGCTCAAAGTGGATGTTCGGTGGCTAATCATAGGATACTTGGTCTAGAACTAGAAATCATAAGCTACTTGAACTTTCAAAGTTGGAGTACTATTCTCATCCATACGGACCACATGACATACCCAGTGCAACCGCTGATTCTTGATTCGCTGAACTATGTCAATGTCGGCGTATAACTCGTACAGCTCATCGCTCCCTCCGTTGCGGTATTCACCATTCCCAACTTGTAGAGGAAAATTAATCTTACGTAAAATCTCCTAACGCCGACTCATCAGGTGTTGTCATCGACCATGCCTCCGCACCATATAGCAGGACGGGAACGATGACACTTTACTTTTCAATTGCGTAGTTAATATCATCGGCGTACGCCAAGCTGCTGTAACCTCTTATAAAAGATTGTACCTTCCTTATTCAGCTCGTCTGAAACCTCGTTTGGTATCGATCGGCGCGGCGAGGTTCTCACTGATCCTGCGAGGCTTTTGATCTAGCTTAACGTTAGTTTACATAGCCGTATAAGTTTTGCGTGGATAGCAAATTCAGATATAGCGTCGTAGGGGCAGTTCCTTTTCGTGATGTCGAAGGCTACTTTAAAATTTAAAGGCTTAGCGCATTGTGAATACCTGGTCCGTGGTTGATTTATCAGGTCTAGTGTGGCTTTAGATAAGGTCCAATTAATTTGTTGACAGTTGGCTTTAGTCCGATAGGATCTTATACACAATATTAAGAAGGCTTATCCTACAGTAATTGGCGCAGACTTTGGAATCCCCTCTTTTATGGATTGAGCATGCATTTTATCGCCTTGTTGTTTTTCAAGCGGGCGATTGCTATTCGAATTCCTCAATAGTAGGGCCTTTGCACAAGCGAATCTATAGCATCATTGTTAAAGGACAGCACCATTTGCTCTTCTGGCTCATCCTCTTCTTCGACATAAATTAGTAGGCAGTGAAGGGTTCATGATTCAAAGCATCCCCAGGATGGAACCAACCGTTGTCTTACCAGGCGGAAGTGGTTCCAGATCTCTGCACCGTGATATCAAGTATGATGTTCGTCAATGCTTCCTTTACCTTCTCCACTGATCCCTTTGGATTGTTCCGGAATATTTACTTCTACCAGAGTTCTGCGTATCTGATGTGCCTCAAGGTATATATGGTATACCTCCCAGGCATATTATGCCATGATATATACCCTAGAAAAGCAACAAAAAGGATTTGGGACCATTTACTATTCATCGCAGAATGTCTGGCTAAAAACAAATTAGAGTTTAATGAGAAAAAGTGTAAATACCCACAAATATGTCCAACTAGATTAAATGTTATGAATATTCCCCAAGCAAATAATAGGTATAAGATATCTCGGTACACATTTGGATTGAAGGCCCCCTTGGAGAAGACACATGAATGCCAAAATTTTATATTTATGGCATTCTAAAATGGGGTATGTCCTGTGCAACTAATGTTGAGAAAATACAGATGTTCCAGTCAAACCCCAAATTAATCTTCAAACAAACAAAACAATATGCAATTATAGTATTCTTAATGGTATCACTGGTATACCAAATATCGTTTTTTTTACAATATTAATACTCAACCAAAGTGCTTTCATTTGAGTTATTATTTCCTCATTTTGACAAGAACATGAATGAATTTGAAACTGTGGAAAGAGCAGCGTTTCCAAGCATAGAAAGTGTCGCCCTTGTTTTCCATCGTTGCAATGGATGCAAACCTGCGTATTCTTACGGAGATTGTGGCTAGACGCTCATCTACCCTGAACGTAAAAACTCTGCGACATAGTCTCTCTCCTCAAGAATACGAATACGAAACTTCGAGATATTCCATTCCAACTGCAAGTATAACAAGTGTGGTCATAATCCTAATTTTTCTTACCGGATTACTTTCTACCTTGAACATAACTTATGAAGTTCATTGGCTTGCCTACTTAAACGCTCCTCTTATTAAAAAAAAAAAATTAAATCCTAATTTATTATTTTTATTACAACATACATAGATATAATATATGTAAGAGTAATACAAATTTATATATATTTTTTGTATTTTTGTACTGACTACTTTTATTTTTCCATTTTAGTGTTGGGAGTAATGTTACTATTTTTTATAATAAGTATTACTGGATTTTTTATAATGTGGTTTACAGAATATTATAATGACACAATGCTTTCGGTAATTATGTTTGCTAATATGTATTTTAATACAACTAAAAAAAATGATTTACTTTCAGCAATTAGTACTTACAAATAATTCTGAAATGGCGAAAAACTGGATGGATCCAAATCCTAAATATGACACACTATTAAAAGTGCATATATTCAATTACACTAATATAGACAAATATCTCGATGGTATCGATGAGAAACTCAAAGTTGAGGATATCGGTCCTCTTACGTATAAAGAGCATACAACAAAAGTTAACGTGGTATTTAATGATAACTTCACCGTTACATTCAGGGTAAGTTTGATTTTAATTTTTGTGAAATACCAAAATAATATTCGGTAGGACATTATGCATAGTTTTAAATTTTT
The DNA here is from genome assembly GCA_037013455.1 of Ceratitis rosa. Lineage (NCBI taxonomy): Eukaryota > Metazoa > Arthropoda > Insecta > Diptera > Tephritidae > Ceratitis > Ceratitis rosa. The sequence goes on from JAWMAG010000005.1 coordinate 18,300,904, forward strand.
AAATTTAAAGTGATCTTCTTCACATAACACGAAGCATTGATTTTTTTTCAATTTTAATACAAATTCAAAAAAAAATTAATGGACAGTAGTTTAAAGTTTTAAGCTAAGACTATAAATAGCTTTTATTTTTGTTGATTAAAAAGCTGTATTATTAATGATATTCCAAATACCAAATTAGGCAAATCAATTCCTAACTACGCAGTGTTCCCGGTATGTGTAAATTTATCATCATCAAATTTTTCCTGCTGTTTGTGGAACCGTTATGCGATAAAATTGTAATGCCCTCCATATTAAAATTTTAGTTTTAGTAAACTTTTAGTAGATACATGTAAACTGCTTCTTATTACATACCTTTTTAATATGTATTTTACTTTTTAAGGACCACAGAACATACCAATTTCTACCCGAGAAATCAAGTTGTGGAGAATTCGAGAAATTTGTACTACCAAACGTACCCCTAATAAGCGCCTCAACCAAAATCGAAAAAATTAACTTTGTTAAGAAGTTTTTGGCGATAGCTACTATAAACGCGCTTAATGAAAAAGCATTTAAGTCTCTAACGGCGCAAGAATTCTTATGGGGATATCGTGATAGAATTGTATCAATGGATATTGGCACGGGATCAACTCATTTCGGTTTACTAATGAATGTAAGTATTTTCACACCACCTAATCATTCTCAAAGTTTCTGTATCTTGTCTATATACATATAAATTTATTTAGTAGCTGTTACCTTGGAAAATAAGACCATTTGCCTTGTGGTTACCTTCTATGTTTCTCTCACCAAGATCTTAATTAAGGGAGAGTCCGTTCTGTTCACCAATCTACAAGTAATCACAATTGTGCAGTTTATCGTGTTTTTAATTAATATTACAAAATATGGCCCCTTCATTTACACTTGTTTCAAGCTTTGAAATGTCAGTACATATTTTAAGATTACCAGACGGTGTGCTTTTTGGAGGCCTAATCATGATACACAAACAAAAAAATATATCACTAAAAGATGTTTTTACATTATAACTGCTTTCGTCTACCTTCCACAATCGACCGACCGGGATTGATTAATTCATACAAAAACCAAAATCAATTTAAAGAGTCAAAATTCAAAAGTTGATGTTTGCATTTCATTTCTGAAAAAGTACTGTTTATTGTTTAGAAATATATTGAAAGGTTTTATGAATACATAAGAGAGGAGAATTTCGCATGAGATCAATGCATGAAAACTTTATCAGTCATCTGTGCTGTTAATTTCAGATTCAAGCTCAACAACACTTGTAAAACAATACATCGTATGATATCAGATATAGGTCACACCCTGTATCGATTAAAGTCGAAAACTTATAACCAAATATGCCAATATCTTTGAAAATTGTCCCGCTACTGAAAGAGTTTTTCTCAGTTTCAGCCTTACCAGATTGGGCACTTAAGTTTTGGTTAGGGGTATATCATTTCGATGCAATATTCCCAAGATTTTTACATTTGAAGAAAGTTATTGCCTTTGAACCACACCTGAAACAATATTTTCGTGACTCTTTCTGCTACATTTCTATAGAGCTGGTTGGTACTACAACCATTGTTTGTAGTCTTGATATAGATTTGCCTTATTTGGTTTTGAATCTGGTATTCCTTCGACAAAATACTTGATGAGGTCAAAATTATCTAAATTTTCTTGTTTTTCTAGCTCCATTAGACAGTATACTATACATATTCTTTGTAAGTAACGCTTGTGTCGAAAGTGATAAACTCACCCGTGATACTAAAGTTCAACATAAGATGCCCGAAAAAAAGATTAAAAGAGATATTATGTCATGACGAAGGAAAAACTATAAAAAATTTAGTAACTTCTTTGTCTCCAACGTTTCCACTAAACAATCACCTTAGGAAGCTAACAAAAATCTTTAACCTCCAGTAAACGCGAATGAAACGTGAAATGGGGTATTTCAGCCAATGCTTTAGATAGTGCATCGTTGTCAAGCATGGAAAAAGTGATAGCTAAGCCAGGCAAAGATGCAACTCTGTCAAATGCTTAGCAAAATGGGGCATTCAAGAAAGTGTCCAGGATTCTAGTCCTGAGTAGATTAATGTTTAAATATATATGTCTTTCGATGTTTTGCGATCAATAAAAAGTATTGTAGATGCGCATTTTTTAATTTTTGCACCGAAGATACTATATATGGTATATATATATATTTCATTTTAATTTTCTAAATTATTAATTATTTATTATTTTCATACCAAATTTTCAGCGAAACGGAACGAGCGTCGATTCTCTCCAAATCAACACTGGCGAGGATGATATTAGAAAGTTTAGTATAATTACACAATTTAATGGACACCCTCTTCTAGATTTCTGGACAGATGAGGAATGTAACCGCATTGATGGCTCGGATGCATCAATGTTCCCACCTTATATTTTAGATAATAAGGAAGACTTGCAAGTTTTTTTACAAGTGCTTTGCAGAAAAATTCCACTCCATTTTGAGAAAGAAGTAACAATTCTTAACAACATTGATGCTTTGCGATATCGCACCCCACTCAATGTTTTCTCTAACCCCGAAGAAAATCCTGGAAATGCATGTTATTGTCACAACACCGAACAATGTTTGCCCAGTGGAATCATTAACGCTACGAAATGCTACAATGGAGCACCCATATTTCCCTCTTTTCCTCATTTCTTTTCTGGCGATCCGGAAATTTATAAAGATTTTGATGGAATCCAACCATCACAGGAATTGCATCAGACTTACGCTGATATACATCCACGATTTGCATTTCCAATAAGTGGCGCTTCGCGAATCCAAATAAATATTGCAGTGCATAAAGGTCAACTTCTAAAAAGTAAGTACAAATAAATAACATATATTTTTTTATTCCCTACTAAAACAGCTACAGAAACATTAAATTTGATTTTAGAAGAAAAGGGGACTAGAAATTAAGGCTACTATTATTTTAGCCATGAAAATTACACCAAGCTTATCTCCACAACTATAGCAAGAGGGTGAGGTTAATCAGTTTCAGACGACTAGTATAAGGAGGATGATTATATCAAGAGTCTATCCAATCAGAGTGGGTTTGATACTTTCGGTTGGCTCTTCTGGACGCTTCCATTGGGATGATTGGGCTTTGGTTTCAACGTAATAGCCATACACCCATGATTCGTCACCAGTTAAGAACTTTTTGAGGTAATCTGGATCGTCGTTGACGATGTTCAATATCTCCTGAGTGATGTCCATGCGACGTATTTTTGGCCCAAAATTAAGTAATTTTGGAACAATTTTCGCTGTCGCACGTTTAATGCCTAAAACATCCGTAAAAATTGCTTGACATGAGCCGAACGATATGCCAACAACATCAGCAAACTTTCTGATTGGGATTCGACGATTATCCAAAATCATTTTCTTCACTGCTTCAATATTTTCAATGGTTGTTGACGTGCTCGGGTGACCAGGACGAGCATTGTCATTGACATCTTCTCGGTCTTCCTTAAACCGGTTATACCACAATTGAAAATGTGTTCTGCTCATGGTAGACTCGCCAAATGCCACAGTTAGCCTTTCAAATGTCATTGTGCATTTCATTTCATTTTTAACACAAAACTTAATACAGTTTCTTTGGTCCATTTTTCGAATAGAAAAAAATCGAAGAGCACAACAAAACACGACCAACCTTTTTATCAGTCAAAAACAAAATGAAAATCTAAAATGGCTGATATTTACAACATATATAACAGACATGTGTACCAACATAACAGAAAAAAAAGCTAAAATCGAACTCAGGAAATTTGAAAATAACGGATATTTTCTGATCACACCTCGTACATACATACGTGTTCGCTTCATGAAGCCATTAAAAATTACAGAAGTCAACTCCCTCCTACTACAAAGCAAATTCCTATGCAAGCATTACAAAAAAAACCAAATCACACAGTCTTTAAAAAAAGCTATCAACAACGGTAATTTAAATCAAGAATCTCCTATTTCACTTAATAATATTCCCTCTTTCGAGTCTCCTCTCCTTGAATTTTTCTCTTCTCCTTGAACTCTTCTCTATTCTGCCTGTTACTCTTCTTTTTCCATAGCTCTTAATATAAGTTCTCTTTCTCTTCTTCTAATCCTTATATTTTAGCAGGTGATTTCAATGCTTGGAGTCCACTTTGGGATTCTTTTTCTGTTAATTCAAAGATTAAAAAGGTCTTATTCTAAAGTTTGAAATTCCGTTCCAAAGTTCCCTTATAACTAGAGCAGAGAGCAGAAGTGGAAGACGGGACGAAAATCGTTCGGCAGTCTGTTGCGATTGCAGCTTTTCGACGTCGGACGTTCCTCGTGTTTGTTGACGGGCGTTCTTTGATTCACAGAGGCGGATGCGTATCTTTGCTGCAACGATTGTTAACAGGGTGATAAAGTGTTTCGAAACAAAATTAAACAGTTAAAGGGTTAATAGTGCGATTCAAGAGCTTTTCCATTGTATTATTTGCTATGATCGGCGATGCTGGAGATCCCATTGGCACACCTTTAAACTGCGTTTATAGCTTGTTATTAAATTTGAAATATCTTGGCGTATTCTTTTGGGAAAAGTGAGATTGGGTCAAAGGAAATTGACCTTTCATCGTCATAAATGTAACTACCAATTACCCTTTCTTTGAACTCAGGTGTGTCCTTAACGATCTATTATATATTGAATTAGTAGTTATGTTCTTCAATATACATATGTATTAATTGTTTGTTTTGTGAATAAATGATTAAAATCAATTTTTTTAACATGAAAAAATAAAATGTTTCTGTTAACCATATGAAAGTATAATAACTGTAAATGTATTTTCAGGGAAAATGGCGCGCATAAAGGAAGGAACCATTTTACCACTTATATGGATAGAAATTACATCAGGTGACTTTACCGATGAGATAATTGACAACCTTTACATAAGCACATTCGGGTTGAATGCCATACAATATGCTTTGAAATATGGCACTTTATTCGCTTGCATCATTTCATTTGCATTAATTGTTGCGGGTTTCTATAACCTAACACAAAAACGAAGGCAGCACTCGAATCTTATTCAGAACAAAATTTTAGAAAAATAATTTAAGAAATAATAATAAGTCAAAAAACATATTTTATAGCTTAACTGAATTTTTGAAATAAATATTAGTGAGGTGTTAACCATATTTTTGATTAAGAATTTGCTCAAAGGTACAGTAGTGAAAAGATGAACTCTTAATAAGCTGCGCCGTTTAAATGGAAAATGGTGAATATCCTCCTTTAAGATTCTTTTGCTTTTATTACGGACCACGTATTCTCTGGGTAGCCAACAAAAATCGGTTTAGAGGGAATTTGTGGGAATGCACCTGGAATGTCCGATCCCTTAACTGATGTCCTGCGCACGTTCCGAGGTCTTATCTTGCCGCAACGAAAATACGTACACGCCTCTGTGTATCAAAGAACGACCGTCAACAAACACAATGAAGGCTCGACATCGAAACGCTGCAATCATAGCAAACAGCCGAACGATTTTCTACTCGACTTACACACCTGCTTTCTGCTCCCTACGAAGAGCTGCAAACGAATTTATTGGTTGTCTAATAGGTCAAAAACGGCAAGCAGGCTGCCTATCTTTCAAGCAGCAGTCTCCTAAAGCACACAGAGAGGTAATCTAGTAACGGATGTCCAGAGTACACTGAACTTATGAAGGGAACACTTCTACTGCCTACTGAATGCCAGTCAAAACGGAACAGCCGGAGATGGTGCGCCCGAAAACCAAATCGGTGAAGATGGAACAGACAACTATGTTGAGGTAAAAATAGCTGTCGTCCTACCGGCCGAGCTATTCAAATACGGTCAGGTAATTTGCAAAATATGGTCGGATGAAAGCTTGCACGACGATCGGATTTTATGTGTGCTCTGCCCAATCCATAAAAAAGGGACTCACGTTCAGTGCCAATTATCGTGTGATAAGCCTCCTTAATATCGCGTAAAAGATCCTTTCGAGCGTATTGTGTGAAAGAATAAAGCCCACCGTCAACAAACTGATTGAACCTTATCAGTATGCTTTTAGACTTGGTATATAACTATTGACCGGATATTCTCTATGCGCCAAATCTTGAAAACTTCGCCAGATCTAAATCGGTGAAATCGGCTCATCCATCAAAAGAGGCACTCCAATTCATCATACCCACCAAAAATAGCAACAAACATTTTCACATCCTACATATTTGCATCTTCGGATTGGACACACTATAGTGACGAATGCTCATCTACTTGGAAGCAGATTGGGGAGCCTTTATTTCATGTCAGAAATACACTCGGAGGGTTTGACTTTCCCTGCCGATGGGCGACCGCAATTAGAAAATTGAACTTAATTTTTTATTTAAATTAATTTTCCATAACCTTTGGATGTTGATGGCACCGGCCACTTTAAAAACTTGTCTTATTATAATTAGTCTAAGGAAAGAGGTAATGCCCCTGATTACTTAATCTAAAAGGTATTCTTAAGAATAATATCCGTTAGCTGTAGAAAAGGCAGTCTTGTGTACCATATGTCTCGTTCCTTAATTTCTATCTGGTGGAAGCCTTTGGCTAAATTTAGCTTTGAGAATGTTTGATATAGTAACACTAATTAATTTTCTGAAATCAATTACGCGACACCATTTTTGGTCAGCATCCAGCTTCCAAAAAGGGCTATTGTAAGAGCTCTCAGAATTTCTACTACGAGTATTCTAGGATTTCTTTGCGTACAACCATTCGTAAGGCAATAAAATTAATTTAATTAAAAAAAAAATTGTTTAATTTACGACAGGGAATGCCCTCCGAGTGTATTTATAACATTAAATAAAAAACATCAGCCGTTCGGAGGCGGCTTAGTATAAACTGTAGGTTCGTCAACATACAGCATACTACAAATTGCAAGAGGAGCTCGGCCGAAAGTAGCTTCAGCGATTACAAAGCGGCAATTATAATTCCCTATATCATAGGCTCTGGTCTAGTGGATTGTCTGGTTTAACTTGAATACAGCGTGGTTTCTAGGCCTTCTTGGTTTATACAACAAGAAGTTTTCTGGAAAACTGACTGAAAAAAAATCGTTATGGTGATTTACTTGAAATTCGGTACATACATACATACATATGTATATTGATCGCTTTTTGCGATAAAACGTATTTATAGTGTGCAATACTTTATTTAAAAAAATATACTTTTATACTCGTACATAATCATTGTTCGTTTTATTAAAATTTTTTTGATGATATGCCTAAACGGAATGCTTTTGTTTCTGGAAATGCTGGGCCAGATGCCTGAAATCAAGTTCAATTTGCTCGAAATATAAATAATAATTTCTTTACGGGAAAGGTATCACCGACAGCATACATATGTAGATAGAGCGTAGGTATGTTCGCCTCGCTCCGAATGTTGCGTTTGGCTTACTCTGAAGCATTCATACTGACATTTCGTGAAAGAATTTGAGAAACGAAGAAGAGACTCAAATATGTTGTATTCAGTAAATAAAATTATGGTGAAAATATTATACCATATATCCACTTTAATTTGTTAATAAATTTCTTACAAGGTATACTTTACGTAGTTATAATTTTTATTTAGTATTTTTAAATTCTTATGAAAATTTGATATTTTGTAAGTCCTCGTCGCAATGTGAAATGCACCTGTCATTTTTTTACATACATAAATGGCACATTCAACAGTGCGCTTTGAATATTTGAATTGTACTAATGATGTGAGATCTTAAAGCGTCCAGTTAATAGTTTTAATTATTTTTTATACTCAATATTGCCACTAACTTTCTATATTTTTGAGAAATATGTTGTATATTCGCCTCGCTACATAGGCGGATAGGTATGCTAGTCATTTTATTTTTTCGGGGACATTCTTTATATGTAAGTGTTACAATAATATAAACAGCTGTGGTCATTCATACTTGCTGAATATGTTTTTAAAGTTAGTTCAAAATTGTTAGTAAATAAACTTATTGTGTTGTGTCATAAGCCACTATAAATGGTAAGCTGAGCCATAGTGAAAGTTATTTTATTTCGTTGGAATATTCTTACAATCGACATCTCTATACATACACGTATGTATATGATCTTTTTTTGGTTTCTGCTCATTTGCAAGAGGAAAAGGTTCACTGAAAAAATTTCTTAGCTTGTTTGGGACAATATAGAATGCGAATAAAACACAATTAACAACACTGTTGAACATATTGGGTACTCAGAAGATGTCATTACGCATCGTAAAATAACGTCATAAGCGTTACAGTACATTTAGAAATTTTGTTGTTGGCTTGCATAGCAAAAGTTAACATAATTATAAATCCAATCACTATATGGTACATATGTTGGGCTCATCATAACTTTCGTTTGTGTGCTTTTGTATCAATCAGCTGGTTTATCACAACAAAATTACAACGATGTGCTCAAAACTGTTGTAACTTTTTAATATTTTTATTTATGTTTTATAGCTTTATGAAACAATATGAATCCGCCAATAACGGACTATTGGATGGATTTGAAACATACGATACAAGTAGTTCTGCCATACAATTATTTTTTTTACCATAAGATGACCGTTATTTACCAAGTAGGTTTGTTTTTCTTGCCAGTTTATCTAATTTTTAAGCCCAAAAGAAAATATAATACCAAAAGCAGAATTTTATATTCATACACACTTTTGAATAAGTGAATGCAACAAAAATCTATCAAGACCTTTGTGGGGCGTTTGATTTTCAGCAAGAATATATGTATGTATATTATTCGTATTGTGCGTTCACAAAAAAAATTAATCAAATATAAAAAATGGATAAATAATATGCATGTGTATAACCACTAAAAGATTTTCGGCCGAGCATTAACTCCTATGTGATGTGGGCTTACAGCTTTCTGACACCTCCTGTAGCTACCACGATATCTACTTCGGCCTTCGATACGAGAAAAGCACAACCGATCAGTTTCCGCTTCACACAATTAACTTTACCTGATTTACATTATAAAATCGAAAATATATAATCAGCACTTTTCATTTTATACGAGTACATACATACATAAGTAATAAACTTTTCGTAAAGTTTGCTTTCCTTTCCTTTCCTTTTCTAATGCTAGAAGCGGATATATGTATGACTCTCACTGCAGTATTTGAAGATTACTGAAATTATCCCCTATGGTCCCTTCATAAACTTAGGCTAGCTACTTTGCCTGTAAAGTGTACAAGTAAAACGAGTTATTAATATACCAGGCCTTTGTTAAAAATCGAAGGCATAAATGTAAAACATTTATAGACCATGGGTGCTAATCAGAGACATTATATGTTGGAAATCTGTCATCGTTGCAAATCACGGCTAGTAGATGAAGTACACAGAATGCGCTGCTACTGCAAAAAAAATTATAGTGCCTTGTAGTCCGTTCATATTTAGGCAAACATGCCAAATTTCCGTGCTATACTGCTTTTAGTTTTGTTTTGACAGCTGATTGATCTGAGAGCACTCATCAGCAACTCGATATAAGGGAACTGTTGAACGGAATTTCAAGCTCCTCACGTACAGCTGCAAACGAAATCATTCGGAAAGGCCACAAAAATAGCTGGTATGATGAGGATTGCCATGTCGCAGTGGACAGAAAGCACGTGCGGGATGGGATAGATAGATAGATTCCGAGATCTGAAGAGGGAAATGGGAGAGTATGAAGAGCTTGAGAAGCTGGCCAACAAGGGTAATGCTCGAAAATTCTATGAAAAGGTAGGACGGCTTCGACGACCTTCTGTAAAGTTTCAAGACAGGAGCAAACCCTTGCAGGACCCAGAGGGGTGATCTAGTGACGGATGAGAAGAGTATAGTAAATTTATGGAAGGAACACTTCACTAGCCTGCTGAATGGCAGTGAAAATTAAATACTCGGAGATGGTGAGCACGAAATCCCCATCGATGATGATGGACAGCACGAAAAGGAGCTGCCTCTCCGCCGCTATGCCTGAAATTGGTATCCCCGCAAAACTTATACGGCAATGTCAACTGACGTTAAGCAACACTAAAAGCTCCCCCAGAATCGAGAAGGGCCTCTCCGAGCCGTTCGATACCAAACGAGATTTCAGACAGGGTGATTTCTTATCGTGTGACTTCTTTAACTTATTACTGTAGAAAATAATATGAGTTGCAGAGGTGAATAGAGAAGGTACAATCTTCTATAAGATAAACATCTTCTGTCATCACACAAACAGTCATCGCATTCGCGACTTGGCACCCATGTCACTGTTGACAGTCATAATTTCGTCTATCTAGGAACCACCAACAATACCAATAATAATGTCAGCTTTTGAAATCCAGCGCAGAATCACTCTTGCCAACAGGTGCTACTTTGGACTGAGTAGGCAGTTGAAAAGTAAAGTCCTCTCCCGACGGCTTTAGGAGTTTTCGAGAGAAAGGTTTTGCGTAACATTTATGGTCCTTTGCGCATTGACAACGGAATATCGTAGACGACGGAACGATGAGCTGTACCAGTTATACGGCGACATTGACATAGTTTAGCGAATCAAGAAGCAGCGGCTAGCGGTCTGAATGGATGAAAATTATAGATGTGTACAAATATGTCTATGCACAAGTCCGAAATTGATCTCACAATTTTAAGAACTGGAATATTTATGGCTATTTAATACTTTATTTAATTGTAGATAATATACAATGAACGTGGAACACCATTACGAGGACATTTTGGAACTTCAAATGGCAAGGCATTGCCAAAATGAATTGTTAAATATTGATGGAGAGTTAGATATTCATTCCGGCGGTAAGTACACGTACATATAATACCTGATAGTGTTTCCACTTTACATCAATTATGCTTTTAAGCATTTTGAACAATTTTGAACTTTTACCACAAAATCCCCAAAATGAGTTTTGTACTGTAAATTCATCCTAGCGAACCTACTAAAACTCACCACGTCAGTAATGGTTCCAAAATTGCTTATCATTACTGTTATCTACACTGACTTCAGCACAGCATTTGACGAGGTCTCTCATTCTTTACTTCAATTACGGCGAGTTATATTATTATCAGTTTTTCACCGCGGTATTTGAATAGCCCCGGGCCATTGGTGTTTTTTCAAGAGGCCGATTGCTATTCGAACTTCTTCATAGTCAGCTACGAAACACTTGTTCAATCGTCATCGTTTGGGAATCGAGCTCGCAATCTCCTGGTGTTCAACTTTCACTGCCAAACAGCAGGCTAGAGAAATGTTCACTCCATAGATTCAATTTACTCTGGGCATAACTTACTAGATCACCTCTTTGTGTACTACAAGAGTCCACTCCGGTCTTGAAAGCTTCTGTAAGCCGCTGTATCTTTTCGAAACATTTGTCAAGTTTGTCAAGCTCTTCATACTTTCGTATCTCGGTCGCTTTCTGTTTTTGCCTGTAAATGCGTCTTGCTTCACCCTTCAGCTCTGAGTATCTATTCCACCCCGCACGTGTTGTGGTTGATCGCAACGTCGCGAGGTAGGCAGCCTGTTTTCTCTCCAATGCGGTACGGAAGTCTTCATCGTACCAGTTGTTTTTGCTACCTTTTCGAAAGCCAATAGTTTTCATTTGTCTTCCGTTTATCACAACATGATCGATCTGATTTTGAGATTTTTTTTGAACACCCTTTGATTTTGGTGAGGCCCCAGGTCATTTCCCTCTGACGCGTGGCAACAGTCGAGTGTATGTGCGCTTCAACATCCACATTTCTAGCAGATCTATCTTCGGTCTGCGCTATCGTGTTGGAAATGGCTTTCTTATCGATACAAACAGTGTCGGTTTAGCTTCAAGGGCAATGTCTTAAAGGTGATGTTTGCGAAGTCTTCCACCAGATCTGCCAACTCGGATATCATGCTTCTTCACATACAGCTCATACTCTCGGCGAAAGTTTCGGTAAACCCTGAACGTGTCTTCGGATCTCATCAGCCAGGTGCTAGCTGAAGCCAGTGCCGTCAGTTATTGAGAAACCACACGTGAGCTGTATCAGTTAACAACTCTGGTAGCGCTAGTGGGATGGTATTCTAATCAATGTAGCTGGCCACTAACTCTTCGACTCGCTACTCAAATCCTAGTTGTCCGGTTGTGTCGGAGAGCAAGCTCTGTGAAATGATTCTGTAAGTCTTCTCTTCTACTCTGCATCTGTATAAAGTTAACGAAGCGCTTGCGGCGTGCTCTTGCTCTACTAAGACAAAGTGAATATTAATCATATTTGTTTTTTGTACGAGTATTTTTATTCATATAGTTTCTAGGCTTCTCTAAATAATGTTTGTTTCCTTCTAGATACGTATACTGTTCAGCAAGCAGTTAATCTCTTGGGATTTGGATGGTTTCATGTTAAACTATCACTTCTTGTAGGACTTTGTTGGATGGCCGACTCAATGGAAATGACTATACTTAGTATTATTGGACCAACAATGCAATGTGAGTGGGAAATATCTACGTTTCAGAAAGCTCTTTTAACTACTATCGTATTTCTGGGAATGATGATAAGTCCTACATTTTGGTCCCAGTTAAGTGACCGATATGGTCGTAAATCGGTAAGTACCTAATTAATTACTAATAAAGTGTTTCGGGGAAATCTACTTGTTAACAATCGCAAATAATTCAAAAATTATTAAAATTGATGTTGTTGTTTTTTAAATACTGTTTAAGATTTTATTGATGATCATCGTGATTTAATTAGACTATTTTTGCCCTCGAAAACGTGCGAAATAGACACGTTTTTAACTCCAAACGTTAAGTTTTCTAAGAACCATTTGCTGGCGGTCGTAATAGCTGAGTGGTTAGCAAAGGCCAGACCAGTATCCAAGAGTATAGAAAATTTATTAAAGAAATAAAGATTTTTCTATTTGCAGTCGCCCATCGTTCTCTGCTTATCATAACCAAGCTGATATGTCCACTTCATACCAGAACGCAATGCTAACCACTCGGCTATCACGGTCGCCATTTAGATTCTCATTCTCTCTCACCAAGATTGTTATTGAATTTTCACTTCTGTCCTGTGTACTGACCTGCACATGTTTTTTTGTATGCCAGTTACTTGTTATAGATTCACTACTCTCTTGACGAATCGTATTTACTTATGACTATATCTCATTTCTACCTATGTATGTACATGCACTTTTCTTGCAGGCCCTGACTTTTTGTGGAGTACTGCTTGTACTGTATGGCTTACTTAGCTCTGTGGCACCCAATTTTACTTGGCTAATAGTTTTACGAGGACTTGTTGGGTTTTCGATAGGGTGTGTTCCGCAATCGTAAGTATTAATTTATTTAGTATATTATATTATTCATTATTTCTGCATGAAATTGAAGGCTTTAAATTTTGACTTTTCGTATCCAGCCTTATTCAAATGGTTCCAAACGGTTTCTTGTGCAATCTCTAGCTCTTGGGCAATCGAGACAGTGCTTACACGACGAATGAAGAACGAGGAAAAACTGTAAAATATAGCGTATTTCCTCTTTGCTAGTGTCCATCTTTGACGCACGCTCAAACAAAACTGACTCAACCAATCACTAAACTGCCAGAAAAGCTTTTTTAGCATGAAATGTAATATTTCTAACGCCATCTAGCGGAGCCCGATCGGATTTAGACAACGCGAGATACAGATAAATAAAGTCATCTATTGGAAAAAATAATGGATTACTTTTTACTACACCATTATAATAATCACGGTGTTTGTGGCCAAACTCGTCCTTAACAGCTCGACCGTAAAGTACATATTCTATATTAAAATAATCAAAATCGAAGAGTCCCAGGTTATGCAACTTCTTCTTCGATTGCCCGTGAGCTAAACATTGCACAAAAAGCAGTTTGGAGCCTACTGAAAAGGGCTGGTTACACATGAAGCTGTATGGTTGCGGTACCAGGCCCGGTGGTGTTATCCCCGGTGGGGGGGTTTTTTTCACTACCTCGCCTACTGGCATGTAGAAGAAGAAATTTTAATTTAATAGCGCAGATAAAAGAAGGATGAAATTAGAATAGGGATGAAAGAAAAGCCTGTTATCCCACCCCTCCTGCGTGTTTGCCGAACGCGGCCACGGGTTTCGCCACCATATTCAAACCAGTTGGTGGAAGCAGAGGAAGAGAAAGACCTCCACTCCGTTGGAAGGATCAGGTAGAGAGTGACGTGGTTTCGCTTGGTATTTCAAACTGACGTCAAGCAGCGAACACTGGCGTCTTCTATTTACTATAGAAATATACCCAGATAGTGGTAAGTCAGTCAGCAAGTAGCCGCATCTTCTGATAGATGTTTCTAGTCAAGTGTTCAAACAATTGTTGTCCACAATTGTATTGCGATATATCTATATCTATCTGTAATCTGACTAATCAGTGCTTTTCGATACGAATCAATTTTAATTTTTTTAATTACACTTTCCACTTTATATTGCATTTCAACCTCGAAAAAGCGGTTATTAGGGATGCTTGCGTTGAATGTGAGTCTTAATCAACCGATCATGATTTTTATTTTCGTTATGTTATTTTCTTAAGTGGTGGATTCCACTGCCAGCAGCCAACACCACCATTTTTTTTTGTTGTTTTTCAACGAGAACCACAATAATACTCTGGTGAGCAGAGGATAAGACCTCTTCAGTTCTTATCCCCACAAAATATTTAAGAGATATAATTGGCACTTTGTAATCGCTGAAGCGATATTCGGTGTGTGTCCTGATGTTATTCCAACAAATGGAAGGAACTACAGTTCATACTTAGCCGCCGCCAAACGGCTGATGGTTATTTATGCGGAGTTTTCGTTCCGTAGGGCTTGACATTCCCTGCCGAGGGGCAATTAGAAAAATTAACTTAATTTTTTAATTAAATTAAACTCCTTTAATGTTCGGATATCGGTCGGATAAGGACTCGAAGTCTGGTCTTTTGAATAGCAGTACGCATCCTCTCGGCTATCGCGGCTGCATATACAATACCTACAACTTATTAAGTTAAATTTTGTAATATTAATAAATACAATCAGAGGAAATTAAAATTACAAACTTTTTGTAATATATATTACTTTATTCTGTTTTTTTTTCGCAGCGTTACATTATATGCGGAATTTCTACCATCAAAACACAAGGGAAAGTGTGTAGTCTTAATGGACGTAAGTTTTTATTTTTTCATAACTTTATAAAATAATATCTAAATATAATATCTAATAATATAATAACTAAATTATGTACAGATTTTGATACTATGTATGTGACGTATCAAGATTTTTCTTTGCATTTTTCACACTACCAATATTTATTTTCATTGCAAGTATTGTCAAACGATTCGATCCAGTTCTAGAAGACTGTTGGTGAATTATAATGAAGTGTGAGCTCTGTTCGATGAGTATTAGCCAATGACAAAATTGAGAGAGTGAGATGTTTTACTATCCTAAAGAGTGAAATTTACTGAGTTTTCACCGAAAAAGATTCAGTAAAAATTAGCCAGCAAGTTGTACAACAGCTGTTCCTGTACCTCGTAATAGGCACAAAGCTCAACTCAGATTACACAACCATATAATCCATAAACTAAAATTTATATACATAAATACGAGCCCTCATAGATCAAGGTTCCCAAAAACTTTTATATCCTCTCGAATGCAAATGTTCATTGATTTTCCTCCGACGAAGACCCATTGTAAAACATGCGGATCGGGAAGACAATCACAGCAGGACACTAAAAAATATGTATACTCATAATAGGCGCACTCGCAAAAACTCACTCCCCCTAGCAGATCCCAATTGCCTCGCACCAGATAAAGTAGACATGGTGATTCGTAGCAATATAATGCCTAAAATATTTCGCCCAGGTCTCAAGTGCTGTGGTAGCTTAATAACACTCTGTCAGTAAAATTTCTAAATGCTTTGTCATGAGACCTTCCAAAATGTAAGAATATATATAGTTTTAGCAAGTTTATGTTATAAAAATTTACATTATATCCTCGTACAATCACTTGTTTGCCATTTTTTCATAACATAATTTTTTGAACAAAAATTATGTATATTTTTGATTTTTATATCATTTTAACAAATCTTGAAAAATCTGTCATGATAACTACTCTTTTCATTGGAATAAAATTATATAAAAGCGACAGTGTTTGCTAAGGCAGTGTGTGGAAGAGGGACAACTGTTTACTTACTACACCTGGTTATTATTTCATCACGCTTTTAGTTATATTGCTTACCTCAGTTAACTAAATATTTATTCATAACTCCAATTTCATAATAAATATTTAAAATTAATATGACTATGACTTCTTTTATTTACAGTGTTTTTGGGCTTTGGGGGCGTGCTTTGAAATAGCTTTGGCATTAGCTATATACCCAAACTTCGGATGGCGTTGGTTATTAGGCCTTTCAGCGGCACCATTATTATTATTTACATCTCTTACCCCGGTAAATATACTCGTATATTCATAAATTCAAATATAACTTACTAAAATACTTTTTTAACAAGCAAAAATACATGCCTGGTTGTGAAGTTTATGGAAATTTTAATATTGCAATAATTAGGTGATGTTAATTGATCGCCTTTTCACGGGTATTTCTCAAAACTTCGCATATCGTGAATATCTGGTCATTCGTGAATTTATCAGATCTAAGGCCACACCGATAAGGTCCAATCAGTTTGCTAATGGTGGGAGACATTTAGGAGGCAAACCCCACGGTAATTGACGCAGAATGTGAGGCTCTCTTCTCTGTGGATTAGGCAGAGCATAATTAAGTCGTCGAGCATGCATACATCTGATCATATTATGCAAATAAGATGATGTATGCACCTTGTCAGTTTGTCGCCGCCATACTTGCATAACTATATTGATAGGCCATCGTCTCCAGCCACGTTGCCGTTATTTATTCGAACCTCGTAATAGTCGAGTAGTAGAACGTCTTTTCCATAATTATCGATTGGGGTTTCCCGTTCACCATTTGTTTAATTTACACCGCTATTCAGGGGTTGGAAAAGTGTTCCCTCATTAAATTCAGTATAATACTACCTATAGGAAGCCGAAGCATCTTTTCGTACATTTTTAGATCATTACCCTCGACGGCCAACTTCTCAAGTTTTTCACACTCTCCGTTTTTCTGTTTGCACATACATAGGTATTACTTGTCTCTTCAACTTTCGGTATCTTTTCCACACATCTCGTGTTGCGGTAACGTTGTGAGTAGGAAGTCTATTTTCTCTCCACTGCAGTTCGATATTCCTCATAGTAACAGCATTGTCGTATTGTTTCCGTAGCGGCGATATGTAGGGAGGTCCCTTAGATCAGTTCTTTATCTATTTTTTAATTATGTTTATAATTGTCCCTTTCTCATTATATTAAATTAAAAACTTTTTATTAATATGTTATATAAACTAAAAAAAAGCCAAATTAAACAGATTTTTCATAAATCTAACAATTAGTGGATTTTGTGTCAAATCCATTAATAAATCTATTTTTATTTCATTTTAGTGGCTTACAGAATCTGCGAGATTTCATACACTAAATGGAAATAATGATAAAGCGGTCCAAGTCCTAAATCAGGTAAGATCATATCATATCATATATACGAATTTCTTTCAATGATATGTGGAACTATGCAACTAGTTGCAATACACGTAAGAAAAAATTTTGTTTATAAAAAACAGTATTTTTTTCGAATCGTTGATGATTGAGCATATTTCATTTCTCAATAAATTAAATATATTTTTTCTATAAGCGTTCAACAACTTGAAAAGATAAATTAACTTTGATCCAAAGTATTTAAGTACCAAACAAATTTGGTAAGCAAATATATTTTTATAGTGTATTGATCTAAACCGGGCAGATCGGCTCACTATAACATATGTATATACGAACGTTTACTCAGATTTGAGATTTTAAATCATAAATTCATTAAAAAAACATCTTAGAGGGTGTTATTTGGTATTCTATTGTACACAACGTAAATTCAAATCAATATGTCGCCGAAAAACATCGAAAATATAAGATTATATCAGAGATACCCTCTACACAACTGATTTGATTTATAGTATTGATCTAATAGCATATTCATTAAAGGTTTAAAGACTTCGGCTTGACCGTTATTTAATATCGGCCTACTTTAGAAAATTACTAAGTTTTTGAAAATCCCTTTAAGCACCGATACATATGTACACCTAATTCTGTTTTTACACGAATTATTTTTACACGAATTTGAAATAACACGAGTAAATACGAAAAAATATTTCTATTTTTACACGACATAATTTGAAATAACACGAATACAAAAAAAAATTACTTTTTTTACATGAATTATTGGATTTAACACGTTTTTTTTCAATGAATTTTTTTCTACTTAAAATAATTCTGGTGTGTATTCTGAGTTATGTCTATGTATGCGTAATTTCTGTTTTACGGGAAATGCGGGATTCCCCGAATTATTGAAAAAGTAAAAATGTACATAATGTATTGTACACACAATTTAGTTCCTATTTGACAATTATAATTGAAAGATCGTTAGTTTTTGCTGATTTTTAACAAGTGCTAAGTAAAATAAAGTAGAAGCTCATATAATTTTGGTAGACCAATAACAGGTTAGTTTCAAATATTTAATTTTAGATTTTTGCATTTTTGATTAATAAAATATATTTTGGTAGCCACACCCATGTTACATAATTCTCCTGCATTAAAAATGAGGAAAGCGATCAGCTTAGATACCAAAATCAAAATTTTAGATCAACTTGCAACGGGACAAGGCGCAACGGTTGTGGGAAATAATTTCGGAATCCATGAAGCTACTGTAAGAACAATTAAAAAAAATGAAACTGCAATTAGAGCATCAGTATGTTCTGGAACAAAATTAAGTGCAAAGTCATCATCGTATGTAAGGGATGTTGTTAAAGAGAAAATGGAAAAAGCTTTGGTAATCTGGATAGAAGACAAATCCCAAAAGAGAATACCAGTAGACGGACTTGCTATCAAGTAGACAGCATTAAGAATCTATAAACGTATCCAGGAAATTGATCCAGATACATCATCTCAGTCAAAACAACATGCATTTTCCGCAAGTACTGGTTGGATGACTGGTTTTTTAAAAAGACACGCTCTCCACAATATAAAAATTAAGGGAGAAACTGCATCCGCTGATGAATTGGCTGCTAAAGAATTTCCCGAAAAACTAAAAAAAATTATTGAAGATGGAGAATATACTCCAGACCAAGTTTGGAATTTAGATGAAAGCGGCCTTTTTTGGAAGAGAATGCCTAGAAGAACTTATGTAGCAAAATCGCAGAAAACAGCCGGTGGTTTTAAAGTAGCAAAGGACCGTATTACGTTGTTGTTTTGTTCCAATGCTTCAGGAGAACGTATTCTTAAGCCACTCCTAGTACATCGTGCCTTAAGACCACGTTCCATGAAAAGTGTAGATTTCAATAAATTGCCTGTACACTGGATGGCGAACAAAAAGGCTTGGGTAACCAGTGCCATTTTCACAGAGTGGTTTCAGAAGCACTTCATCCCAGAAGTTAGGCGCTACATGAAAGAAAAATGTCTCGAATTTAAAGTTCTTTTGATGCTAGACAATGCACCAGGCCATCCAGTTTTGGAGCACCCAAACGTACAATTTTGTTTTTTGCCGCCTAATACCACTTCCCTTATACAGCCACTAGACCAGGGGATAATTGCTACGTTTAAAACGTATTACATAAGAAGTTCATTTCATTATGTTTTAGAAAAACTTGATAATTATGAGGAATCATCAGTCATAGATGAATGGAAAAAATTTTCTATAATGGACTGCATTAATCAAGTCAAGATCGCGTTAGATTTATTAAAGCCATCAACTTTGAACTCGTGTTGGAAAAATATTTGGCCAGAATGCGTAAAATGCAAAGATCCTGTTATCGATAATAACGCTGAACTTGCTGATATAATAACAATGGCCAATGCAATCGGTGGGGATGGATTCGATGACCTATCGTTAGCAGATGTAGAAGAATTGTTGGTAGATGAAAGCTTGAGCGAAAATGAAATTATAGATCTCACCCTTGAGACTCGTTATGATAAAGAACATAGTGACAGTGACGAAAGAGATCGTCCAATTTTGAAAGCATCTCTAATTAAAGAAGGTCTTGATCTCGCTACAAAATTAGGTAGTCATTTTGAACAACATGATCATGACGAGGAACGAGCTGCCAAACTTCAACGTGAACTGAAATCATTAATGGCATCTTACAGGGAAGTTTATAATGGGTTAACGCGAAATAAAACTCAATCTAAGATAACTGATTTCGTTCAAAAATCTACTGATGTCCCAACACAGTCGGCTAGAAATGATAATGATCAACAAAATCATTCCAGTGATGGCAGTGATATTGTAGTCTTTCGCAAACGTTTACGTTTATTATCAGACAGTGACAATAAATAAAATTGTTTAATGTTTAAATTTTTCTTATGGTTGTACTTTATGTTATTTAAGTTTTTTGGCAATGAATTTCTGGTATTATTTTTTTTATGAAATCTAAATTTTAATTTATTTTATTATAATTTAGTTTATTTAATAAATTAAAACGAAAATAAATTCTTAAAATAACTACAACAATATTTTTTTTATATTATTTAGTCTAATTTTAACTTATTTTTTAAGGTCTAGAACCAATCTATTATTTTTGTACTTGGCCAGTATCTTTTTTTACACGATTTTTTTTTACACGAATTTCTCGGGAACCATTCTATCGTGTAAAAACAGAATTAGGTGTACACGTATTTGTTTGTGAGTGAGTGCCTTAAATAAATCATGCAACTGTAATAGGAAGCAAAAAAAATTCAGGTGGCAAGAGCGATTCTGCGTCATTGTTGACAGTCATAACTTCAAGGTCGTAGATAATTTCGTCTATCTAGGGACCAGCATCAACGCCAATAATAATGTCAGCCTTGAAATCCAGCGCAGAATCACTCTTGGCGCAGAAGCGCGAACGATGTCAACATCTGATAAGACGGCACTGGGTGTCTTCGAGAGAAAAGTTTTGCGAACGATTTATGGTCCTTTGCGCATTGGCAACGGCGAATACCGTAGACTTAGAACGATGAGCTGTATGAGCTGTATGAGCTATATGATGATATTGACATAGTTCAGAAAATGTAGAGACAGCGGCTAGGCCATGTCGTCCGAATGGATGAAAGCACTCCAGCTTTGAAAGTATATGATGCAGTACCCTCTGGTGGAAGCAGAGGAAGAGGAAAACCTCCACTCCGCTGGAAAGATCAGGTGGAGAGTAACTTGGTTTCACTTGGTATTTCCAGCTGGCGCCAATACAGCGAAAAGATAGGCACGCTAATATTAATTCGGCTATAATCGCGTAAGCGGTGCCAACGGCAATTAAGAAGAAAGAGGAAACACAGACTAAAAAATTATTTTGACAATCATCACGTTAATTAAATGAATGAAAAAACTAGAATTCGATGCCATAGAAACTTCACTTTGTTAAATGCATGAAATAATGTATATGAAATGGCTATGATTGTTGTAGCTATTGTTGTAAAATGAATTGAATTTGCCTTGATATTAATTTTTGTATTTCAATTTTGAATTTGAATCCCAAAATATTCGCGACAAAAACAAACCTTTAGTAATATTTAAGGAATTAATTAAATTATACGTTAAACTATTTATTTTGTTATATATTTCAAGATCGCGAAGGACAATAACCGCCAAATGCTTATTGGACGTTTGGCTACTGATTTTGAAACTGAATCCCCTCTTCAAATGCGAACTCTGTTTAAGCCGGAGCTGAGAAAGAAAACCTTATTGTTGTGGTTTCTGTGGATGTCTTGCGCTTTTTGCTACTACGGTTTAGTGTTGATATCGGCCGAGTTGTTTCTTAAAGATAAAGTCGATGCGGAACCTAATCATGAATGCTCTAGATTTAACACCAAAGACTTCATGGACTTAATGTGGATTACATTTTCGGAATTTCCTGGTATATTTTCAACGATTGCTGTTATAAAACGATATGGAAAGAAAAAAACCATGGCATTGCAGTTCTTAATTTTTTCTGGATGCGTTTCATTATTAACCATTACTAAGAGGTACATAAAGAAGCACTTAACTTTAAAACCCATGCTACATAATTCCAATTTCGCAGTTGATCCAAGAAGTGGGGTAGTGGGGTATTATATTGATGAAATGTTAGGCAATATTACTTTAAACGAGGATTTTTTTTTTGTAGAAATACATACATAGATATCTATATAAAAATATGCAATAATATATCTATGGTTACATTTTCCAATTGCGGTCGATCCTAGGCAGGAAATGTCCACCCCTCCGAGTGTATTTCGGACATGAAATAAAGGCTCCTCGTAAAAAATCATCAGCCGTTTGGAGGTGGCTTAGTATAAACTGTAGGTACCTCCATTTGTTGGAATAACATCAAGATGCAAAACCACAAATTGGAGGAGGAGCTCGGTCGAAAATCACTTCAGCGCCATATATATGTGTGTAGAAGTTCACGTAGGTGATGAAAGTTTTTGACTGACCAGTAACGGCTCTTTTGCATGTGGTTCAAGCAGTTCACTACTTCCGGTCTTATTCGAAGTATCCTCTGGGTTGCCAACAAACATCCGTTTGAAGGCGAGCTAAAGTGAGAAGGTGAATCCTATGCGGTTGTGCGTAGGGCTTGTTACATGATAAATAAACACCAATGAAAAAACAAAAAAAATGCCTCGGATCAGAACCCCCTTTTGTTAACGACCCTCGCAAATATTTTAAACATTCAGATTTAAGGTCATGCACCTGGAATATCTGCTTCCTTAATTGGGATGGTGTCGCTGCCCAGCTGGTTGATGTCCTAATAAATTTCGGCCCTGATATCACCGAAAGGAGCGCAAATTTGGTGTTAGATATGTGGTTGGGGAGAGACTCCGTCGCCGAGTACTGGCATTCATCCTGGTGGATGAACGTCTCACCACAATCCGCATCAAAACGAAATTCTTTAACACAATGTTGATTTGCGCCCTTGCCCGATGCGGCCAAGGAAGCCTTTTTTGTGCGCTTCGAGCATATTTATGAGCGCTGCTCACACCACGATGCCAAAAGTCTGCTTGGCGATTTCAACGCCAGAGTGGGCAAAGGTATCTTCGGCACAACTGTCGGAGAATTGGACCTTCACGACGAAACATCCTAAAATGGGTTGAGGCTGATCGACTTCGCCGGAGCCCGAAATATGGTTGTCTGTAGTACTAGATTCCAGCACAAGTAAATTCAGCAAGTTACTTGGCTGTTTTCAGATCGAGAAACCCACAACCATATCGATCGCGTTGTTTTCCCAGTGTTCTAGATGAGCGTACGTTCCGAGGTCCTAACATTGACTCAGATCACTATTTTGACGCAGCAAAGATCTTAAGTTCTTTTACTTTATCGTGTGACTTTTTTAACTTATTGCTGGAGAAAATAATACGAGTTGCAGAGCTGAATAGGGAAAGTACAATCTTTTACAAGAGTGTACAGCTGCTGGCGTACGCCGATGATTGGCCTCAACAACCGCGCTGTGTGAGTTCTGCTTTCTCCAGACTTGATAAAGAAGCGAAGGGAATGGGTCTGGTAGTGAATGAGGGCAAGACGAAATATCTCCTGTCATCACACAAACAGTCATCGCATTCGCGACTCGGCTCCCACGTAACTGTTGACAGTCATAACTTCGAGGTCGTAGATAATTTTGTCTATCCAGGGACCAGCATTAACACCAACAACAATGTCAGGCTGGAAATCCAACGCAGAATCACTCTTGCCAACAGGTGCTACTTTGGACTGAGTAGGCAATTGAAAAGTAAAGTCCTCTCTCGACGAATGAAAGCCAAACTTTACAAGCCGCATCATCATACCCGTCCTAATATATGGCGCGAAAGCGTGGACGATATCAATATCTGATGAGTCGGCTCTAGGGGCCTTCGAGAGAAAAGTTTTGCGAACGATTTATGATCCTTTGCGCTTTGACGACGGAATGCCGTAGACGATGGAACATTGAGCTGTACGAGCTATACGATGACACTGACATAGTTCAGAAAATGAAGAGACAGCAGCAACGCTGGCTAGGCCATGTCGTCCGAATGGATGAAAACACTCCAGTTTTGAAAGTAATCGATGCAGTACCCGCTGGTGGAAGCAGAGGAAGAGGAAGATCTCCACTCCGTTGGATCAAGTGAAAAGCGACCTGGTTTCACTTGGTAAATATTTCCAGCTGGCGCTAAACAGTGGAAAGAAAAGATGAGTGGCACGAAGAAGAAGAAGAAGCTAGCAGATAGGAGTAATTTATTATTTTGACAACATTTAGCGTCAAATATGTATGACCGTATGAAAATCGGGCATTAGATTAACATACTGAATATTTTTTCATCCGGGTACTTCCCTGCCCTCATTTAATCATAGCAAATAGCCAATTATTTATATGTACTCGTAATTATAATTATAACATTTAACAATTTCCATTTCAGCCGCATATACACCACTTCTGTACTATTTATTGCAAGAGGAGTTATATCCGGACTTTTTCAAGCTGCTTACATATATACACCCGAAATTTATCCCAACAATTTGCGATCTTTGGGCGTTGGTGGATGTTCAACTATAGCCCGAATTGGTGCGATGGCTACACCATTTGTATCTCAAGTTCTTTTACAGAGCTCAACATCTGGCGCTTTATTTGTTTATAGCTTGATTGGTTTGTCATCTGCGGCAGTATGCATGATTCTACCAGACAGTCAAATTCTAGCATAAGTATTATAAGTAAAAAATACATACATACATATACATATGTACATATAAAATATCTTGTCATGGTGCTAAGAAATATACTCGTACATATGGTACATATAGACGTACATACGTAGTTTTATGTGCATATAATTTCATGACAGCAAACAACAAGTAAATCATTTTCAAAGCAACCAAATTGATATATGTTTCAGTATCAGTTTATGAATATATAATAGTAACAACAAGTGTGTGTAGTACGAAAACTTCAGCAGATGTTCGGGACATCTATGAAAAAATGAAACGGCTTTTGGACGGTTTCAACACCTGAGCTTTTACGCGTAGTAACGAGATTAATCCTCTGACGTTCAGAGTATATTGAGTTTATTGGGGAAATACTTCTCCATATCCACTTCCTTAATTGGGATGGTTTCGCTGCCCAGCTGGTTGATGTCCTAATAAATTTCAACCGTCCAAGAAGAGCGATGGATGGTGCAAAGACGGAAGAAGGTAGGTCCTTGTAAAATATTGCTGTCTGTAGTGCTAGATTCTAGCACAGGAAAATTGATTAAGTTGGGGGAAAACTTCTCCAGGACCTCACAGTCTGCCCCAATTTTGGCGTGCGATAAGGCTTCTCAGTATTGCGTTTCCCAAAAAACGAAGCGATCTACAGTTTAATCTAAGCTGCCTCCGAAAGTCCGATGGATTTCAGAAATACAATCGGAGGGCGTAAGACGCGATACTGTTTTCTCGTTCGTGAAACTAGATAACGTTGTTATTTTACTGTGTATTGTAATGCCTGTGTACCGTCCTGTTTGTCGGACTTGCTCAGTTTATAGTTAATCAATTGCGAAGGAAAGTTCTGTTCAGACTTTTCATTGCTGCGTACCTGCGTATAAGAGAGAAACGTTACCCATGTACCTGCAACGACTTTCTTCAGCGCCTCGAGACTGGTATACCTTTTAGTTTGGACCTTGCTCTCCAAAATGGCTTAAAGAGAGTAATCCATCGGGTTAGTGTCTGGTGAGTTCGAGAACCATTGTGAGAAAGTTGTGAACTTCGGAACGTTCTTTCTTAGCCATTCTAGGTTTACTCGAGCTATATGATACGGTGCCGAGTCCTATTGAAACGCCCATTGTCTGCTACCGAAATGTTTGTCCGCCCCCGGCTTCAAAGCAACCTCCAGAACTCGCTATGATTACATGCATGAAACCTTTATTTTCATTTAAGACAGCGTGAATAAAAAAATATATATGAACTTTAGGTTGAAGTAGTTGCCCAAATCAAAGTCACCTTGCCTGAAGCCAATTCTGATGGATCCTTTGGTGTTGTTTAGCATGCCTTTGCACAGCTGTTTAAGTATCGCGGGGACACCGAAATCAGGAACAGAAGCATTTGGCCGCGGAGGCCTGAAGGTGGTTTCCCAAGGTGGGTAGGCGTCCAGAATGTACAGCCATGACAGTTTTGGGCGCAGTCGAACGCTGATTGCATGAGGAAATATAACGAGTGTTCCACTCTCTGTGTGTCTCAAGGCCTGAAGAGGTCTTAAGCTGAATCCATTGCACTGGTTGCATCTTACCGAGATGGAAGAATGGTGGAGTAGCCTATGGCATCGCCATCAACACCAACCCTGATAAGAAGGATTTCAATGGCGTACTCGGAGTAAAACACCTATGGCAGACAACGAGCTCGAGCTGCCTCTAGAAACCCGCGTGACCCTTGCACAACTTAGATCTGGATATTGTAGCAGGTTAAACTTCTACCTATCCAGACCCGACCCCAGCATACCCAACATATGCCCTGCATGTGGAGAGCCTCCGCACGACACTAATCACTACTTCACATGCCCTCTTAAACCGACTCATCTAACTCCCTCTCCCTTTGGTTCAATCCCGTCGAAACAGCAGGTTTCCTGGACCTCCTTTTAAATGACCTCGGCGACTTAGATTTGCAAAGCCTGCCCTAAGCTGGGTTAGCCAGCCGCTACAACAACAACAACGGAAGGATTTCAAGGAACCCTGCTGCGAGGTGTTGTTCTTTCAGGCACATCATTAAGTTAGTACTAGATTATACAGAGTGTATTCAGCACCGCTGGACAGGACGGCATACCGAGAGGTTGGAAATGCCATACACCGAGAGTTCGTCTTCCAGTGAATGGCGGTTTCGGATTACAAGCACCGCCTATTGCAGACGATCGAGAGACCCGAGTAATACTGGCACAATTAAGACCTGTACAATGTATCCGACTTGATTCCTATAAATCCAGACTTGACCCTGACATACCAACATGTGCCCTGCATGCATTGAGAGCACGACTCGACACTTACTACTTCTTTGCATGCCCTCTAAAACCTACTCAATTATTTTCCGTATCGTCGAAGGCAGAATGCTGGGATGGTGTCTGTTCATTTCCACGATTTGGGGAATATCTGGTCTATGATGGATCTACCAGGTCTCAAGCCGAACTGATAATGGTTGATCAGTTCGTCAGACAAAAGCCTTTACCACAAGACGCCGGATTGCATCGCATGAGTTTGAACACTTAGCACTGTGTAATTTCGATGCTATTCACTAGGTCGAAGTCAAGTGTGGATTGCAAGGAATCTAGCCTCCAAATATTTCTATATCATCTAGTCGATAGTCTAGTGATAGCCTCATCCTTACAAGAAGCAGAACTCGATAACTCTCATCACTAGAAAGTGAATGACTCTGATCGCAGTGTCACATGATTCAGGAAATGCGAACGAAAGCAGCTCATAGTAAACACCGTCGGCGGCCTTAACGTGTGATATACAACTACCCGATAATAGCCAGCATCTATAACAGAGGTGCCAAGTTTACGGGCTTCTTGTGGTCAAGTCGAATTCTTTACTATCTGAATTCGTCTTGGGGTTTTCGAAATCGAAGTTGGTTTGTAAATAAGAACTGAGAAAGATCGCCCTTAAGTGGCAGAAAGTTCTGCAAATTGCAATTGATTTGACTCTTTTCCCTTCAAGAATCAAAAATATAACCTCAAATATTTTAGGTTATGTGCGCTTAATTACTGTAACTGATTCTAACAAACAAGGGAAGTAAATTATTGCTTAGAATGATGAAAATCCATACTTTTACAACTTAACTACCTATTTAGACAAATGGTGCTGTTATTTCAATGCGTTATGTGTATATGTATGTATGTCGGGTACTTTTTTCGAAACCATTATAACGGCAACAGCTTTGTCAATATTTTCATTTACTAGTAGTACAGATAAAGTAGGTTATATTTTATTTATTTATTTAATAATTTTTATTATTTATTAAAGACACTTTATTACATTGACATACATACAGAGAGCAATAATTCTTAAAGCCACTTAAATAAGCACATACATATGAACGGATTTTGAGAAATTTTGAATATTTAGCAAAATAGCAAATAATTATTTAATATATAATTAATACATATTTAAATGCCGATTAGTATATATATGTATGTATGTATATTTAAGTTAAAATCTCATTTCCCGCTTACTGCCAATCAATTATTAATAAACTATCTACATTTTTATAAATATTTATATAAATTAAATGCTATAAACAATATTTTTTTATTTTTTTCGGTCTTTTTGAATCAATTACATCAAAACATACATACGAACTTGTATATGTATGTATAATTGATTTTCGAGCTTAAAATTAATTTGAGATTGAATATACATAAGTATTTTTAAAAAATATAATTTAATTTGTGTGTATATTTATGTATATATATAATATATATATATATATATAAATCTTTTACCTAAGTTACTTAAATTCAAGTCATAACTATCGTGACCACTTTTCTTCGATACATACAATGAGAAAGTATACTTTTTCTCCAAAAAAAAAAAAAACAAAAAAAACAGTTTGAAAACGATGAAATTATTTGTTATCACAAATTATTTATCTAAAAGCATACATGCATGTTTAGAGTAAAAGTGGTCTTATGGTGCAGCATTGCGATTTAACGGCGCCGTCTCGTCATCTGTATGCTCTTGAGCCTCATCGCTGCTTGGCGCGACGTTAGCGTCTCTGTTCTCAGCATTCGTTGTTTGTATTTGCGGAAAATTCCATTTTTGCGGACTCGTACGGCCAAAGATAAGGAAGAACAGATTACCGACAAAGTAGAAGAATGCGCTTACATAGAAGACAATACGCCATTGTGCTGGATTTTCCTATAAACATTAAGAACAAACAGATTCATTTTACATATATACACATACATATTAAAAGTCTAGCTTACTAACCTCATCTGTTACAATAAGTCCAACTGTGAGCGGTGCTATTATGCTTATCACATTTGCCACACAATTCGTAATACCCATCAGAGTGCCAGCAAAATTTGGTGCCAGATCAATATGATTGACTTGAAAACCCAAATAGGTGGCCGCATTCGCACCGACAGCTATAGTCAATAGTGTGATAGCCAATTTAACACTGCCACCAGCATTTATATAGCCCAAACCAATCAAAGCCACCATTGGCACCCATTGACCGATGGTGTTGAAGAACTTACGCGATACCCACAAACGTGTAGTATAACGTGCATTTATAAAATCGCCCAAAAAGATGAAAACATATGACAGCAGACACATAGCAAGGTAAGGTAGCGCAGATAGGGGACCGTTGCTACGTATATCTACCCCTAAAATGTTCTTCATGTATGTCGGTATCTCGGTGAGCAAAGTCCAAAAACCCCAATTATTTGATAAATGTACAAATATCAAGGTGAGAAAAGGTCCCGATGTGAAAATGTGTGACCAGGGTAATTTGTGAGCTGGTGCCTGTGCACTGCCAGAAGCACGCCCAGCATCTGAGGGACGACGCGTTTGACCGGATGATTCAATATAACGTAATTCTGCTACACTAATCGATGGATGTTCAGCTGGTGTGCTAGCGCTGCAGTACAACCAAACGAATGACCACGAAATGCCAACAATACCGGAGAGATAGAATATGCTGGGCCAACCAAGCCATGAAGAGGCTATATAACCGCTAACAGAAAGCATTACGACCGTACCAAATTGTGCGCCAGAATAACAATAGCTTACAAGACGTCCGCGTTCCTCGGCTGGTGCCCACTTCGAGAGGAAGGTATGTGTCGATGGAAAGATCATGCCTTGCGATAAACCTTGTGCCGCACGTAGCGCTAACACTAGCGGCCAATCGCCAATTTTGGCACAAAGCGGTGTCAATATAGCGAGTGTAGAGCATATGAATACACCAAAAAAGAAAGTGTACTTTGCACCATAATGATGAGCCATATAGCCACCGGGTACTTGTGTCACTACATAGCCCCAAAAGAAGCTGCTGAGTAGATAGGATTTAATGCCCTCATCCCAGTTGTACTCCTAAGGGAGGAGAAACGGAAAAAAAGTGTTTTGAGTGTTTGGTCTAAAAAACGTTCAGAATAATATAATTATGTAGATGCTTAAACGAAATCTTTCATTTAAAGACTTGTACATGTTTATGTGTTTGTTATTGATAAATATTTACATTTTCTGTCTTTTGCCAAGCCATGCATAATCCATAATAAACAATTCTTGCAATTTATCTGTGAATATGTCTGTGCGTACAAACAATTGTAAAGCACTCGCTATGAGTACTTATATGCATGCATGTATACATATGTATGTATGGTATATGTTTGTGCATATGTTACACATTACGTTTATCAACTTTTTCAATAATAGCCATAAATTTCGAAAAATTCTCCAATCAACAATATATTTTTTGCACACATAAATGAATGTAGTTATAAAGTTGATAAATTAATGAGGTAGATACCTATGCAGGCATGTATGTACATATATTCAAAAACTCGGTTTCTGTAAATAAGGCGCTGATAAATTTCAGTGATGACGCATTAGACCGATACCAGCATGAACAATAAAGCAATAAATTAGGTGCTACTTTATTTTTAATAAAATTCAATAAATAAACCAATTAGCACACCCACCACATAGTAGAATAATGTTAAATGCATTAGCATAGTGTCAAATAATGAATTGAACATATGTAATAGTTTTGGAATAGTTATTGTACTTACATCGAATGCCGGATTTGTGTGATTTTTATCGGTCATCGCTACAATAGCTACAGAGAGGTTCACCCGTAAAGAGTAGGCCACTGCCAAGCCACAAAAAGCGAGGAAGCATTGAAGATGACGTATACCAAAACGTGGACCTAATTGAAAGAAATGTAGAAAGTCGAATGATTTAATTATTACATAGCACACACATACAGGCATATGCAGATAATAACTTACCTTGACGGGCAGCATCAATTTGCTGGTAGCCTCCATTGAAGCAATCGCACCAAAAAGCCATTTTAATACCAATTTACATATGTTTGCAGAGATACGCAAAGCTTGCACATGTATGTATGTATACACGCCCACTTAAGAACTTTTCCAAAATCTTAGCGCTACCTTGCAATGGCAATGAAATTTTCTTTTTTTTTACAATTTTTCTAATTGAGACTCAAAAATACCAAAAAACCAATAGGAGGTTCAGCGATAAGAATTTGACGCGTCTGCACTTTTCCGCTCACTTCAATTTATATACTACATATATATATAGCACACTACATCACTGTTCTAAATGATAGTCTTTGTGTACGTTTCAAAATGCGTCAACAAAGAATAGATGACAACAAAATAATAATAACTAATTTGTAATCGTTGTCTATAATGGAATGAAATAAACAAAACGGTTACCGAAAACAGCTGATTGAAATATGTGCTGCCACTTCGAATGAACAAGTAATTGGGATAGCTATCGATATAGATATATCGATTGCGGAGCCAAGGAGAAGAGGTATTCATCTTTCCAGTAAATTAAAACCAATTGACAATTTTTAATCCCAATTGGAAATTTATTTACAATTTTCTTCTTAAATATTTAATAATGGTTTTCAAATAACTGGTTTAAAAATCTGACTTTTTTTCTCAAAATTCAGTTTGTACTTTTAATATAAATTTATCTTTATTTTCTTAAACAAAAATAAATAAAAATTAAACTAAAAATTATTTGATTTCAAAAAACTCACCGCTGAAAGTGAAATTAAGTAGGAATAAGCGATATTTTGTGTTTGTTGAGCGTTTCATGGAAAGGCTTTCTTTCGGTTTCCATTACAGGTTCTACTACATACATATATCTCAATTATTTTGTATATGTATCTCTAAGCCATTTCCAATTTTTTTTCAACATTTCGCCTCCAAAAATAAATATTTTAGTAATTTATTTCAAAATTTCATTTAAAAAGAAAAAATTAGAAAGTGTTTTATGGTTTTAATCTCATTGTAATGGCTCAGCCTTAATTTAAGCGAAACAAATTAAAAACGTACAATTTTTCCCATTGAGTTTGTTTTTGCTAAAACCTATATTCAAAGGCGTCATCTAACAACTGGCTAGATCAATATTAGTCGGGTATCCTCGACTAATACGGGTAGATAGGAGTTCATTTCTGTGTATGATTTAAATTACTTTAACCTGTTTGGGATAATATTAAAATTTTTTAAACTTTTTGTAGTTAAGAGGAATTTTTTTCAATGGCAAAAACTTCATATGACTTCTTGTTTTTTTTTAAGTTTTCAAAGGAATGCTAAAATTACAGGTAACAACGTCATTGTTCTACTTTCGAATCCACAACTCATTGATTAACGGTCACACACATTATTTAATATAAACATACTAACATTATTATTTAATACAAACACACTTAACGCACGTATGTTTGTATAGCTTTCATACTTACCGTTTTCGTTCAGTTCAGTTCCGATTTCTTCTATATTAAATCTTTCTTTGTAAATTTCTTATTATTCTTATGAGAAATGTCATAAAGAAT
Organism: Ceratitis rosa; assembly: GCA_037013455.1. Taxonomy (NCBI): domain Eukaryota; kingdom Metazoa; phylum Arthropoda; class Insecta; order Diptera; family Tephritidae; genus Ceratitis; species Ceratitis rosa. The sequence continues at coordinate 18,333,474 of JAWMAG010000005.1, forward strand.
GAGTTGTTTTTTTATAATCCTATCGAAGAATTCATTTGAATAAATATATTTCCAAAATCACTAAATACAATTAGTTCGTAGTATTTCTTTATCCGCAGTACTGGCTATAAGGAATGTACTAGAAACGAATTGTTCCCCTTTTTATGCTGCTAAATAATATTATGTATTTACTATTCTTTCTGATACAATTCATTAAAAAATAATTTTTCGCTTATTATGGCGGTACGAATGTCATACTGATGGAATTGAAAACTTACAAAAACCACTGACCATAAAAAATATTCTAATATATCGATAAATCGATTAGTTTATTAATGCTGTTTATTTATTCTTAGTTTAATTTAAAAATTCGGAAATTAGTAGAATTCGCAAGGGTCACAATATTTGATTTACATTACTTTTCAAAATATTTGTTATATGACACTAATTATTCAATAGTTTCCGGACTACAGTTTTATTTATCGTCTTGTGACTCACTATTACATTGCCGCCCAAACTGTTGTACAGTTTCCGGGAGATACATAAATTTCTTTCAGTTAATTTTATTCCAATCCGTTTTAAATAAATAAAGCTTTGAGTATGCAAAATGTTGTCCAGCATTTGCGTTAAGAAAAAGTTCGGAATCCGGAATTTTATCAAAGATACCTAATTATTTCTATTTTTTTTATTTCATCATGTGGGTAAACTCAAATCCTACATTATCGCTGTGGCAGCACGAGTAATGGCTAGCGGAAACGAGTTGAAATTCGTTGTGTTCATAAGATTGCAATGTTTAATTTGTGAGAACTTAAATATAAAAACGTAAACGCTGTTTTAATAAAAACTCTAAAAAAGTTATGTTTTCATTATATGTGCTTAGTGAATATAAAGTTCCACATATATTTGTGTGTATGTATGCATATCGTTTTAAATGAAGTAAGTTCCAATCACTCCTCCAGACCAAAAAGCGGACCAGGCAGTAAGTTTTTCTAGTGTAATGGCCTCTCACCAATTATTCGCGGAGCCACAAATGCGGCAATTTTGATTATTTTCGTATTTCCTGAGAGATAAAATGGCCTTGCCTTTCACTGCATGTTGTTGAAGCACCCAATCGACGTATGCATGGCGATGTGATTGGCCAGTTGGCTTCAGATGTTGTTTGAGCTGGATTTTATATGGGTGTAGGTGTAAATCTAAGTGCAAAATACGCCGTAACAAAGTTTCAGCACTTGAGAATGTCGAGAAATACATATGTATTTAAACACATTCGGGTCTTCCGCTACACTTTCACTTACAGTAGCGATTTTTGAGGTAGAACGAGCAAAACAGCACCGATAATATCTGTAACCAATCCACATTCTTAAAATTTCTTTATAAATTTACCAATTGCTTGAGTAGTTGGGACGATTGGTTAAATATACCATAATCTCCTCTTAAATCATGAAACGTGGCCACATTTGAATCACCATATTTTTAGTGGTTTTTAAATATTTTAACGCGTTGCTTAGTGATACATTTTCATAAAAGCCTTGCTAAAGCTAAAACAAACATGTTTTGTTTGACACTACAAATTGGATCTACCTATATGTATATGATATTTTAAGGAATATGGGTTTATATTGATTAAGAAAACTTAAGTCTACGGAAACTAATAAAAATATTATTATTGTAAGATATAATCTTGAACTATTATGTGTCAAAGGAAATATGAATATATTTATGTTTAGAATAATGTGATAATGCTTTGCTTTCCACATTAGCTCCAAGTTCTTTTTGTTGAAGATTTTTGAATAAGTCTTCTTCGCAATAGGTATATATTTTTCTTTATTTCCCCATTCTGCTCGTAAACCGTTCTAAATTAAAAGTTCATTTCATGTTAAAAAAAAAAATAAAATGCAAAATACTTATATTTTTTCAATTATATTGTTTTTGGTTTTATTATTGGACTTCAATTCCAGTTTTCCTAGTATTATTATTTTATATATTTGTTTTTTCTGGTATATTATATAAATATTTTCAAATTCTTTTCTTTTTATAACTATATATAAAATTCATTTGATTCATTTCTTATATAAAAAATTAATTTAGAAAATAAAAATAACAATTACACAACTTCTATGGTTCAATGTAACAACTTAAAGTTAAGTATGCACTTAAAACTGAGTCGAAAAAACTCTAGTCAAATTACAGCGATAAAAATTATTTGAAAAATTTTGCAAAACTAAGTGCTCGTCAAAGTCAAGTCCTGAGACTAGTTCAATAACTTTGATGCACCAAATGACACGTGTAAAGTATTTCGAATTTTTAGTGAATTTGTGTCTATTTAGGTGATAAATTTTAGCTTTACGATTAGATAAAAGTAAACACACACGTGTTATATTCACCGCATACTAGAAAAAAGGCACAACTTGTGCATAACTATAGCAGTATACATACACGTACATATACACAGCATTTAAGGCATTCAAGTGCATTAATGGCGTATTTTAGTTGTGTAATGCAGAGATAGTACAGATGCCGTAATTATAATGAAAACAAAAAATTCTAAATTTCAAAATTCCACTTGGCAAATAAACAAATCAATCAATATTTTAATTAAATTAAATATGAAAATAAATAGTCATTGCATACTCTTAGATTTAATGTGATGTAATTTGATTTTATTATTGCATTTTATTAGAAAAAAAAACGTAAAAACTATCTATAGTATATTATTATCACTGTTATCGCTACTTGACAACATTCTCTCGCTCAACACTTTCATAAACACTACTTTCGCCAATTGTTTAACGAATTTCATGGATTTACATATTACAAATTACACACATTTTATTCAAATACTGTATACAAAATTTAATTAAAAATTTCTTAGTCTTAATTTAATTGTAACTAATATTAAGTGTTCTTTTTTTAATTGTTGCACTAAAATTCTTCATTAAAAATATAATATCGTTAGCGTGTGCGTGTTTGTTTATGACTTTTTTTTGTTTATTTATTTTTTCCTGATTTTAATGCGCTGGCATTTGGAAGCACAATTGTGACTTGATACGTATTTTTATTAATAATTTTTTTTTTATTTGGCTTTACAGCGCTATTTAAGGACATTTCGATATTCGTGACTGTGTTACTAGCATATGTATGTACAAAGCGTTGTAGAGCATTTCATTGTCTTAACTCTTGCACGCATTCCATTTTTATTTTATAACATACTTATTGTCTACAATATATAGTACATAACTACTTAAAAATTTAAAAATATATAAATTATTTTATCGCAGGACGCACGTGCAAATGCATTTAATTGCAAACAAAAACAACAATGTGGTGCATTGCACACGGCACGAACAACAGGAATCATTCATAAGAGCCTTAACATACATACATTATTTTCTATCAACTAGGAGGTCTTCTGTGTGCTTAATGAACTACAACTACAAATAAAGGACCAACGTGTCCTTACGAACGCTTTGTTCTATTGCTTGCCCTGCTCTGTGATTGTTGTCTTTTTCGCATCGCCGTTCAGTAGTAACGCAGGCGATTCAGCATCCACCACATTCAAACGTTTGGCTAAGGCATCTTCAGGCGAGTTCCAACTTTGTACTTCGGTTTTACCAAATATGACAAAGAGCAAGTTGCCGCAGAAGTAAAAACCAGCAGCGATGAAGAACACAATACGCCACTCAACCACATTTGTCTGCGAGGATAGAGAGAGGGAGAGAAAAAAAGAGATATATTCGTTAAAAAATTCAATTCAATCAACTGTAGGATATGAAGAACTTACCACATCGGTGACAACTAGACCGACAGCTAGTGGTGCCAACGCGCTCATTACATTCGCCGAACCATTGGTGATACCCATCAGCGTGCCGGCATAGTTTGGTGATAGATCGATGTGATTCACTTGGAAGCCTAGATATGTTGCAGCGCTGATGCCCACCGTGAGTGTAAGCAACACAACTGCGAGCATTGCATGTGCTTGCGTAACATAGCCGAGGCCGATGAGTGAGATCATTGGTATCCAGTGTCCGATGGAATTGAAGAATTTGCGGTTAAATGATAGCGATACATTTTCACGGCGTGCCAACACTTTCGATAGATAGATGAAGAAGAAACTCAGCAGACACATAACGGCATAGGGTAGTGACGATAATAAGGCACTATTCTTCATATCCACTCCAAGTATATTTTTCATGTAGGTGGGAATTTGTGTCAACAACGTCCAGAAGCCCCACATATGTGTGCAATGTACGATAATCAATGATAAGAATGCTGGTGAGGTGAAGATTTTTGACCACGGTGTAGGCGCTACCGTTCGTGGTGTTGAATCAACTTGGCCCAAAGAGTTTTCAATGAATTTTCGCTCTTCCAGTGAGATTGTTTTGTGTTCTGCTGGTGTACTAGCCGAAAATAGGAACCATGAAATACCCCAAACGACACCCAAACCGCCGGAGATGTAAAAGATACCAGGCCAACCGAGTGCTGATTCAGCTATTACACCACTTATAGCCAATATGACAACAGTGCCGAATTGAGAGCCGGAATAACAGAATGTACTCAATGCGCCACGTTCCTCGACAGGTGACCATTTAGCTAGCATAGCATGTGTCGCCGGATGTACTGAGCCCTGCAGCAGACCTTGAACAACACGTAAAGCGAAGAGCAATTGCCAGCCGCCAAATTCAACAGCCAAAGGGGTGAGTAGTGTCAGTATGGAGCAGAGCGTAATGCCAATTAAGAGCAAGTTTTTCGCACCATATTTCTGGGCAATATGTCCACCGGGTATTTGTGTTATGATGTAGCCCCAGAAGAAACTGCTCAACACATACGACTTGGTGCCTTCATTCCAATCATAGACCTGAAATAAAAAAATGAATTGATAAATCACTTAATTTATTTTTTCCAGAATGAAAGTAAGGAGTTCAATGAAGGGTTTCAATGTATCTTAGGAATAGTATATTATACGTGAAATTGTGAATAGTGCTATTGAAAAGATCATAAATACTTTCAACGAAGGTAACATTTTTCTCGAAACTATTTTTATTTTTATATATTTAGTTATTCTTCTTTCCCTTATAGTTTGTTATGTCCATAAAGTGAAGCAGTGCTAAGTATTGAATAATTCAGAAGTGGAATAGAATTTAAATAACCACATCCATTGTTTAAAGATAATGTTGAAAACTACATTAAGTTAAAAATTTTTTTCCTTTACGTGACTGTCACTTCTTTTACCATAGAGAATAGTTTTAACTTCCTAATCTGCCTTCATTATCGCTCTTTCTTTTGCACACAATAATCACTCACCTTAAGATCACTATTCGTGGAATTCCGATCCGTCATAGCAACAATGGCCACACTAAGGTTGACGCGCAACGCATAACATATTGAGAGACAACAGAAACACAGGAAACATTGTATATGTCGGGTCCCGATAATGGGTGCTGTAAAGAGAAGAAAATATGTCAAATTAGTATTTACATATGTTCATAGTGTACCGTTATCACTTAAATAATTAGTTATTATATATTGTAGTATAACGTATTTATAGATGTGGCTTATAAAATAAAACGGAAGAGATTGTTGATGGTGCGATTACGAGCTTCATTTGAGCAAAGTATGTGCGCACAGTACACAACATAAGAATGGCTTCAAAAACAGCTCTGAAAGTTGAATGTATGTATGCACAAACGAATATGTGTCTTTAGCACTGATTAGAGTACGCTATGCTACGAATTTCTGACGGTTACCATGGTTACATGGAATGATTTAATTCACTAAATGCTGAAATTTAAAGTCACAATAGGCCCTACCGGTGCCTATACACTTTCAAATCATTTGTTCACTGACTAATTATATTTAAGGATCCTTGTATTAGTTCCTAAAATTATTATTTTTTGTTTTACTTGCTACATACTTTTCAACTGCATATTAACTGTCAGTGATAAACCATGTACATCTATTGAGTAAACTTTTTATGTATCAATAATTTGACTTTATTTTCTATTGCCGAAATATCGTCGCGCTGGCTGTATGCACAAAATGAGACTGGCTAGACAATGAAGCGTTGTCCAGCGTTTAAAGGAAAGTTTTCACTTTCGTCTATTGCATACTTGTGTATGCATGTGTACAATCAAAATGTTTGTAAAAATCTATGCACATACAAGTATGTACATACGTATGTATGTATGCCTTCAAGTGCGTGCACCTACTCTAATACCTCGTACTCTTAAATGTCACTTACGAGCGCACTTGAGACACATATTTATATAAGATGTTTATGTATGAAGAATATGCACTTGTACATGTGTATACACTTTTTTGTGCTTACATACATTCATGTGAGTTTGTATCCTACTGCTTGTTGCAACCATCACTCAAGCCTACTTATTTATGGGTGATTAGCGAACTGTTTCTTTCAGCGATAAATATATTTGCGAAATACAAATATTTTAAATATTATGGAAATCTTCTTGTATATGTACATTTGCATGTACAATACTTGTATGTGTAGGAGTATCTGAAGTGATTAGCAGAGATGGACAAGTTGTCATAGTGGCACGCAGTGAGCAGGTAATTCTGACAGTTTGGTAAATATGCAAACATACTAAATATGTCTACATACATGCATACATATCTATGTACGGTTAAATGCATTGTCTGGTTGCAAGAACGTGAGAAGTTGACCGTTCAGTTACCTCAAAAACAAAACAAAGGTATTCTTATTGTAGCGGTGATGATATCACTTAGCAAAGAATTGAAATAAGCCAAATAACTGTGAACCGTAAATCTTATATTGTAATACATCTATGCGCGTATGTATGTTTGAATGTGAGTACATATATCGATAGGTTTGTTTATTGTGCATGTATATGCACATGTTCTTTGTGTCGTTATCCTTCCAGTTAATCGACAGTATAGACAGTTCTAAGTTATCCTTTTTGCATGTTAATGATATTTATGCTGAGGAATGCATACGTATAGTGTTCAGTTAAGTGCAAACTGGTACTAAAAGCAACACTTAACTGTTTTGCAACTGGTCCTATACTAGTTACACTTTTTAGGTCAGTAACAGTTTTTGCTGCTAATTTTTTATTTATTCTGTTTAATAAAATTAAAACTAACATCTTAAATTATTTTTAAGAAAATTTAAATAGGCTAAAACTAGTTACTTTGAGACTAGTGTGGCTTATTTAAACATGATTATACTATTTTTTTAATATTAACAACAATTATATAATACATGTAAAATATGTAAATTTCTCTCGCGCTCAATTATTTTCATCGTACAAACAAACTTTTTCTCTTAATACTATATTTGAAATTATTTTTATCTCTTAGTTGACATTACAAAAATAAATTATAATTTTCTGATTCATACTACATGTTATGACAGCATACTTATACCGTAAGGATATGACAGTGGTGACAATGACAGTACGTCTGCCACCGCGGGCAAAGTTGAATGATAACTGATAAAAATCCCACTTTCATTATGATAATGTCAGAAGAAAATATGTTTTATGATTTTTATACGCAGTGATTACAATATTTGTAGAATTTCATTAAGAATTTCAGTATCTTTTTGTAAAATATTCCACGAAATATATGTATGTACATAAGTATAAATATTTTTGTATGCTCAAGTGTTATATTTAATATTTTAAAGTTCGCAAATGACACTGCAGATGTCGGGAACGTGATCGTTGCGGCATTTTATTTATTATTATATTAATTTTATTTATATAGATAACAAGTTATTGTTTGCAAATTTGTCACTCCAAAGTTTTTCTTCTTGTTGAAACTAGATTTTGTTTTTGTTTTTCATCACCTCTTTTCTTCAGTGGATAATGTTTTTAATCGCTAAAGCGATTTTTGGCGGAGCTCTTACCCCGATTTGTGATTTTGCGTCTTGATATTTTTCCAAAAAATTGAGGGACCTACAGTTTATTCTGATGGATTTTTATGAGGAGCCTTTATTTCATGTCAGAAATACACTTGGAGTGTTTCACCTTCTCTCTCGAGAGGCGACCTCAGCAAGAAAAATTAATTTTCCATAATTTTGGATATTGGGCGTATTGGGCGAAAAAGAAATAGAACCCTGGCAGTACGCAATGCTAACCGCTCACTGTATTACCTGATAAGACAGTAATAAGATGTGGAAATTTTGAGTTTTGTTGAAACCCTTGTATGTAAACTTCTTGAAGACAGTAGCTCGTGAGGATTTTATTAAGTTTTTTTTATTTATTCTTTAGATGATTTATTGTACTGCGCATTTATTTTTTTAGTTTCACCCTCGTTAAATACACACACTGACAAACTCAATCTCTAATGGAGAAGAATTACTGTTGGAGATTTTATAGTGAGCACTTCTGCCAACGAACAGCACAATCTCAAGAAGTTAAAGATAAAAACAGCACTTAAACCCTAGATCGCTTGAACAGCGTACAGTTTCTTGTGAAATTAGTGGTTTGCCAAGCAAGCAAATTATTTCTTGGAAATTTTATCGCAATTTCTTAAGTGTGGAACAAGCAAATTTACATTCTTAAAGTTCGTAGCATCGAGAGTAATTTTGGTATTGTAAGAGAAAAGATTTCCATTCGGTGCCATTTTATTCTAATAAATCATTTTAATTGCCAAAAAGTAGTCTCTAAATGAATTTGTACCGTCATTGACGTCATAACTGGTGAAATCTACTCACATGCCTTTATGTCTAAGGGCTGTCAAAAGTGACAAGAGAATGTGCACTATAGCATTAAAAAAATATTTAACAACACAAATGGCAATATAAACAAATATGTATGGAACAAATGTCTGCAAAGATATTAAAAATATTATTACCTCTATTATTGTAAATTATATTTACAGAAGAAGGCATATTTTTCATGTTTAAAGTACATTTGATAACCTTTAATTGTCGTTGCATGTTCTGTGTACCACTGTCACCTAAGAAAGTGACATGCCAACAAGAATTCTAATTAATTTTTTTCTAAGAAAAATTGTTTACATTGTAGCGTATTGTGTCTGTTAAAAAATATTAACATAATGAGTCAGTTTTGTTTTTCTGGGTAAACAATATTAGAAGAAATAATATTTGAAGTAGAGCTAGTAACTTGCGCTGCAGCAAGGAATATTTCAAGTGGGACAAGCAAGTGATTCAGGTTATCTCTATTGCAAAATGTTTTAGACATTTTGTTTTAATATTTTTTTGAAGATTTTATTTTAATATTACTTAAAGGAAAATTTATAATGCACTTGGCAGGAAGTTAGTTATGTTTCTTCGCCAAACATGCACCTAAATGTAGGCTATGGTTTATCTGCAATATAGCTTATAGTTTGATGGAACGGTTAAAATCCAAGAGAAAAAAATGCAGCAGATTATTTACACAAAAGCTCGCCTTAACACTAAACGGTTTAAATATTCTATCAAAAAAAATTTCTTTTTGTTTTTTTTTATTATTTGTAGAAATTTTTCTATAATGACATGATATTCTCTAAAAAAAAGTGCCTAAATGTAGGCAATGTTATAGATATCTTATTGTAATTTTTTTTTAATTTAATATTTATTAAAGAAACATTTATCTTCAGTTAGGTATGCAAAATCGATGAAAAGAAATAGCAATATTTTAGATATTTTGTTGTCTGTTGTTTAAATTTTAATATTATATTTTTAAGTAGAAGAAAGTTTTGTAATATAATTGATTTAATTGAGGGTTGAGCTATTGTAGATAAAAGGTGGCTATTGTAGATATTTGTTGTAAAGATATTTTTTTTATACTTTTGATTTATTATTCATAATAGCAAAATTTGACATCAGTTAGGTATGAAATTTCGATAAAAAATTTTCCTAAATGTAGGCAATGTCTGCAATAATAAACAATTATTTTGTACTTGACTAGAAATTTGTTATGAGAATGTAGGCAAGAACTTTAGATACTCTGTTATACACTTTTTTTATATTTTAATTTCTTATTTTTTTTTTTTTTTTTAAATAAAACTGACAATGCTTTTGACATGAATTTGGTTATGAGACTTCGCTAAAAAAAATTAGCCTAAATGTAGGCAATGTGTTTGATAGCTTGTTATGGAAAGCTTTTCTTGTTCTGGACCAAATGTGTGGTATGAGATTTCGCTAAAAAAAATAGCCTAAATGTAGGCAATGGTTTAGGTACTCTGTTATACAAATTTCATTTTTATGTTTCTATTTAATTATTATTTAAAAAAAAAATTGATAATGTTTTGACATGAGTTTTGCTATAAGACTTCGGTAAATAAATTGTTTTTGCTTAACAAATATAATTAATATTTTTCATGTTTTTAAAAACGTAAGTAGAGCAAAATTTAAACACTTTATTTATAAAAAGCGAGATTCATTGACACGCTAATTAACTTTTCTTTCGGTTAGTGTTTTTATAACAATTTTTTGTTAATCAACAGTGAGTTTTTATTTTGTTACACCTTTATTCTTAACACCTGCCAAATTAATTTATGCTGCTGAAAGCACAAGTACTAGAAGGCAAAATTAAAAAAAAAATCATCTTTTTTTTATTGAAGTGAAAATCCACACCCTCGTAAGCAGTAACCATTACATACGCCAACACTTGTATGCAATTATTTATGCAAATTGCCTGTTTATAAGAATAACATGATTAAACGGGATAAATTTACATTTAGGGTGTTTCCACTTCACAATAAGTGCAACTTTTTTTATACTTAATTAATTTTTTTTCGTGTGAAATTCAAATGGGATGCCTCACTTGACATACATACATACATACTCTTACATGCAAGCGATGCGTTAAAAATATACATACTTCATTCAATAATGTCAATAAGTACAAAAAATGTTATAAAAATTGTAATTAAGTACTGAATGAATGTGCAATGCTTCATTTGTTGCTACACACCAACAACCAACTACCTACGAATAAGCACTTTTTCGCAAATTTTACAAAGCACGTCATCAAATAAATTAGTTGAAACTTTGTACCCAAATGTAGCAACCAAAGTACAATAACAATTCAAGAGAACTACTCTAAAGAACAAGTTTGCCATAATTATATTTTAATTACTTTAAACTACCTCACATTCCAATTTTGCATTTGGTGGCAAATGATAAATATAATATTTGTTCGTTTGTTTGCTTTCAGCTGCTGCCGCTGCTGCTGCTATTATTCTTGTCCAATAACAATTGAATTACAAAATTCTGCACTGCGTCAGCAAGTAAAATTCCATCGGCTCATTGCACATAGTCGATCGATGTACATACACACATACATACATACATACATAAATAACGCTATAACAGAGTACGAGTGTGCATGTATGTATGTACCTATGTGTTATAAGCGTTGAGCTATTTTTAGCTACTATACACATGTAAACAGCTAAAGCCTGGCTTACTATATTTGGCCTTTGGTCGGCCACAAGGGAATCCACCATTGGAGTTTTTGTTTTCTACTTTCTGTGTAACATTTGCTTGGAATTACCGTGATTTGTTGTTGCTTTTTTTGTTAAATTTTTCTTGTTTTCTTCATAAGAATTTTTCAAAACTTGTTTACGTATTGCATAAATGCAACAAAACAGCGAAGAGGTAGCGTGGAATGACGTGTAGGGTTGCCATGGCAGGTGAAATTTATGGGTAAAGAATTTAAAATAGGAATATTTTCATATTCTTCATATTATTTATCTATTTTATCTTTTTATTACTATTAATAATATATTTTTTTAGGCCAAATATTATATTATATCAACCAAAACTAGCTTCTAGTTTCTCTAAGAGCTGAGACCTATTTTACAATATCAAACATCTATTTTTGAAATCCGATCAGTTTTCAGTGTCTTATTAGATTTCCGGGTGGCCTAGAATGTGAATAAAAAAATGTCTTTGTTGGTTGGCTAGACAAAAACCACTTATTTAATTTTTATTTTATTTTTATTTATTTTATTCTTATTTATTTTATTTTTATTTATTTTATTTTATTTTATTTTAATTTATTCTATTTTTTTATTTTAATTTATTCTATTTTATTTTATTTGATTTTTTATTTATATTCGTTAATTAATTTTTTTATTTTATTAATATAATTTTACTGTTTTAAATTTAATTTAATTTATTTTACTTTTTTTTTTAATATATATTTTTATTGTTATTATATATTTATTTTATTATATTTAAAATAATTTACTTCAATTTTATTTTATTTCATTTCATTTATATAATTTCTTTAAGTCAGCAAATCATAAACTCAAGAATCATGAAGAGAGTTTGAGTGAGAAGCTATAGAGAAATGAATGGAGAATGTATTAAGCTAAGAGATATATGTAGATGCTGAAAGCGCTCATTAGGACACTTGATTCACTTTCAAATGGTTTCTAAATTCAGCTAAACGGCTTTACGGAACAAAAATTGTATTTATTTAAAATTTCGTTATCGATCTATTTCGATCAACTGGCAACTCCAAACACTATTATCGGCTATTTCTTTCAAATTGTAACTACACTACAACTACTTTTAGGCATAACAATTTACTAGATCATTAATGTGTCCATATATAGTATCAAGATGCATAGAAGAGACTAACAGAAAGCGTATGCAGTCCAATAGCAGGTGCAGCGTATTTATGAGTCGGTTTTGTCTTATAAATATACATATATGTATATGTATATATTTTTTTAGAATTGATTTCATATAGGTAAATGCATGTAATTGAACTCGTCGAGTTGTTAGGCATATTTCCTTTCGCTAAACACCACACCCTGCAAACGCCGCCCGCCCGCTTGATATTAGCTTTTAAATCGCTTGCTTGGCAATTAGGCCTTTGAACCGACTCCATGACTCAGTGTGTCGATGATGACGTTGCGTTAAATCTTGCTTTGTGCTAAAGTTGATCACGTTGTTTTACTTTGTTTTTTCTTCTTCTACTTCTTCTTCTTCTTCTCCTACATGTACATATTCCTCTTTTTTTGAATTGTTTCGTTATTTGCCCTCAAGGCTAGTTGCCTGTTGTAGATATGTACATACATACACTAATCTAGTTATTAGCAGTGCAACAAACGGCTTTGGTATGTCTACAAACATATTTACGACCACATACATACATGCATAAATTGTACCAACGTGATCGCCAAGTCTCGTGCAATTTCGTCGCGCCGTCGGCGGTTTTGACTCTTTTTGCTACAATATGTTATTACAATCGCTATTGTTTTTGTTGTTGTTGTTGTTGTTATTTGCATTGCGTGTATTTTTAGCCATGTGCCACTCACGCGCAGCATGTGTGCTTGATATTTATGACTATTTGTTGTTATTTTTGTATTACTATTTGCCTTTTTGTATTTTCTTGATGTATGTGTGTGTGTGCGTGTGTGTGTGTTAACTTTGCACACGAATGCACAATTGCTAGATACCAACGAATGAAAATCGCTCTTCTAGTCGACTCCGAATGCGAAAACCGCATGGGATCCAATGGTAAATTTTATGAAGAAGAAGAGTAAAAAAATTATAAAAAAAAAAATTGATTTCTTGACATTACTCACTCACTGTGGGTCACCTCTCTGTGTCTCTCACATAATAGATAAAATTAATTTATATAAATGTATCTGTGGTTTTGTACACATGTTGGTGTTGCTATCTTTGTGTTGTCGATCTTCATCAGTTGCTACTGTCTATTAACGCTTGTTGTTGTAGCTGCTCCCATTTCAATAGCACTATTTGATTGTGCTATGATTAGCTTAAGCGACAATGGCAAAAATAACAACAAAACTTGCTTTTTTTTCTACTCCAACCAGTTGCTCACTTATTCTTATCTATGTATATATGTATATGTATGCATGTAAATGTTGAATGTCGCTGAATTTATGTTGGAGGCACGACTCGCTCCCCATGCTTGCTATGTACATACCTATGAATGTATAATGAGCTCTCCATCAGGCAGTTTGAAAACCACTCAGCATTGCCGCATGGTGTTCAAGCGTGTACAAGTTATGCTCTTGTGTATATTTTTTATATTTTTGTTTTAAAGCTTATATTATACTATTTTACTCTGCTTAGTTAGCGTATATATGTACATGTGCATGTGTGAGTTCTTATTCACGTGATCGGAACACATTGAGTATGCTCTATGATCTTTAGCACATTTATTTATATGTGTGTATGTACATATGCTTATAAAAGACAGACATTTTTAACACTTTACATTTTTTCGTTTCTGTTTTTTTTTTTATTTTATTTTTACAGCTCGCTTAGATAAGCCACGCACATTTGTTTGCGTTTAAATAGTGTATAAATGTTTGTATGCAAGTATGTAAGATAATTAAGCTAAAAATGTGTTGCCAACTGTGGTATTTTTAGTTCAGCGACAATATTTTTCATAACATTTGTTGTTTTTTTTGGGTTATTTATTATTTTCTTTTCCTTTCTTATTTTTAATATGGTATTTTTTTTTATTTGATTTTATTATCGTATTTAATTTTATTTTGTCTCATTTTATTTTATTATTATTTTATTTTTATTTATTTTATTTTAATTAGGTTTTCGCTTTATTTTACATTATTTTTTTCAATTTATATTTATTATTATTTTGTTTAATTTAATTTTATTTTATTTTAACTTGTCTTAATTAATTTTTTTTCTGACTCTACTTAATTTTATTCTTTTATTTGATTTGATTTTTTATTTGTATTAATTAATTTAATGTTTTTATTTTATTAATATAATTAAATTCTTAATTGATTTTTTTTCTGACTCTACTTAATTTTATTCTTTTATTTGATTTGATTTTTTATTTGTTTTAATTAATTTAATGTTTTTATTTATTTTACTTTTTTATTTAATTTAATTTTATTTTACTTTATTTTACTGCAATATATTTTACTTGTTTTACTTGATTTCACTTTATTTTCTTTTTTATATTATTTTATAAATTTATTTTATTTTAATTTTTTTAATAAATTACCTTTATTTTTATATATTTGATTTTATTTTACTTTACTTTATTTTGCTTGATTTTATTATATTTTACTTTAGTTTATTTTATTTTTTTTGCTTGATTTTATTTTATTTTACTTTATTTTCATTTACTTTACTTCATTTCATTTTAATATATTTTATTTGTTTTACCTTATTTTACTTTTTTATATTATTTTATTAAATTAATTTAATTTTTTTTTAATAAATAACATTTAATTTTATTTTACTTTATTTTATTTTTATGATTTTATTATATTTTACTTTAATTTATTTTATTTTCCCTTTTTGATTTTGTTTTACTTTACTTTATTTTATTTTATTTAATTTTATATTAAGTTACTTTATTTTCTTTCACTTTTTTAATATTATTTTATTAATTTAATTTTATTTAATTTTTTTTTAATAATTTACATTTAATTTTATATATTTTACTTTATTTTATTTTGCTTAATTTTATTTCTTTTTTTAAGTTTAATTATTTTGTTTTATTTTATTTTTAATAATTTTTATGATTTTTATTTTATTTATATATATGTTATTGTATTTAAATTTATTTCATTTTTTATTTTATTATATATTTTTTATTTAATTTCATTAATTTCAGATAATTTAATTTATTTTTTTTCTTATATTTTATTATAAGTTTTTAATCGTTTTATTTTTTTAGTTATTTAATTAAAACATACAAATTTCCCACACATTTTTCCACTTTATTTGTTTTTTTTTTTTCAAACAAGCACTTTGAATAAAATTACGGGTTTATGTTTGGAAAGGATCAAACCAGTTGTTTACTAAAATTAGTGAATGAATTTATTGACAAACACAATAAAAATTGTAATGAATTACTCTTCCCTTTCGTTCTTCCGGCGAGTTCAAATATTATATTTTTTATATGCCGGAAGTGTGATTAACCGCTAACGCCAGATAACGATCTTGAACAAAGTGCGCCTTAAAGGGCAACAAAGATAATAAATATTAATAATAAATTTCACCCAATAATGCTCAAGTGTGATTCATATATGTACTCCTACAACTCAATACAATGTAAGGGTTGACAAAAAAAAAAAAAAAAAAAAAAAAAAAAAACTGGAAAACAAATAAAATTTCAGCAATAAGTCGCCAATAACCATTAATTAATCTAAAGAAATGCAGTGAATATTTGTAAAAAAAAATTAATTAAAATAAAAACCCTGAATAAGCATTTACCACATAGCTGCACAGAAAACCGCAAATGCTAGCCGTTCAATGCCACCTCTATCAGCTGCGCCAGTGACCCCAGTGAAACCGAATTGACAAGCATTGGTCAGTCAGTCGGCTGCTCAGTGAAAATGTTAAATTGAATTTGAAGAGTATTTTTTTATTAAAAAATATTGTTTTTTATTTAAAAAAAAATACTTTTATAAAAAAGGAAAAGCGAATAAACTTACACAGTATATTCGCCCGACAAATGATAGCTTTCAATGTCGTTGCTGGTGACGCTGACACTTGCAGAGATACGCGTTTTAAATCAACAAATTAATCAAAATGCGCATAAACGGACACACAAACACCAAGTTGTAAATAAAAAATATATTTAAATTAATTAATTAACTGAAAACGCTGATCGACTTTTCGAAATATATTTGCGCCAATCAAAACATTTTTTAACGATCTTTATCAATTTATGCGCCACACACGCGTATTGGCTGAAGTATTTGTTCAAATATGGGTGTCACAGGATAGCACTTCGAAAATTTTCTGCAATTGTCGGTTGACGCATTGATGATTGACGGTTGATTATTATTTAAACTATATATTATAATACAAAAAAAAAAAAAACACTTAAATCGGAATATTCCAGTGACGTCAGCGAAAACATGCTATATGTTAACTTGAGCTTTCACAGAAGCGTCGATAGTGGAAAGTTTAAATAAAGCTTTAGTTCATTTATAGAAAGTTACCTATTACATCCTTATTTCATTTCTAGAAAGAACAAAGTACTTTACTCACAATACCTGATAATATATGGCTTTCTGAAGTTTATGTAACACTTTCGATGAACTAATACGCTTTTATTAAACTGTCAAGTGTCTAAGTGTCATTAAAAAAGCTCGCGTAAGCATTAAGAGCATTTACAAAGCTTACCGGAGCTTTCCTAAGTATCTTGCTATTTTACAATAATAGCCTCTTAAAAATCTTATTGAATTTTTTATATTTAAATCTAAAACAAGTAACATTTCTTACCAAAGAGGAGGTAAAAGCTTTACGCTTATGTAAAGTGTGTGCTTTGCTTGAAAAATTATCAAAAGTGCGAAAAATTAAACTTAATATGTATATAATTATTTTATTTTATTTTACTATGTTTCACATAATTTTGCTTTGTTTTTTTATTTATTTTATTTTTATATATTTCAATCAAGTTTTGTATGTTAATTTAATTTTATTTTATTTTTCCACTTAGTTTTATTTTGTTTTAATTTAGCTTGTTTTTTAGTTTTATTTCGTAATTAATTGAACTTTATTTAGTGTAAGTTAATTTAAATTATTTTGTCAAATCTTATTCAATTTTATTTATTTAAACCATGTTTATTTAAAAAATTTTAATTAATTTTATTTGTGTTAATTATTTTCTATTCTTCTATTTTAGCTAAATTAATTTCTTTTTGTTATATTATAATATATTATATATTTTTTAATTTTCTAAATTATATAATTTTATTTTAGGACATTTTATTTTATTTTATATTATTTTATTTTATTTTGTTTTATTCTATTTAATTTATTTTAATTTTTTTATTTAATTAAATTTAATTTTATTTTATTTAATTCTATTTTATATTATTTAAGTTTTTTTATTTTATTTTATTTCATTTTATTATATTTAATTTAATTTAGTTTAATTTTATTTTATTTTATATTATTTTATATAATGATTTTGTTTTATTTTATTACATTTAATTTAATTTAGTTTAATTTTAGTTTATTTTATATTGTTTTATTTTATTTTATTTTATTTTATTTTACTTTATTTTATTTTATTTCATTTCATTTCATTTTATTTTATTTTATTTTATTTTATTTTAGTTTATTTTATTTTATTTTATTTTATTTTATTTTATTTTATTTTATTTTATTTTATTTTATTTTATTTTCTTTTATTTTATTTTATTTTATTTTATTTTATTTTATTTTATTTTATTTTATTTTATTTTATTTTATTTTATCTTATTTTATTTTATTTTATTTTATTTTATTTTATTTTATTTTATTTTGTTTTGTTTTATTTTATTTTATTTTATTTTATTTTATTTTATTTTACTTTATTTTATTTTATTTTATTTTATTTTATTTTATGTTCTTTTATTTAATTTTATTTAATTTATTTTATTTTATTTTATTTTATTTTATTTTATTTTATTTGATTTTATTTTATTTTATTTTATTTTATTTTATTTTATTTTATTTTATTTTATTTTATTTTATTTTATTTTATTTTATTTTATTTTATTTTATTTTATTTTATTTTATTTTATTTTATTTTATTTTATTTTACAATATTTTATTTTATTTTATTTTATTTTATTTTATTTTATTTTATTTTATTTTATTTTATTTTATTTTATTTTATTTTATTTTATTTTATTTTATTTTATTTTATTTTATTTTATTTTATTTTATTTTATTTTATTTTATTTTATTTTATTTTATTTTATTTTATTTTATTTTATTTTATTTTATTTTATTTTATTTTATTTTATTTTATTTTATTTTATTTTATTTTATTTTATTTTATTTTATTTTATTTTATTTTATTTTATTTTATTTTATTTTATTTTATTTTATTTTATTTTATTTTATTTTATTTTATTTTATTTTATTTTATTTTATTTTATTTTATTTTATTTCATTTTATTTTATTTTATTTTATTTTATTGTACTTTATTGTATTTTTATTATTGTGTTTTGATTGATTTTATATTTATGTATGCACGAGTGTATTTATGGTATACATACACACACCTCATCAAACTCGTCGTGAAGGGTATAATAATTGCTGATCGAATGTAATCAATGATAAGTATTGGAGGACACAGACGCGACTATTTTTCCCGATTGCGTAGAATGCAAGCCAGATACATACAGTTACACATTAATACAGATACTTAAATAAGTATGCAAACCATAAAGTGATAACGTGAAGTGAAGTAGATTTGTTGGTAAAATAGGTTATATTAAAATATAATATTTCCAACAGAATATAAATTAGATATACATATGTGTGCTTGTTTGCACCACTACATGTAAATAAAAAATATTGATTATCTAGAACAACAAATAAAGCAATCTTATCTAAATAACTGGTAATTGCGTCGATAAAATTTGTATTCAGTGCACTAAACTAGCGCAAAGATATTTAACAATATTTAAAGGAATTTCTAATAGAGGTATGGATGAACATACATACATAAATAATTTTAATATTTTTATTTAAATTATTTTCGATTTTTATTGCACTCAATGGAAATTTTTGTTAAAAAAAAGGTTATTTACTGAGTTAGAACTTACGAAAGGGTCTATTACCATATGTGCACGGATGCACCCATACATAATTAAAATACAAGAGTTAGGTATTTGCTGTTGCGGCCGACTGTTGTTTACTTGATTATATATATATTTGTATGTTTATGTATATACGTTTGTACGTATATATATTTATTTACTGATAGTTCTAGTTGTGATAAGATTCTCATTAAATTTTTCCCTTTTTTTCTATAAATATTACAATGTATGCAATTCTTTATTTATTGTAATTGTTTACAAGATTACTCATTTTACAATATGACAATATTATCCAATTTTAATAAATCATGAAGTGATAAGCGTTATGTAATTTTATGTTTATTTGTGTCTGAAGAGATTATTTTTCTTTATATTTTAAGAAATTTATTATTGCTTAATTACGATTTAAACAACAAAATGTGCCATTTCATTATGATTTATGTAGTAATTGGTGTCAGCGGAGCGTTATTCTAGCATGTTTGTAAATTTTTTAACTGTTCCTTATATTGATTACTTTGTAACTAGTATGCATCTAGTTAAGATATCTGTTGAAATCTTATACTAAGTTTTTAAGCATTGGTTCTTCTTATTTTCTGTTCAAATACAATTTTGGAGAAAAATATTTTACGTACATACATATGTGTATGGTATACGGTTCTCTAGAGGGCGACAAAGAGCAAAAGATAAAAACTAAAAGTGTGTAAATAAGCAAAACTAATAAATTTTTAATTTTTACTTTCTCTAGCTAAACTCGTAGTAGTACATAATTTTTTTCGTCCAATCAGTGCCGGCATACCTATATATTTTCGTATATACATACATACATACATACTTAAATATGTAAGATCACGTATTTAAATACAAACAATTCTCTCTTATTGTCGCTATTTTTATTTCGTATTTTGAATTTACGTAGCTAATATATATCTTTGTTTCATTGTTGCTGCTTTCCTGCTTATTTTCGAATTTAAAAATAAATTTATTTGAATTTTCAGTCAACATTGTGTGAGCGTTCAATAAATTTTTGTCTGTCTACTTTGTTGTTATTTACTTTCTTTTGAATGATTGTTTTTTTTTTATTTACAATAAATTTACTATTTTTTATCGAAAAAAACTACAACCCATTTACAATGTCTTATTGATATTTTATTTCTTTTAGTTGATTAATTGAATAAATAACTTCATTGAAAAAATAAAACTTTTATATAAATTAAATTTTATTATTTTTTTCAAAACAGATTTTGTTTCCACAATATTCTAACTCTGTCAACTGTTTTTATACTTTTTCTCTTTAAAAAAAATTTTTTTTTTCGTAATTTAATTGTTTTAAATTTCATTTACACAAACATTGCATCATCAAAGAGGAAAGAGCACATAAAATTAAATTCATTGTTGTTATTTATTTACATAAATTTTTGCACAATTTTTTTGTTTGGTTTAATTTTTTTTTATTGCTTTTAAGTTCACATAATAAATTCTGTTTTGATTGCCACTTGTAATGCAAATATTCCAAAGTTATACATATATACATATGTATGTACTAAGTTTTCCTTTTGTATTTGCGCATATACACACACATCATACAACTACAATTCTACAACAATTACAATTACAATCAAAATACTGCCGGTAAGTGTGATTATTTGCATATTTAAAAATATTAATTTGTGCTTATAAATGTGTAAGAGATTTTATATTTACATAAATACAATTGCATGGGAGTATGTAATTACGTACGTACATATAAATGTATTAAAATGATTTTTTTTTGTATTTTTTTTCGAAGCTTTTGCTTTGTTCACTAACTATATGTATGAATGTATTTAATTTAATTATTTTCTGCTCTTATAATTTACTATATACACATATATATATATATATATATATATATATATGTATATAATTTTACTGATCATGAGTTCTTTCATGTGTCAAACGAAATGGTTCGTTAATTTGTGTAATAAAGCCAATGGATGGGAGAGTGAGTAAATATGTATGTTGGACATTATTTTTTGCGAAATATACAATTTTTATATTTTATAACAATTCTTAAACTGAACAGCGGTGGTATTAGTTGATAATATAAGCTCTCCATGACTCACTAACAACAATTGGCATGTAGTTATGTAGTGCTGATATGACTTTACTAGTAATTTTTTTTAAATTGTGACTGAACATGAGCATTGAATATGATCAAATAAGTGTTTGTAAAAAAAATAAAAACAAAAAATATTTAATAATAAGTCATTTTAGAATTTCAAGTGCCAGTTATGAAATTCAAAATGCTCAAGAAAATATTAATTATCATATAATTCTAGATAATGGCAAAAAATAACAAAGTAATTTAAATAAAGTAGCTCAAAAGTGCAATAGAGAGCTGAATGGTAGGGAATTTGATTTAAACGCATTTCAAAACATTCCAGAAATCTCTAAAAACCCCTTACTATAAGTTTATAGAAAAATTATATAAATTAAAAAAATTTCCACTAGAACAAATAAAAAAAAGACTTATGAAACTTGTACAAAAATGACTACAGGACTCTGAAGTTAATTGGGAATAAAAATAAATATTTCTTTAAAAGGAAATATTTAAAAAACTTATGAAAAACTGCAAAAAAAACGAAATAATGATTTATTATAAACTTGCTGAGAATTGCAGATGAGTTTTTGGACATGAAAGAAATCAACAAAACAGTTGCTAGAAACGCTCTAACTTGCTCATGCAAGAGAGGTAATATTATATATTATATGCTCTTCCCCAATTGCTTGCTGAATATTAAAATAAAGCATTTTTGAAGCATGAAATAATTATACAAAAAAAAAAAAAAATAACAGTTTGCAACATATTGAGCTCTACTTCAGAGAAAGACATACACATCCTTTTCCAGAAAAAAATTTATATTAAAATATGAAAGGTATTACCAATAATTATTTTTACTCAAATTTCTCGCGATGCATTGCTCTCTGCTACGAAGTAAGGTAAGAGAGCCAATAAATATTAACTTGTTGAGAATTGTAAAGCATTTTGATTGTTGAAAGAATTCTTAAAACAATTTTTTTTTAATTTATGATAATATATAATAATATAATATAATAAATACATTGTTCAACTTTATGTAAATACATATGTATGCTTCTTTTTTCTTTTGTATCGAGTAAATAATATTAATATTAACGGTACTTCCCGGAATTATTTATCTTAATTCCAAATTCATGCATTGCGCTACACTTTATATTTATCCGTATTGTATTGTCGATTGCCTTCCAGGAATACCAAATTATTCATAATTCATACAAGTTTAGTCAAAAAGCAACAAAGCAAAATCAAAAAAAAAAATTTACATGAAAATAATTTAGTATTGTATTTAATGCGATTATCTTTGATTTATATAATAAAAAAGCATGTCTTTGAAAAAGTTCCATGAGAGATGTATTTTTGTGTGCATCCATGTATGTACTTATATATATTTATGTATGCATATGCTTTACTAATCGACGTTTTTTCCATTGCATTATCGCATAACAAGAAAGAAGTTCGGAAAAACACACGTTTCTTACAAAACTAGTATTTTACCATAATTTTTTCTTCTAGTAGATAACCATAAATATGTGTTAGTATAACTCTACTCACACATACGTGTGTGGATGTACATATATTATATTTACAAACGCATGATATGTGCACGTGCTGGCGATAGAGAAATATACCATACATACATATACGAGTATGCAGTTATTGTTGTTGCATGTAGACATATATGCATTTATTCGTATGTACATACATACACGAACATATGTATGTATATTGGTTTCTATGCATGTCCGCGATAAACGCCTCGCATCAACGAGAAAAAGCAACAGGCGAATAGCCGAAATGCTGACAAGTCATTTAGCCGGTCGTTGCTGCTCGAATTTTATTGGACTTTGTATAGCTAGGTACATATGTATGTATGTGTGTTTGAAAAAGTGTATGCCTACACATAGATATACCTATTTATGACATTTTATTTTCGCTATGCATTTACTATGTGCCGCTGCTAATGCATATGCGTATGTTGTTTGACCGTTGGCCGGCCGCAGCATCATCATCATCATCATCTATGATATGTACGCACATACGCGTAGCAGCAAATATGTGGAGAGAAAGTGATTGAGGACAAACACATAAAAAAAAAAATATATCGAAGACATTGAGTGTAAGAATAATTTCGTTACGAGAATTTTTCGTATAATTAATTTAAATTAGAAGGATATGAAATTGAAACGAAAGAAAATGGCAGAAATCAAGGGCTGCCTAAGGCGGAAAAAATACGCAATAAATGCACCTACATACATATGTACATGCACTGATGAGCACTTAGCTTAAGTCAGCAATTAAGTTTTTATGCTCGTCAAATGTGATTAGCATATAAAGTAATGGAAATTACTGATATCAGTTATAATTTGAAATGCAAAAAGTACAGTCAGATGCATCAAACGCTAGCATTTGCATTACTCATTCAAATGCTTTTTTGCACGTAGGTATGTATGTATATATTTTACAATACTTACATATGTGCACTCGCATGCATATTATATTAAATAATTGTAAAATGTAATAAGTGTTGAATATTTAAATAAAACATGCCATATCATTGCAATGTGCACAGAGTGTTAGCGTAAAGTAATATTGGATAATAATAAATAAATATTTATTCATTTATTTATTTATTTAATAGAACAAACAGTTTTACAGTTTTACACAGCGCATTAGTTGGGGCAATTGTGAAAAATTACTAATGAAATTTTTGAATTTCCATGTATATGTAAGTATAAATAGAAATTGTGTATTTATTTTAACAAATAAATATGAAATGGCAGTTTGTTGATTAAATTTACCAGACACGTGCTGTCATAAAATAGGTTTATTTTATTAATGATGCGAAATGACTTGATTGCGTGTTTGTTTTTAATATAATTTTACTTTTTTTCAAAATTATAATAATTAATTTCTTATAACTTTTTTATTTTTTTTAGATATATAACTTTCTAATTTTTTTTTAGATTTTAATTAATTAAATATTGAAAGAATTTGCACATTTCTTTAAATTTTTCGTTATTAAAATATTTAAGTAGTTTTTTTTTAACTTTTAATTTATTTATTTTTATGTTTTATTTTCTTACTTTTTATTTTATAATTACAACTTGTTATAACTTGTAAAACTCTGGATATTTTTATTAATTTTTTTTATTGAAATATTTAAATTATTTTAAGTTATATTTTCACTTTTTTGTTATTAAAATATTTAAGTATATTTTTAACTTTTAATTCATTTATTTTTATGTTTTATTTTATATTTGTAATTTTTTATATATAATATTAAAAAACGAACGGTGTTTAATTTTAATCTAACTTTTTTATTTTATATTAATTTAATATATTTAAAAAAAATTTATTAAAATAGTTCAGGAAAATTTTTTAAATATTGTATTTAATCTTCTTTTTAATAATTATTATTTTTTTAAGTTTTATTTTATTTTCATTTATTTTAATCTTCTTTTTAATAATTATAATTTTTTCTTAATTTATAAAATTGTGTCTAATTTTGATAAAATTATTTTTATTTAAATATTTAAAGTATTTGCACATTTTTTTAATTTTTTGTTATTAAAATATTTAAATAGTTTTTTTTTTAACTTTTAATTTATTTATTTTTCTGTTTTATTTTATAATTGCTATTTTTTATAGCTTATTAAACTGTGTCTAATTTGAATTTAACTATTTTATTAAAATATTTAAAAACAATTTTTTAATTTTTATTTCTGTATTTTTTTATATATATTTTTTATATACTAAATACAATATTGTATCTTATTTCAATTTATTTTTTTTTATTGATATAAATTTAAATAGATTTTAATTAATATAATTTTAATTTTATATGTTTGTGTCTCATTTTAATTTAATTTTTTTTATTGAAATATTAAAATTGTTTTAAGTTTGTTTTTAATTTTTTGTTATTAAATTATTTAAGTATAATTTATGAATTTTTAATATAATTATTTTTATGTTTTATTTATAATTGTTAGTGCCTATTTTTAATTTTTAATTTAATTTTCTGTTAAAATATTTAAATATATTCTTTTTCTAAATTTTTTTAAGTCATTTAAAAAACGCTTGCTCTTCATTTTTATTTGGTAAATTAATTATGATTATTTTTATTTCAGTTTGAATTGTAATTTGCACCCTAGTTTTTATTTATAATTATTTGTTGTGAAGAATTTCAGTGTTTTTAAACCCTTTTTATTGAATGGTTTTTTAATTTAATTTATTTTTTTAACCTTTTTATTAATAGAAAAAACTATTTTTATTTTTGTGGCGATATTGGGATTATCTTAATTTAATGTTTATTTAATAAACCATTTTTTATTTACTTGTGCCTACCCTTAATCTTTAATCGCAAAATTTAAACTACTTTTTTTTTCAAGTAATAAAGCGGAAAACATTACTTCGTGCTATAATTATGTATTTCCATTGCAAAATAATTATAGAACACGATTTTTTCTAACTTTTATGTTCGAACAAAAAAAAATGTTGTGCCTGTTTCATTTTACTTCCGGCAATAATTTGTAGAAAATGCAATAAGAAACACAGTATATATGTTTGTACACATGTAATCCTCATT
Source organism: Ceratitis rosa (assembly GCA_037013455.1). Lineage (NCBI taxonomy): Eukaryota > Metazoa > Arthropoda > Insecta > Diptera > Tephritidae > Ceratitis > Ceratitis rosa. The sequence continues at coordinate 18,359,619 of JAWMAG010000005.1, forward strand.
AGCTAAAGCTTGGCTTGAAGTGAAGTATTCTAACAAAAAAAAAAAAAATAAATAAAAAATAAATAAATATAATAAAAGTTGTTCAACATGTGGGCTAGACCGATATACAAACAAACAGAAAAATGTACATATGTATTCGTAATTTTATATTATATTATAGCATGTGTTTTTTATTACCGATTTTTTTATGCTCATTTACTTTTCATTGTCTCGTTTGATTCATATTTTATACAGAGTGGGTATAAGCGTTTAATAAATTATTGTTATTTAATACAAGTTTATAAAAATTTTTGTAATACAAACAGATATGTCTACAATTATGTATGTATTTAGTAATTACCTTTACATTTTTGACTTTGCAAACTTGAAAAATCGCTAAACTTTGAACTTTTTCTAATTAATTTTTTTTTTATAAGAAAAACGTTATCAACTTTAGTTTAATTTTTAGTTGGTTTTTGGCTATTTCTTCATACTTTAAATTCCAAGTAATATTAGCGATTATTTTGAAATTTTAAAAGCGCGTACTTTTGTACTTTGTCACGTGTTTTGATCATTTGTCTTTATCAGCATCTTGTGAGTAGTTGAGTGTTTGTTTTGGCAAAAAAATATTATAATTTTTAGTGGAAAAAACTAATTTTTCAATAAATTTGAATAAATGCTTAATTAAAAGATATGAAAAACAGAAAGATTGAAAAGAAAAAAATTTAATAAAAATATTATATCTACAAAAATCGTAAAATTTATATTTCAGAAAACTAATACCAGCCATAAAAAGAAAGAAAATTGATTTCAAATATTCAGTAGTGAATGCCAAAAGATTTTTTGTTTTTGAAAATATGATTTTAGTATATTATAACTTTTACTGAAAATATTTAAAACAAAAAATCTTAACTTTCTGAATTTTAACTACCTCACATTTTTCTGGCAAAATCGGAATATAAAACTTTAAGTAGTTTCTCTTTGATTTTTTCATTTTTTAGGCATTATATTTCATTTTTTTTTTTTTAAAAATCGGTGTAAAAAATTATAATATATATAATATTGTTATAAAATCGAAATAAAAAAATTATTTTTTTAAATTAACCAAAATAAATTCCAATTTCACCATTTGGTAAAAATTATCTTCTAAAAACTGTTTAAAGCATATTTAATTTGCATTAGTTTTTTGCTTAAAAAATTAGTAAAAAATATTACTTGTTTTTATTCAAAGGCAAATATTTGTTTTTAGGTACTTACTAATCACAAGTAGTGATAAGAAAAAACAACAACAACACGTGAGAGATTTGATAATGTGTGATTAGTGTACACTTGTGGTTTTGAAAATTATTTCTAGTTTGACAAATAGATAACTAATATTTCTATAAAAGCTGCGTGTTTGTGTTCTTTTTACTCAAATTTGGAAAACAAAAATTTTTGGGAAATAAAGTTTATCCCCATATAGAATTTAAAAATTATTATAAAAAATAATATCTAAGAAACATTATTAAAAAATATTAAAAGGCGAAAAATTGCTGATAATTCTTTTATTTACTTTAATTTGAGCTCATTTTTCACTACTCAAATAATATTTATTAAAAAAATTAACAAGTGTTTTAACATTTTTCAGATTTCCTGCACTTTTTTTTATAAATTGAGCATATTTTTGTATCACTCAAATAAAATAAAATACAAAAAAAAAATTATATTCAAAAATATGTATTGATTAATTAATTTTTTACAGATTTCTTATTATTCTTAAGGTTTGAGCACATTTTTCAGGTCTCAAATACTGTAAAGATCTTGTTATTTAAAGCGATGTTAAAAAAAACTTAAAAATGTATTTCCTATTCTCAATTTTATATTATTTTATTCGTTATTTTATTTTCATTTTTTTTTTTTAAATTAAATTATTCTCTTTTTCATAAAAAAAAAAAATAAAAATATCACTATTTAAAAATAAAACTTGCTCTTTTTCCCCAGAAATTTTACCTTTTTCAAAACGCCTATTCTTCACCATGGTTCCTGTGGCGGCAGCCGTTTTTGCTGTTATCCTTGTGCAAATTACGACAAAAAAATTCTTATTTTAGTTTGCAATTACTGCAACAACACTTTAAGTGCACAATTTTTATAGCACAGTAATGTATATAAAATTTTTTATTTCTTTTTAAATTCAGTTGACAATTTTCCTTGCTTTCAAGTGATTTTTCATGAATTTATTTATTTTTTTTTATTATTTTTCTTTTTTGTTTTTGTGAAAAAAGTGTTACTTTTCAGCGCAACTTTTCTAAATTCGTATCTACTTGATTTAATTATAGCACACGCGCACGTTTTTCTACTACGCTTTCGGCGTTAGACTGAACGATTGAGCGAGCGAGTTGGCACACTAAAACATGTGCTTGTGTGTGGAAAGCCGAAAGCTAAAAAATCAACAGGCGCTGATGACGTAAATCTATCGACCAACTCAATTTGACTTTGATAGGATCGCTTGCAGTTATTTCTAGTTGATTTGTTTCGGAATTTTATGATTCAAATTCAAATTCGCAGATGAAAACACTTGCGTAAGAAATTTTTTGATGAAAACTTATTGCACACTTTTTCTTCGAAAATTTCTTTTTTAAAATTAATTTTTCAAACACTTTTTTGTTTGGTGATATTTTTCCAATTTTTCCGCCGCTTGTATATGAAAATTTTGTATTATTATAATATAGACGAGCGTGCGTTGAATTATTTTTTTTTGTGTATATCTGTACCGTTTTGTATGCGTGAAAAACTTATATGGGAAATTCGTACGCGTTCTCGTATGAGAAGCGTTCTAAAGTCAACTGCTTGAAGTGAACGCGTTGGCAATGCTTTTATATATAAATAAAACTGATCGAAGAGCAAGAAAAGGCGCGCGCGCGGGCATGTGAGCTGCATGGCAAATACGAAAAAGTAACACACACAAACACACACACACACGGGGGCAAACGCATGTTTAAGTAGTGGTGACAGCACAGCACGACAAGAAAAGAGCAAAAGTAACACAACAAAAACACAAGAGGTGCCATCAGAAGCAGCAGCAGCAACAGCAGCAGTGGTGGCTCCTAACAGCAACAATGCGGTATCGCACACATGCACCTATGCAAACATATCAACGTATTTGCAAGTGACTTCGTTGAGCATTTGATTACGCTCAGATACTAGTTTTACACGAAAAACAACAACAAAAATGGTTGAAAAGAGGGAAAATACCGCCAGCAGCGGTCAGTTGTAGAGGGAATACATACATACATACATATGCATGTACAAGCGAATACATATAAACACATTTACAAAGAGTCAAGCAAACAAAATGCTGACAAAAATTCAGATAAACTGACTGCAATGTATGCATGTTTGTATGTATGTGTGTGTATATGTGTGTGTGCGCTGCGTGAAGTTCTTGGCGATTCAAAATGAGTTTTATTGCATTGCTGTACCGGCAAAGAGAGAGCATACATACATATGTACACTCAATAATTACAGAGTTTAAAAGATGCTCACTTGTATGCTCGATATACATATGTTTATATACATATATATGTATGCACGAATATATGGTATAAGCGACAGTGAGCGAATTTTTTTCGTAATGACTTTTCTGTGTCCGCGCACTTGTTGCTTGCTACACATACTCTTACACACATACACACATACATACATATGTACATACTCTCACCAAATTCCGGCTCTCTCTTCTTTTAGCCATAAACCAAATTATCTGTCTCTTCTGCTCTATGAATTGGCCTAGTCCTTAATAAAAAAAAAAAAAAAAAGAAAAAACAAGCAAGCGATCAGCTAGTGGTTATCAGTGGTCAAGAGAGCAGCAGAGCGCGCAAAGAAAGAGAATTTATACACACGTGTATGCGTGTATAATTGAAAGAAGAAGAAGAAGAGAAAAAAAATAAATGGTTGCCTTTACACTAGCACGTAGGCCGGCCTCCTAAAAAATTCCAATAATTTTACCCCGCAACGGGCAACCTACACGTACATAAATACCGGTACACATGCATGCAGAGAGACATACACATACGAGCGCTTATCAGCAGCGTTGCTGTGATGGCCAAGGTATTTTATTGTTGAAGAAAAGTCAACAACAACAACAGCAACAGTGGAATAAAATCGAAAAAATAAATACAAAAAAAAAGTTATTTAAGTGAAGCGAGAGTTCGCTGCATTGTTGTTGTATGCAATTTAAACGTTTATGTAGTAGTGAGCACACCACACACATACACACATATGAATATGCTCCTGTAAATGTTGTCATATTTACTAAAATTTAAACCTTTTTTATTCCTAGTTGAAATGTTGGCTAGGCGTCGATGCATGCTGAGCGGCCACATTACTCTGAGCAACTGTACCGCTATTTTCTATGTGTGTGTGAGTGTTTTGTTCGTTGAGTACCTATATCTGCGCTCAGTTGATTTTTTTTGTATGTTTTCTCATTTTAATCTATACTCGTGCACTCTTTATTTGTTATTGCTGCTAAATATGTATGTACATACAGTCAATTCCATAGTGATTTCCATTATCAGTTTGAGACGGCAACTGCAGTGCTCTATGGTAGTTGTTGTTGCTTGTTTTATTTTTATTTCTAATTTTTTAAATTTCATATGACTATTTTATAGCATTTAGTTGAATAAATATATTTTTACGTTAGTTCTTCGAAGAGGGTCTACTATCTACTCGATTGAAAAGCTGATAATAAAATAAATAAAAACAAGGGAAAAAGGCAAAAGTAATAAAAATAATAATTTGTATCTATATTTATATCCACGAGGATCTTACTTACAGTTGCCGCAAATGGTTGATCGGAAAATCCAGATCAATACAATAAATGCAATAGCTCAAAATATATTCTAACATACATAAAAATAATAGTTGATGCGGTAGGCTGGGCAGCCGACACATGAAAATCAGCTACAATGAAAAATTTATCCCGCAAGACTTATACAACTTTTTAAGCTGACGCTGAGTGACGTCGAAAGCTTCGTCATAATCGAGATGGATGCGATTTTATTGACCTTATATTCATTGGTGGCCCCAATAGCCGAATGGTTAGCATTGCGTACTGCCATTCGATTCCTGTTTCGACCCCCATCCAAGAAAAATTTTAGAAAATTAATTTTTCTAGTTGGGGTTAAGGCAGGGAATGTCAAACCCTCCGAGAGTATTTCTGACTTCAAATATAAGCTCCTTATAAAAAACCAACGTCGTTCGAAGTCGGCTTAGAATAAACTTTAGGTCCCTCAATGTTCTTGGAAAACCATCATGACACTCACCACAAATGTATATATACATACTGCCTCCTTCAATACATCATCGGTGATAAGCTTTTTAACCTCCCGATGTTTTGTTCATTTGAGACCAGATCTGTGGTTTTGGATGGGTGATTCAAAATATCGTATACAATGTATAATATATGCTCAAGAATGCTACCTTGAGGAACGTCAGCTTTAACTGAAAACTATTCATGATAAATTCCAATTGTTTTGCGGTAAATCGCCTAATAGACAAATATGGTTCAAGAATATTGTAGAATTGTAAAGGCAAAGTTTTATGAATTTTTTGTAATAGACCTTTATGGCGGACCTTAAGGGGTTAGGGGTAGTCAGAGGCACGAAAAAATGAGAATTTTCAGTATTTTTTTTTGCTATTAAATAATTTTATTTTACAAAAGTAGTGATATGGTATTATTAAACAATGTTTTGACTTGAAGTCACGAAAATTTCGAAAAAAAAAAAAATTTTTCCGAAGTTACAGCTGTCTGTGTTAACCCAGTTCCAAAAAAGGGTCCTTGCGGTGACAATCATAAGTCCTTGGAGATTCATCTGAAATCAATCGGATAAAAAAAAATAGTTTTATAAATAAATAATCCTGGGCCTGATCGAAGGATTTTATTTTTTTTCAAAAATTAACAAAATGGCGGCCTCAGCAAATTTTTCAAAAAATAAAAATCCTTCGATCAGGGCCGAGTTTATTATGTATTCTACAAGCTGCATAAATATCATTAAAATCAACTAAGCGGTTTTCGAATTACAGTTGTCACCAGTTCAAAAAACATAGTTTTGAGAAAAACGCGTTTAAAGATTCACACTAGCGCTTTGAAAGGCCCGAGTTCTCTTTGTTATTTGTCGAATAACTTAAAAACGAATTATCGGATTAACTTGAAATTTTCAGAGATTATTTTTAAGATATTATACTTAACGAAAATGCGAAAAAAATTTTTTTTTTTTTGAAAATCCTGACTACCCCTAACCCCTTAAGGCAGTTGTCTCCTTTAGAACCCGAGAAAATCGTTTTTTCAGCAATTTTTTTTAAAGATAAGTAAATTATTGCAGTAATCGATTGGAATTTCCCAATGTTGTGCTGAGCTTTCTGAAGCTTCTGCAGTCTGAACTCGTGAAACGGTGCCGGTAATGGAGTCTCTTGTACCATATGTGAACTAAAAAAATACCGAAGAAGTTGGAAAAATCCAAATTTTTTCAAAGTTGGAAGAAAAAAAATTCACTTCAAGTTGGAAAAAAAGTTTAAATAATACTTTTGCCCAACTTTTTTAAGTTCAAATAGATGATAACTAACTTTGATTTTTTTAGATCGGACAAAAATTTCTTCTTGCTATCATCGGCACCGTTTTCTAAGACTTGTAATAATGAAATCTCGAGAAAACGCGCTTTAAAACTGTCGGAACATTTGAACCAGCTCGACACTCAGCCACTAAAACTGGTCTCGCTTTTAAAATGTGTCGAATCGGCTACTGAAATTTTGAAGACATATTCTTGGCCAGTTTAAGAGAAAGAGAAAGAGAAAAAATGCATTTTTTTCGAAGCCTCTAAAGCAGACTGCTACCTTAACGAAAGTTATTTTCATGTTTTTTCATGGAAATCAAATTGGTGCTCAGGCAGCACTTTATACGATGGCAAATATCTTAGGAAGCAGAATTCTTTTAAATAATTTTGAAAGACATGGTAGTAGGGTTATTGGTCTCTAAGAGGACGCTTGCGTGTAGTATTTACCTGCTTTGGCTATAATTTATATTTGTGACTTTTTCCACGCATTTGGAAATTAACCTTGTCTCAAAATGGCATTAAAGAGTTCAGAGAGTAGTGCAAGTGCAACTCTTGGCAACCCGTTTTGCAATTTTTGGTGTGATAAGTTCATAGCCTAGAGATGTTTTTTGGTTTAAATTGCTGAGTAGACGAAAATTTTAATTGAAAATTCCACATTTCGTGAACGAATTTAACAATTTGCTTAAAAAACTGGTATTTTCCACCCAATTTGTATTTTTTTTTATTAATTTTGCACTAATAAGTTAGTATATTTGATAATGGTATAAATGTGTGTGTTCACACCAAAAAAGAATGCTAATATTTGTTTGTGATATATTAATGTATTTAAGTACGTACTTACATATTTTTTCATATTTACATGATTATTATAATCAATAACTATTTAGGTATATTTATTGTAATATAATAATTGTAAGTTATTGCGTCTTAATATTTAAAATTATTAGATTTTAGCACGTACACATGTTTATACTTATGTACATATATATTTCTATGAAAATGAATGTCAAAATTTGATAAACAATTATGTTTATATGTAAAATTTGGAGTGTTTTTATTGGCTTAAATTTGAAAATCAAACAAATATGTGCTAGTGAGGGCGCAATTTGTTAATGGACTGATTATTAGATTTTAGTTTGGAGGCTGAGGGCTACGTTCAAAGAATCTCCAAAAACCACACGCTAGATTATGCTTAAAAATGTTTAGTTTTTCAAGTCTGTCATTACTGGGAAGGTTTGAAAAATTCGGGCACTGAACCATAACTAAACCTAGGAGAAAAGATCGTATGTAAGGTTCGAGATCAAGATCTATTCAGAAGAAAAAAAATATGACTCGATTTGATGAAATTTTTCTCGGAGGGTATCTAACTAGTTTTCTGGTTAGCTATATCAAGTACTTTACTTTCCCGAAAACAGTCCAAGTACCAGGTTCAATTTGTTTTTCATTGAGGAAAAGATAGTGATACTTTAAGTTTAAAACATTGTTTGTTTCATATATTCTTATTGAGAGAAGCAACAACTGTGAGTGTGAATAATCCGTATTTCTAACCTTTGAAGCTAAAAGGAAACTAAAAAATTCAATTGTAATATTTTCAAAATCGTTACGTATATACTATTTCCATAAATAAAACTTTTTTAAGCCAAAAATTCGACAAACAATTTGATAGTACAAACTAATTTCAGTTAGGTGGCAATCCTGCGGGACTTATCTCGGTGATAACACCTAAGTAGGTTACAGTAGAATGTTAAACAGTATATGTGTAAAAATTTTGATAGATTGATCGAAACTAAGTGGCAACCCTGTTATAAAATATCTCCAAATTAATGACGTTTCAAAAACGAATCATTTGATACCTATTTTAGTGTCGTTTTCGAGATAGATTATAGATATATACAAATTAGGTTAGGTAATCCATTATTTTTGCATTAACGTGAAGGCTCGGACACCGTTTGACCGGCTCACTGCCTTTCGACCACTACCGTTTTCGTTTGACGTTGCTTACGAGGGGATTAACAAACGTTCGGTCAGTTGGTGACTTTCAATTTGTTTCTATTAAATATAAAAGGACCAACTCATTAGCAATTACTGTATTAGCCTTTCTTTCAAATTTTAGAACGATCGACTAAAATGGAGGCGAGGGAACGCAAGATAGCTGAGGATAGGTCAGACGAAATTAAACCACCAACGCAAACAGAAATTCGCCATGTAATTCTATTCGGGTTTCGGCGAAATTTACAGCCAATACAAATATTCAGTGAATGCCAAATTACATCTGGAACGATTGCACCGTCTTTAAAGACTATTTCTAAGTGGTTTTGAAGATTTCAGACCGGACATTTTTCCGTACAGGACGAGTAGCAAGAAAGTCGACCAAAATCTGCCACTGATGACGTCACTGTAGCTCTGGTGAAATTCAAAATTAACGAAGACCCACGATCGACACAAAAAATGATTTCTAATGCATTGGGCTTGAATGCCATGACTGTATCGCGGGTATTAAGTAATCATTTGGTATACACGAAGAAATCTGCTCGATGGGTACCACGAATTTTAAATGAGGCCAAAAAGAGGCTCGAGTGCATTTTGCTCAATTTTTCCTAAACAAACTCGAAAATGTTCAGTCTGGCAATTGTAGTAAAGTCGTTACAGATGACGAATCTTGGTTCTATAAGTACGAACCAGAAACCAAACAGTAGTCCATGGGAAGGAGTCCAAGAGAAGCATGCCCACCCGTAAAATTTAAGCAACGAAATTCAGCAGCAAAAGGAATGATGCCAATTTATTCCACCCGATCTAAAATTGTTAATGCGATTTCGCTGGAAAAGGGTTAGACGGTAACTGCAAAATGGTACGCCGAAGAGTGCTTACGTAAAATTTTGAAAAATTTGTTGAAAAAAGGAAGAAAGAGGATTTGCGGCGCTACTTTTTGCATCATGACAACACGCCATCCCACACTGCTGAAATAACGAGTAATTTTATTGCGATCTCTGGGATTGAAGAAATACACCCAGTACCATATTCCCCGGATATGGCACTTTGTAATTTCTGGTTATTTCCAAAAATTGAAAAATTAATGCGGTTAATGCTGAACTTGTTAAGCTTAAAAAAAAGATTTTGAAGACTGTTTTCGGAAGTGGATCTATATCAAAACTACTGGAGCGAAATCGATGTAACCAAAATTGTGCATGATTGATAACAAATATATTTTGAAAAATAGTTTTCTCACATTGTAAATAGTAAAGGGCCACAAGTTTATTTACAAAATTACTTAATAATAAAATAAAATAAAAATGGAAAGAATTTACGTTTTATTTTAATAGATTAATCACTGTAATAAAAATATTCTAATTTTTTTTTAGTTTTTTAAACATATATATACATAAATATAATATACACATATACATATTATATAGTGCTTTATATGGTTTTACTTGACTAATATGCTTGGGTAAATTGAGCTACAATACACCCAATTGTTGACACAATAATTTGTTTATATATGTACATACATATGTATGTATGTATGTAAAAAAGCAAATATTTTCCACCAACTATCATTGATTTTTATTATCAGATTTCTAAAAATAGTATAAGTAAAATTCGATAAAAAACCACAAAAAATTAGTGAGTTGACATGACTATGGAATTTCATAATTATTAATACTATACAATATATCGATTTATATATATATTCTTTTGTTGTATATTTGATTTTCTAAATTTTAAACAAATATTTCTGGAAAAAAAATCAAGTCATAGGTTTAACAATTTCGTCAAGTCAGCGTGAAAACCAAAATATATTTTTTTATTGTTTTCGTGGTGCAAACATATTTACATTTATATTATTGTATTTATTGCCTACTTACATAACGTCTACGATATTTAAAATAATAATTAAATGTAAAAATATTTATATTTCGCATAATTTTTGGCAACCCTTCAATGTGAATAGCGAACCTTCAAAATATTTATAATTATGTATGTATGTATGCTGGTGTGGCTTAGTTCCGTATATCCGCACAAAAATTAATGCATTAAAATATATGTAAATGCAAAACACTTAATATACATACAAACAATTTACAATCGGCTTGGTGGCTGCATCATTTTCCCAAAAAAAAAAAAAAAAAAAAAAAAAACAATCATAAATAAAATAGAATTTAAAAACAAAAGGAAAATAATTCAATTTGTGCGGCAAAATAATTTTCACGAGATCAATGTGTGGGTGCTTAGTCTGAAATTGTTTTCATAATATACACACACGTATGTTTATGTATGTATTTAAACAGCGCGCCAAATAGTCAAGCAGAAGAGGCAAAGCAAATAAAAATAAACTAAAAACTAAGTCAAAAGAATTTAAAATATAAAAATTATAAATTTAGCATTGCACACATTGTTTTGCAAGTAGTTGCGCTACTCAGAGGATCGCTTTATTCTACAAAAAAAAAAAAAAAAAAATATAAAAAATGCCAAATCGGCGAAAAAGCAATAAAAGAAAAGAAAACAAAATTTTTGTTTCATTTTTTTCCGTCTCTATTTGTCCAATTTTAATTATGATCACCCTCCAAAGAATTTTGTCATTTTATTGAGATGATGTGGCATCCGGTGTACATATGTACACATGTATGCACTTATAGTAGGTATTTATCAATAATATTTCGATTAAAAGCAGCCAGTTTAGTATGCGGAAATTTATTGTGGTTATAATATCGTCAACTGTCACCACAGGACAACAACAACAACAATAATAATAACAGCACACACGCACACACACACCTCATACACATCCGCCGCCGCATTGCTAAAAGCAATTAAATATTATTTTCTCTGCTCTGACCGGTTTCAGGTGGTTCACATTGGTAAATAAACACGTATACGCCACGGCGGCCATCGCCTTCGGAACAATGCAGCTATTGTTTGTTTGGTTATTTGCTTTTTGTACGTGTGAATGTGTGTGTGCATGTGTGTGCATGCAACAAAAGTGCATAACAGCACAAATAACACTGTCACACTGCTCAAACACTGTTTGGGTATGTGTAAATTTACTTGTCAAGCTCGATGAGTTTAGCCAACAAGCGTGCGAGAGAATTGTTTGTATTTGTCATGTAATTTGTCTTCTTCAATTTTTTTCAGTTGTTGTAAAAGCGTGTATCTTTTAGGGGAATATGGAAATGAAGAAAGTGGAAAATTATTACTCCATTATGACATGCCTGGCGCGCCGCACCACTGACGTCAATGCAATGCAATTCAACGGAAATTATAATATTTTCTTACTACTCATATGTACCTATGTACATATGTATTTACGTGACAAGTTAATAAATCTTAGATTTGTAATTTCTTATATCTTTACAAATGTGCCAAAAGGGCTAAAGATTTACAATTTCTAAAATAAGATTATATGACTTTTAGCGGCAGTTGCCATACGTTGAAAGCTAACGAGCTTCTATCGTAAAAATATTTATGATTTGTTTCTGAGAATGCGCTTTAATTTAATAAAGATTTGTAATTAGCTCTGTCATATTGCCGCCAATAAATGAAGGCAGTTATAAGTAATTAAGTGGTAATTAGAATAAATATCGTATTTTAAATATTTTTATGTGGCAAGATATTTTAAAAAGTTGTCGGCGAGAGAAGTTCGATAGGGAGTAGAACTAAATATGTGCTTATACTATGAATAAGTTTTAAATTACAACCTTACAGTTTAACATAAATAATTTCAAAGAATTTGCAGTTAATTAGTAACATTGAGAAAGTAGTCGAATCATCGGAGCGCCCATAAAACCGACTTTTTATTTATAAGAATTCATATTAAATCCTAAAACTCAATACAAAAGATATAATGTGATCATGATAAGTATATAAACAGCTCTTCTTTCTTTATTTTACTTAAAATACTTTTTAAGAGAACTTGAGATGAGGCATCTTCACTTGGCTGAAAATCTGTAATTCTGTCGAAAATCAAACAAATTGGACACCGTAGTGAAAGTGATTGCCAAAGCAAGAGAGACAGCGAAAACGAAGCTGACAGGGAATGTGAATTTGAGATCGGAATAAAATGTAAACCCTAGATAAGATAAACCGTTTACCAAAGTAAGAGAGACAGTGAAAATGAAGCCAACAGTGAAAGTGAGTTTGAAAATTGGAATAAAATGGACACCCTAGATAAACCTCTTGACAAAGAGAGAAATCCAGTGAAAACGAATTCAAAATCCGAACCAAAACTGGAGGACAAAAGCACTCTAGCTTAATATTGTCTTATTAATTGCACAAATTACCCACCTATATTGGTTGTGTTGTCACTCTTAGTAGACCACCTATTATTGAATTCAAAATCGTATAGTAAATAGAAGCTGAAGTACGAGGGGATTAAGAAAAGTTCGGTCAGTTGGTGACTTTCAATTTGTTTTTGTTAAATCTAAAAATACCAAATACTTTACAATCACTTTATCAGACTTTCTTTCAAATTTTAGAACTATCGGCTAAAAAGCAGACGAGACACGCAAACAGATTCTGTGATTCATGTGATTCTCCTCGGGTTTCGGCGTAATTTACAGCTAATACAAATATTCAGTGGATGTCAAATTGCATGCGGAACAATTCCACCGTCTTTAAAGACTATTTCTAAGTGGTTCCGAAAATTCAAGACCAGACATTTTTCCGTAGAGGATAAACCCCGAGAAAGTCCATCAAAATATTCCACTTAATTTTGCTCGTTCTCGCAATGCCGTACATACATACAGTACATCGTTTGGATGCTTGAACAACGAACAGTGGATGGCGTTTTTTCGAACAAAATCGACGAGGTATATTTCTCACTCGGGGGATTTCTCTGCCAATTCGGAGCGTTATGATCTTATGATAAACGACTTTTTTTTTGGCCTGCAATTGAAGTGATGACTTATATGGTATGTGGTTTCCACAAGATGGTGCCAGATGTCATACAACACGTGCGCATATGACTTTATTGCGAGAGAAATTATTAAAATTCACTATAAAAATTTTATCAAAAAATCATCCTTACTGATGAAGTCCATTTCCACTTCGATGGCAACCTCAATAAGCAAAACTGTCACATCTGGGGTTGGAAAATTCTAATCCTCTTTATCTTCAACATGTAACTTTTTAGTGCGTTATATGGTCCGGCGGGGTCATTGGACTTTACTTTTCAGAAAATGAAGCTGAAGCAGCAATTACAGTGAATGAAAGGCGATATCGAGATGTGATAAATGACTTCTTATGGCCAGATTGGGATGGCATTGATCTGGACAACATTTAATTTAATAAAAAACGGCGCTACGTTCCAACGATCGCAACGAATTTATTGATTTTTTAAGGGCAAAGTTTCTTTGAATATCAAAATAATGAGAGCAAAATGAGTATGAGCATAACCCATCAGGATTAAAACCCATTAGAAGAGTTTAATACATTTTTACCATAAATCATGACATAATTGGAGTTTACATAACAATTGCCATCGTTTAATTTTTGAGAATCGTTCTAGAATAATGCACGATCACGTTCTATTCATTGTCATCATATGTTAAGATTCGCGTGTGAAACTCTTGAGTGGGGCTAGAAAAAAGTAAAAAAAAAAAAAACAAAAATAAAAATAAAAATAAATATGCCAAAATGTTGGACTCAATCTAGTGCGTCAAAATAAAAGTAAAATGCGAAATCATGTGACAAACACGATTTTTTCAAGCACCAATCGGCGATAAAAGGCAGACCCTCCAGCTGTTAAAATTTCTAACAAAATATATACAATAATAGATATTATTTAAAGAGGGCTCTCATAGTGATGTACAGTAATATGAAATATGGTGAAATAGTTAAATGATTCTTCTTAAATGACTTGCAGTTCCTTCCCGCAAGATAATGAACGATAGATAGAAACAAAGTAATCAGTACAATTTATATTTCTCTGATCATTTGTAACATTTATGATCTGCTTCAGTTGTTTTCTATCCACAAACATACCTATGTATGTTTATGTATTCTGTCTAACTTATTACTCACTTTTTCTGCTGTAGAAAGACTAAAAAAAACTCGTTTGTCGACTCAATTGGACCTTGTCTTCTATGACTTAAATATTGATATTTTTTAATTATTATCATAAAAATAAATTAGTATTCATATTTGCTTGTATGCATGTACATAGGTATGTACATACATAGATATATAAATGTGTGCCAATCGCACTTTGCCATTTCATTGTGATAACAAAAAAACTTCTTCTTCTTCTTCTTTATTGGCGTTGGCACCGCTTACGCGATTATAGCCGAAGCAATTACAGCGCGCCATTCATCTTTTCTTTTCGCTGTTTGGCGCCAGTTGGAAATGCCAAGTGCACCCAGGTCACTCTCTACTTGATCTTTCCAACGGAGTGGAGGTCTTCCTCTTCCTCTGCTTCCACCAGCGGGTACTGCATCAAATATTTTCAAAGCTGGAGTGTTTTCATCCATTCGGACGACATGGCCTAGCCAGCGTAGCCGCTGTCTCTTCATTCGCTGAACTATGTCAATATCGTCGTATAGCTCGTACAGCTCATCGTTCCATCGTCTGCGGTATTCGCCGTTGCTCATGCGCAAAGGACCATAAATCGTTCGCAGAACTTTCCTCTCGAAGACTCCTAGAGCCGACTCATCAGATGTTGACATCGTCCACGCTTCTGCGCCATATATTAGGACCGGTATAATGAGCGACTTGTAGAGCTTGATTTTCGTTCGTCGAGAGAGGGCTTTACTTTTCAATTGCCTACTCAGCCCAAAGTAGCACCTGTTGGCAAGAGTGATTCTGCGTTGGATTTCAAGGCTGACATTGTTGTTGGTATTAATGCTGGTTCCTAGATAGACGAAATTATCTACGACCTCGAAGTTATGACTGTCAACAGTGACGTGGGAGCCTAGCCGCGAATGCGATGACTGTTTGTTTGATGACAGGAGATATTTCGTCTTGCCCTCATTCACTACCAGACCCATTCGTTTCGCTTCTTTATCAAGTCTGGAGAAAGCAGAACTCACGGCGCGGTTGTTGAGGCCAATAATGTCGATATCATCGGCGTACGCCAGCAGCTGTACACTCTTATAGAAGATTGTACCTTCTCTATTTAGTTCTGCAGCTCGTATTATTTTCTCCAGCATTAAATTAAAAAAGTCACACGATAAGGAATCACCCTGTCTGAAACCTCGTTTGGTATCGAACGGCTCGGAGAGGTCCTTCCCGATCCTGACGGAGCTTTTAGTGTTGCTTAACGTCAGTTTACTTAGCCGTATAAGTTTTGCGGGGATTCCAAATTCAGACATAGCGGCATAAAGGCAGCTCCTATTCGTGCTGTCGAAGGCGGCTTTAAAATCGACGAAAAGGTGGTGGGTGTCGATTCTCTTTTCACGGGTCTTTTCCAAGATTTGGCGTATGGTGAATATCTGGTCAATGGTTGACTTACCAGGTCTAAAGCCACACTGATAAGGTCCAATCAGTTTGTTGACGGTGGGCTTTAGTCTTTCACACAATACGCTTGATAAGACCTTATATGCGATATTAAGAAGGCTTATTCCACGATAATTGGCGCAGACTGTGGGATCGCCTTTCTTGTGGATCGGGCAGAGCACACTTAAATTCCAATCGTCGGGCATGCTTTCATCCGACCATATTTTACAAAGGAGCTGATGCATGCACCTGATCAGCTCTTCGCCGCCGTGTTTGAATAGCTCGGCCGGTAATCCATCGGCCCCTGCCGCTTTGTTGTTTTTTAAGCGGACGATTGCTATTCGCACTTCTTCATAGTCGGGTAACGGAACAACTTTCCCATCGTCATCAATTGGAGTTTCGGGTTCACCATCTCCGCGTGTTTCCTGTTCACTGCCATTCAGCAGGCTGGAGAAGTGCTCCCTCCATAAATCGAGTATACTCTGGGCATCTGTCACTAGCTCACCTCCCTGGGTCCTACAAGAGTTCGCTCCGGTCTTGAAACCTTCTGTAAGTCGCCGTATCTTTTCATAGAATTTTCGAGCGTTACCCTTGTCGGCCAGCTTCTCAAGCTCCTCGTACTCGCGCATCTCGGCCTCTTTCTTTTTTTCTCTGCAGACGCGCCTTGCTTCCCTCTTCAGTTCTCGGTATCTATCCCACCCCGCACGTGTTGTGGTTGATCGCAAGGTTGCGAGGTAGGCAGTCTGTTTTCTCTCCACTGCGACACGGCAATCCTCATCGTACCAGCTGTTTTTGCGACCTTTCCGAAATCCGATGGTTTCGTTTGCAGCTGTACGCAGGGAGTTTGCAATGCCGTCCCACAGTTCCCTTATACCGGGTTGCTGATGAGTGCTCTCAGAGAGCAGGTGTGCAAGTCGAGTAGAAAATCGCTCGGCAGTCTGTTGTGATTGCAGCTTTTCAACGTCGAACCTTCCTTGTGTTTGTTGATGGACGTTCTTCGATACACAGAGGCGCGTGCGTATCTTCGCTGCGACAAGATAGTGATCCGAGTCAATGTTGGGACCTCGGAACGTACGCACATCTAAAACACTGGATACATGTCTTCCGTCTATCACAACATGATCGATCTGGTTGGAAGTTTTCCGATCTGGAGACAGCCAAGTAGCTTGGTGAATTTTTTTGTGCTGGAATCTAGTGCTACAGACAACCATATTTCGGGCCCCGGCGAAGTCGATCAGCCTCAGACCATTTGGAGATGTTTCGTCGTGGAGACTGAATTTTCCGACAGTCGTACCAAAGATACCTTCTTTGCCCACCCTAGCGTTGAAGTCGCCAAGCACAATTTTGACGTCGTGTCGGGGGCAGCGCTCATAAGTGTGTTCGAGGCGCTCGTAAAAGGCATCTTTGGTCAAGTCATCCTTCTCTTCCGTCGGGGCGTGGGCACAAATTAGGGTGGTATTGAAAAATTTTGTCTTGATGCGAATTGTGGCTAGACGTTCATCCACCGGAGTGAATGCCAGTACTCTGCGACGGAGTCTCTCTCCCACCACGAATCCGACACCAAATTTGCGCTCCTTTATATGGCCGCTGTAGTAAATCTCACAAGGACCCACCTTCTTCCGTCCTTGTCCCGTCCATCGCAATTCTTGGACGGCAGTGATGTCAGCCTTTAACTCTATGAGGACATCAACCAGCTGGGCAGCGGCACCTTCCCAATTAAGGGACCGGACATTCCAGGTGCATGCCCTAAAATCGTAATCCTTAAAACATTTGCGGGGGTCGTCATCAAAAGGGGGGTCTCTCATCCGAGGCTTATGTTGCTTTTTCATTGGGTTGTTTTTTCATGTGGTGGGTTCCAAACCCTACGCACAACCGCATGGGATTCGCCTTCTCACTTTAGCTCGCCTCCAAACGGATGTTCGTTGGCTACCCAGGGGATACGTGGTCTAAGACCGGACGTCGTGAGCTGCTTGAACCATATGCACAAGAATCGTTTCTGGCCACTCCCAGGTGAATGGCAGTCAAAAACTTTCCTCACTTGCGTGAACTTCTACACATGGCCCCATCCCCCAAAAAAACTTACCTTCTTAAATACACTCATAAATTCTAGAATTACCTATGTGTGTGTTAGTAATAGAAAAAGAAATAGAAGAGAGTCTACAAGCGTATCACGTTTTGCACACGAGTGCTATATTATATTTAACTTTTAGATACTCCTTTTCGTCGCGCACCTTTTGCTGTTCGGAAGAATTTTGCTTGTCATTATACGCATACATACATATACAAACATTAATGGCTTGGGTATTGGGGTATTATGAAACTCGCAAAACTCGTGAGTTGTACTTTAGTATAGAATTGTATAAATAAAAATATATTTTATAATTAAAATTTTTTGTGTGCATTTGTTGTAGTGATTTATAACTTTTTCTTTATAGACAATCGTACCTAAAAATACATTTGAGTGCGATAAGACTGATTTGTGAAGAAATATCGTGTGTCATGCTTTCAGTACAGTCCTGCTTGGGGAACTGAGTAGACCTCGAGTGTGGGAGATGCGTGTTTTTTTCCAAAATTCGGAGGGAAAGTTTAGAAAAAGTAATCCAAAACCATTTTTAAAATATTGTGCACTCCATTACTGCCTAAGCAACCAACTTTTCTTGACCGTTCAATTAAATTTTTAGGAAAAGCTGCCATTTGAAAGGAAATTCTACATAGAGCAGTTATTAAAGGCTTCCTAATTTTTTAATTAAGAGAAGCTCGTATTAGAAAAAGCTTGTAATGAACTTTTATTTTTTTTCCTATATTTTAAAATCGTCCGTTTAAATTTGATGCTACTTAGACATAGAAGCGGTCGCAATAGTCGAGTGGTTAGTAGTGCGTACTACCATACTGGGTCCGACCAATATCAAAAATTATAGAAAATTTCTTTTATAGTTGCGCTTAAATGCCAAGCCCTCTGACATGAAAATTGAGATTCCTCATAAAAAATCATCGGCCATTTGGAGGTTGCTTAGAATAAACTGTGGGAAAACCATCAAGATGCATACCACAGATTGGAAAAGAGTCTCGGCCATGTGTACAAGTGCATGCATGTGGAAAAGTTTTTGACTGTCATATGGTTGAAGCAGCTCACGACTTCCGGTCTTAGATATATAGCTAAGATGAGAAGGTGAATCCCATGTGGTTGAGCAAAGGGGTTTGGGAGTCACACCATTAAAAGTCTGATTCAATGCAAAATAGAAGCAATAAGCCATGGATGAAAGAACGCCTATTGATGGCGATACCAACAAACGGTTTTAGAATAAGCATTTGAAGGCATACATACATCTAGTATGTCCGGTACCGCTGTCCAGCTGGCGGATTCCCTCGTAAGGCTAAAGGGTGTGGTTAACGCTGTGCAAGAAGTGCGATAGAAGGGACAAAGACGGAAGAAACTGTGTGCTAGAAAATACTAAATTTTGTGTTGGATTTGTAGTCTTCCTCCCACCACCGTATTCGGGTTTCCTCTCCGGTTAAGAATCGTCTATAGCACCCAACAAAACGAAATTTTCCAACTTATCGCTGCTTTTTCCACGGAAAAGAAGAATGATGTAACAAAATCTATTTTCTATGAGTGTCAAAACTGCGTTGCCGCCACCATGATTTCAAAATCTTGATTGACGATTTTCGGCAACAGTCGATGGAGTTCAGTCTCCATGAATCAGCGAAGATACCCATTCGCCCCAGTTCTGCACTTTCTGAGCGCACTCAAGAGCAACTCGATATAAGAGAACTGGAGAACTACAGAAGCAGTTGCTACGATGGAGAATATCGAACCGAAATGATGAGAAAGCAGACTACTTACCTTTCAACGTTGCGTTCTACCTCAGCACGTACGAGATGGGATAGATACCGAGATCTGAAGAGGAAAACAAGACGTATTTGCAGGCGAAAAATGTAGGAAAGAGAAAGAAAAAGTCTGATGCATAAATATGAAGAGCTTGTGAAGCTGACTCTTTACAGAATATGGTTGGACAAAAACATTGCGTACGATTGGGATCTGAGTATGATCTGTCCAATCCAAAAGTATAGGGGACTCAGTCTACATGAATTTCTTTGAAACAAGTTTTCTCAATCCATAAGATCTTATCTAATGTTTTGTGTGAAAGACTAAATCATACCGTCAATGAACTGATCACGGCTTATCACTATGTCTCCAATCAACAGCCCTAAATCCAACCATGTGGCAAATTTTGCAAAATACCGGTGGGAAAAAGACCAAAACACTCTTCATTGATTTTAAAAACTCATTCGAAAGCTCACTTTGTGGGTTAATTTTTTCAATTTAGTGTTGGTGAAGAATGAAGCGAATCAAATAGGTCTTGAAGTACACCCACATCACTATTGATAGTCGAAACATTAAATCTGTAGACAATATCTTCTGTGTAGGGACCAGCATTAGGAATAATAATAATATCAGTCTTAAAATTCGAAGCAGACTCTTAACAACGGTCACAAATTTAGACTGAGTAGGTAATTGAAGTGTATGGTAAAGTACTCTCCCGACGTACAAAGGCCAAGCTCTACAGACCCCTCAACATTTTCTTTCTGTTGTATGGCGCAGCAAAGTGTAGGATGACACCATTTGATAAGTCCGCATTGGGAGTTTTTGCGAGAAAGGTAGTTTCGGAAGATTTATGCAACTTTACGTATCACCGACGACGAATTTTGTGATGGAATGATGGAATTTTGATTTCAAGAACTCCGCTGAATGTGCTACTAATGTCACTTCTCAAGAATAACAAGAATACGATATCGATGAAACATTATTCAAATGAAATTTCCAGTGATCTTGGTCTGTAAATTACTATGTTCCATACCAAATATATAAAATACAAAAATTTGATTCTTATGCCGACCAAAGTGCCTAGAAGTCACCTTGAGTCTAGTTTTCCATACTCGTACCTCTACACCTCCATCGTAATTTATTTACGATGCGAAATTACTGGGTAAGAATTGCTAGTGTAAATAAATAATAAATTTAACACACAACATGTGATTAGATAAAAACGAAGTAAGGAAGTATTAAGTTCGGGTGGAAAATATCGGACTTATAGACATTTATGGTTAAATTAACTTTTTCATCACTATATTATACATATATGATATGAAATATACATACATATATGAATAATTTGTAAGCTTATTTCTCTATATACGAGTATATTATGTATGTATGTATGTATAATTGGCGTTTTGTAACCGTTGAAATGATTTTCGGCCCTGCTCTTCCTCCTCCAATTTGTGTTGTGTGTCTTAATGTTTTTTCCAAAAAATGGTTGGACCTATATTTTATACTAAACCGCCTCGAACGGCTTATGGAGGTTTGTGAGAAGCCTTGGATTTTATGTCTAAAATACCCTCGGAGGGCTTCACATTCCCGGGCGAGGAGGCCGCAATAAGAAAAAATAAATTTCTAAAAACTTTAGTTTTTTTGTTTTTGATATCCGAATTGTATTATGAACTACTAACCACTCGGCTATTTCAGCTGTTCTGCGTTTACATACAACTGTTGACTGTACACAGTTAATATACCTTACATAGAGAGTACAGTCGGGTATAAAACGACACTAGTTTATTTAGGCGGACAGTGAAATGTGGCTCATTTAATTACTATTTATCTACGTAGTATTTGTATTAATAACCCAATAAGTACATTCGTATGTTAGTTAGATGAGATAATAAATATTGTGTTGAGTCACATAAAGTATTACGTTAAGGCTTATCTTTTGCGTAACGGCAATGTAATAAAAATCAGTTGAAAGTGTTTTCAAATAAATATTGTGGAAATATTTTTATTATAGCGATTTGGTGTATCGTAATTGTTTTACATCAAAAGTTTTAAGGGCATAAAGAATGACGAGAGTGTATTAAGTTAAACTAAAAATTTATCTCTCTTTCGGAGATAATAGATTTAGTTAAGTTGATGACGTTCCTTATACGAGTAGATGTTTGCCAAGAGAACGTGTATTAGAATTGAATCTCATTTCTGTCATTAACGCAAACTTGTTTGTTGTAATATTTCAAAAATTTCTTTTTAAACATTTGTAAGCGATAAAATAAACTAATCAGTGGGAATTTTTCTTATTTAATTGTTAACATTTGCTATAACAAAAAATAATATAAACATAGAAATTTACAAAATAAATGTCGTTTTAACCAAAAAAAAAGAGCAAAAAAATTTAGAAAAATGTAAGCGTACATTTTGGAAATTTAAGTCAAAAAGATATGTTGACCGAAAAATATATGTAGCAAGTTGGATTGACTCAGAGATCAACAATCAAAGATTACGTAGATTATTTATTACACATTGGATAATAGTCTCCGTGGTTTTTGTTACTAGATGGTTTTAAACTATTATAAATATACCTTAACAATTGTGAGTCAGTGCCACACATAAGAATTTCATTAATTAATTGAAAGCTAGTTAATATGTTATGTGAAAAATTATGTATGGCGTCGGTTGGATAGATGGGGTCGTCTATTTTGAAGTTTCGCCTGAGAGCTTTAAGTCTTATAGAGTACTAATACATATATGAGACCTGACATAACAGACTTTAACAATACTGGAACGTGTGTAAAGAAAACCATCGCAGCTCTACTGTGACCACGTAAAGCACTTCAAAGATTCTATTTGATGTGGTAACAAGATACGGAAGATAAGATACAATTAATTTTTTTTTACCCTGGTTAATTTCTTTTCCTAGTTTCTTCAGGGTATGCCTTATCCGATACAAAAAAAAAGTATCGAAATCGGACAATGAGATCTCGAGCTTATATGTTGAACTCAATTAATTCCATACCATGTTTGCTACCGATAGAACCAAACCATTTCAAAAAAAAAAAAAGAATTTCGGCATTTTTTAAAAAGTTAGGCATGGTCATATATAAAAAATAAATATATACGCGATGAATTGGGAACCGTCTCTTTGATATTTGGGTGTCAGATGAATTAACGCAAAAACTTTTGACTCACGGAATAACCATCAGTGAAATTCTAATGAAACATGGCATAACTGAACAATTTCTTAGGCAACTCATTGCGAGCAATGGAAAATGGGTTCAATAAAACGAAGTAGAATTTTTTTTTTGAAGCTGATTTCTACGTGACCGGTCCCATTGTATTGTACTTCGGCCATAATCGCGTAAGCGATGTCTACGCCAGTAAAGAAGAAAAGTAATGGTAATAGGCTGGAGATTCTCCACAAACAACTGTTAAGCGTAATTTGACAGCATCAGGCTACCAAAACTCTCTTGATTTAAAAAAAATTGTTGGCCAAGTTCTTCGTTGAAAAACCACAGAAGTTCTGCATTAATGGAATTATGAAGCTACGTAAAAAATGGCAAAAGGTAATTTCAAAGGCTTTCGTAGGATTTGAGGGGTCCTATGGGTAGCCTTGTCTAGTGCTGGCCACTACACAGTGACTCCATTGAATAATATGGGTCTCAATACCGTTTTGTATGGCCAGTACACAATATGTGCTCGTAGCTCCCATCTCTTGTCGATCGCCGTGTTCCAGGCGTACAATGTGTCCATAGTTTTTTCGTACACCTTTCTACCTTGTTCAAGTTCCCGTTGAATTTGCTGTCTAAGATTATGCCTAAGTATTTAACCTCAGTAGAAGGACGGATTTTGCTGCCTTTGAGTAAGGGTGGTTTGAAGGAAATATAGTTTGTACCTTCCTCTGAAGAGTACCAGTTCGGTGTGAGAAATTACCATATTCGTGAATTAAAGATGTTTTTAAATAACTTAAACATGTTTAGTTAGGTTTTTATTAAATTTTTAACAAACAATTTGGAATAGATTAGGACTTTGAGCACAAGAAAAAAATATATGCTTTGATTAATATAAAGAGACGACGTCCAAAAAATCGAATAGGTAGTATATACTGGTTGAAAGATTGATAATAATCACAGTAGGCATAGATTGTTCAAAAATAAATTTTTTGAAGGTATATTTATGCGTCTATAAGTAAATTGCCACTGCTCAAGAAGAGTCGAAGCTTTGAACTATGCCGTATTTGCACCACTGCGCCTCAAACAGTCAATTAGTTGCTTTTGAAATTTCTCTGTTCAAAAGTCATCTACACCCTTACTTTTACGCTTCAGACTATAAGTAAAATTTTCTTATTTAAAATGTTAAAAAGATTTTAACAAGTTTAAAAATAATTTATGCAAAAATAATTTTCTATACTAACAGAGTCAATGTCGCAGTCAACAGCTATTAACTATTTCAATTTACATATGTACATACATATCTAGAGAAAAAACAGTTTGGTGAAAATATACAAAATTTTATCATATGGTAAATATTTGCAAATCTCCTGACGGTGGCGGGCACTAACTGTCACCAACAACACCTAAGGTGGTTATAGCAGCTGGGATCATTGCTAAATAAAAAAACACAAATATGTATATGATTGTGATGGGAAAAATACAGTATGAAAGGATGCTAAATATACAAAATACCAAATGTTATTGTCCGAAAAATTATTATAATAAAAAAATATTTATTTGTATGCACACACATATGTATGTATGTATGTATATACCCGTACATATGAAGCTTTGTATGTACACTTTCAATTGAGCTTTAATTTCAGCAAGTCTTATTGATCAATTGCGGTAAAAGAAAAATTCCGTTCAATTGCGATGCGACGTTGACTCACTTTTGCACCTTAAATCAATGAAGAACTCAACAACGATGCAGCGATTCTCGTGGCCTATGCTCATGCTCATTGTTGGCTCATAGTGTTAGAGTGTTTTTGTGAATTGAATTAATTTGTGTGTGGCTCTGTGAGCAGAAGCATATACCATAAATAACTGTCCTCCCAAAAAGAAAATTTATTGACTCAATTTAATAAATAAATAAATAAAATATTTGTCAACAATTACAAACAGATGTTTTGATATTTTTGGCATAAAAAATAATAAAATATTATTATTTATTTTTTATATAAAAAAATCATGTAATAAATATTTGAAAATTACATGAGTGAATTTAGGTCAACCACAACTTCCTGATTGAACAAAAATTAGCAACATTTAAATAAAAAAATAATAATAAAAATAAATGAAATTCTTACATTAATAGACAATATAAATATTTATGAGCTACAATTAATTGAAATATGTATACAAACGTAAGTACCTTGCAGGGAAAAGGTAGACTAGTATGCAAAAATTCTAGTATTTTAAAGACGAATTCTTATTAGTTTGTTGTAAACCAGAATTATAGTAGCAATTTAAAGACAAAATTATACTAGTTTGCCATAGACTAGAATTATACTAGTATTTTTCTGGACTAGTTTGCAAAAATTCTAGTATGTGAACTAGTATTTTATGCGAGTATTTTACACAAGTTTGTCGTTTTAGAAAAAAAGTAGGATTCATAAGTAACTAGAAGATACGACCACACATTATTAGACTTGCCGCTACAACAACCACATATTATTCCGTGTTTTTTTTTCTTCAAGTTTTTTTTGTTCAAGTGGCAAAATGAGGATCAGTCACAATTAAACTTCAAATACATAGACCGATATCTGATACACTTCTTGGAAAGAAATAATGCACCAAATTTTAAGTAAAGTGAACAACAAGTGCATATTTCCAAATAAGTTGATTCCGAGTCAAATTTCCGTGAAAATAGGTTTTCAAAACTGAATTCAATTCAACCTGAACACACACAAAAAAATTCTTTGAATACGGTTCAACTGTTTGCAATGTCGGAATCAATCGAACTGTGTTTTGATTAGTCTGAGATAAACTAGTTTTCAAATGGTATGAACGAACCAATATTTTAATTGGTGTATATAAAACTGGTATTTAACTAGTATGAAGCTGATGCATAGACTGACAATTTAGAGTTTGAAGGACATCGCTTACATCGAAAATAGATAAAAGATGAACTGATTGGTGTACTATGTGTATTTATATATATTAGGTAAAGTAAAAATTTCGTTCGGTTTTTATCTAAGAGATGGCGTTATTGTCCATAGTACTAGTGTTACGTGTCGCATCATGTCATACTATACGGCGCTGAAAACGTGTTTACTCGCGCTAAAAGTTTGTCTTTGACAGTTTTTCGATTGATTGACTCAGTACGTTGTGAGCGTTCGTCAAAGATGGACACGAGCAAAGAGAAAATTCGCTATATTTTACAATTTTTCTTCGATCAAGGCGAAAAAACAGCCAAAGCGGCTGAAAAAATTAATTTAGTTTATGGGCCCGATATTATAAACAAACGTGTAGCACAAAAGTGGTTTGCTAGGTTCCGTTCTGGTAATTTCGATGCCAAAGATGCACCACGCGTCGGGAGGCCTGTCGTCGAAAATTGCGATAAAATCGTGGAAATAGTGCAAACAGACCGTCACGTGAGCACTTATTTAATTGCTGAGGAACTAAAGATAAGCCAGAAAACCGTTTGGAACCATTTGCATAACCTTGGATTCAAAAAGAAGTTCGATGTTTGGGTGCCACACGAACTAACAGGAAGGTTTTGCTGTATGTTTGGTGGGATTGGCAAGGAATCATCTACTAAGAGCTGCTCCCTTATAGCCACACGCTCAATTCGACCCTCTACTGCCAACAACTGGACCGCTTGAAGGCAGCACTGATCCCGAAGAGGCCATCTTTGATCGACAGAGGTCGAATTGTGTTCCATCAGGACAACGCTAGGCCACACACGTCTTTGGTGACGCGCCAGAAGCTCCAGGAGCTCGGATGGGAGGTCCTAATGCACCCACCTTATAGTCCAGACCTGGCACCAAGTGATTACCAGCTTTTCCTGTCCATGGCGAACGCGTTTAATGGTGAGAAGTTGGCCTCAAGAGAGGCCTGTGAAAATTGGCTCTCCGAGGTTTTTGCCAATAGAGACGCAGCCTTCTACGAGAGGGGTATAATGAAGTTGGCAACTCATTGGTAACAAATTTATAAACAAAACGGCGTATATCTAACTTAAATCGGACCAATGTACACAAAGTTATCATATTTTGAAAAATCAATAAAAAACCGAACGAACTTTTTACTTTACCTAATATATATACTTCTATGCATCTTTACGTTCGATTGGAAAGAAAAACAAGGTTGTTGCTCTACCTTGAATAAACTCGAAATACAATAATTCTAATAAACAAATTATGCTAAATATTTCTACAAATATTCTATTAATCTAGATCAATGCATTCTAGTCAATGTTTACAATGGCAATGATTGCTTGAAATTTTGGTCCAAATTACATAGACATTCTCTCAGTCCAGTGTAGCGTTGCGCATTTTTTGTGTATATAATTAACAGTTTTGGTGACAATCATTAACTGTCACTGTTAACCACGCTCGCGCAGCGCATGGAAACTTTTCTCAAATCTTCATAACACTTTGGTCTAGCCAAGAAGCAAATATTAAATATAATCTTATTTATGTTGACGAATGTACACAGTTGGTTATGGATGTGCGAATTAATGGGACTTAAACAGGCTAAGTGGATCAAGAATATTCTCAGAGTTTATCACACTTTAAAAGCAAATATTCGTATGTGGATACTGTTCTGCATGAAGGGGATCAAGAAAAGTAAAGAACACATACTTGATGTTTTCTATTTCACATAGAGGGTGGCTTCAAAAAGGTCTTCCCTTAAACTATGACTGACACTCTTCCTGAACTTTATTTGCTGAGTTAATTGGTGCAGGTCTTATCAGGTGAGTAATAAGAAGAATCTCCCGCTCCATTTTTGTGGGGTTTCATAGCGAATATGTTACTCTGGTAGATAAGGATTGTCTAAGGGCTGAGTAGGCTTCTCAAATGCATCAGCCGCCCATCCCGTGATAAAGATATGATAAAGGATTAAATTGAATCGAGTTGTGCCTTTCTTAAAGACACTAATTTTTGAAAGCATGTTAAAAAGATTGGCTTGGGCCAGATTGTTGATTACTAGAGTATTCTAAGCAGGCATATAAGACAAGTTCATTCTAATGGCTGTATACTAGACCACACATTTAGTACCACCCTTTCGAAATATGCAAATAAGCATCTGTTAACTCACCAGAACGTATGTAATCCGAGATGTTTCAGTCTCAACCTGATAAACTCAAGACAGTACGTAAAAAGTGCATAGATTCTTTCATTTTGGTGCGAAAGTCGGGATGGAACGTGGTTTGCCTGACCTTCCGCGACCCGCCTCTCATGTGAAGGTGTTATTCCAGCCTTCACTAAGTTCAACGCTAATTTGTGGTCTGCTACTAGGCCACATATTGACAGAGGAATGCTAACAAAGCGGAAAATTCATTATAGTCGCTGTTCAAGTACCTATATGATATAATATTTATACTAAAATGAGTCGAAGAACTCAACCATGAGTGAACTCCTGGACGTTATAATCCATTGAATATCTGAATAAATGTTGGCCAATTTCAAAGCAACCGGCGATCATAATAGCCGAGTAGTTAGCATTAGGTACTACCAATCGGTAGGCTTGGATACGAGTCCTAGATCGACCAACCTCCAAAATTAATAATTCTATTTGCGGTTGCTCCTCGGCAGGGAATGTCGAACCCTCCGAGCGGTTTTCTAACATGAAATAAAAAACGCCTCATAATAGACCAACGGTCTTTGGATATATTTAGACATAATATGGTGGTTTCCTTGATGGCAGTAACTTCCGCCTGAAACCTATTGTGTTTGTCTGGACGCCTAGTAACCTGCCGAATGATAATTCCCAACAGAGGGCTGTCACATCGACTTTAATATCAACCTTTGGCATACAGGTAAATAAGTTAAGCGCTTCTTTCTTCAGTGCTGTTGGGTAGAGATCATGATGGACAAGAGATGTTTCTAATGCCCGCAGTAAGGCTATTTATAAATGGAGGAAGGTTTCAGTGTTCTGCTGCTCGTTGCACTATTTCAGCTGCAATCCAGACATTTTCACTTTCGAGCATGCATTGATTGATTTCAATTGGCACGTAAAGCCGATCAGTTCTAGTTAAAGTTTGACGGCCCGGTGCTACTTTTATAAAAAAAGTATATGTAGACATCAAGCCTACTGAAGGTATTATTCCAAAAAAGTGGAGGCTTCTAAATTTAGCACAGCTCTTGTAACCTGCCGAGGCCAAAAAGAACTCCATTTAAGCTCTTCTTCAGCAAACGCCTTAAACTAAATTATCTTTGCAGCATACAAAGCTTGGCCACTTGCAGTTTGATCTTCTCTCTATACCACTTTTTTTACACACCTACCAATTAGCCATTAGAGGTAAGAGGAACTTCCCAGTGCAGCGAACTCAATTCTCAGCAACAACGTCCAAACTCAATTGTTGCATTCTTTGAACTGTATTTTCAATATTTTTGGCCGCAACCCCTTCACTAGAAATAATTTTTAGAACGCTGATTCATATTTTTTTGACTTCAAAATTCTTTAAGCCGTATTTGTTTGAGGTAAATCCCACGCACATTATGGAAAGTTTTACACCAACAGCAGGTCGAATGAGGCTGAGTAAAATGGATGCGTAATCATTTTTTAAATAAACAGTTAAACCCAAATAATCGCATGAGTTTAAAGAAAGATAAAATTTATTTAAATGGAATTTCAAATATATAAATTTGTAAATTTTTTTTGCATGGAAGCGCATAACGATGTAAACAAAATTTTCATTTAATTGGTAAATTTTGTATTTATCATTTGTTCTTAATTCTGTGATTAAGTTAAGTTCCAAAAAACTGGAAAATCACTCCTCACGAGCCTCCTTTTAATCACTAAAAAAATATTATGAATTTCATGATGAATTTCTTAAAATTTTTTGCATAATTACATTCCGCCATCACTTCAATCGCTACAATCATACAGCAATTTCGCTTCAAGTCAAAACAGGAAAGGAAAAAACAATCGTTTGACGCAAATTTATTATATATGGTATATATGCATGAGCTAAAAGGCAAAAAACCAAAAAAAAAAAAAAATTAAAAATAAAATTTAATGAATTCCTTTTTCAACTTATTTATTTTTAATCAGTTTATTATTGGGCCAACACAAGTGTACTTACATACTCATACATATGTACATATATATGTATTTGTGTTTGTTAATCTGAATGTGCAAAAATTAAGCATTGAAAAAAATTAGCGGAAAAAATAATCGAAAGCGAAATAAAGCAAATCGTAAAGAAAGGCAAAAAAGGTATGAAAATAAAACAAAAGATTGCATTTACATTACCAACTGCTGTGATAACCTTCAAATAAAACACCACACGGGGAGTGAGGTGAAAAACCGCTGGCGAAATTGTGATTTGCTGCGCTTCAAATATTTCCAAAGTAATGAAAACACACACACACACACACATGTACGAGTATGTATGTATACAT